>QUSF01000005.1:10285282-10824254 GCA_003676055.1 Chloebia gouldiae | reverse complement strand
ACAAATGGAAGGGAGGTGATAATTATAAGGAACCTGATGTTTTGTTCACAGGTGGATGCAGTGAAGTTATTAAGAAACTGCTACATAAGTGAACAACTATCCCACTCTATAACTTTTACTAGCCAGATTTGTACCACTTGTATCACCAGACTTCTATTCCACACTCCCTTGATAAGGCTTTTTATCTTCTTCAGAAACAGCTGATGCAATCTGGTGTCCACTGTGGTAAAGCACGTCGTAGTACTTGAAAGTATACTTAATGAAAGCAAAAATAAAAAGGACTATTTACTTACTGGGAAAAAAAATGTTTCTACAATTTTAAAGGTAAATAGAAGTCTATAATTCTTTTTGTACTCTTTTTTTCCTTTCACTTAGATAATTTTTTCATTACCAAAGGGTCTAGGAGATTTTATTTTAGTACCATGAGATTGTAACTACCACAAAAATCAGTTTTTCATCAACACTGATTGCAGGAAAGAGACCTGTCTGCTCAATCATGAGGCATAGATCACCTCAGGATTTTTACCTACCACATGATGTGAATAGGAAGGCATTTACTTGACAGCTCCTTTTCCAAGGGCAAATTGCTGATAGCTGTAGTGCTCTATAAAGGCACTAGAGATCTTGAGAGTTTAGAAGTCTGTTTCTCACACATACATGCACACACATTCTTCCTTTTCCTTTCCTTCCATGCTTTTATTCAAAACTCATCATCCTTCCTGATAGAAGAAAGATAAAACTGGACATAACTTTGGCTTGCATTAGTGCCTCCTGATATCTGGGCTGATATAATTTCTGGTCTACATTTACAAAATTGAATGTTCAATGGTTTGTGTGTGTCAAGTCAGCTTACCTTCTCTTTCTTGTGAGCTGGATGATGGTGGTTTTGTTAAGATCTCTGGTTCTGAGATATAGAGCATAAGCACTACAAGGAGAAAATATGCATATCATTGTGAAGGTTAAAAGTAGAAATACAATTTACCAATTGATATCTTATTGGGAATTGTTATGTTGTGCCTCAATGAAGAGCCCACTAAAGTATCTTTACATTAACCAGTAATCTGTGAAAGCAAATATTTGGCTGTCTGACTTGTCTGTCTCTTGAACCCACTCATGCTTCTCAGCCTTAGCAAATATCTGGCTGGACCCTGGCCAGCCCAAATCACCCAGCTGTAGGCTCAGCAAGAGTGGGATGAGTGTCCCCTGCTGAGATCCCAAAATCAAAAGAGCCACATCAGTGAATGGTGATGAAGTTCACCTGACCTGACCCTTACAGTTGGGAGCCACCTCAGCTAGTGATAAGGGAAGAATCTCTGCCTGATTCTTTCCTCAGGGCAAATATGATTGGAGGCCAATTATGATTTTTAGCTTTCATCTTCCAATGCTTCTTTTTCCCAAAAGTGTAGTAATACTTCCCTCTTTTCTCAGCTGGAGGTCTAAAAACCTTTCATAAGAGGGTGACTGCCACAGGTGTTTTCTACAGCCCCTAACAGAATGGAGCTCTATTATGGGATGGAGCATATATGGACTACCATGCCTCAAATGCTACTGACTCTTACCCAGCTCATTCTTCACCTGAATTGTGCCACAACAACAAGAGGCAATAAATACCTGACATAACTGAGTAAGGTTCAAAACACCAAAGGATATTTACTTCTATAAGGGTGGAACTATCTTCTTGACTAATGCCTTCTTTCCAAACACAGTTTATAAGAAAAAGGCATATAAGCTGTATTAATAATGAAAGGCAAGTAGCTGAAGCTGTATTGTAAATAGCTGTGTTGTAAAAAGAGGGATACCAAAATGCAGTGCTCACATAATGTGTTAAGTGAAGTGTTATTGATTGGTCATAGTTAGAAAAAATTACTAAACTAAATTGATTCCTAAAGTAACACTGTTAAAGAAATTTGGGGGAAGCCAAATGATTATAAGCAAAATAAAATAATCTAAATCTGTTTGACATATAAGACAATACAAGCTAATGAATAGTGTTTTCCAGCACTCTTTATAGAGATGATTAAAAAATGTGAGAGGGAATGAGGCAACAAACTCTGTCAGATAATTTGTTTGTGCTGCTCTCCTAATAGCTCTTTGTTTATTAATGTTCAGTAATTGTTGATCATTTGAAACTGGATAGCAAAATAAAAACTTAAACACTAGGAAAAGAGAAAGTTAATGAAAGGATTTAGCCCCTTGTCTAGTTTCTTAGCATGACTTTCAGTGTGTGATAGCTGATTATTGATCATGAATTTAAGTGATGTTTTCTGGGTTCCAAATAAAAAGAACCTCTGGGACCAAATTATTTTGTGCCAGACACATTTTGTGAATTTTGGTTTTTACTTATATTTCATTGTCATTATTTTGTTGTTACAAGCTGCCCTGCTTTAATAAAGCTTCACTTGAGAAATATCATTTGTGTTTTCTACTAGGGATCAAGCTACTCTCTTCATCATGTCTGTTTTCTCTAGATACTAATAAAAAATAACAATCATTGTAATATCCACACAAATATGCCTCGTTCACAATCTGAACTACCTATTAGGTGATATCTAAGTGCTTTTTGATAAGGTCATGAGTATTGAGGCAGCCTCCAGAAGGTAACAATACTGCTTACCTTGAAAGACTATAGTTTACTAGACATCTATGTGGACTTCTTTATATATATATATATATATATATATATATATCAGAATAATTACAAAGTGTATCTGATGTTGGAGAAGCTCTTTTTCTCCTCTAAATTGACCACAAACAATAAACACAGGTCACTGAGTTACCTGTTCAGTGCTGCAGCTCTGGCTGGCTGGCCTTACTGTTGAAGCTGAGAAAAAGATACCAAAAATGTCTTGGATGGACATGGACATTGCATGTTAGTGGGCTTCATTTTGTCATACCATGTGGATACAATAATTTTATTTCTGATGCTAAGAAAGTGGGAATAGTGTCTGTGCTTTGAAAGGGGGTGCAAATAGCTGGATCAAAGCATTCACTCTTGACAACTCATCTGCAGACCCTCAGTCTGACCATATGATTACCTGACTAATATGTTCTTGGTAAGACCACTTAAGAGAAGCATAGACCTCAAAATGTGGACTAGGCTGGCACGCTCTGCTAACAGAACTGGCATTTCCCTTCACTCACAGAGCCTCCAGCTGGGATGTCATTTGGAGGCCTAGAAGGAACACCACTACCAACATTCAGAACATACTGGGTCTTTTTCTTGGTCCACTTTGACCAGACATGTAGGATGCTTAGAATATTTCTTTGCATTTTTTCTACACAGTGGAAGAAAAATTATTCAGTATGAGTTCACCAAAACCTACTCCTACTGTGTTGAACAAATCCTCCTAATCCTTGCTCATTTTTTACCTCTTGAGATTTAAAAGGCTAAAATATAAATTTAAAAGATTTAAACTTATATTGCACTGAGATGTACAGCCACTTTATAGTCTCAGAACTTTACATTCACCTAGTTTTCATTAATCAGATACACCCCATCAGCACAGTTTACATATTTTTAAAAACCATTACATTCCGTAAGTAGCTTATTGCCTTATTTTTAATACAAGTGATTTCAAAGCAGTGATTTCAAAGAAAGTGGTATTTTAGAGTGATGCTATGATGATTCATGCTAGTATATGTGTAGTTTTTGAACCTTCAGTTATTTAAACCTTTAAATGACTTTCCACAGAAAAGAATCACTGCACACTGCACTACTCTCTGGATTAATTGAAGTGAGTAATACATGAGAAAAAACCGGCTATTTCTCTTTGAAATGACATGATTCTCAATATTTAGTACTTCCTTTGTTTCACAAGTGTCAAAAACACTAAAGAAACTACTTAAAATATGAACTTTTACTTGCTTTTATGTTGTCTTATTAGTCTCTGCAAAGAGAGACATACTCATCAAAGACTGGTAAGGCAAATGTGAGAGATGAGATAAGTCAATTTCCAATTAATCTTATAATTACCTGTGTCATGTTTTCAGTAATATAATATTATCTACCTTTACATATCTTCTGATAGGGCCAAGGGAAGTTCTGGAATATGTATGCCACCCATTACTGGTTGCAAGCTCCTTTTACTGTTAAATCAACTAATATTTGTGTTAGCTATCTTGTTCCTCATCTGTAAAAATGCTGAAATTTTAATAAACATGGGAAAGACTTAGGGATATCAACTCATACCAATGTAAACTGGTTCAAACATGATGGACTCCATACTCTTCTGTTATTAATTTCTGCAACCTCACATTAAAAGCCCAGAAAACTTAATCGTTGGCAACATTGTGAGAGTGTCAAAGAAAGAATATGTAATTAGAAAGAGAATGTCTCCTTTGTGCATCTTCATTTATGTATTCCTTTTTAATATATTAATGGTATCATGGACTGGTGAAATGTATTCTTCTAGTTCACCACAGCTTAAAGGCTGCTTCTAAGATTAACTTAGAAACACAGAGGAAAGGTATCTAAATTCAAATGAAGCCATGAGATTTTATGTAATAACTAAAGCTGAGAGCTTTAAGGGAAAATTGCTTTAGAAAATAGCTGGCCATCTTGTAGCTGTACTATATCAGACACAGGTATAAGTTGGATGGTAGTAGGAAGCATTTAAAACTTCTTACTGTTGCAGACACTGCTGCCTGCCATTAGTCCCAGTTCACAATCTGCAAAACAGATGCTATTTCAAGAAGATGGAGTGAATGTTAGAAGATATATGCCTCCATCATAGCATCTGTGGGGAGAGTTCAACACATTGTGCTTTTAGAAGAATAAGAGGTGCCTGCAGGGGCACAGAAGAAATTGAATATCAATTGAGAAAAGTTACTTTATTAGCAATTCTACAGTATAACAGAAAAGTAAAATTAATGAGTTAAGAGGAAAAGGCACTGTCAGTCCCTTAAGGGGTACAGATGCTTGTGTGAATGAGTCATATCACTTAGGGGAGTAGCAGTCTGAATGTACACACATTCTCTTTATCTCTGAACAAAGAAGGGATGAAATACAAAAGGGGACATTATTCTGCAGAGGTAAAAAGAATATCAGAACCCAGAGGAATGTATATATTTTTTCAGAAAGGACAGTTCAGAAGAAAAATTGCTACCATCTAGTTGTTCTTTTTCTTTTATTATGCTACTTTATGGAAATGTAAGTGAGCAGCATAGCCTGCAAATTTAGCATCATAAATAGTGTGAAGATTCAGAGTTGAAGATAACCTTGTTATCTTGCTCTGTCTTCCTGTGCTCATTTCAAATCTCATTAAAATGTGTCATGAATAAAGAAGAAAAAAAGGAAAAAAGTCCTGTTTATACCTGATTCTCTCTCTTCCTTTTTTTTTTCCTGGAGAGATACAGCCAGAATGCTTAAAAAATTGTTTGCATGATTTTATGCTTCTCTTTCATTTGCCTGTTCTCTTCTTATCACAGTTCTGTATCTTTAGCCCACTGGAATTCTGATGAGAGGGAAACCAGGCAAACTGCGTGGCTGAGGAGCTACAGCTTCCAGGCCTTTGGTGTCCACATCCTTAGGGATCTGGACATGCAGCACGGTGAGACACGCTGTCTCTGCATTTGACCTGAGTTTGCCTTTGTTGTTGACTCACACAGGCTGTTCTGTAAAAAGCAGTTGTTGGCCCGTGCCTGAGTGTGTTACATAATGAGAATTCACATCCAGCGCAGGAACTACTGGGAGCCAGGCAGAGATGGGACTGCTGTGTCTCTGGCTGCAGCTGATTTCTGTTTTTTGGAGATGGCAATGAAAAAAGTGTGATGGATAAAACAGAAGATGGAGCTGTGAATGCTGCCATAGCAAGGCTAGTTTAAGTTGACAACTGATAATTTTTTTTCTGTTCCTTGAGACAAAGAAGACAGGGAGGAAAACTACCTTCAACTTGTATATTAATGGGAAGGAGCTTTACATTTCAAATCTTCAGAAAATTCTGAGGCAGTGCTACTATATTTTGCATTAGCTGATTTTGGTTTTATGCTTGAAGTCCTACAACTGCTAAATTGCTTACCTATTTAATCTTTGCAGTACTGTGCCCATTGCAAGAATATAAAGAGAAACAAATCTTTTCTTGTAGAGTTACATCCTAATTCTTAATTAATGGAATTATCTGGAATCTGTGGTCCTTCCTAAAATGCACTTTCAGAGGTGAAAAAAACATTATTCTCTTTCAATAGCAGGACACTACAAACCAAGCACTGATTTTATTTTTTTTTGCTGAGGCTTACTGCCGTGTATTGCTTCATGCCCTTTGATTTAACTGGCAGGACACTGAAGCCTGTGGATTGCTTGACTGACTAGATAAATTCTCTTCTATTTGCAGCCTTTGTCTTTAGATACAGACTATTCTCAAAGTACTGATACCTAGTCTACTTTTAGTATATGAAGCCTAAGACACATGGGCAAAGCCAGCTAATGCCACAATCCCATTCCATTTTGGTGATACTTGATTCAGATCTTCAAGAATTTGATTGATTTTAGAGGAGACTGTGTTCTGCTAATGCCTGCAGACAGTAGAACGTGCTGACTCAAAATAGAGGAGACACTCAAGTGAGGTGAGCAA
The DNA here is from genome assembly GCA_003676055.1 of Chloebia gouldiae. Lineage (NCBI taxonomy): Eukaryota > Metazoa > Chordata > Aves > Passeriformes > Passeridae > Chloebia > Chloebia gouldiae. The sequence goes on along the minus strand of QUSF01000005.1, from coordinate 10,817,685 downwards.
ACATCATGTCAAGATTCTCTTCCCCAAACTCAGAGAGAAAGAAGTCAACAGGGGAAAGAGCATGAGACACAAAAATTCTTTGCAGTGGAGAGGAGGAAGGGAAAGAGCAGATGACCTCTAACTGCCCTGCACTCTCTGCTCTTTACAAGTCAAAAACCATCCCGAGAAGTGCCACTCAGATACTCATTTCTTTTTCTGGTCTCAGCATCACCAGTCAAACAGCCCTATGGCACTGGGTTCACTGCCAAATGTTTCTGTCTCTTTCACTTTCAGCTGCCTCTGGAAATGTTTAATGTGGCACTGCAAAATGACTGGGAAAAAAATTCCACAGCATTATTTACTATGGTACATTGATGTTTTATTGAATGAAACCATCTGTTCAGGAATGTTTTCCAACGTTGTGGGCTAGATCTAGAATTTACTGCTGCAATATAGCTTGTCTGAGGGAGTTTCATAACAGGAATGCCACTCAATGCATCACAGATATGTGAGACTCCGAGTAAGAAGAATATTGAGAAAGCTCCTATTTCCTCCCATAAAACAGAGTCAATAGACTTCTTGATGATAAAGATTCAAAATAGTTTCAATTTTTTTCCTTTACACTCTGATAGCTATGTTCTATGTGCTCTGTAAACTTGTGATTCAGGATATTTCCTAAATTACTTCAATGGCTCACAGGACATATACTTGTGGCTGATAGCAGAATGCACTATAAACAGATTTATGGGCATTTTATGAAAATATTGGTAACAGACAGGATATGTAACAAGGTGGCATTTCATTAACTTTTTCTTTTATACCAATAGAAATGGGAGTTTTGTACTAAGAATAAATTTTGGCCTTTTCCTCACCCTCTGAATTACTTGTTCCTTTGAAGTGAAACAAGAGACAGCTGCTGATGGAAGTCAGCTGTTTGATTTATTCTGAGGGTTGGGAATTTTAGGATGCACAGAGCAGCTCATATATAACCATAATTAATTAAATAACATAAATAATCAAAGTAGCAGCCTGGGCTTTCCTCATCTAAGTGTTTAAATATATCATTGATGTTTGCTTGGACTTTCAAAAGTAAGGAGAAAAGTATACTCAAGTTAAACTTAGATATTGTGCAATGAGATGGACATTGTCTCAAAGACTTCAGTTTTTCAGTAATGCCATGTACTATGTACTTGGGTCAAAAGCTTATAGGTTTATAGTTTCTGAATAAGAAAATCAGAAATTTCCTTTGACCCAAGTCCTCTGCTAACCATCACAAACATGAATACTTTAGCTCAGAAATTAATTTCTTGGCGACTCATAATACCTTAGTAGGTTAGTAAAAATGAATACCATGCTGTGTGAGTAGGCAGGTTGTAGCTGATACAAAATACAGTCACATACCTATATATATTTGTAGCTGCAAAGATAAAACTGGTTTGGAATAGGAGATGATGCATGCTTTCCCTTGGAGCCTATCTATAAAAGAGCAGTGCAAAGGTAAAATGGTGCATGGGCACGGCCATTGCCTGTTATTTAAACACTCAAATAACCAAGAAAGGACCAAACAGCTTTGTAGTGTGCCGTTTCTGCAAATTGGCCCATGTAAGGATTAGCAGGGATTTCCTAGGGCAAAGGAAAAGTTGGCAATTGTCTTTTTTTTCTGAACTTTTTTAGGAACAGAAGTACTCAAAAACTTATACCAGTCCACCTGAAACATGAAGCTGAGTTTTTCTCAGGTGCAAAAAGAGTTATGGTTATGCAGATAATTTACCACCTACACAGAGGAAGCCAGAGGTTTCAGCAACATTAAAAAATAAGGTTAGTCTGCCTCTCCAAGCAGAGATTATTTTGAAATCACTGTTGGGTCGTTCACGGCTCCTCTTCTTACAGCTTTGAAAATTTCCAAAGACGATGCTGTGCCAGCACAGCATCTGTGACACATGGAGGCCCAGCATCTTCTTCCCATCCCCTCTAACCCCCATAATGGAGCACCAGAATGACTTTCTGGGATACAGATCCCTGAACCTGTGACATTTTAGGAGGTATTAATTCACTGAATTGTTGAACCTGTCCCGCTACCACTTTTTTTATTGAGTGGACCCAGAAGCTCATTATTCCAAAACCCTGATGTTTACAATGGGAATTTAGCAGTGATATTACCTTTAGAAATTCCTTCACTTTCTTCTCCTTCCTTTCATCCCACTTACAAAAGCCACTCCATCAGTAGCACCACTACAATGGTCTTTGGCACTGCACAGCAAATAACCCTGAAATAATTCTTTGGGTCATGGCAATTCACACTTGTGGTATCATATGGGTCCCAAAAGACTTGTGGTAAATTAAAAATTAGATGGAGAGGGGAATCAAATACATCCTATTGTAGATGCAGTTTATGCACAATATTTTAATATATTAAATTAATACACATTTAATTTTAGGAGATCTTTTTAAGTACCTAACTCCAAAGAGGTCTGAACTTTTCTTCAGCCTTAAGAACGTGTTTTAAGTAGTATGTCCTATATTTTAATCCCTTTGAAATTAATTTTTAAGTTGGTTGACTGTGTTTGCTATATTTGACTTTTGTCTTGATTTTGCCTTCCTGTCTTGGGAATGTGAATAAATACAAGAACCATACACTCAAACCTAGCCATCTTCCATGGGCTGAGATTTCTCACAATGTTAACATGGTTCAGAAGTGGAGCTCTCAGGAGAAATTGCGTTAAATGCTTTGACAAACCTGAATTTTTCAAAGCCATCCTTCATGAGAGTGATGGCAATACTTAAGGGCAATGGGACATTAATGCAAGCAAAGTATCCAGAAGTCAAGAGAGTATGCACTATATAGTGTACATTTTTGGATAGTCTAACAAAATCACTGAGCAAAGGTCATGTTCAAAAAAATTTATGAACCAACAGAACAAATACTGTTTCTGCAATCATTTTATGATGTATGAAACGAATGGGTTGGCAAAAATAGAACAGTAGTCTTGGTAGTTTTCAGGCAAATGTGGAGCTGAAAGCATTCCTTTAAAATATGCTAAATCTAATCCAGAAGCAATTGAAAAGTAAATGAGGATATTTTCTTTAATAGAGAAAATACCGAAAAAGGACTTTGATTGTGTGTGTATGTATACAGAAGAAGCACTTCAATCAAAATATATCTATATAGATGTAAATTTGAGATTCCATTACTAACAGGAGTACTTTCTAAGTCTTTAATCAAAACAACTAGATACAATTCACTCTCTGAAACATAAGACTTGGTTTACACTTTTGAATCTTTGGGTTTAAACACTCTTTTTATTTATATTTTTAGATGGAAATATTGGAAACATTTCCCTACATTTTTATGGATTTTAGGGAAATATTTTTCACCTTGAATGAAAAACAATATCTCATTTAACTAATAAAATCTATTAAAGAATAAAACCACTATAAAATATTCATAATATTTTTAATAAACCAGAATTATGCCTGTTTTGTTACATATATAACCTGTTATATGAAACTGTGATAGAAGGCTTTTTCTCCTTGGCCAAATTACAAAATATGACTGTATTTGCAAATTGTGACCACATAGCTATTAAATTATTGTTTCCTATTTAATGCACTTATGATGATTCCCTACTTATTTGGAAATAGAATGTGCTTTAGAAATCATTAATATTCTATGGAATCTGATAAAATATGAAATAACATCAAGCATTATGTGTGTTTATGTACTTTCTTTATCCATTAAGAACTCTGTAACATTTGTGAAAGATCCACTTACCATCTGCCCACCTACCTACAATTGCTTTTATGATTCAGTTGTTGGTCATAGGCTATTAAGATCTGTAGAAAAGATACTCTGAAAAAAAGCTGAAGTGACCAGAAATAAACTGATGCATTATTTTCCTGCAGTAAAATTAATATCCTGGCAGATTATTTGAACTGTTGAAGCACTATAAAAGAAAAATAGGGAAATTATGGATTCTTTTTTCAATATTACAAAAACATTAAAAGTTCTTTTAAAAATATTAGTATTCTAATTTTACTACTTAGGAGTCTCTGAATGAAAAAGAAATGAAGATACTACCAAATAGCACTCTTGTTATTTTTTTTTTAATATTCCTTGGAGTCCATTTTGTTGGGCACTAGCATGGTCATTCTAATAACATTAAAGCCAAGCAGTAAGCTTTGAAAATATCCCCTCTTTTAAATAAGGAAGCTAAAGAAAAACCCATATACTATGAATGACCTTTAAACTTAGGTAGGACTGTTGACATCACGTTGTTTCTTTCTTTCAGAGCAGTGCAGGAAGGATTACCTCTTTATGTGTTTTTCCCCAAAGTCCATACTAGCCTAGGAAGATTATACTATATTTATATATCTCAGATGTCTGAAGAATTAAGTCTGTAGCCATAATTTCTGTAATTTACTTAAGTAACAACACTTTGGTGTGATTGGGATGAGAGATGGAGCAAAGTCTCTATTTCCCAAACTGCTTTTATTTACATATGAATAACTAAAGATTCATGGGACCAGATTTTTTAATCTGCTAATCAGGGAATGCCCTTGACTGTTGGAAACCCTCATTTCAGTTCCCAAGTTAATATTGTAAATGTAATGGTTGTATGAAGGAGGAATTTAAATCCAGGTTTATCTTCTCAGGTGAGTTAGTACTTTTCAAGATTGGAGTCTATTTATTCCTTGAAAAGCATGAGAGGAGATGAAGAACAGATTTCTGAATGTTCTCTAACTCAATGATTAAGGTTTTCTATAGAAAATGAAGTACATAAATAGTTGAGGTGCCTAGAGAAAGAGCATAGTTATCTCATTTCTCATTTTTTGTCAGGAGTTTGGTCTTCCAAGTGTACATTGAAAGTTCAATTTATCAAATTTTAACATCACTGAAAAGTAATTTCTTAATTTTCATATTTTTTCAAGGAAAGTAAAAATTTGTGGTTTTGTTCCAACTGCAAATGGTTTTATCAATCCCGAGTTAGTAGTTGGAAGATGGCTGCTGAAAGAAAAGAGAATGGTTGTAAAATTTTGGAGATGAAAGACCATATTAATAAAAGGATCTCTCTAATGTAAGCATTTATATTTTGTTTACAGAAGTTTTAGTTCAATAAGGAACAGATGGTGTTCATACCAAGACAACTCCTGACTACCTTAACCAGGTACTGGACAGACGGACCATGGAAAGGCAAAATGAGGTAACTTCTATTATAATATTTTTTTATCATGTTGAATTGTCTGGTGTCCTGTGCAGCAAAAGATTTGAAGCCATGCTGTGCTGTAGAGAAGACCAATACTGTTAAAACTGAGTCACAGAAAATGGTTAATATACAGCATGAGAAACTAATGTTTACTAGCTGTAGCAGAGCTGGTTGTGGCTCCATAAATGTGAAGGCTCTCCCTCATCCTTCTGACAGCCATGGCTGTTTCTTAGGACTATGTTAGCCTATCAGTCTGGGCTATGTTATACAACCATGTAAAGATTTCATTTTCATACATCAACAATTATATTTTGTGGGCATAGGATAGTGTAGTGACAAAAGTCAGACATAATTTCTTATACCTCGTTCAAATTAGTATAGAAATGTATCTTCCTCAATTTATACAATGGCTGAGTCACAAATATTTCTCCCAAGTTACTTTTCAGAGGATGCTTCTCATTCTAATTTTTTTTTCAGACTCATTGTTCCCATGCTTTTACTACTTACTTATATCAGAAAATGTAAATCATGGTAGGAAGATTAGAAAATGTATTCTAAGAACATGAAAAACAGATCTCACTGCATTCTAACACCTCTGCATGCATAATTTACCTCCCTTGACTACAGTGCCATCACAATTGTCCCAAACTCATGGCTGGACTGTCACTCTCAGCCAGGCAATGACTTATCTGGTTCAGGTATGGCTGAGGGCACAGACAGACTTACCATGCACCGGGTTCAGTGCTGGTATCTCAACAGGTGGACACATGAGCACAGCCCAGGTAGCTGCAGCCTTGCTGGGAAAACCCTAGGGACTGTCTTTTCTCATGAAGTCAGTGTGGAGACTGGGTAGGAAACAGCAGGATGCTATGGATGCAGCTCAGCTCAGCTCAGAGTGTGTTTTCTAATGTCAGACCTAAATAGATATTTATATGTAAATCTAAAACTATAAAGAACAATTTTAATAATCTAAAGTGTTCGTTTAGCTCTTCATCTCAGTAATACTCTATATGGTTTTTGCCTTTATTGATTATTTGGCTTTGAGTTGCACAAAGTTCACATTAAAATGTCATTGCAAATAGTCATCAGTATAAAGGAAGGCATTCTGGCAATCTGAGAAAATCTTTTTCCCTCTAAGTCCATTCAGAAAATGTTGTGGTTCTCTGTTGTAGGCAAGATCCAAATAGAACTGACAGTGCTGAACACAGCATTTGGAACCAATAAATGAGGTAGTGCAATCACTATCTAATAATGAGCTGATGAGTTAAAAAATCTACATGCTTCGAGTTTGACTGTGAATCAATGTAGACTCTATGCACATGCTAGGCAAGTGGATTGGTATTCTAGATAATGTTTCATCTATACATGGGTTAACATTTGTTGTAAATTATCTCAATTTATATTGAGATAATATAGATAATAATAATATATATATAATTTACAACAGCCTATATCCTGTTTGTATATTACATTTGTGTCAAAGAATACATATGACAAACTTTGTTATTTCTATAAAAACCCTATGCTTCATGCTTTCAACACTGTTAATGTTATAGTCATAATCTATAATCTGCTTTAAAACATGAAGATCTGAGATTTCTTTATGAGTGTATTATTTTCTGCTACATCTTTGAAAAATGTTTTGCATGACTTTGGTGAAGATGGTTTGAAAAGGACGCTTTAGAAAAAATCATAATTTCTTTCGGCATAAGGACAGGCTTTGATTATCAAGGTAGACATTACAATTGTTTTGTAGTTCCTGAAATATCAAAGTATGTAATCATGCAGACTACCTCAGCTGTGAAATAAATGTTCTGAGAGATGTAGTCAGAATTTAAAGAGTAATGGTAAAAAAAAGTAGAGCTTCATCTGAGAAAATTATTCAAAAGTACTCAACAAGACCACATAAAACTCTGACTGCACTGAGACTGTGCCCATCTAGAAATAATTGGATTATTCTGTCTCTCACCATTTCTCTTCTTTCTTCTATGCTAGAAGACTTGAAAAAATCTCCAGTTTACATAGTCTGGTTATATGGTTGCCTTTATTTTACTGGCAACCCATCCTCAGGTCATTCTCTTAATACCCACTAAGCTGCTTTGGATTTTATCTTATTGCATTTGAATTTAGTGTACACTGAAATGCAGAGCTAGCTTCCCTATCTATAATACAGTCAAAGTACAGTAATACTTTCTTTAAAAATACTCTCGTGACTACACTTGTTGCTAACCAACTATTGTAATATTTCAAGTGAGAGATAGAAAGATTGACAAATCATTAGAATCTATGAGAATCTGTGAATCTCTTGAGAATCTGTGAAACATCTATAAATTTCATTGGCTTACTCACCTGTAATTCAATTCCTATTTGTCTGTAATTATTATGTTTCTAAACATTCAGTACCTATTGAACCATAGTGCCAGGTTTGTGCACTATTTTGAAAGGGTTTGTGCAAACTGTGTTGTTACAGCATCACAGGGTACCAAGACCCACATGAACTGAATCAGTCATGTACATTTAATTATTTGTGGTTATCACAATGCGGTTTTTAAATGTGGTGGAGAGGCAAGAGTGTTTTTGAAGATAGAAATCTCTGTCTCTATGCAGCTGAATCATAGAAAATATTTTTTTTTTACTCAGAAATCACAATATGAAGACAGAAAACAGTTTTTTTTTTTCCCAATCGCCCACAACATCTGCAGAAGTTAAAGTCTCTGGTATAGTTTCTGAAATTTTCAAAAATAGATCAGTTTTTTTAAAACCTATATTTTACCTTCAAGATTTGAACTATTCCATGCATATTCTCCAGTGCTTTGCACCTACATTCTACATGATTCCAAGGCAGGGATGATCCACAGACGCCGCAGAACAAGAAGAGAAACAAATATCTGAGAGTGGGATTCTATGTGGATACACGAGTATGATCACACATAAGGCAGATATTACACATTCAAGAAATGACTGTGTGTCAAATGCCACATCTTTTTGCAATGTGAAGCTTCCAAGTGAGACATTTGGGACGGCCTTGTGGGAGCACCCACATAAGTGTATGCACTGAGGCAGTAACTGTGCCTGTAACCAGTGGTCACAATATTTGCTTTAGCAGTAGAGTTTATATCTACTTTAAACTACTTTAAACATTTCACTTCTAAAAAGTAGGATATGAATATAAAAGTTGGTATGAACATGCCCCATTTTTGGACAACGATCAGACTGAGAGAATAGAAAAGATAAACAAGGGAAAAGGTGCTGGTAATTTGAAAAGTAGAAGAATCACTTTGGTACACTTTGCACTGTCTATATTTACACACATTCAGGAAATATTCTTCCAAAAACCTAATTCACATTGAATATTGTCAGTGGCAGGAAAATTGCTACTCAATGTCATTCATCAGTGTAAAAGTCTCCATTAATAAAGTCATTTAAACTAGTTGGATGATTACAGTGAAGGCCAGTTTTCTTGAAGCCAAATTGAAAATGACATGCTGAAATATCTTAATATTTCATTTAAAGAAGGGCATTAATGTGATTTTTGCAGTGGATGCTAGTTTTTGCTCTTGAGAATGCTACAGACATAGGCTGAGGCTTCATCATCCAAATAAATTCCTTCTGAGTTAATTTTCAGTCTACTGTTAGGTTATCTATGAGCTCAAGGAAAACTACCTTAGTAAATGCTTTACTCACAGCCAGTGAGCCTTTATGACTCTTGTTGAAGGCTTCTCTTTTCTCTGCCCAGAAATAATGGTCTTTCCCTCAGATTTGACACCATGTGTGCTCTCAGAGGTGAAATAAAGAGAAGAAATTAACAGATCCACCTAATTTTGCAAACAAAACTCCTGAAAGGCTTACAATGACAAAGCACATTCTTGGCACAATGGTAGACAAGTCTCAGAACTGTTGCTGACATGAGGAAAGTGGGTGTACCTTAGTCAGACCAACTTGAGGAAGTCTGTGCTTGAATACCCTTTAGCTTCCACTGAACACAAGACAAAAACCTCAGGGAATCTTTGTGCCCTTTCTTTACAAGAAGGAAGAATGACAGTGGTTTACCCAATTGTTTTCTGCTAAGTCTTTAATTCAGAGATTAATGGAAAATACATACACAGCTGGCAGTTTTTCTTAAACTGTCACATCCCAATATAGATGCCTAGGGATGCTGAGATGACATCAACCATATAAAGCTGAAAAAGGCTTGTGAAGGCCTCAATATGTTGTGAAATCAAACTAGAGTGTCCAGCATGCCTAAGGCAGCATTTAGTTCAGCTCCATGGCTCCCTGAAAACCTTCACCTGTAATTTTCCATGTATGCAGGACTGACCCAATGTGCTGCCTTAGCTCCTTGATAATTTTCCAGCTAAATCTGACAAGGACCTAAGGATCTAAAGCTGACATTATGTTCTTTTAGGTCATGAACATAAAGTATAATTGTAATTACTAGTTTTTAGATTTCCACTCTTTACATTGTATTTAGTGTACTGGCCTCAAGGGCAGACAATATGGGTTCAATTAATTCCTGGAAGGAGTTGGTTGGGTTGACTGTGCATCCCTCAGAAAAGGTGTCAGGGTGTGAGATACATATTAGGCTCTTTGGTTGGGTTGACAGTTTTGGAAGTTTGCGTTTTCTCTCCCTCTGTCTCTGCCTTCCTCTCCCAATCTGCAATGTATACACTGTTCTTGTTTCTTCCAAAGTGATTTTTTCCTAGTTTTCTTCCTGATTTTCCTGTAACTACAAGATGTCATCCTCAGTTAAAAAAAAAGAAAAAAAATTACACAAATGCTCCTTAAATAAAACTTTCACAGCACACCATGTAGATTGAAAGACAAAAACAAAATCTTGCCACATCTCCTACTCATTTGAACTGAACTATGATTCATAGAATCATAAAGTAGTTTGAGTTGGACGTAACCTTTAAAGGTCATCTAGTTCAACCCCTTGCAGTAAGCAGGGACATCTTCAAAAAGATCATGTTGTTTAAAGCCTTGTTCCACCTGACCTGGAATGTTTTCAGTGCTGGGGCATCTGCCACCTCTCTCAGCAGCAATAGTTTCTTTGCTGTTGTTCATTGATATTGTTGTGTCTGTTGTACTAGTACAACTGTTTGGGACATTGTGCCGAAAATATCATTCAAATGACTTGTTTAAAAAAAAAGTCACAAGGGGTTGTTTTCAGGAATGGGACATCTACAACCTCTCTTGATAACCTGTCCTAGTGTTTTTCCACCCCCATGGTAAAAAAATTCTTCCTCATATCTAGTCTGAACCTCCCCTTTTTCAGTTTAAAGTAGCTATCCCTTGTCCTACTGCTATAGGCATAACTAAAACATCTGTCCCTGTCTTTATTTTAAGTTCTTTCAAGGTATTGGAAGGCCATAAAATGGTCTCCTGGGAGCCCTCCTTTCTTTAAGCTGAACAACTCCAACTCTCCTAGCCATTCCTCACAGGAGAGTTGTTCCATTCCTCTCATAAATTTGTGGTTTGAAACTGCAACAGTACACTGAGTACCCATAATGAATCCAAAACTGTGACTCTGGTGAATAACAGAAAATTTTGCTATCTAAATGAATTCTGTGCTTTAGTGACACTAAAATGTTCTGCTAAATCATCCATGCAGTTCTGAATAATATAAATACAAAGAATAGATCCAGTGTTAACAGTCTTTTCTGTTATTCCATCTGGAGTCTGCAAACTGAGGCTCACTCATAGAGTGTGCAAATATTTCCTTTAGGAGTACACTTTGGAATTGAAGAGTGACTTAAAAATCTTATGAATGAACTCATTTGCTTAAAAAATCATAAAGAAGGCAGACTGCAGGGCACTGAGATCAAAAAGCACGAGATTGCTGCCCCATCTACTGCTGCCTTCTGTGCTTTCAGATTTAAATACACATCTGGAAAACCTAAATACAAGTATTGTGGTTAATTTCAGAATAAAATGGACCAGTCACTCACAGTAAGAACATTTCATCACTTCATTAGATATTAGAAACTGATGAATTATTTATATATAATAGGTGTAGGTCCATCCATCACCTTTTAATATTTTTCTTTGTTTTAATCAAAGTAAATATGTTGCAGGACAATCTGTCTGAGTCCCTGGCTTCATTACTGGAGATAATAGTGATGATAGAAAGCAGAATTGTTTGGGCCACAGGAATAGCTTTTTTTTTTTCCTCTAAAGATGATTAGGTTCTATCAATATTTTTCAAAGACAGTAATTAATGAAACAAAAAGTCTGGGCAAATACAGTATTGAACTTTTTTGCACTTGTCAGGGACAAGATGCACATACATAAGAAATGGGTCCTTTGAGTGAGAAGCATGAAATATAACTAGAAGTTTTGGGGATGGTGGTTTCCATCCCCCACGTCATTTACTTTCTGTATGGAGACCCTAGAGGGAAGTTGTGGACAGACTGGTGGCCATGGCATAAGTTGTCAACACCCATTGCATTGCTCACCAACAATTTTATTGCTCATGCTTGCATAGCAGAAATTATTAAAGCACTAATGCTGGACAGCCCAGGATTTTGACAGGAACTATTTTGTCATAACTATTCATACCAGACTTTTGTTCTACTGTCTTGCATATAACTACCATTAAATGTAGGGATTCTTTCCTGCAATATTTTGCACCAATGCTCTAGCTCTCAGCATGCATTTTTTATTAAATACATTTTTTCAAAAAATATTTGCCTAGGCAGGTTACATGAATGACTGCGAAACATTATTAAATTGTTCTATGAATTCAGCATCTATTTTAAAATATATGTTTTTCATTTCACAAGCTCAACTTGATTGTACAGTGAAATTCTGTAAAGTCAAAACTATTCAAATAAAATTTGTTAGATTCATGTAAACTCTGTGTTTCACAGGAAGAAAATTTGTCCAATTTGATAGTGGATAATATGATTTATGTTCATAAAATTTGCAGTTAAAGACATGGTTAAATGCCAACATACTACAATTATTTCACATGATGAAAATTTGTTCCAAAGAAAAAACTAATTTGAGGTAAATTAAAATTAATGACTGGGAGCCTGTCATATTTTTTCTTAATAATTTCTCTTAGCAAGGAGATTAACTTTGGGAACCTACTCCAAAATATGTGATATTATGTGCAGTATCATGTATTAATAAAAAGGATTCTCAAACTGGCCTCCATTTGGTACAAAAGTTAAAACATAATGCATTTCAGCGCTGATGTTTCTCTGCTGGGATTTACTTCATTTGGGTCAATTTGTTGAAGTATCAAAGGTTTGATACACAGGTATTCATGGGTACTTGGGAGTCTTCTCAAGTATATATTGCGTATAGGCATATATATTCCATAGTGGAAGCAATTAAATTATTACCTCTTTATTGCTAGCTGCCATATAGCATAAAAAGCATCAAAAATGGAGCATTTTAACCTTCAGCAATGAAGACAGCTTGAAAAATTCCTGCCCTCCCTATTCTGCTTTTTTTTTTGCCATTGAATTACAGAAAGGTTTGGGTTGAAAGGGGCCTATATAAATCATTTCATCCAACCCCTCTGTGATGAGAAGGGACACCATCAGTTGGATTGGCTTATTCAAACCTCCATCCAACCTGACCTGGGATGTTTTCAGAGATGGAACATCTACCACTTCTTTTGGCAACCGATTCCATCATTGCTTCTCTCAACTGCTGTTGCTCACTATATTGCTGTGTATGTTTTACGAATACAACTTTTCAAGGATTGTGATATAAAGTGTATTTTAAATGAACCCTGCTTAAACAAACAAACAAACAAAAAAAAAAACCCCAAAAAAGTCCAATTTTTTATTTAGATCAGCTAGGTGCTTTGTTTTACAATTCCCCAAAATAATATAATTTTGTGAGAATGAATAGGGAGGAGGGTGAAAGTCTGAGTATGGCTGAGAATGAGAAGAATGGGAGAAAGGAAAGGAAAGTATTTCTTGGGACATCTCTTTCCTGGGCTAAATGTGTCCCACACCTATATGCTCAGTTTCCTCTCTGAACTGGCTGGCAAGACGGTGTTGATAGAGGACTTTTTCACTCTTTCTTTGTCACTGCCTCTTAAGTTTTAGATGCCTTTTTGCCCCATACACTGGGAAACCCTGATCTTTTAACTTCACAAAGAACCCTCTAAGTTGGTGCCTGACAAGACTGCAGTGCCTGCCTGCATTTATTTCAGACACTTAAACGTGACCTACATGTCCTTGGCTTCTCATTTCGTGCTAGCCCTAGTCCTACTTCATAATAAGCAATTAGTTTTGTTTCAAATGGTATTGTAGGTGCATACTTATGAATGTAAATATGTCTCATTTTGGCCCTCTTTCAGAATTTTAGGATTTCATCATTCTCTGGAGTTGTTCCAAGCCCATTGTTATAGCTAGTTTTTTCAAGGCAATAGAGTAAGTCAACAGCTTCAGTGCTAACTCAAAATAGAAGCTCAATGAAAAAGGTGTTGCAGTGCAGCAGCATTAGTGGTATAAAATCACTCTCTAGACTACTTAGTCCTGCAGAGAGTTGCCTCATTCATTTGTATTTAACTGTACACTCTGCCTGTATTTTTCCATCACATTGTCTGTGTTTCAGATACTGCTGTATTTTTTGTTCTTTGATTTATCTTCTTGCCAGAAATGGATGAAAGGTCACCAGGAATAAAGAATTTATGTTAATATTTCCTAGTCTCTGATTAGGACAAATGAACAAGGGGGATTTTGGAGAAATTGGTCTTGATTCTCTTGTGTCATTTCTACTTTCTTAAATCTCTACCCAAATCCTGCCATTCTTATTTCAGTTTCCATTAATGAAATTTATAATTTAAGTTTTATTTCTGGCTATTGTTCTGCACAATTATTTAGTGCAGAAATCTAACAAATTATTTAGTTCATTTGATAAAAACAAAATTAAAGCAGTGTGCTCCCAGTAATATGATGACGTTCAGTGTTCTTCCAAAAATGCTGACTAATAGCCATAAATCAAAGTGGATGCACCAAACTGCAGATAAAAATAAGGGAAATGGCTGTCAAACCTGTTCTCTGAAAATAGATTGCCTAGCTATAGTTATAAACTATGTAAAAAAAAATGAACATTAGATTGTCTTGTGTATTTCCAGTCTTAAAATGGAATGTTGTTAAAGTGATTATTCTGTCACAGCTGGCACCTTTCAAAAAGCAATGTCTTTCATAAAAATAATACACTTGCATAATTGGACAGCCTGTCAGAAGCACAAAGTCTTTTTTCCTGCAGAGATGAAGCAGTTGATCACTCACTCTTCCTATATTTCTTGTTGACATTTTTATATTAATTTATTTTCTTTTTAAAGTGCCATTTTATTCTCTGGGACAATAATTTGCTCAACCTACAGATTAGAGAAAACTAAATTTATCTTCAATTAAAAAGGAAAGCATTTAATGCACTTTTTCACATACATTCAGAAAGTTTTCTGAAGAATGAAATTTCCTACCTAACATATATATCCAAATCTCAGAAACTTGGAAATTAGATGAAACTATTCTTTACCGCAATGATTTTTGAAGAATGTCATGTATCTATCATAAGACATTTGCTGGCAAAATCTGGGGCAATAGTAGCATTAGTTGTGAATATCCCACCTCTTGACATTTAAATTATACCATTTAGACATTATTCAAAATCTCTTGACACAGCTACAGCAGGTCCCACACACTGAAATTAGATAGTTGGGAATTCAATGACAGAAGAAAAAGGCACCTAAAATGTTTGCTTACAATGATGTGTAGCTGCTTCAGTCATTACAATGTCACAGCAAGGTTATGAGACATTTCCATTTTTAACAATCTTAATGGGTTTGGGTCTGGAAGTCCTTATTAAATTACAGACTATTTGATTTGTCAGTCTTAGCCTTAGCCTATATATCTGGGATGGAGGAATGAATGGTAACGTGATCTGTCTTGGGAATTAAATGGGATGCTGGTAGTGGTACCAGTACTATTAATGCCCACTGTGTAACACACAAGTATGTTCACTCTGTAGAGATTTTAATGTGTAATATTGTCACTGGCTGAAAGTTTCTGAAGCACTGAAACTGCTTAGTTGTCATTTCCCTGTAACAATAAACTGTGAATAAGTGCCTAATTAACACTTACACAAAAAATGTGAAAAAATAATTTCTTAAGAAGGGTCAAAATTTGTCTAAGCTTAAGGAAAATATAGAAATAATAAATTTTATACTTCTAAAATGTTTTCTAAACCTTACCACTTCTAAAGGTTTATAAGCAGTCATAGGATATTTTTGTCTTGCTTTTTATGTACATGCCTACATTCAATACTAAGTTACCTTGAGTTTGCCACTTTTTAGAAAAATGCCTGCAGAAAAGTAATAGCAGAGCAAAAAATAAGAAATTACTTTTTATCCTACTTATTTCAGTTCAGCATTCTCATTGTGAATAATCTTGCACTGACTTAATAAAAAATAAAAGTGAGATTTCTAAATATTTCTTAAAATTTGTAAAAATAAAACCTATAATGTTAAGTATAAATAATATTTAAATACACTTAAGTATTTATACAAAGGGTTTTAAATCAACTTATCTAAATTAATACTAAAATATAAAAATTTTATCACTTCAATATTAGAACCTAAATTTATATGCAATTTATATAGTACTCACTCTTCTAAATTGATATTGTCTTCTATCTTTTAAGATTAGAATTGTTAAGATTAATATTATCTAATGTTTTGCACATAGTAAATTTCATTAACAGAAAATATAGAAAGCAATAATTTTTGGGCAGGGGGGGATTGAACTATTTTTTTTTAACATTTACATCACATGTCTTACTATGAATGTGTAAATTGGTTAAAAAACAATTCTTAGGGAGAATTGAAACTATTTTAGGACACGGAGAAATTACTTCCAAATGCACAAGTAACTCTAACTGTGATTTTTATTCATGATCTTTAACAACTTGCAAATCCTTTAAAGTGTCCATTAATGAAATAGGCTTTCAAAATAGTTTTCTGAGAAATAACTGTGCACTCTTATTTTGTATAGGACTGACTGCTGGTAGTATCTCTAGGGGTACTTTCATTTCTAGCATTTCTGACTTTTTTCCTTGTTGTGTATTTTCATGCAGCTGTGTTTTTATATTATTATTTTTATATACTTTTCTTGTCTTTAATGAGACTAGCAGAGCTAAACTGTATACCTTAAAAATACAATAACTAAGATGATAAAAGGCAAAGCATTTTCTTACTACAACTGTGTTTTTAATGTCTAGCTAAAGTACTGTGAGACCATTAGGGAAGCTAGAATGTGTTTTTGACACCAAATAAAAATAAATCTCTTTATCTCAGAGCTCTATTTAGTAAGGTACATCTGGAGAAAAAAATGCCTTTCGTGTTCTGCATTAGGAAAAAACTGTCATCCTAAGAGTACAGAACTGAGCTACAAATTACAATGGTTTTTAGTTTTCTTTTTTCCTTCTTTGAAACCTGTCTACCTACCTGGTGAATTCCTTTTAAGAAAAAAAAATAGTATAGCAAAGATAATCTGTCTAGACAGCCATGCATTTTTGAAGACCTAATTCTATATATGTATATACTCATATCTTTTTTTTTAGGTCTGTTGTCATGAAGCTGTGTGAAGAAACAAACAAAACAACAAAGACAAGCAGCAGGTGTTGAGACACCAGTGGAATTTAGGTGTGGCAATACTGGCCACTGCCACATCAAACCATGGGCATGGAAATGCCCATGAACAATTCACAAACCATTTTTTGGCATTTGACCTCCTCTAATGAAGTTAAAAACTGAAGGGATTTACGGAAGCCAATGTGCTGAGGGGAAAGATATCCTGAAAGAACAGCTGGGGAAGATGGAATCTGAACTACCTCTCTATGCTTGGAGAATGTAAATGTCTAATGCTGCACTGGACATAGGTGCTTATTTTAATTTGGCTTTTACAAGCCTTAACTTCCCTTGAATTTGAACCATAAATCTTACGGTGACAACTTCATTTCTACACTACTTCATAACTGTCCTGTAGCATAACATTTCTTACACTGGTTCTTGGAAGAAAATTTCTGCTTCAGCAATGATCTGTTCATATGTTAACTAGAAACTTCTTTTAAAAAAGAGACATGGAAAATGCAAAACTATACCATTAAATTTTCCTTACAAATATCATATACATTGTGTATACTGTCATTCCACACTATGGTTTTTCACTGGATATCTTAAAATAACTTTCGTTGTAAACCCAAACCTGATTTTTATTTTCAGAATATTTATAACTTATTACATGGCATCAAGATAACAATTCTGTAGACAAGGAATATGTGGGCAAGGTCAAATGCAGATTTTTGGTTTTCACATGACTTTTAATTTCAGAACACTTTCTATTCTTAGATTTAAAAAATCAAATTTTGTGAGTTTCTGTAAATATTACATAGCTAGCTATCTCTGATTATCACTCTATTTTTTTGTTGGGCCATATTTAGTTACATGCCTTGTTATATTTAGGGAATTATGGGGGGCTTCCCTTAATAATTAATAACCTATGATTTAATTTACTTCCCATACATCTTTGAAAACTGTGTTCATACATGGATATGAAAGATTTCTTCTAGAAACTCTGAATTGTTAGTTCTGTCCTAGTACAAGCCACTGGAATCACCCAGACAGAAGTAAATATTCAATAAAATAAATAATGATAAAAGCAATGGGTTTGCTCATTCTATCAGTTACTTGACTGCCCTTTAAAAAATTACTTCATACAGGCTCCCAGGCTCTGTGTGTGGGAAAACCTGCTTCCAGAACTAACAGCACTCAGGCCAAGGACATGGCACCCGTCCTAGGATTTCAGTGCTGTCCAGCAGATACTGCTGAAAGATTTGTATGTTCCTGCTGGCTTATTCCTCAGATCAGAATCTGAGCCTTTTTCCACTAAATGTGAAAGTGTCTGTGCTTATTTGGTGAGCTATGCCAACGGCACATTTAAATCTGTTCTTTATTATCTCCATACATTTATTCAATTACCAGTGGGTAATTTGTCTCCTGGTGACCTTTCTCCTAAAGACCATTTTCACTTCAGCACTTTATTATTTTTTTCTCCGTTTTTTTTTTTTTTTTGACTTTGGGCTATGAGTTTTGGGTACTTCTTATACCCCAAGATATTACAAATGCCCAAAATTACATGGATAGTAGGGAGTAAGGGTGGAATAGCATCAGGCCCTTCATTTCTCTGCTCATCCATTAGCAAGAAAGAATAAAATAGAGATGAAAATTTATATTCCTGTTCTTTGATACATACATTCTCTTTGCATAACACCACTTCTACTACAGTAGAACTTTGAATAATTCATCATTTTGAATTGTGGGAATATACTTTGAGCAAAATAAAAGAAACCAGTAGTACAAACCAAAATTGATGACTTTTTAAAAAGAATGCTTTAAATGGCTTCTCCAAGAAGGACTAAGCATTTATTTTCATTTACAAATAGCAAGCACTTTGAGTTCTAATTATTCACCATTATTATAAAGGCTTTCTAAAATAAGACATAATAGTTTAAAATAGCAGTTTAATGCTTGATACATTGAAATGAAAAGTGAGAGTATGAAAAATACATTTCATTACTTCCAGCTGCCTCAGTGTCTTGGGGCACTATATTTATGGGGAGAAATATTAAAAATAAAGTAACCTGCAGAGCAATTTTATGGTGGACTTTTTCCCTTGGTGAATTCATTTGACAACAACTTTCTCTATGTATTTGCATGCTGTACTGCTCTACATTTGAAAATCATTTAGTGAGGGAAATGAAGAATTACAAGAAAGGGCTGAGTCCCAGCAAATCTGAGAGAATCAGAGTGCAGAAGAGGAAGCAATTATTTACTTGCAATAAGTGGGGAATGCAATCTGCAGTGGCAAGATTGGATTCCTGTATTCATGAGCAACCAATATGACATCTCTGATCTGACATTGCCACAATTACAGCACTGCCTTATTTGAACCATAATGAAGTTGCAGACTTAGTAGCTTAAAATGTAGAAAAACCTTCGGGTACCCCTGGGCATCTGGGAATAGACCGAACCAAAAATTGCTGTTTCTGCATTGTTGGGGTGTTGCAGTTGTTTCCTCAGCTTCATGGCATTACTTATGGCTTTGAAGGCCAAAGATTTAACTCCCACATAGAATTGTTGTTCTTTCCCCACAAAACGATGCTGCAACTCTTGTTGCCTTTTTCGCAGTGGTCATCATAGCAGTTCTTAGGAGGTGGGAGATCTCCTTGCCATATTTTCTGGAATTACAACATTATTGAATTGTGGCCTTTTTCCAAGTGCATTTTGTAACAGCACCGGCAACCAGCAAGTCCCATAGGTGGGAGATCTTTTTATACTGCTGTAATGTTGTGGTTCTTCTAGTTCTTCTGCTCTGCCAGCCAACCCAGCTCCTAAGGACACCAAGTCTTTGTGAGCAGCAAAAATAGACCATAAGGAAGTCAGCTCACCTTTCATTTTGAACTGTATAAATTCAATAAGGAACTATTTTTGTACACTGTAAAGAGACTCTTTAACCAAAGCCCTAGGAAAGAAATATTTACCTTTTTTTTTTATATTACCATTTTCTCTTATTGTATTCTTGGCTCTCTGTCAAGTGATTTTCAGATAGACATGAAAAAGGGTTGAGTCTACAGGTTGTTCTAGGTTTATTTGGTACAGTTCTGCTTCTGCTTAAAGACACTATGAAGCAAATGCTGTTAGACGAACTATTCATAAAACATATATCTCCATCTGAGCTAAAATTGTCCTGCTGAAGGAAAAGCCATCCTTATAGAATTGAATCAATTTCAGAGATATCTCCTCCTCTCTCTCAAAATCAATGGCAGAAAAGAAGCCAAAACAAAATGCAAACACTGGAAGGAAAATAATTGATAGAAATTGTGCTTCTGGCAACTTGGAGTGAATGAGAATGAACAGTGAGTTTTGCTGCTAGAGGAGGTCACTTTTGGCTTACAGTTTGGAACTTTTTGAAAGGAAAAAGCCTCACAAATGTAGAAGAAAGCCTGGGAATGTGAAAATACAGCACAACAAAAACATTAAACAGAATAGATGCAAGAACAACAGCCTTTATTTGAAAATGAACTAGTGGAAATCATCTATATGGCAATCAGAGAAATATGAGTAACACATTTGCAAGCCTAATTGATTATTAAAAGCTAAAACTTGGCACCAGATTTGAGCACAGGAGGCAGAAAACAACAATTCTAACATTTTACTGCATAATTTTCTGCCCTATAAATTCCATAACATTTTGTATCTGAACCATGGAAATAGTGTAGATAATGTGTTTTTAGCATCTTTGATATGGAGAAAAAAAAAAGCATAGGCATTAACAATATTCTATCATTTTTTTACTGCTGGTGTTGACTAACAATGTCATAATTATGTAACTGAAACAGAACAATGTCCATTTGCAGTTTGGAATTAGATTGAAAAACTGTATCCAGAATGTGTATCTATATCTTTTATAAAACAGATTTACTTTTATTAGATAGCAATAGGTACTAGAAGAAAACATTTGGAATATTTACAAAACACAGAGAAAATTCCTAGCAGTTTGATTATTCCCTTTTCTTGAATGGAGAAGGAAGAGAGGCAAAAAGATATACTTGTCATACCTTTTCTAGAAATGGAACCAAGTGAAATACTTGTACCTTTTTGAAAATTGAGACTGCTTACTCCTTCTTAGCAGATTGCAAGCTACTGTCATGGATGAGAAACATGATGCACTTGAACGTTCAGTTAACAGGTGGTATGGCAAGGCTTCAGGAAGACAATTATCCAGGAGGCATATAGCAAAAAAATGGAGAGCAGAGCATGTAATTTTATTTGGTTATACAGTCAGTGCATTCAATTTGAAGACTAGGTAAATAACATAACAACTGTGCCCTATCAAAATTAAATGTTTAATTATCCTCTACCTTACATAACTTTTACATTTCTGTGTTTACTCTTGTGTCTGTGTAATTTTTCAATTCATTTTCATGTAAAAAAAGGAAAATCAGACCTTTTTTGTCTGTTCAGTTGGATGTGGTAATACTTAGTTTATCCTCTGCCTTAATAACACTTGCTCTGTCACAAAGTTAAACAGAAAATTGGGCTAAAATCATTATATGAACTTTATTCTTGGAGAATTTCAATGGGGAAGAGCTTCCTGGACTTACTAGATAGGTCTCAGATATGACACTTGTTTAAATCAGCTCAGCGTTTCACAATGTCACTCATCTTCTCACATACAAAATGCACAGGGTCAGTCATGAAAATTACTGCAGCAAGGTTTGATCTTGGTCCCATTAAAGGCACTGTTTTTCTACCAATTCCAAAGAAATTGCTCCAAAAATGGTGTGACAAGTAAATAGTACTACTTCATTGTAGCAGGTTATGGTTGCTGGCAGCCTGAGTTATGCTTTGATGTAGTGGCACTTAGTCTTTCATACACTGCAAGCAGAGCTAATCCTGAAAGCCACATGAGATGTGACTGTGAGGACTGAACAGCCTGTGCACTTGGCATTGCTTCTAACCTATTTTTTCACACTCTATTTCTCACTGAGAAAACAAACAAGCAAGCAAACAAGAATTTTCAGTCCATAACATAATAAAAAGCTTGTACAAGCTCAAGCAGCAAGATAAGGTGATTATTTTGCCCTTCAGTTCAAGTGTCAGCTTGTTTTCAGCTGCTGTCAAACACTTTGTCACACCAGATGTCTATCATGTCTCTTACATGGCAAAATGTTTCAGTACATAGAAAACAAGATGCATGATTTTCTCATCTTTGAAATCTCCAAAGACATTTTCATTATAGTTGTGTTTGCTTACAGCCACTGCAGTTCACTTTTAAATTCCCTTTGAAATCCTCCTTATCGTCTTTTTTCTCATGCTCATGTGAGCATGTTATCTTCAAGGGTAATAAAACCATGTTTTTTTTTTTTTTATGCTCACTTTCTTTTCTTTTTGCTAAATAAACTTACTCCAAAGTCCTTTATTCCAATTTACTCTAGTGTCCTTAATATTATACACTCATGATACAAAGAAGACATGTTCCTCTTATTCACTTTTCATTTATTTCTTTACTTCTCAGGATACCTACCTTAAATAACTTGATTAAATAAAAATAGTGAATGCAATTGTTCCTGTTGCCTCAACAGGAACAGCATTTGCTTTGCAAAGGACTCCTTTACTCCAGAAATAATTTTTTTTCCAGATTCTCCTTTCCTTCTCTAATTTTTTTCCCTGTTTCCTCATGGCCACATGAAGCATAATATAATGCTCATGGCTCTTGAGGTCCATTATTTCAAAGCTAGTTTGGGACCAAGCTACTCCTACCTTCAACTCTGAGTTTTACCGTGGCACTGTAAATATACTGCTGAAAACCATTAAAATCTTATTTAGGCAACTATGCAGTATTTTTCCTGTACTGATTGTCTCTTCTGTCAGCTATAGAATTTTGTACAAGCCTGTTCTAATAAAATATACAGTTTATATTGGGTTTTATAGTATCTCTAGAAATGCAACTGTGTTTTTCAAGCTACAGACTCAATACGACCCATGAAAATTAATGGCATCAAGCTGAGACAATTCCATGCTAGGCTGGAGTGTACATGGCTGAGTGAGCAGCATCCTGCCCTCAGCTAGTTTGCAGTGGATGAAGGGAAAAGGAGTGTTTTATGCATTCTCTTCCATCAGTGGAATTTAATGGGAATTGTATGCCTCAGCCAGGGGCCAAGCAAGCAGCCAAACATCATATTGGCCACAGCCAAGATGAGCCCTTCATTTGGCTGCAGAGGAAAAGTTCTACAGCACTTTGGAACAGCTTTTGGTGGATTGCTCAGTACATTAGCAAAGGCCCTCATGTGTTAGAAAACTGAGACAAACCAAAGAAATGAAAAAGCAATTAATACCCATTGCCATTCTTTATCAGTTGTCACTTTGACAGTGAAAGCAGCCATCACTTGAAACACTTTTTACAGACTGGGTTGGTTGGTTGGTTGGTTGGTTGGTTGGTTGGTTGGTCGGGGTATTCTTTCCTTATGGTGCAGTTTAAGGGACATCTGATAGACATTTTCATGATGAAAGGTGGTTTGGGCTTTTTGAGCATTTTTTGGACATTCAAAAAAGAAAATAAGCTGCTATTTGGGGGTAATTTAGATAATTTTTGTATGATTATCACTGAACTCTCATTCAATTGATCAGATATTGACAAGATATTGCTACTAGGCATAAAAAAACATGATTTATTGTTATCTTGATCTGTTTTAACTGCATATTTTGCAAGTCAGAAAAGAGTTTTCTGTTTGTTTTAATTTAATTTAACTGGATCAATTACTTTAATATGAAAATAAAATGAAAACCCTGAAATACAATCTTAAAAGAGTTCCCCTGAGGCTTTTATAGTAAAATATACATATATGTGAAATGTGAAGACTGCAGAGAGGTTTTCTTCGAGGTAAGATTAATACATTGCAGAGGGTCAGAATATATTCTTAGTTCCATCTAAACAGTAGAGACCTTTGGCCAGCTCTTCAACTCTAGAGGTAAATCTAATCTTCGGTGCAGAGTCCACTTACTTCATTAGGTTGGGTATTGATCCAGTTTCCAGAGCTCCAGAGGCATGTTTAAACACTAGTAAATTTGGAAAAGAAGTCATTATGAAAACTACTGCTGCATTGTTTCACCCAGGCCAAAATGACAAGACAAATAATTTCATTAACTCTACTGCTACAGATTTTCACTGGCATATTCCTATAATAACAGCATTGTGGGGTTTTTCAGTGTAAATTTGAAAACAGTGGAAGGAATTCTTAAAAAGAATGAAATAAATTTTTGCATTTGAGTCATCAATTATTAAAATTAATAAGTTATCAATTGTATGGTTTTATGGCTAAATTGTTAATTGATCTGCAGTTAAAATAAGCCAACTCAGAATGATTTGACTTTCTCTTAGAGTCATTCTGTACATTGTACATTGCAAAATAGAGCTTATTCCAAGCATGGCATCCAAACTGAGCAGAAGCAGGACTTTTGCTTGTAAGCTAAACTCAGGCTTTCAGAGAGAATTGCTTCCATGGGGATTCTATTTCCCCTGTTGATCTTACATGGGTCTCCAGGCTCTTTTTGTTTGGATGAAGGGTGTATGAATTCCTCAATTTGAAATACCCACAGAAAGGTTAGAAGAACAGCTTTAAACTTTGACAGTAAGAAGGTGCGAACATGTCAAAAAAATGCTAAATGACATAAACATAAGATGATGACTGGGTCATGACAGTGACCTTACTACACTGTGTACTCTGGAAAAGAAATACTGTTTGACTATGATATATGATATGCTATATTGTAATAACAATATAATAACATAACATAAAATAACATAACATAATTAATATAATATATATAGCTATATAATATAAAGAGAAATATATTTTAATCACTATATATTTTAATGATCAACTAGTTGCAGCAATAGTAACTGCATGCCAAAAAGTTGCTGTTATATTGAAAGCAATTCCATTAAAATGTAATGTGCTTTATTTTTTATCATCAGCCAAATATGAAACATTAAAAATGAAGCTATTTTAATTTGAAGTAGAGAAGACTTCTTATTTCACCATACTTAAAATAATCAGTCTTGCTTGTTACTAAGGTGAGAAAGTCTGAACTAAGTTTTCACTACAGAAAATGAAAAGAGGCATATAAAAATACTTATGTGAACTGTAGTTCTTATATGATGCTGTACTTGCAAAATGGCTCATCATAATTTTCAAGAGTAAAAACTTAATTTTCACAAAACACCTTTATTTCTACAGAAAAAAAAAAGGGAAGAAAATTTTTTTCTGGGATATCTGACAAATATCTACCAGTTACCATAAATCTGAAGAAAATTATACTCAACTTCAGAGCATAACACGTGTTACCTATCTTCCTTCTAAAGCACTAAAGGAAAGACTGGGTCAAGTGTGCATTTGGTGCACCATTTGATCAACATAGTTAATACCTTGGCTCTAAGGTACCTTTTAAAATTCCCTATTCCATTATCTTCAGAACATAGCACAGCCTAAACATAGTTTCTGACTGTCCTTAGTGACCTGGAAAATTATGGACAGTGGTGCTGATGAAATTTTTCAATCTTTGATCTTGCCTATCTGCTGCAATCCCTCAACAAATGATGGCCTTGAACTCTTTTTGTCCTAGATAGTATGGTGCACCAAGATAACAGGAAAGTAGAAGATCAGAAATTAATACCTTTATTTTCTGATACTTATTTACATGAGATGAAAGTTTTCCTTTCTAAAAAACCCAACTTTTGGTCATTAAATTCCAAAACATTGCTCAGTCAGTTAGATAGACTCATCTCTAACAGCTGACACATTAACACCTGTGTAGCAAGTAATGTGTATCTCTGAAATTTTTATTTATTCCTGTTGATATGTATAGTAAGAGAAATGTATGACGTGCTCTATAAATTATTTTCTTTCACATTTTTAAAAACTTTTGATCTCATATTAAAGAATATTTAATATCTGAATCTTACAGATATATTTTGTTATTTTCAGCATCTTCATTTAAACAGTACAGGGGAGGAGTTGTTTTGTTCAAATACTATATAAATTAAGTATTTTGAACTACTTAATTATTTCATATTCTAGGATTAACTTAGAGTTAATTAAATGTCAACATAATTTGAAATTAAGTCAGCTAAAGTACTGTCTTATGCAGTTCCATTCCTTAATTATAACATTAAATACATACTTACCAGCATTATTATGTTTCATGATACTGCATTCATGATGGTCACCGTATATTAGAAAAGGAGAATATTTTAAGAAATGTTGTTATGTTTGTCAAATTAAAGTTTTAACTTCTTTTCAGAAACAAAAGAAATTAGAGCGAAAACTTGAAAAACTGATAAAATTATGTATCCAAGAAAATAATTACTTTTAAAAAAAGAAAACTCTGTGTATTTATTGCTATAAAATTAACAGCACCTTATATATCTGCCTTTTTCACAGCGGGAAGGGCAAGTTTTAATTTCATTTTCATTTGTTCTCAACTTTGAATACAGTATATCGTACAGTACAAATGAATAGAATATTTTCAGTAACACTGCTTTTCAGAATCATCTGTAAGTTTACATGACTTACTAGAGCTATAGGAAAAAATTCTCCTGCTCCACAGACCAGTATTTTACAGAACAGAAAAAGACTTAATTTCTGTGGGTTCATGAAGGACAAAAGCTACCTATAGTACTGTGCTGAACAGTATATCAATAATTACATAGTCATTAAAAAAGGACAAATTAATGTTGGAGTCAAGCAAGGTGCTGAGCACTCACTGCTCAAATTTCACATTATTACATACTTAGGCTTTTTAGGTGCCTGACAGTCACAGTCCAGTTTCTCAAACTAAATCACATTCCCATGATTCCTGTATGCCTTGAAATGATCTCCCTGAGGAAGAGATTTATAGCAGGATATAAGCAATTAGGAAATTAGAGGTATAGTGGTTTACCCTAAAGCCTTATGCAGGGATGTGAGGGAGGCATTTCTCCTCATATCTAACATTCTGTATCTGAAGACCTAAGTTATTTTTAAAAACCAAAAAACAACCTGAGGCACTTTCAGTTCTTCTTTTCAAAACATAGCGAGGACATTTCATCACATTAACAGCTGAGCCTGGGATGTAAATGTCATTGAGATGTATAATACTTGTACACAATTCTTGCTCCAGCTTAAGTTCCTTTCTCACAGATGTGCCCCCACACATCAACTAAAAGGTCTGCTTTTGGTATATTAATGCAAAATATTTACTGAAAATAATACAAACACAAACAAAATGTTGCAGATTCTGCGATGGTTCAATCAGGACATCATCATTAATTTAGGCAGCTCAGTTGAGAATGGAGACCTTCCTCAGCTTTCCAAGACAAAGATCTGTTGGGAGGAGGAGAAGAATTTCAAGATGGGTATCATGAATTGTGTTAGACAGGTAAGTATTGCATAAATCCCTCAACAGCTCTATCACCAAATGTTATTCTCTTTCTCATTAGGCCATTAAATTTCTCACTAATTATAATTTGTAATGAAGGAGTCCAAGAGGGGATTTGGCCAAAGCGGAATATTTAATGAAAAAAATCAACACAGAATTATATAATTGATCTTAATGCCTACCTCTGCACTGATGATTTAGTCTTGAAATACAAATCCAAATTTCTTCTAACAATGAACTTTTTTGTGCAGCTTTAGCATTTCTTTCTTATATAACAGCTATAAATCTCTCACACTGAACACAAAAGAGCTGTGCATTGCAGAGATACTAAAACAAAGAAACCATTGAAGACAAGGCAAAAAGGAATGAACTTAGGGAAAAAAAAGGTAAGCACTGAAAGGCTTTATTTGTAGTTTCAAAAGTTCCTATGACATCTCTCTATTTTAATCATACCATTCACATGGTGATTGAGTTATTTGATTGATTTTAGTGACTACCTTTGTCAAAGCTTTGATGAAAGACTCAGTTCTTTCCAGGGAACTTTATGCATACTAAAATTTTGTGATTGAGAAATGGGATTTTTTAGAGGTAGTGTTAAGGTTTTATGGACATTTTGGCCTTGTTTTAAGGTGTAGGTGAAACATCTCTACAATCTTTCAGCTGCCTAACCCTAAATTACATTCGCAGTGATTTGAGACAATATTTCTGCACCTCACTGAATGTGCGTAAAAACTAGTGGTGGCAGTATTATTTTTAACAGTAAAATTTCAAAATCGAGTCAGATTGGAAGAGCCAAATGCCGCCTATCCAACTCTGTTAGCAAAAGCTGTGAAGTTGCCATATCATGGTTTCAAAAGACAAATAAATATGGTTAGGTAGACCAACTCTATTTAGAGTTTCGTTGTTACCCAGCCTAGACTAAGACTGGCTCAGTTATTCCTGCCTGTGCCATGTGTACATTGTCACATCACAAGCATGACTTAGACTATAAACTAAGAAACTACATGCATACAAGTTATGTGTTCAATCTTGATTACTAGATACCTATTCAGGAAGCCTTGACATTACACCTGAGGAAGGTTTCAGAAGCCATTGAAAGAATTAGTGCATCCAGTTCTGAGGTCTTCAATTTCAAAAGGACATTGGTAAATTCAATGTGATTCAGAAGAGTATTCTGAGTCTTCTGAGTGATATGTCCCAAAAATACTAATTCAGTTTCATTTATTTAATCTACCATAAAATACTTAGGTGATAACTTGGACACAGTGAACCAGAGCATACAAGGGAAGATAGCTGATAGAAGTTTATTGTACTTAAATAAAGACACAAATGGTATAAAGGGATAAAACAGAAGGAAGCTAAAGCTGGCCAATCTACTTTAGAACTAAAATGCAGACAGTTAGACAGTCACAGCAAGGTTAGGTATCAATGGAACAACATATTACCCAACTGTATTAAGTGTTCAGTCAAGTCTAATTTCTACTAGAAGACATAGATCCTTTAATACCATGGGCTTGATGTTCTCAGCACATATAAAGATTGCAAGACTGAGCAGAGCTACAGCCTGACCAGAGAAATGGATGGGCAGAAGCTTGACAAGACATTCAGCCCTGCAGACAGATCTAATGGGGAGGCAGCAACCTATTTCTCCATGACATGTTTTTAAGGGTTGTAACAATGAAGATTTTTGAAAGAAAGCAGCTTCCCATGAACTTTTTTTGAGCAGTAGAGCCATACAGCACCTTTTACAGAGGAAAAAGTGTAAAATTGCAACAACTAAAGACTGGACATGGCATTTGGTGCTATAGTGTAGTTGAGGTGTTAGGGCATAGGTTGGACTTGATGATCTTAGAGATCTCTTCCCGCCTCATTATTCTGTGATTCTGTGATTCTGTATATGTGTGAGGAAGACAGTGTGTGATAAATAACTTATTAGGTGCATCATACCAGCTGGTAGTTTACGGACAAGTTATGGACAAGACATCCCATTTAAAGGCTGCTGCCTTCTCCAGATATCATTTCAGCTTTTTTGAAGTTATCAGTGTATTGTAAGCATAGTTTTAGAGCCCTGTTATCCTTTGCCTTTGATAACCTGTATAAACTGCCATCAGACCACTGCTAATCCTGACATGTTGGGAAGCAGCACAAAGGAGAGAGAGGGAGAGAGAAAGGAAGGGTGAGGAAAAAAAACTGTCACTCTTTCCACATGTTCAGGCAGAGATTTAAATATCATTTGTGAAAGCAGATATGCTCTTTAATGAGACAACTGAATAAGGCATTGGAAAATCTGCAGACATTGATAACTGGTTGGTTTTGAATGGCAAAAGACCATTCTCTCTGAGTTACCAGTGGATGTACAAGAATTTTATATTTATTCCAAATTAAATACAGACTTAATTCTTTCATCCCATCAAACTTGCAGACACCTGTTGGGAATTAGTAATATATGCACATAGTGTGCTTGGTTTTAGAGAGTGTAATGCTCTATTTGAAGGTGTCATCAGTACAGTTCTTTAAAAAAAATTAAATTTAAAACTAAATTTATTGCCTTTTGGTTTTTGTATTTTCTCCTAGCTCCTACAGCAGTTCCTGAGTGGTACTGCTTTTGCAGTCCTTACAGATGTGAAGATAGCAGTTTTGTTTTTAAAAGATTATTAACCACTTAATGAAGTGTAGCTTTAAAAAGAATATCCAGTACTGTGGAACACAATGTTCTGACTGTGAAGAAAGTGGGAAATAATTTGTGATACCTGTATGCAGTAGACTGACTACTGCAGTGGGAATAGCCTCAGCTGTGCAGCCTGTTACAGACAGCACAATTACTTAGGATCCGTT
Source organism: Chloebia gouldiae (assembly GCA_003676055.1). NCBI lineage: Eukaryota > Metazoa > Chordata > Aves > Passeriformes > Passeridae > Chloebia > Chloebia gouldiae. Next base: position 10,787,661 of record QUSF01000005.1, on the reverse strand, counting down.
TGGCATGAGCATGGGCAGTGTTGTGAAAATGAGCTGTAGAAATGCAGTTCATAAACCACAGAGAAACTAGACCTTATGACAACTAAGCTATTCAAAAGATTGGCTTTGGTTTTTTTCTCTAAGAAACCCACAGCTACATTGCTTGGCTTCAACACACACTGCACTTGAGATTCCTGTGTATTAATGAGAATCTCTAATCAGGAAGTGTATTTTCAATTAGGTACTTGTTGTTCCAGTTGTACTAGGTCCTTACAATCACTACAGAAACCATTATCTTCATAACAGAAATACACATATCTCTGGCACAACCCCTGTAGGTATTATGAAGTTTATATTCCTAAGGGAATAATGCCCTTAAAACTTGTGAGCCATCTTTTCAGATGAGGCAGAGTACCTACGCTACAGGAATAGCAGTTCTTCTATATTTGGGTATAGGAAATAAGCACAACATCTAAATTATACCTGTGTTTTGTGGACATGCCTATGAGAATATTAGACAGGAGTCCTAAACTAGTTTTGATACATACCTTTAGTCCCACAAAAATTCTTGAGTCTTTTTTCATATCATTATTTACTGCAGCCACACACAAAATGGAGCAGATCCACGGAGACTCTGGGATTCCTAATCCTGTTAAATGCAGAGGGAAACTTCATGTCAGAAACTTAATCTCCATCTAATCTCTTGTGTAGGAAGGAGTCTTCTCCTTTCCAACAGCATACAAAATGAGCAAAACAATGAAAACTTTCCCCTGCTCTTGATGAATATGTGGAAGAATTTTTTTTTTTCATTGCCTGTAGTACAGCTGGTGAGTGGAGCTGGCCCTCAGGCTCAATTCATTTATCACTGCCCCTTACTTTAGCTAGTATCTTGCTTATCCGAAACTGAATAATGCTCACACACAATTGTGTACATAGGTATATGGGAGATATGCCATCAGGGCTGACCTGTCTACTAAAGGAAAACTGTCCTGAATCAAAAGAAACCTTGTCTGAATGTCATTTATGGAGATGTGTATAATGGCTGTGTTTTCATTACTTTCAGGAGGTCAGATTTAAGATTGTTTTTTGATCAGCAAATGAGCAATAATTACTCTCCCTGGGACTGAGAAAGAAAAACAATCCTCATCCAGGTGCTTAACTCCTATCAGGAAAGCATGGCAGACTCTTGCATAACTCTCTGTACATGTCACTGAAGCATGCATGACATTTACACTCTCAGTAGCTGAAAGGAGAGAAGTTAGTCCCTAAAGTCCCATTTCCACTGATTATCAAGAACCTCTAAAGAGATTTCTTAAAAGCTGGGTCAGTTCACTGGAGGGGATCATTCTATGGACCTCTCCAATATTTTATTTTTATTATTCTGAAAAAGTCCTGTCAATTATGTGCAGCAAAACACTAATTCAATTAACAGTCTGTGTCATCTGAAAGTATTTAGAGATAACTACAGCCTTTCTGTATCATGGCCTGCTTTTCACCTAAACTGCAACCCTATTGTTTTACACTCATATAGTTTATTTGCAGCATGAAACTAGGTACCCATTAGCCATCACATTTGATTTTTAAATTCAATTTTTAAGGCAATTTAGGATTTGATTCACGAATAAGGGCTAAATTGAGAGCCAGGAACTCTAATTCTGTCTTTCACTATGAAGTTTTCTGTGACTCCTGACTCAATAACAGTCAGTTTCCAGCTGTCCTATTTACAAACAATCTCTCTATTGACAACACAGTCTGTCACTAGCTATTTAATGCATTGTGATGATGATCTATATGGTATTAAAAAACATTGCTTCATGTGTGCCCCTCTGGGAAAGTGACTGTTGTGGACTATAGTTCAGTCCTTATTATACAGAGTGGCCTGTCCCATTAATATAGTGCTGTTTCATGAATAAAAAATATCATCCAGTCCTTACAAAGAAGTGGACCTCCTGTGGTTGTATCCTGAAAAGTAGAAATTTCCCCATTAGGAAATCTTCAGATTAGCTTTACCATAATTTTTTTCATAATATGTCAGTATGTAATTTAGGGTTTGTTCACTTATACAACAGGGGAACACATATTCATTGGACAGAAAACTGTCCACTAAACCACACATTTTCACTGGACAGAAGACTGACTTTCTTCTTCAACTGCAATACTGAAAAATTCAGAGTTGTTACAGAAAAGTTTTTTTTTTCCAGTCTCTGAAATTTTCAGCCATATATTTTATATGGCAACTCTGTTAGCATGCTTTATAATAATATCTTCTAGTCCTATAATATTACATTACTGAATAATGGTAATTATTTATCTGCCACCATAATTTTCTCCTATGGTATTACTGCTTCACTGGCTTGTTTTTCTGAGGGCGACTAACTTAATCCAAGCATTTAATTTGGCAAATCTTCCTGAATTTCATATTGTTCCAAGGTGCAGGCCAAGTTTTTCACAACAAACTTCCTGACTCCTAAAATAGTTGTAGACTATAATTTAAGCAGTGCAGTTTATCAGTATTCTAAATAGAAACTGAGCCTCTATGTACCCCTAGAGCATTGCCCTTGAGGTACCACACTGTTTTGTCAGGGTGCTCTTGATAAGTACAGAGTAGTGATTTTATGCTCGTGCTCTTCTACTGTCATGGGGGGGAAGTATCACAGCATTGTTGGAACACAGGATAGTTCACACTGCTGTGCCTCATTATTCTAATCCCATATCTCCAGAGATTGTTCTGTCAAAGGGAAATGTCCATTTTCAATAATTCTCTTTGGTGATCAAATCATTGTCCTTTCTAGTGTTTTTCTGCTCTGTTTTGCAAAGAGTAATTTCCAGCAATTTATCTCTTTAAAAATAATAGCTACCTATTAAGGCAAAATATAATCCATGCCAATCTGAGAAAAATCTCTCAAAATACTAATGTTTTTCTGCTGACATACCAGAGGCATGCTGTCACCTAGTGAAATTGAGTGTATTTCACTGACAGGAGTCTTAATATGTGCAGAGCTGGAGGTGATGAACAGTCACCTTGTCCAAGCCCATTAAGGCTATGTGATATTGACAGCTGCTGTGGAGCTTGTCCTGTTGTACTCCTAGGGAACTATATTTGACTGCTGTGAATATTGGCTATGAATTGGAATGTCATAAGATACATCAAAGCCTAAATTTATCCTCCATTTTTCTGAAAATCTCAGACTAAATGTTGGCATAGGTCTTACCTTCTGTCAGTGAGAAAATTTAAGAATTCCATTACTGTAGAAATAAATTAGAATAATACAACTACAAATATCTTTGTTACTCTAATGCTACACATTGGTGAGAGGTTAATAATGCTGTTTCTCTCTTCTAAATTGCTTTACTTGAACACAAATCCCATCATATCAGTCTGGTAGTGAAGCAAATTGTTAGACTGTTAGCAAGGATTGTAAAATAGACCTTGATGAAGAAGGTAATAACCAGTAGCTTGCATAAAAAAGTGGAGCTTTAGAGTACATTGTGAAACCCATAGACTTGATAGATCACTTATGTACAACTTTAAAAAAATTAATAAATAATTTCTAGTTACAACAGCAACTCCAGACTTTGAAACTCCCATCCCTTCCAACTCAAACAACTCTATGATTCTATACTCCATTGTTTAAAATTGCTTGTTTAAGGCATAGCACAGCAATAAGCTGGATTCTAAAATGCATCTAACATGCTGATGTTATTCATATTTACAGCTCTGTCCCAAGGCCCTTATAAGAAAGTTTCCCATTTCTTTTTATATCTGTCTTGAATATATAGTTTCCTTTTGCAGTTTAAATCTCATTGGTTCATTGTGCCAAAAACATTAGTCAAACATATCCTCTATGCAATACTACATACATAAACAGAATTTTAGTATTGATTCATTTCTGTACCACTCTGTTAGGTCACTACCACAGCACCAAATCAGTTTTATCAGTTGCACTGGTTATACTCACTACCTTTTACTGAGTAATAGGATGGTTTGTGTTGGAAGTTCCTCCTAACACCTAATCTAAATCTAATCTAAACCTACCCTCTGTCAGTTTATATCTACCCCCTGTCTCTGATTTTATCATATGTTACACCAGATTTTGCAGCTGTCAGCAGAAGTTCTACATCTAGATCTAGAGTCAGCTAGGAACTTGTGATCCCATGGTGTGGCACAGGCCAGACCATGAAAACTGGAGTTCAGCATTTTGGATTACATTGAAATCATAACAAAATTTTAAATCAGCACCTTGCTCATTACCATACCTGTTGTACAGCTAAGGGTGTACAATATGTTGCCATGAGCCCTGTAAGAGTTGCACAGTTTGAATTAAGGAGTTAGTTTCAGAGTTCTGAATGTATGTTCTTGGAAGAAGCTGATGGCGAACAGGATGGGAGCACAGTTCCCATCCTTCAGGAACTTAACCCAGGAGAGTTAAAGTACATTTCTATTTTTACAATACATGTTCTTTAGGAAATGCTGAGAGTAAACTCAGTGGGGTGCACTCCTTGCTGCACTCTGCTGCATTTACTCTGATAAGTCTCAGTGACACATTTAGTTCCCTCCATCATCTTTAGTCCTGGAGCAGTAATTCTGTCCAGTAGCTGAGAAAACTCATTAATCAGTTCAGAACAGCTGAAACAGAAATGCACATGTGCACAAAACACATGGACACACACACAGGAGATTCTAGCAGTCTGCTGTTTAAGCTTTTAAACCTTTCTCCTGGTTTTCTCCCAAATCCCTTAGAAGGGGGCTATCAGCTTTAGGGTCAGGATCATGCACTAGGTATTTTGCAGGCAGAATCAGGAGGACAAGTTTCTTTGGGGAAGTGGTTCTAGTTATTTCTTTGATTGTACACTAAATTTCATGAAGTTTTGAACTTTTGGGGAAAATTAACCACAATTTGCGACGTCATCTTCCAGCAGCTGGAACTTCTGAAGTGTCCATCTCATCAAACACAAGTACACAGTGCGTGTGTATAGACATGAGCTATATTAAGACTGCAAGAGCATTACGAAGCTTTTATGTATTTGACACAGCTTTTAGTGTGCAGGGTGAATGAGCAGCACTTGTCTCTATTCAGCAAGGCCTCAGTGTGTCAGCTGGCCTAGTTACATTGTCTTTAGGGGAATGTGACTTACAGTGCTGCCTTTGTCTGTTCTCGTCATTAAAAACAACATAGAAAGCTCTCAGGGCATAACAGCCTGTGATGTAAATATGAAACATCAGCTTTGTGTGGCCCAAATTCTCTGGGAGGTCTCTGAGACTCTCTGAGACTTTCATTTTAGAAGCAAAAATTTTAAACAGATTTATTTCTCATGCATTTACATCACGCTACATTACATATCAGTAATAGAAGTGCTTGGCACAAGATCTGCAAATGTACAGTATGAACTCACTTTTAGTATAGCACACACCTGTACCACTTCTCTCCTTTGAACTATTCCCATCTCCACCTCTTACTCTCTGCCTAAATGAATCACTCACATAGTTTTTTTTTCTTTATTGATTCCTAATACCCTGCCCTTTGTCTGGAAGGCAACTTTGTTGTAAGCACTGTCTTTCTCTGCTGTGAAACCACTGTCAAAAGTAGTGACCATTTTGCATAGTGTTCTCTATTTGAACATGGTAGCCATGGTAAGCATTTTCTCCAGCTCTAATATTAAAGCTATTTTTAAATTAGAATAGTCTGTAAAGTCAGATGTTATTATGTAATTATTTGCTGTGGTTTAAATACATCTGAACTGAGGTGAATATATGGCAAAGCATATCCTAGGTTATTGGTTCCTTGACTTGGGGTCTGAGACTAAAATGTCTATCAATCTTCATTTGCAGGACTAGAGGCTCTCTGAGCTGGGGTCTTCTTAAAATTTGCTTGTGGCAGACACAAATTCTGCCATGAATTTCCTATTTGTTTTCCTGTATAGCAAATTTAATTCTATAAATATGACTATCATGTCTGTATCAAAAAACCCAAGCAAAAAAAAAACAAAACCACCAAACAAACCAAAGAACAAACAAAAACCCAAACAAAAACAACAACAAAAACAACAAAGAAAATTCCATTACAATTTTGTGAATCTACACTTTTTGTCGTAATTCTAGTGAAATTTTGAAAAGTACTTTTTGGTATTAATTAGGTACAGGTAAGTATTTATCTAATGTATGTAATAAATTTTTCATTTATTGAGACTAACATGACATTGAATGGATTGTTACAACCTTACATGCCTATCCAAGCTGTTTGTTTTATTCCTGTTTAGTAGGTTCCAACATCAATTCTTATTTCTTTCCACAGCCACAACAAGATGATCTGTAGAACTGCTATATGTCCTTTAATTGGAAACTGGAATTGCAGATGTCTACAGATGGCTTTGTCATTCCCCTTAGTCACTTAAGGAGATGTATTGGGTAAACTGACAACTGAGACCTACCAAGTGTTCCCCTCTATAGTCTTTTCCATCAGGCTGTTAAGTGTTTTGTTCATTTTCATCCATAAAAGGTCAAGGGGTCTAAACGTGTCAAAATTGTTTTCTCTTATTTGAAAAATTCATAGCTGAAGCATTTTTTTCATGTACATTGAAAACTTTCAGCTCTAATTAGAAGTCAGTAAATCATGAGAAAACATCAAGGATGTAAATGATAGCAAGGTCATGACTCATTTTCAATATGAAGCATTTATGAAATATGACAATCAAGAAGGCAAACAGCCTGCATGAAGATGTAAACTTGGTTGGCTGTTGCATAAAACTAAAGACTCCAGTGCCTTCACTGCTGAACTATTCCTAGAGATGCATATCATACTTTTCATGCTGAAAAGTACTTTTTTACCTGGCAGTGCTTTCTGTTGGTGACTGGAATACTCCTTGTAGATATTGACATTTTATGCATTTGGAAAATAAGACTACCAAGTTTAGGGGTCCCTGAATATGCAATTTCCAGGCAAGTTCGGAGATCTCTAGGGAGACATGGCAACTCAAGGATTCCTCTGCAACATAAAACTGTGGAAGAAAATGTGCTTTTTTTCTCCAAAATGTGGATTTTGTAATTTCTGGGTCTGTGCAGCTTCATAAAACAAATTTAAGGACCAAGAAAACTCCTGGAAAACTGCTGGAGATAATATGAGACTGAATTAGTACCTCTTTGGTAACTTTTCTTTACCCAGAGAAGTTTACTTTCACTGTTGGGAAAACTGTGAAAACACATTCTTCATCCCACAAGACATGAATGAATTTATGAGTGAAGAAAAAAAGTTACACGAGTGTCAAGGTTTTAAAGGAAGAAACCTGATTAAAATAAAAGTATCTTATTCATTTAAAAGCTGAGAAATGCCAATAGATGCACAAATCCATTTATAATCACATTATGTGATTCTTGTGTCAATTACAGGCAAAAAAAATAAACAGAGAAGGGATTCAAGTTTCAAGTCAGTTCAATGATTGTTTCTAATTGTTATCCTTTGCTATGGATCTCTGCTTCTTTAACAGGTTATTTTCTTATGTCTGAGGGTACCATCTCTATAAAGAAGCTTGGTGCCTGCTAAGATCCAGTGCATTAAAAAATAATGTGCTGCTAATTTCTCCATTTAAGTTTAAATCTGCATCGAGTAGTCTCAAGTCATTGTTAATTGTAATGATCCATAGCTCTGCTGTAAAGATTGCACAAAGTTCAAGAGCAAGTATTTAGCAAGGAAGCATGCAGACTTCACACAAAGGGAAAAATACCAATGCAAAAGCATTAAATGTACAAAAATCATGACTATGAAAATAACCTATGGTTGTCTACAAAGGGGAAATGACAAAGTGTTTATAAACATTTAAAAGACCCCAAAGGTTTCTTCATTTGAAAGTAGAACTAAAGAGCTGCAGACAGAAATTCAAAGTTAATTCAGTACCTGATTAAAATGTTGGTAAGGAATGGGCTGGAAAGCAATGCCCATTTCAACCATAAAACTGAGCTACTTTTTCTTTAAGAAAAAGGCATCTGACAACATTGGAGCAAGAGTTTGAGATTTACAAACATTCAGCCAAAGAACAGGAAAAAGTTGCCCCTGTGTCAGTCACCTAGCATGCAAAATCAGAGCCTACCTTCAAAAGGTACTGCTGTGGCAGTGCATTGTGTGCATGATGTTAAACACATTTGAATGCATTTCTTTCTGAGAAACAGCACATCATGTTATCTGAACTGCTTCAGGCAAGTCAGACTTCATGTTTGTATTTCAAACTAGACTCACTACTTGACATTTTTGTATTTGAGCTGTTTAGGACTTGGAATACATTACAGGATCCTGAGATAAAAAGCTTAAGGTTTGTTGTCAAAATTAATTGCTTCCATGTATTCAGTTCTGCTTCTGCTTGACTCATAAATGGACTAAAAATACTTTGACTATCTAGCTTACTTAAATGAAAATATGTAAAATTGTCTGTCCAATAACATGTGACTACATCTTCATTTTGAAAACCACGTAAAAGTCACATTATTTTTGGCCCAGATTACCCTGCTGTTTTAATGAGCAAAAGAATAGCTTCATGTATGAAACAAGGTAGGACTTTCACACTGTAGTTGTAAAACCATGCTTCTGATTCACCTGAGAGTTTTAAAAATACTAGTTTAAGCATCTAAAGTCCTCATGCAATGATGCTGTGTATGGTGAGAAGTACTTATCAGTTTATTAAAAAAGGTATTCTGCAACACTGCTTAAAATGTTTGCAATATCTCACCCATGCATTTAACTGGTCTTTTTTGTGGTTTTTGATTATGGTTTTTGTTTAGTCATATTTTTATAAATAAACATATATTAAATAGTTGTCAACCTGATGCAGGCAACTACTCTACCTAGATTATACAAAATTATTTTCTTTGTCAATCAACAAGGTATTTTGAAAACTTCTACACTATTTTAGTGTTTAAAACAAAATAAACAAACCTTTCAGTAGTGGCATTATGAAAAAGGTCATAAAATGTGAAGCTGCTGTGTAGTGAGAGCTATATAGACAGTAGAGTCAGTTACCAACTTGTTTTACATTCCTACCAATGACCTTGATTGTGTACATATACAAATACTCACAGGTGTGAGATCAACATAAGCATAAATCATTTGAAGAACTGAAAGCTAGCATTTGCAAAATTATTATATAGACCTTATTTTGTGGTGTTTTTAAAATGGAAGATATAAGACATGTCACTTTTTCTTATTTTATTGTGCTAAAACATCAGTGATGTACACTGAAGTACAACGTTTCAAGAAAGTTTTTTTTTAATTTGTCTAAAAGTTCTTCAGACATTTGTTGAATAAATGAAAGAAGATTATACTAGTTTATGGCTGTCAAAACCTATGTTGTCTAGATGACAAGCTTAAATCTAAAGACAAAAATTGGGAAAAAATTAAGCTCTAAATCTGCAAAGACATATACACATCCCTAATATTACTAATGGACCAGTCCACTGGTTTACTTGCATACATAAAATTAAATACATGATTGTTTCAAGGAATTAATCATAGATCTGCAATATTAGATAGCTGTTTTGATTCAGAGATTTAATATATACTGTAATACTTCACTATGAATCATTTTCCATTGACAAACCAGAGAGCTCCAGTGCCAAAACCTGATCTTTCCTCAGTTCACTTATTGGTTAAAAGAGTATTCTTTCAGACCAATAAAAATTTTGACAAATAATTATTCAGCAAAATATGTGAGTTTCAAGATTCATATATAGAGAGGTACACCAAAGTACTTTTGGAAAGATATTGAAAAACATTGAAGGTATTAAAAAGTATGACCTTCTATGATATCTTCATAAGATTTACCCAGAGAGCATTTCAATCAGTGTTTAATAATATTTTCCAAAATGTTAACTGTGTCAAGATGTCAGGTTAGGACTAGGCATTGCTCCTGATATCAGAAGGTACTGTGCCACTAAAATGTACAGTAATTTAATCAATGAAAGAACTCATATGACTGTCATACAAAATGATAAACACTAGTAAATGTTCTACCAACCATATTCCCCTAGATAGTGCTCTCTGTGGCAAATAATTTTGCCACTAATTAATTCAAAAATATTTTAAAAGCTGATTGAAAAGGCAGCCCTTAAACACCTTTAAATTTCAGTTTATCTTTCTATATCTTTGCTTATATTTGTTTTCTCTCACACAATTTTCATCTTTATGTCTTTCATTCCTCTCTCCCGTTATTCACTGTTTTCATCTGCTCCTTTTTCCACTCAGTGTTTTCCTTCCTTATATACATTGTTTCATACCATCCTATTTTAGATGCATTTGGAATGTGACAATGACTATGCACATTATTCACTTCTAAACTCCTCCCCTCACATCATCCCAATCTTTGTCCAGAGCCCAGAAACCAGCTGTTCTGTCTAGCCATAACAAAAAGCAGCATTAAAGACACAATCTTCTTCAACAGCTCTGCCCTCCACAGCTAACTTGTCATCCTCTTTGGGACCAGTTTTGGGCGTCCGCCTCTGTGATTTAACTCTAAGACAATAAAAACCTGAGGCATCTTTTCTTACACCAGTTCAGTGCTGTATTATACCAAAACAGACTTCTGAGCTAGAAATCTACAGATTTTCCCCAAAGGCCTTCTTGCTTCTCCTTGAAGCTGTATGTCATCGTGTGGGAATGATGTGTGGGAATGGGAATGATGAACTTCATGCTTCTGGCTAGGGGGCAAGTGATACATATCCATTGGGATGCTTAGCTCAGTGAACAGGACAACTGTGCATGAACAGGCAGGATCCAAGAAGCAATACCTAATGAGAGGCAATGCTTGTGTTGCCCTCAGGCATGCCCTTGAGGCTGAAAGCCATCCAGTACCTGTGCTTGTGACCAAACTGGAGAAACCTCCAGGTCTGTTGGCAGTTCACAAACTGCATCCTTAGCTCACATGAAGAGGTATTCTTGCCCCAGGTATTGTAAATTTTTCTGTAGCTCACATAAGCCCTCTTACTTGGTACATAAGTTCCTAAAGTTCCTATCCCATGAAGCTTCTCCCATTACTTTCCTTGGACACCTCACTTAAAGGTTTTCACTGCAGACCTGTGGTGACAACTCCAAAACTTCTGACAGATGCATTGCACATCAAGCCTGGCAAGGTAAGAAAAGTGCCACCACCTGCAATCAAGAGACAGAGTCACATTAGCTGCAGGCCTCTCAATGGCCTAGTCTGTCCTATAGCAGTTAATAACTCTCTTTGTCATTCTCCCCTTTGCCTCTTCTCTCCTCTTCTGGACATTTACCTTGCCTGTGTTTATGAGTGATGCAGCACAACTGTGCATGTTTAGACCTGAGGCCCATAAAAACAGTGAAGTTGTGGGACCCCAACCCATGCAACCTCCTGAGAAGTAATTCAGGACCTGCCCCTCCACTCAGTCTCTTTCTTTAGCCTGAGTTATCCTGCCTGGCACTGCATTTTTCCTTGCCTTCCTGACTTGTCATTCTGGCCTGACCTCAGGCATGTCTCTTCACTACAGACCTACCCCTTCATCATTGGGCTGTTAGCTGAATCTGGTTATTGAATCCTTTCTTTCCTCTTTTGTTGGCACACTGTGAGAGAGAGACTTCAGCCTGAGGGTGAGGGCACTGCCATTCCAGCCTGGCTGTCGCCATTGGCTCCTGGCTTGCACTTCCTAATAGAGCAGCCTGCTCTGTTTCCTGACAAAACCCTTCAGAGTAAGAAACCCACTCTTTGGTGCCCTGAGACAGGCATTATTTTGTCTGTACAGTTAGTGACATCCTTCAATGTGTCCCAGTATTCGTGTGCTCCATCCATCCTTTGAAGCATGAGCATCCAAGTACAAGGCAGGAGGTAGATGTATAAAGCCATCAGTCATCCTGCCTGTGTATCTGGAGGCCTCAGGCAGGTGTTCCCAACCCCACACATATTCAGGTGTCAGATCCTTGTAGCTATCCAATATCTGTCATCCAGGTACTTGGCTGTATGCAGGAATAGTTTTTTCTCTTACACTGAGGCTCAGGCCAGAGACTCGGTCCTCTTGCAGGTTCTCTGCAATGTTGTGAGGACAGTGGCTGGGTCACTTTAATCAAAGCATGAATTTACTCCAAGGACAGAATTTATTGCCATGCTGGCTACAGGATGGCATTTTGGGCTCCTTAACAACAGGCCAACCCAGCTGTTTCTTCAGCATCAGGATCTAGTGAAGTCCCTGGAAACTTGGGAGTGGCTGACTCTCTGAGGTCATCAGGAACAGTTTCACCAGGAGCAGATATTGTAAGAAATTATTACATGCAATAACTAGTTTTTCTTTGACCAGTACTGTTAGAGTAAATAGGACCCATAAGGAAAAAAATAATTGTGGCATCAGAGACTGAGCAATAATGTTGCCAGGTGAATTGTTTCAGCACATATTATTAAGGAACTTACTGTTTCAAAATTTCCTGTAATTTTTAGGTTTATGACATTGAAATTTGGAAATACATGAATATAAGTCAACTTTAAGAAGTCCGAAAAAACATTTTCCATCTTTCATTTGTGCAGATTGTTTCTAGCATATTCCCACTCCAGTTTCTAGCATATTCTTCAGTATTTTAAACTGAACTGGAGGTGAAGTAAAAAAGAAACCTCTTATTCACTTAGTAACTACCATTAGCAAAGGAGCTATTATATCTCACTACTTCCAATGGATATATAAAATACAGTTCCTGATACAACTGAAACCTTTGATCCTTTGACAGAGAACAGAGCTATTATTTACATAAATGTAACAGTTCAGAAAGCAGAAGAAAATTGATTTTTCTGCAATGTACCATGCACATTAGAATTATCAAGAACTTTTCAAAAGTTTTCAAAAGAAAAAAACAAGAACAGAAATTCAAAGAAAGAAAAGCCTCCTCACACCATATTTCCAACTATGCACTAGCAGGTGCAAGTATAGATATACACATACATTTCAGAATTGCCTTACTGCAGTCATATAGGAAAGGCAAAAACTGCCGCTGGAAACAAGGAAAGAAAAATAATTTCACACTCTTTTGCAGTCAGTCTTTTGCAATTCAGTTTAAATGAACAAGTCCAAGACAAAATATATTAACTTGGCCCTCATTTATTCCCCCCAGCTTTATGTTTGAGATTATCATTATAAACAGAATGAAGAAATAAGCTCCTTTTAAAACTAGTGATTATGAGAGCTTGCCAATGAATGTGATACTGCATGAGTTGTGACAATCGATATCCTAGGGCTACATACACTTGCCAATGGGGTATGACAGTCCCAAAAGGGGCCGTAAGAAAAGCAGGGTATCACACTAAGAAAACAAGTTGCCATTTGTGGATGGAGACATAACCCCAAGGGCCAACAACCTAGGGATTTCTAAATTATGAGCCTGTGCCTAAAAATTCAAACACTAAAATACAGCTGCCAGGTATAATATACCTTTACTTAGTCTCAATTTTCTATTGCAAAGCACGTCTCCTTATTTCAAGCTTGTGTGTACATAGCTTGCCTGATTAAAGATGTATTTAATTACCTTCTGAAATTGTATCAAGGAGAAATATAAAATTACAGAGAAACACTTGAAGAACAGTAGAATTTCAGAAACTAACCGTTTAACAAAGCAAAGCATTAATTTGTAAGTGTACCATTTGCAACTTCAAATATATTTTAAAGCTTGTCTCTTCTTTGGAGTAATAGCCCTGTTTCTTTTTTTCAGGCAACAGGTGTATTACACCTGTTTTTGGGTGTAAAAACCTTGCTTTTGGCATAAAAAAGTTATTTTATTTTATTTTATTTTATTTTGTATTTGGTTAAAAATATGAAGAGACACTACTTGGCAACTGCTTGAGAAAATACTGGTAAGTGTAAAAAATATTTATTTGTCTTTCTGTAGTGATTAATACTTCACATTATGTATAAGATTAAATTGAGTGCTTTTTGGGTACAGTAAAGTAGAGTTGAAGGGACTGTGCAGTTATATAGCCTGTATTAATGAAATAATGTTTTTTACTGTGGAATCCAATATTGCATTTCAGCTAGGGACATCTTACAGTCACTCTTATATTCTAAGGGCAAAAGTTGTTTACTCAATTAAAAAGATAAATTCTGCATTGCATCTATTTCTTTTGCAATCTGAAGTGCAAATCGAGCCATGCTCTGTCTTCTATTGACACACTGTAAAAGTTCTCTGTTTTGCCTCCCACACCCCAGACTCCCCTAGTTAATTTCTCATGTCAAGAAAGAAATAACAGAGTGCTGACTTTCAATTGTGATACTTCAAAATTATATGCCTTAAGCTTTGCAGGTTCTTTCTTAAAAATTTAGAAAACTGCTGAAGACTAAAGATATTTTTTGGATAAATGTTTTTCTTCATCATGTAAATTCATTCTAGCAGAAAAAATTAGAATCATCAAGGAACCTGGGGGTTTAAAAGTATACCAAGGGGTAAATTAGTTGTCTTAATTACTTACAACTGTAACATAGTTGATATACTAGGTCAGAGAAAAGGTCTGTCTAATGAAAGATGCTGTTTTCAGCAGTGGTCATAACAGATGTTTAAAAACACCAGAGTGAGAAACTGTAGGCATTCATGAATCTTCCCTATGACACCTTGCCAGGTGCCCTGGCTATCACTGGTGCACTGTGCTGAGGAGTATGCTAAAGATATATGTACTCTCTAGATTAGAATCCAAGGTGTAAAGTTACTGCTGTTCTTGGAGAAGTGGCATTCCTTGCTTTGGAAAAAAAAAAAAAAGGATTCTTCCTTCTACTTTTAGTCTACCAAGGCTCTGGGGTGTTTTTTACCGATATTATGATAGTATGTTGGTGATAGACAGGAACTTGATCTACCCATGGTCTGAACAGATGCAAGTTTTCTTTGGTATACAAAGAGAAGACCAAAAGCCTACTGAGAAAGAGGGCACATTGGCACAGGATCAGTGCCAAAATATCTGCATTTGCATGACTCCCTGATATCTTGGACTGTGAACAGTGACTACGGCTTGGCTGTAAAATGCGAAGATGCACTTTTCTGTTTGATTTAAAGAGAAATTCTGAATTTCCTATCTCTGTGGAAATCTTTGAAGGCAAGTTAGGGGATGGGTCCTCGGGCTGTTGGGAGAAGATAATATTTTACTGAAATATAAGGACATAGAACCAAAGACCTCCGTGACATATCAGCAAAGTTCAATCATTTGATGAGGTGATTAACACCAGAAAAAGATGGCATCGTGTTTTGCAGAGGAAAATTTTCACTGATGTTCTTCCTAGACAACAAGAATAGATAGCTTGCCCAAGAAAAACAAGAAATCTGTGTCAGTATCTAAAAGTAGTCAAGTTTTTATGTAAAGTTCTTGAGTTTAATAGCAGTCAGTCCTCTATGTTTTATTCAATGTGGCTGAAGTATTCTTTAAGAACTGACAAACTGAAATCCTCTGAAACATTAAAAATGTTATTATTTTGTTTACAGTTAATGAAATACCCTTCATACTGAATTATTCAAACATCATCAAGAAATTGCTTAAAATTTAGTTTCATCTTGTCATGAGATTTCAGACTGTATGGAAAGTGACAATATTTCCACTTGTCTTTTCTTTTCCTCTGCCAAACCACCAAACATGCAGCACAGTGGGAGAAGCAGAGTGACAGGACACAGCTTATCTGTGGCCCATATGTAGGAGGTGAAAATAGCCAGAAAGATATTGGTTTGGTGACAAGCACTTACTTTGGAGTGGAGCAAAGAGCACAGGTTGTGAATTCTTAACCTTCCTTGATGCAGCCTTTGTCTGGGGGAGCAAAGCAGCAGTTCCTTGCTGGGGGCAGAGCCAGAGTTGAGTCCAAAGCCAGCAAAGTCCATCTGTCATATCTGCAACAGATTGGCCAAGTCTGTAGCACAGATTTACACCATGGGCTACATCTGTGAAGAAACACAGAATTACAGTAATTTTCACTGGTTTAAACTTGCACCTTTCTTAAGAAGAGGCACAGCTTTTTTTTTTTTGTGTGTGTGTGGGAAAAATAAATACTGATTTAATCAAGTCCCATTGGAAAAGCTGCAAAAGAGGAATTAGACTGGAATATGATTCCCACCTTTATCTTCTTGGCTATAGCGTCATGTTGACTGTTACTCAATTTCTGCCCTAAAGCTCACCATTTATTTATTTGTAATGACACAATTTAAAAAGATGAATAGGGACACTACTAGTCCCTCTTTTAGGACTAGTTTCAGAATAAACAGTAGAACTCTGTGGAGAATAGCAATGTGGTTGAAATTTTTTATAAAAGAGCAATTGGTAAGTCAACTCACAGCAGTAAATACTTCACTGAGGAGCCTAGGGACTTTGCCCATTTCTCTTCCATTTCAGTTTCTAAAGGAAAGGTTACTCTTGCCTCCCTAAATCAGCAACTTTAGGAAAACCTCACTGCAGTCTTGAAATGATACCTCCACCCTAGAAAGCAGCAACTTAAAGTCAGATTTTCATTAGCTGAAGTGTCCTAAAAAAGCCAAATTTTGCTGATTTTAGGTAGCCCCTTACTCAGTCTAAAGCCCCATGCACTGAGTGACATTGACAGCAGGGTTTCAGAATTAATCCCCTTATGTTCCAGCACCTGCATGTGACAAAGTGCCTCTTTGAATCTACTCTAAGTCCTGAGCTATGTTGGAATGAAGAAAATTTTCAATGATCAGCTAGGCAATTATTAAGGATGGTTTATTTGAATATAATTTTAAGCAATTTCTGAGAAGATATGTTTATATATTCAATCTTCTTTTTCCACTGCAACATTAATTTATGTTATTTATAATTCTATAAAATTATTCTATCATAACATATATTAAGAACATGATTGATTCAGTAAAATTCTATCTCACTACTTTTTTTTTCACAAATGTGGAAAGGATTAATTAATTTTTATTACAGTCATTGTGGATTTGTGATATCCACTATTTGTGGGTATGATTTCTTTTCCTGATATTTTTCCTGATATTTTTCCTGATATTTTCTTTTATTTCTTAATTTTTCACATATTTTGTGCTTATCTTTATTTAGAAAAGGTATTTCCATAAGTGAACTCACCATCCACATGCAGTCTAAATCTCATATTTTATGTGTTTATCCCAGTAAATAGTCCACAAAGCACTCTGACTTGTCTTACATATTTTAATTTCTTCTATTATTTTAAGAAATATACTTCAACAATATTGTTATTAAGATTTTCCTTAGCCTGATTTTGCTATCTATTCTTATAGCACCTGAAATATCATACAAATATGTTTTCATCTCACATACATACAATTTTCAGTCCCCAGTTCCCCATTTCTATCTATCTGTTCCTGGCAATTAATTTCCTACATCTGATTTAGTGTCAATCATTTCTGTTTAACACCTGCCTGTTTCATTCTAGATGGCATTCCCGGGCACCTCTAATACTCTTCTTTCTTGTGATTGCTAATGAAGCCTACACTTCTCTAAAGGAGAAGATGAGAAAATGGGAGAAATTATATTCAAGCTCTGTTAGCAGCTGCTACCATTCAAGAAGACAGCTGCAGAAAGGTACTACAACAAATCTAAGGCCACATGGACTGAAAGAATAACCACATTTTTTCTCTGCATTTATCAGCCTTATTTCTCTCCAGATTTTTGCTGTTTTGCATTTGTTCTACCCCATGGGATCACCTGCCCTTCTCTCCTTTGTTACGAGTCTATATTCTATTTCTGTACTTACTTGCCACATCCTTCAGTATTGTAAGGTTATTTTGCTACTCTATTTATCACTAGCAGACTTTTTCAGAGAATCATAGGATGGTTTGGGTTGGACAGGACCTAAAAGATTATATAGTTGAAGGATAGCCCACTTTCAGCATGTTGTACATCCCAGCATCATATGACCTTCCTGCGCCCTTTCATTTCTGTTGATGCCTCAGTACTAGCCACTGTCTTTTATTTTCTATACCTAGCCCCTCTCCAAAAAAATTCATGAAAACCCTCTTTATTAACAGGCTCCGTGGGCTGGACACCATGGCTGAAACTCTCAGCTTTGGTCAACAAAAGGAACATTAACCATCCAGCAACTGTGAACAGAGATTTCCCTCAGCAATAAGTCCATTGTCACAAAATGCAGACTCTACAAAGCCCAACCAAGCTCTGCCATCATAGAGACTGTCACTTTATTCACTTTAGAAAAAAATTAAGCTCTATCCACATCCAGGAAAAGATTCAAATATGTGATTTTTTTTTTTTTAAGTGAGGCGTTGGGGTTTTTCCCCTCAAGGTATGATTTTCCCTTTATTTAAGCTGTTGACTATCATATCCCACTAAGTCTATGATCAAAGCTAGGAATTCTGTTTACTGTCACATGAACCACACAGAGCTTGACAGATACTTTGTCAAAATCTGACAGGCTCTGCGATGGAAAGTATTACACACTGTGAACAGAGAAATCTGGCATAGCACTAGGGAACAACAGAAATAAAAAACCATACAAAGCTTCAACTGAGTTGTATAAACCAGCCCACTCTTACCATTAGGCTGCTTCAGCTTTGATTTCAGCATGCATGTTCTTTGTGGAGTACAGCTGGGGGATGCACCTCACCTGCAGCTCACCTCTGGTGACTTAAATCTGTAAGTGTGCCCCAGCTGATGGTGCAAAATGAAATCACAAGAACTACGCATTTAAAATTTTGAGATTAAAGTTTCAACTTTTATATACCTTTCTATCTACCTGTATGTAGCTGTATATCTATAAAGGCAAAAAATGTACCTACTTCCTGAAATTTTAATATGCATCTTTCTTAGTAGCAATGCCATTACAAGCTTTAGCAAAAATGCAGAAGAAGCAAAATTAAGGCAAAGATTTTATTGGTCTTAACACACAGTTATACGGTCATTATTTGGTCTACAAACCTCCAGTCTGCTGAAATCAATATTGTTCTGAAGAACTTAATGTGGTCCTTAGTCTTTGAATTCAGCTGAAGAATTAAACAATACTGTACGAGAAACAAAGATGATTTGGGGGGGAGAAAGGGAAGAAAGGAAAAAAACCACACATTAATTGTTTCCTCATTGAACTCCATGCATTTTATTAATAATTTCAGCAGAAACAGGATTATACTGGAAGGAAAAAGTTTTGTCCTTTTGGACAGGTACAAAAGGGGTCACAAATCTGAATATCTATTGCACTAACATTTTATCTGACATTATTCAGTGCCATTTATGCCTTATGCCAGAAACAGTTCCAAGGGTGCTTTCCCAGGGCAGCCCTATTAGCCCATACAAACACAGCTCATGGTTCTATACTTTCACGTGGAGTGACAGAGTGCTTTGTAAGCTGGCTGTCTCATGTGCACTGAGTTGAGGTTACTTTCTCCAGGGAAAATGCATAAAATAATAAACATGTTCTAAGGGCAAAGTCCTCTCAGGATTTTGGAGACAACTAAAGGAAAAAGAAGCACCTGCACCACAACAAGCACAAAGCATTTCTCAGAGTGTGTGATTACAACTTTCTAAATGTGTCAGATAGATAGAGAAATAGTCAAAGCCATCAACAGAAGGAAGGAAGAAGTACAATGGCAAAGGAAAAATGTGCTTGGTGTCATCAAAGGGATTTAGGTGAAGCTCATGGGAGAGCACAATGGAGAAGATGCAGGAAGCTGGGCTGACAAAGAAAAAGATGTGCTCACCAATAAACTAGAAGAATAAAAGGACTGGAGCCTTACTGAGGAATAGCCATAAGACCATAGAGTTAAAATTAAAGCTGAAAGAAAATAGATAAAACCTCTGATAGAGAAGGGAAATCCTAAAGGCCTCCATCTATTCAAACGTCACTCTGGGGAGAGTGGAGGCAACAGGAGTAATGCTTCTCTCTCACATACAGACTCCAGAATAAAACCAGAGGTATCTTCATAGAGAAATAAATCTACATTTATTTACAAAAAGCTAGTACTGTTTTAAGACAGAATGTTTTTACTAAGAGACCTAAATTATTGGTGACTTCATTATAATACATAGAAAATATAAGATAATCTGCCTGAAATAGCAGGTGAGTGACAGAAGTATGGCAGCTACTACTAAAATTCTAACAGGTTTTGGCTTTCTTAAAAGCAAGACCAAAATTCTAACTTCATTTATGTTGGATTTCCTAAATAAGAATATTTTCAGTACAAGGCCAGCCTGCTCAGGTAACATCTAATTACAATCCTGAAACCACAGAGATGACAGCTATAAAGTAAATGAGGAAAAAAAAACTCCACCCCAAAAATAATCTCCTGGGCTTTCACTAGATACAGGCTTTTTCATGTTCCATCTCTGATTTGTATGAATAGCAAGAGAACAATCAATGTTAGGATATGAATCTTGTAGAACTAATTGTTAACAGTAATCTTAAAGGCTTTATCACAAGATTATGAGCAACAATAAATGGCTTTTTTTGCTTGTTATATGCAGCTGAACTATTTAAGAATTTCATATGGCCATTACAACTACACTCCATTTCCATGAACACTCTCCCAGGTATTTAAACTGAAAAAAAAAAAAAGACAACACAAGGAATATAACATATTAATATTTCTTCTTTTATGAGAATGGTGTCACTTAATATTAAGAATTATCTTCTTGAAATATTTAGTATATTTTGCAAATCAGCATATTACGAACTATCCTCCAAAATCTATCTCTGCAAAAAGCACTTTCACTTCAGTTCAGGTTTACTCTAAGTGATGCAGATTTGAAAAGGCCCAAGATGCTAAGTATGAAGACAGATAATGTCACTCCTTTTCTGGAAAGAGTCCTGTTACCAGTTAAGATTGTGAGCAATTACAAATTTTACATCCTTTCACAGATGCCCTCCCATCCTTTCACAGATATCCATCCATCTGTTAAAGCCTTTTCCTGAGGCTTTGTGACTTTTGATATTTCAATCACACTTTAAGAATTGAAACTCTTACATCTCCCATACTAAAAGTTTTGCATCTTTCAAGGCATCTGTGTAACAGACTGGATTTGTACAGAGAAAGAATCAGCAGCTGGATTTGCTCTGGTGAGACAAGTACATTTAGAGGTTGAGATCAGAGATTTGATTCACAGCTAGCTGATTTAGATAGGTTCCCCCTCCAGAAATAAGAAGGATGGATATTGGCTGCCTACCAGCTTAAAAATCCACTGGGGTGGGCGATAAATACAGGTGGCTGTCCTTTTAGCAATTTGGAAGAATATTTGTGCTGACATGAAGGAGGGCAGAAAGTCACTTTGCTCCGTTCTTCTGTTGCAGTGAGCCAGTGTGAGTTCCAGTCACTTCTAATCCTGCCTGGCACCATCTAGCTATTTACATGAATATAGAGACAAAGCTCTTAAACACATACACACATTTTCTGATATTCATTCAACTTTCTGATGTTCATTCATTGGCTCTGTTAAGTCAGAATTCTAAATGTTAAGGAAGCCTTCCAACACAGAAAACATATAATCAAACATATAAACTTATAAAGCCCAGAGACAACAGCATGATTTAGTGGCCATCACTGTGCCTCTCTTTAACTAGAAATAATATTGACTCTGTCTAGTATAATCTTGCAGTGACATATAATTCTGTTAATGCTGAGAGTCGGATGGCCGTATCCTGAAAAAAATAAAGGTATGCTCACCCTAATAAGATTTATTCTTTGACTTGCTCTGGCATAATCAGTATTGTGGTTTTACTCCCTCAGAAAAGCTCAATGTTGCAAATTCTGTGCAGATGACCACTGCCAGTGGCATTCAGCCTGTTCTCACATCTTGTTTGGAGTAAATGTCCTGGAATGCATTGGGAATACTGTTTCTGCATTTAGTAGCACTGCTTCTCTTTCTTTTCACACCCAGCAACAACACAGAGGTCACAGTGGTGATGCCCTAAATTAGTTAAATTCAGAGTATGTGTGGTTGAAGGTAAGCCTTCTATTTTGCTGCATAAAACAGGGAAATTAATGCACAACCTTTTAGTTATTCCAATTACAGTTATTTGATTAAAATTACAATCGCTCCATAAACGTACCAATAAGAGCAGAAGTGAACATAATGGAAAGTAGATTGAACAAAAATAAAAACTGTACATATGAAGAGACAGTAAAAAATTGTTATAATTAAAATCAAATGAAAACATAATTGAATTTCAATATGACTTATTACAGGAACTTTGTTTGACATTGGAAGACGTGTTTTCATTCAACAATCAGCATCCATAATGCACATAGCCGTTTAAGTTAATATTTTCATTAAGTTCTTTTCTTTCTTTTCTTCAGTTGAAGAAAAGATTTTAGCTAAATTATGTAGAAAACATTTATTTTGTGGGTTTTTTTCCTTCAGAAGTTGTTGGGAAAAAAACTGCAAAGGCTTCATAATTTTCAGAGATATGTTTATCTCCAGGGGATGCCTTTGCAAAATATCAACAACTGTGAATGGGATAAACCCCAGATAAGGATTTTCATTAACAAATGGGAGATGCAATATTTAGAGATTCATGATGGAACAGCTGACATGAATATAGATAAAAACAAGTTACAATGCACCTGTGCTAAAGGATCTTTTAATTCACAATTAATTTATTATATTCCTTACTGTTAGAAAAAAAAATGGATACTTACTTGAAGAACAGTATAATTTCTTCTATAGGCCATAAAATATTTTTTCAAACACAAGGGATTGAAAAGCTAGTGTTTTTCTATTTAAAGGAACTGTTGCTTTCTCCCTTTCCCACAAAATCTTTCTCGTCAGCTGGGTACAGCTTCAAGATTATATATGTACCTTCTTGTTTTGCAGGAAAAAATATGTCAGGAAGAAGACACACTTCATCTTTATATGTAAATTTGCTGTAATTCCATAATTTACTGGCATAAAATTTGATGTAACAACCAAAACTACCTTCCACAGAACATCTGAACAGAGAGGTACACTAGGGAGTGGAGCAAAAAGAAAAAACAGCAAAAAAAAAAAGCATGCAAAAACCACTCTGACAGAAAAGATGAAGAAATTGCATTTCTGCTATGTGTAATTCAAAGAATGCCAACATGCACAATCCATTTATAAAGGAGTATTCTGGATGCTAAACATCATCACACATGTAATTGAAATTTAAAATATATATGGAATCAATGTTTAAATAGGTGAGTTAATTCAAGGTGAAAATACCCTATTGAAAACTACGATGTACATGTAAAGACGCCTAATTTGACAAACAGATTAATTACAAACACATGTAATAAAAATTTTTTTTCAGGTTTTGTTAAAACATGAACACTGTGGTGGAGTGGGAAAAAGAAAAAAAGTGTCAAGAAATATGAAAATTTGAGAAGCTAAATCACCAGTAGACTGTCAGCAAAGATGTAAAAGAATATTCTAAACCAAGCCAATGAAATACTGTGAAGGTTTATTACTGGTGGTGTTATAACATTGTTATGGTGATAGCTGTATCACTACTGACAGATCAACTCCTAAACTCAGAGCAATTGGTGATTTTATTCTATGGCACTTGGCAAAACAAAACCACAAGTATAATAAATAATATAAAAATATAATAAATAATATAAAAATATAATAAATGCAAATCCTTTTCTTCTTGAGTGCCAAAAAAGGCAGTGATTACATAACTAAATAAAGAAAGTAGGAGGATGTGTCACAGTAAATTTTAAAGCTTTTATAGTATGTAAGGTAATAGAATTAAATATTTTAAAGAAACAAACAGATTTTGTGATAAAGGTAAGTGTCCCATGTGAATGATCTGAAATGTGAAATCTGATCTAGCACAATATTTTGAGCCAAGAATGTGCTAGCTCTTGGATGAAAATGTGTAATTTTTCCTTTTCCAAGTTAAACCTTCATCTAAAGATTACTTTAATACAAAAAGTCATAGGCATAAAGAATCTGTACACAAGCATAATTCTGTTGTTCTCTAAGGACAACAAATACAGTTACTCATGCGTACTAGCATTTCCAGAATCATTAATTCTGTATCATTTGGGGGTATCTTCCACTTTCTTTCATCTTAAATGATTTTAAAGGCAATTTAACTTGGATCTTGCTTACTCACATTCAAAACTGAGTCACAACATTTTCAGGCATTAACCTCCCCATAGCAAAGCAGTTTTTTGCTACTTCAAATTTTCCCATATTGAGACACTGGTCTCAAATGCTGAGCAGCAAGGTACCTACCTTATATCCAAAAGAAGCCTCAGAGGAATGCTGCCTGCTTGCCATTTCTCCATCTTTTATAGCTCTCATCCAGCATGGGGAAGACAGACATTTTGTTCTGTTTTCTGGATAGTGAAGTTCAAACTGAAATACTTTTTTACAGCAGGAAAATGAAGCTCAAACACCACTTAGACTACATTCCAGTTAATCCCTGCCATAGTATATCAGTGCTCTTAGGTCTCTCCTAATACATAATGAAAACCAAATCCTTCATTTCCTGATGTAGTAAGGCATCAATATAAAGATTTTCAGCTCTATTTCATAGTTAATATCAGTTCACAATAAATAATACATGACAGTCTTTTAAACAGATGCTTATACCCTTGTGCTATGCTTCAAGTTTGACTCACATAACAGAAAGCCCCTTAGAACCTCCTCAGTTGCAACTGACACAAATAAGCAACTCTTTAATTAGGAGCTTTTACTAGTTATTTCTACTAGTCAGCAAGTTTATTTCAAGCACAGTTTGATTACATGAAGTATAGAAGTGGTTCTAACCATGAATAAAGATTTTCAGTTCATGTCCATGGCTTAATTTTGCTATCCTCACTAGGACTAAGCCATTCTTCATCCTGTTAGTAGTGTCACTGAAGATTTTTCATATCTTCAGGTTCACAACTAAAGGTAAAACTGACTCAACGGAAAAGTCCATTGAGAGAGAATGATCTATTTACTCCATACCCTGAAAGCTATATAAACCAGTTAAAAAGTAGCTGCTATTAATTGAAAGGGACAAGTAGATTGTATTTTATAATATCAACTGTTTTTTATAAAAACTGGTGTTTTTAACTTTGAAATACTAATTTCACAATTGTGCAAGTTAATACAAGTTCCAGTGTTTCATTCTGTAGTGACAGAAACTACAAAAAGGTTATAGGAGATCCAGTAATCTATCAAAGTTGATTCCCAAAATCTTTAGAAAAACCCCAAGGCTATGAAGAAATGCAGATATAGATGAGAAAATACAATCCAGATTAATTCTGAGATCTATTTTTTAAGCCCCAGCAAATGACACATTATTCTATAAGTAATTTTTTCAAACTAATATCCAATGAATAAAAAAGTGAAACTAAATGAAATTGCCTGTATGTTTTCACACTAGAAAAACCCCACCAAACTTAGAAAGGACATAAAATCTCACCAAACTTATAAAGGATGCAAAATGTCAGCAGTAGAATCAAACTATCTCAATACATTGAAGACAATTTGATGTTAGGATATGACTCAGCATACTTAGCTAAGATTGCTCAATATGTAATATGCATACTTAGCATGCATTGCTAATTATTACACCTTGATAATGCATATTGTATTGAAAATCTTAGTTTTTAATGAAATTGCTTTAAATAAAATATTAATTCTTCAAGGAATCTTATATTTTAAATTGGAATTTAGTTTTAAATTAAAATCAAATAATAATCAAATAAAATAATGCCTTAATAAAAATTCTTGAAATCTAAGTTCTTTTATACAATTATTCATACATTTATGTGTTTCTATTTCTATACTTAAAAATTTAGTTTCAGCCCCACAAATGAAATATGCCAAAGCAATATTTAATCACTAAGTCAGCAAGTCAACTTTTTACCAGTATCCAGAGATTATACAAATTCTTTCACATTTTTTGTTTTCTCATTATACTCTTCCCAGATTTCAGTCAGTTCCTAAATATATTCCTTGCATTTTGTCATATTTGATATGCCAGTGATTCCTCCCTTACAGTGAAATGAAAAAAAAAAATTTTTCACTCTTTGAATTTCATCATATTTTATTGGACAGTAGACCAGATCCTTTCAAGACTGTGAAATAATTGTTCTTCAGGCTTAGCTCCTAAATACATAAGAAGTGAATCCTTTATCACTGCACTTTCTCAGCTTCAAGACAGCGTCTCTTTCAGACTTTCTCACAAACCATCAACTTTAGACATGTGAAAAATTTATGGGTACATACCTGCAAAAAATTTTCTTCTCCTACCCCAAGGTGTGCAGGGTCTTCAGTCAAGATTCAGCTCTTGTCTAAATAATTGCAGGGCTGTGTACTTAATGGCTTTGAGTACAGAAAGCTGTGTTTTTTCTTTGTTCCAATAGGGTTGGGAGAGGTTTCTACTCCAAATAACCCTTGCAAAAGCTCTGTTATGAAGTAAATCTGCTGCGTCATATGTTCTCCACAGAGATGACAATTACCCCCAAATTGGATCTCTGGCTGTGTTTTACAAGACTTTCAGTCATGTCCACAACCTCTTAATTATGCCCTTGGAGATATTGTCTTCAGTTCTCTTGTCCTTATCAAACCCAAATTTTTCACACGATCTGTCACCCCTATGCCCTCAAATGCTGATTTTGATAACTTAGAATGTATTTCCTCATCTGCCATTTTTGTGTACAGCTGTTGTGAAAACCATGCCTCTTTGTAGCAGTTGTTACTGGGGAGGAGAATGTTTGTCTTGCATTGGCTTTCTTAGCAGAACCTGAAAGCTTGTCTAGGGTTCTGGGAGAGCTTTTTCCATCTGGAATCCACACTGGACTATCAGCATGTGCTAATCCCAGCTACTCTGGTCAATCAGTTGAGAGTTTGTAACAAGCAATTGAGAGACCAGCAGCGTCCTGAACCACCTTTGACTGGTAGACCCTTTGAAGCCATTCTTCAGCAATTGGCTTAGATGCTCAATTTTAAATTGGCCCTACAATATACCAAAAACTTTGCATGGTCAGACACAATTTTAGTAGAGCACAGGAAGCACATGTCTGGTCATAGTACAATTTCTGATTCCCATCAACCACATGTTATTTTGTGAGGCTTAAATTCAACCTAAATCTGCCTATGTTTCCCGTGCACATATGTGGTGTGTTAACATGTTGTTGAAGGCTGTAAACAGTTACACGCTTTCAGACGAAACATCATTTTCTATTACCATTATGCAATTGCATACTAACTTCCTTATTTTTTTGCTTAACCTTTTAATTCAGGTAAAGGTTTGCTTTTGATGCATGTAAAATAATTAGAAAAGATTACAAAATTGATGCATGTAAATTAACTAGAAAAGATTACAAAAAAATGTGCAGGCTTCCCATTTAGCTCTCTCTTTCACTTGGGCAAGCTGAATTTGTCACATGGTGACAACAATCTCATTCTGATCAGTTAGGCTCAGCCTCAGTTGGTATCTCATGGGACCAAAACCTTGCACTCATTAAGAAAACCCACAGATAAAGCACTTGGCTGCACAAACTTGTGTTTAGGTTCAACTCCTTCAATAGGCAGAACAGTGAATGATAGAGCAGCTCTCAAAAGGATAATTTATACTATTGCTATTTTCTATAATAATTATTTCTGTGCATAAAAAAAAAAAACAAGGAACTATTGCAAAGTAGATATTTGTTTCTTTTCATTAGGTTTGCTTTGGAATAAAACCTTGTTTTCTTGTGTCTCATTTTGGACAGGCTCTGTACTAAAAACATTTCCTTATCACATAAGCAATTCACTCTATCTACAAAAAGTGCAAAAAAATTATGACTTCTAGTTCAAAGAAAACCATTAAAACAACATTTTTGTTGTAATGAATGAAGATGGTTTCATTAAAATTAAATCTTTGGCACAGGTGAATGAGGCAAAGTATAATTGACAGAGGACGTTCAGAAATGCACTTTAGTTTATCTACAGGCAAGTAAATCAAATTTCTTTTTTGCAATTTGAACACAAGAAAAGTTGTATCCTTTTCTTTTAACTAAATGTAGAGGAAGGATATAATATTGGTTTTCATCATGAAATCAATGAAAATCTGGTTAGGGGGAAATTAATAACATTAAGCAGTAATGGGGGAGATGAAGTAATGGACATTTCCCCATAGCTTTTTATGAACTTTTATTTTAAAAACAGACTAGTTACATTGACACATGTATCCACTGACAGATAAATTCTGGACATAATACATAAATTGCATTATCAAGTTGGGCATCAGCTTCCTAAATCTAATCACAAGAAGTTAGACTACTTATTTTCTTATGTTGCTGGGTCCATAACAGCACTGGTATAATCTTTTTCCAGTGAACCATTATTGAAACTTGCATATTTTATAGCAACAAAGACAGCTAGAGAATCTCCCCTCCGTATGTTCACATGTATGTATTGACAGGAGAAACTGTTCCATACCTGCTGTAGTTTTTCAGAAGTGTATTTCATTGTTGCTATTATCTGGTTTTTATGCAAATAAATATCAAAAAAAAAATTCTATCTTACTCTCTCCAGTTTGTTTGTCAGTGTATTCTTACTTTGAATGGCCTCTTCTAATGAACCTTATAAATGTTCTTGGCAGCTAACTGGGAAATGTTAATCAAGGGTTTCACTTAACAAGGAGCTGCAAATTATCCAACATGTTAAGTTTTCCGATAGCCATCTTTTGAATTTAATTATTGACACTATTTTTCACCCACCAGTCAAAGACAATGATTTGACTATTTTATAAATTGCATTATCAAGGATTTTGCATCACTTTAATAAATAATAATTCTGACAAATTCTTTAAGAACATCACTCTAGTGAGCTATTAACAAGCTCTTAATGGTTGTCATTTCAATACATCTGGTAAGTATCATAAGTCTTAATACAGAAAAATTATGTGACGAGAGAAAACCCCCATGGGCCTTGCTGCAGCCATGATTATGCTGGTAATATATACAGAAACAGAAAATGTCTTCCTACTCATTCAGTTGTTTAAGCAAGTACTGCCTATGCAACAGGTAATAATTATTTTGTGAAATCATCACAGCAGGAAAGTACAGCTCTCCTGCAGACTAGAGGCAGATGCTGAAATTCTGGGGCAAGATGCGATTTAAGGCACTCCCACATCTTCACCTAATTTCTTCAACTAGCTTACCCCTTTGATTGGTATGTTGTTTTCAGTATTATTTGGATGTCCTTTGGTGTTGCTGCACAGTTAGTGAGTTGTCTAGCTTCAATATTGTTAAATCATCTGGGGCATGGTTCAAGCACACCAACATTGTGACACCTGATTCCAGTTTACTGATTAGTCTGAAAACTGACTCAGCATTAATCTTTTGTTCAATGTTGAGTATGTATGCTCTGATTATTCAGAGCTTCTCTTCCTAAAAATGAGACTTAATATCCTTGGAAATTCCCATGACACCATATGAGTTAACCAGAAACCGAAAAACCAGAAGGCTCTCTTTCTGACATAGGATGGGTCAGTAATTTATGGAAAATGTGGGGTTTAGTGAAGCAGAATTTACATTTTATTGGAGGCAAACTACTATTGAACAGTCCCTCTTTCCAATTTTTTCATTTGTATCTCAATGTAGCTGCAGTGAACTTAATTTCGTTTTCTTTCTTCTTAATGTCTAGGAATATAATTACCCCTCAGAGAAAAGCTTTCAACCAAACCACATAAAAGCACTTCTGCTGCAACACTGGTATCTATGAACCATTGTTTGAACATGTTAATGCGCTGCTGTAGCAATAGATAAGGATAGAACTGTGTGGTCAGAGAGGCCAGAGCTGTTTATAAAGATTCTTTTGGGACTAAGAAACAATCTATTCACAAATATAAATCATGAGCTGTTAAAGTGAAAAATAAAATCTCCTTTGCAGGAATGAAGAAATAACCAGACATCAATGGAATTACATTTGGGGCACTTATGTATTATTCAGTAGACAATAGAGAATGTAGTAATTGATTTTTGAGAGGATAAGATTTGTCCAGATGAATCTTTCAAAGCCAAATAAAATATTTTTCACCCCATTAGTATCCCCAGCAGCTCAGTCATGGCCAGAAAAAAAAACCACTAAAATGAAGATAAGTTAAAAAATCCTGACTAGGGATTAAGACATTCATAACAGTGCTGGTGCAGACTTTTAAATATTTTTCTAACAAAAATCAAACTTTCTTTCTATTTTTAAGTATTCTGTTTAATCACAATTACCATAGGCATTTCAGATAAATCCAATTTCACTTGACTTTCTTGGATATTTAGAAGATACTTTTGCTCACAGACAGTGTCTGTAGCTTATTTGTTTTTCTTTAGCAAAGGGAGGTGATTTCCAAAAGAAATCTCAGTGTTTCTGTAATAAAAAAATAAAAATCTTCTGTAATAAAAAGTAAAATCTTCCCTGTAAAAGGGAGTCTTTTTCCGCAGGACTTAACTGAACATTATTGGATATTAAGACTCACTTTTCTAAGCAAGTCTATTAGATTCAGTATTTTTCTGTCATATTAAAGATAATAAAAGCCCCAAATCCACTGTTAAACAAAATATAGCATAAGAAATTGTCTACAGAGAAATGGATACCTAACTCTCTTTTGACATATAAGGACTGCAGACTATTGTATTTGAGCTATGGCAAAGTGATTTCTTAATGCATTACTAGATCCTAGAGAAGCCCTTCTTTCCCCCTATGATTTCTCTTTTTATTACCAAAAATTTGGTTTTCATTCCAAATATATTTAGTGGACAACTATGCATGCATAGAGATAACTACACATAACTGAAACATCCACTCCTCTCAACAGGGAAATAGAGACACCAAAGGAGTTTACGAAATGTAAAATAGCCTAAATCACAGAATCATCAAAGTTCAAATAGACCTTCAAGATCACCTAAGTCAGCCTTCAGCCTAGCACCACCATCATCAACCCTAAAATATATCCCCAAGTACCACATCCAGATGTCTCTTGAATGCTTTCAGAGACAGAGACGCCTCTACCTCCCTGGGCAATTTATTCCAGTGCCTAACCACTCTTTCAGTGAAAAGAAATTTCCTAATATCTAACTGGAACCTCCCCTGGTGCAATTTAAGGCCATTTCCACTCATCCTTTCACATAAGACTTGGCAGAAGAGACGGAGCCTCACCTCAGTACATCCTCCTTTCAGGAAGGAAGCAATGTGGAGACTGTAGAGAAGCAGCAATTGCAGAGAGCAACAGGGTTTTCCCTGAGCCTTCTTTTCTCCAGATTAGGCAACCCCAGTTCCCTCAGTCACTCCTCATAGGAGAAGTTTTTCTAGACCCTTCACTACTTTTTTGTCTTTCACTGGGCATGATCCAGCACCTCAATGGCTTCCCTGTAGTCAAGGGCCCAGAACAGAATACAGGATTCAAGGCAGGGTCTCACCAGTGCTGAGTAGAGGGGACAATGTCGTCCTGCTGGCCACACTAATTCTTCACATAGGCCAAGCAGCCACTGGCCTTCCTGGTCACCTGAGCACACTGCTGGTCATATCCAGCCCCCTGTGCACCAGCACCCTGAGTCCCCATTCCTTGTCCTTGCCAAGGCTGATGTGGATGCTATCTTCACTGCCATCTTCCAGCCCTCAAGTGTCCTTCTAGATTTTTGCCAGCATTCTGGCTTCTCAGAATGCAGTTTTTGAAAAGGAAGATTTGAGATTTTTTTTTCTCTGTCTTTTGTGACAGAGATGAGATGATTATGACACTGTGAACTTCATTTTCTCTAACTTTGTGAGACTGGCTTTTTTGATGTTTCTGTGAGTTAACCCTTTGGCTTGAAGGCCAGTTCTCTTGCCCTGTTTGAAACTACATAACCAATGTGTAGATAAATTTTCTGTAGATTAAATGGAATGCCTTACAGGCTGGATTAGATAGGAACAGAGTGTTATGCATTTGACTAAAGATTATTTTGTGTTAGGGAACAGGTCAGTTCCCCAATGAATCATTGTCTTCTTGGACTTTCTCATCCACTGCAAAACAGCTTTGCCACAAGAAACTGTTTTAATTCTAGGTGATTTTATGCACTATATTAGTATTAATCAGTACATAAATTTTTATAACTTGTTTTTCACTGTTCTCATTACATCCCTTTTCTACTTTTTGCAGGGGTGGACAGAAAATATTGATCATGAAGCTGGAAAGTCAAATGACAAGGTTCTAGAAGAATCTGAGGGAAACAATTTTATTTTTGCTGCTAACATTTGGACAACTCACATCCTGCTTGATGTGATGTGTTATTGTATGTTCTCTGCACTTGAAACAAGATAGAAGGAAATATACCCAACCCATAATTCCAGAAATGCATAGATAAATTAAGTTATTTAAATAATGTAGAAATATTGTAATCTGCCATATAAATAATTTTCAAAAGATTTGCAGTCTTGAACAGTCAATGAGTTAGTCCATGAGATGCAGTAGTAGCTGCAGAGGATTGCATACTGTGAAGTAAGTAGTGCTGTCTTTTGAACACCATGTATAATAAAAAAATATTTAGCCTCGGGCTAGTACTTCACAATCATTATAGCTCTTACATTATAAACATACTTTAATTATGCTAATATGGTTATTCTGTCCATTGAACCCATATATTAAATTCAGATGATTAAAGTCATTAGCACTATGAAAAAAAAAGCAGATAAAACTATGGGATGATTATGAAGAAGCGTAAAAGATAATATTTATTTTCCCAAATGTTAACCAGCAAACTGTTTTTGATGTAAAAAAATAGTCTAAGTATTAGATATGCTTTTAAAAATTTTAAGTTCTCTTCAAGGTTTGTAGAAGAAGACCAAATAAGTTTCCTGTGAATTTTCAAACCTTAACTTCGAATGTGAATGTGCTAAATTAGAGCCTTTTGCAAGCTTCTTCCTTCTTACTCTTTCAATTGTCACTTTGTCTCTCATTATGCTCCAAATGCACTAGTTTTACCATAGAGGCAAATGATTTCAACAGGGAAGAAAAATGAACAGAGAAACAAGGCCACACTGAACATGAATACATAGCACAAATCAATCAGTACCAGCCCACTGTCTTGGAAATACTAATTTTTGTTTCTGTTTTCATCATCTTTTTTTAACTTCTTCACAAGTACACTAATTATAGTAGTGTATTTTTTTTATATTGGGCATGGAAAGTTGTGATTTTTTAAAAATTTTGAACTGAAGGGCAATGTGGAGTTACAAGAAAATTATACCTTTTGTTTCGTAGCATTTTGAGGACAGAACTGGTAAGAAAGTCAGAGACAAAAAAAGAGAGAGAAAACAAGCCAACAATAATTGCACCTGACAACCATAGGTAGGCTGCTATTAATAGATGAGATTTTTCAGCCCATCTCTAATTGTCATTCAGACTGAATGAATGATCACTTTTTTCTCTTTCAAACTAAATTTTAAAAATCCTCAATAATTGGCATTCATTATTAATGTTACATTGCCATACAACATTTATGTTTCTGAGAAGTTTGATTTTAGAGATGGTCTAAGAAATAGAAGTAAGGCTGTGTCAATGGACAATCATCTAGACAAGTAATACAAATTTGAAGCATTTTGTCACTCCCACTGAGAAAGTTCTCATGCCTTTGCCCCGTTTATAGTGACACCAAATGTCAGTGGCATTTCCAGCCTATCCTTTCAAGCATGGAGCTTCTTTTTAAGGCAGCATCATATGGCATTGTTCAAATTTTTGTTATTATGGCTCTTGACATGTCTAGTGGACTGTTCTGTGAATACTCACTAGTTTCTTGCATTGAAGTCAGCCTTTGGTGTATCACTGATATAAAGATCAAAGGAGTAGTATGTGAGTAAGGACAAGTTTAAGGGTACTAATAGGTGCTCATGATTAATCTGCTTTTCTACTCCATTTCTGATTTGTTTTAGCAAAGTGATTAATGAAGCAAGTGAAATGACATTCCCTGAGATCTCTGTCTCTCTAAACCAACACCCTCTCTGACCTCTTATCTTCTATTTCCCAGTCTTAAAATATCCTTGGAATATCAGATGGCCCTTGAAAAGATGGACTAATATGGACCTTCTTCTCTCCTTGGTTGTTGTGGTGGTGAAGCCACAAGACTGGCTGTGCTTCTTCAGCAGCCAGACATCAAGGAGTAGAAACCAACCTCTCTTCAGTGAGTGTACAAGTCTCCTGCTCATCAAGTTTTGATAGTGACCCTTGAAAACTCTTACAGGATATACTGTAAGTCTGAGGATTTATAAATATTTAAATATTTATACCAGAGTCTTAAAAAAAAAAAACAAAACCCTCTCAGCAACAGATATATAATACTTTTAAGACAAAATAATTTCAACAAAAGCACAGAGGTTACACCTACCCTGGAATTTGCAATATGAGATGCATATCCTGCATCCTTATGTAAATAGTCCTCTTGGTCTTAACACTTACAGGAGAAGTATGACAGTGTCCAACTTGAACCCATCAGATCCTCAGTTGATGTAAATTATGAAGCTCCATCCAGATCAAGACAGGGCTGTCATATAAATTTGCAGCTAGTGAAGATCTGGAAGGGCAAAACAACTCAGCAAAATGCAAGTACCAAAGACAACAAAAAATATCTAGGTCACTGGGGTATGACAGCACCAGTCAAGGTTATTTGCATGTTCCCTGATTTCAAAAACCTTTGTAGTATGCAGAAAAGCAGGAATAAGGAGCCTGGGTACCCTCACACCTTGTAACTTGTGTATGTGCAATATGCTGGCCCAGGTGTGCAAGCCAGCTCTCTCAGCATTTCTTCGTGAATGTGACAGAAGAATTCACTTTAGGCTCTTCCTCCAGTCAATAGGCATTATAGCACTGCTGTCTCCTCTGCTTTTCTTCTCTAGAATGCTGATTTGGTAGAATTCATGTGACACAGCCCAAAAAAAGTTACATTTATTCTAATATTGTCTCCTTTTGTCCCCCATCATTTACAGTCTGCAGAGTTTCCTAGATAATACTGTGCTCATTCAACTCAAGCATTTTTCTTAAGGGAATATTTTTTATCACCTATGTAATTAGAAGTTAAACAAACAGAGGTCAAAAAATCTGACAAAGACCACAGCAAACCAAAATTTTCAATCAAACCAAAATCAAATGTTTTGTATCAGTTATGAGGTTTGTTTTCATCTGTTAAATCTTTAGAACTGAAGTAAAATTCAATGAAGAAAATTCTCAAATTAAGGAAATGGACCATACATTTTGAGTCTGCTACATGTTTTTTTCATCTAGGCTTCATCACAATTGTCCAGCAATATATTGTTCCAGTGAACCTGAATCTTTTAAATGATTTCATGGCATTTTTTTTCCAACAGAAGGCAAGAGAAAGATTATGCCCAGGTCTAAAATCAACATCTATTTATTCTTAGCTTTCTAGACACTGAAGATACAGACCATATTTTTCTTTCCACATACACCAGATGTGAAAAACTGCATGTGGAAAACGAACCAAAAAAAATTCTCAGATTTTCTATGTAGTTGTGTAATTTCACTTTTCAAACATGTTTTTGTGAGGCTCATTTGAGCATTGTAATGTTAGAAGTAAAACAGTAATGGATCAGAGGGTACAGAAAAAGGAAATAGGCCAAACTTGGGTGAGAGCAGGCAGCCACATATTCAGATAGAGCCCCATAAAATTTTAATGCTGTAGATCATGTGCAAGACAGTGACTTGTACGCATATTTTTATATGATCGTTTATAAAGAATATTGTAAAATGTTCAAGTTGGAAATCATCAAGTCCAACAATTAACCTAACACTGCCAAATCCACCACTAAACCACAGCTCTTAGTACCATATGCACTTATCTTTTAAATACCACTACAGATGAGCACATAACCCACTCCTCAAGACAGGCTATTTTAAAACTGTCCTTACTGATACCTGTAGGTGATTCTTCTACTTATTTGTGCAAAGAAACACCGTGTTTCATTTAAATCCTCCTTTGTACTAAGTGGTAGGAACAAATTATTTCTCATTTGATGTGTGCATGCAGGTGTTTGAATGTGTTAAAACTTACATGAAACATTTCATTTATCACTGCTGAATAAGAAAAGTGGTTAGCAGCTTAGATATGGTAAAGACAGCAAGTTAGAAGGTTATTGAAATGAAATATAGCATGCTAAAATATTTGAACTCTTTCATTTATTTACCTCTGTGCAAGGCTCCTTTAAGATCAATGATGTTTGAGAAAGTTGCCTTCTGTTCCAGATACAGTTTGAATATAAGTGGATGCCCACGTCAATTTTATTTATATCTGGTAGATGACAACTGCAGAAGAGAGAAATATTTTACAATCTAGACTTGATTGTTGGGGGATAGGAGGCTGGGGATGGTGATTTTTGCAGATCTGAAACCTGTGTTTACCTGCCTACTGCAAATGAGGTGAAAGTAACCTACTTTGATAAATGCGCATCTTCATGACAAACTGGCCTTTCTGTCTATGTCAGTGACAATAAGCAGCTTTTGCAACAAGCCTGGGATAATGAAAGAAACTTAAAGACACCCTTGTAAGGAATAAGATAAGCTTTTAATGGGGGAGTACCACAAGAGCTGAATTTCAGTATGTAATCAAGAACTTCAAATTCATTACTGACCTTTCTGAAGATTAGAAAAATGGAACAGTATTGTAAATTTAAGACTGAAAACAGCCTCCATAGAAGTATTGCTGTTTATTCCATCGAGAGCAATCCAAATTCATCTCTGAATTTTAATGCAGCTCAGGTTCTGGAAACAGGATCTGTAGCAGTAATATAATTTTATTAATCAGCCTGTGTTTGGGTTGATAAGTTTATAATTTGCCTTTGAACAATCAGAGCTACATGTAGGGCCATTCAATTTTTCAACCAAGTCAGGCTGTGTGAGGAAAGCAGTTGTTTCAAAGGCAAACTGACAGGGAGTGGATGAGAACAAATGAAACCTTCATCATGGTTTTTTGGTTTTGTAGAACTCCCCCTTCCTCAGGCTACAGAAGGTCAGCAGGAGCCCACAGCCATACTTCTTGCTGGTTTATGACTCTCTCTCTGCTCTAACCCCCCAGTTCCCACTGTTGCTCAATCAGATTGGAACCCCTCAGAAAGCTGAAAGCAATCCAAACATGTACTTTCCTTTTCTATGACATGATTTTCTCAAGAATAAAAAGTTTACTTCTGTTTTTCAGGCCTGAACCCCATGGCCCAAATCCCCACCATGGATCCCAGATCATGCATAGATCAAGTCCTAATTTCTAGTGTCAAATCAAAGGCAATTCTGTTCTTTTATATCCTTTAAAGTTCTGATATTTCCTGACTTTTACTCCCCATGCAGCTCAGCTCTCAGCATAAATGAAAATTTCACTTTAAAGAGCATAGAATTGGCAGACTGGCATGTAGATGAAGTTACAGATCTCAAGGACACTTTCAAGTTGCAAGAGGTGAATGAACACCCAGTAGATTATGAGTCAGAAAATGTCAGAATAATCATATGAGGATACTCCTATGCTTACTTGACCTTTTTTCTTTTTCTTTTTTTTTTTTTGCAAATAAACCTTCAACTTTCCTTGCACTTGTTTTCTTCCCCTTATTCAGAAATTAAAAACATGTTCTTAAAGCCAAGAAAGCAATAGTGATCTGCTCATGCTGTTAAATATTTTATACCTTGATAGTGGAATGAGTGCCAAAAAATTTTTGAATTTTCAAATGACAATATATGTACTTCAAGATATTTATAATTAACACTCGTAGAGCTCTTTAAAAGTAGAGACCAAAGTAAAATCAAAGTTTTGTGTAGAGAGGGATAGCCAGTAAATAACTGTTCTTTACTGAAATACTTTTGTCTCTGACTGAGTAATGAACAAGAGCAAAACAAACATATCTTCAGAAAATTTTATCTCAGGGATACTGAGCTGAAGCATATTGACTCAGACTATTTCTGAGATAGATATGCTATTCTTTTTTTTGGCAAAAAGGTGGACTAACAGCAGTCTTTAGTTCTGGTGAGGCTGTTGTGAGCTGGTTGTTCAGGTTCCTTGCTTCCCGGCTAGACCCACAGCCAGGCTGAAAATGTCTGCAGACATGAAGATATTAATTTGTCATCAGCTACCCCAAATCAGAAGACTTCCCTCCACGTGCATTCTTCAGCAGGTCTGAGGTTTCTTCTGCAATCCTAGAGCTGACTGCCCAGCAAAGTCTGCTCATGCCAGCCTGTGGGAATGGTTCTTCACCTGTAAGCTCAGGTGAGGTTCTCACTATTTTAGGAAGCATTCATCAGTTTAGTTCTCTTCCTACATGAGAAAACATTCTCCCATAGGAAAATCCAGAATATGACTGCAATTTGATTACTGAGGCAGAAAATGAGGCCTTTTTTTAGACTGAAATTATCCTATAGAATGAATTTTAAAAAAATCAGTAGAAAGATCATTTTACTATCAAAAAATTATTCCTGAGATATGATTTTGAGTATTTCCTGTATATAAGTGAGTAATATTATAAAAACTTGCTCTCACTTCCTAGGATAAACTTCATGAATGCTGTATAATGGCTGTGATTAACAAATGCATGAAAATACTATGTAAACAGAAAAGAATTTGTATGTTTTGCCGTGGCCTATAGAAATAAGCAGCCCTTTTGCCTAAAAAAAAACCCAAATACAAACCATTTGCTCACAGTTATTGTTTCACAGAAAATTCTGCAATCCTTATCCAAGTGCCAAGTTACTCCATGAAGAAGTTTCCTGAAGGCCCTGTGAAAGCCACCTCAGCCACAAAGGTTCCAGGACACAGACACCTCCTATCCAGAGTGCAATCCACAGCATCAAGGTCCACTTCCTCAGCACAACTGAGCCCAAATTCCCTGGTCATATTTTGCCACAGCTTTTAAGTGCATCCTCTGGCATCACAAAAGCTGATGTGGAATGGCAGGGAACTTGTCCTTGGGATTAGATTACTGCGCCCAGGGCTGCAGTCTAACATCTCATTCCTGCTGACTTCCCGCCAGTTTCCCTAGGTAGCTAACACAAAGTGCAATTCACTGTCTGCATGTAGATCACCATATAGATTTCAGGAAACCCTACTTATCACTCTTAACATAGAAATGGCTTCTGCCTTCAAGGAGGCTGTGTAGATCCTCTTTAGATCCCATGATGTGACAATATGCAGCATGTCAGTTCCCAGTAAGATGCTGGCCTGACATTGCTAGTAAGGAAGAGTTGCCAAATATCCTGATCTACTCAAGAACTCAGCAGGATGACACTCAGCAATAGCTAAGACCCTATGCCTTTTTATACAGACCTTCATTACTGACAGCCCTCTGTGTGGTACCTAGCAGCCCCTCCTCACTGGGGTGTCTTCATTAATCCCATGGTATGCCTGATCTAACAGAGAAGCAGGAAAAATGCCATTGAATCACTAATATAACAACAGAACTTTCTTTGCTTCAGTTTAAAATCAGTAACAAAATGTATATTAATATTTGTGGGAAAAAAAATATAT
Source organism: Chloebia gouldiae (assembly GCA_003676055.1). Lineage (NCBI taxonomy): Eukaryota > Metazoa > Chordata > Aves > Passeriformes > Passeridae > Chloebia > Chloebia gouldiae. The sequence goes on along the minus strand of QUSF01000005.1, from coordinate 10,748,311 downwards.
CTTAAAATATTACCCTGGGGTTCATGACAAGTAAAATAAAAATAAGAACCACCATTACAGTATTTTTCCAACCTGTTAACATCCAATTCCAACTCTTTTTTTTTTGCAATTCTAATTGTCTTTTCTAGATATAATCTTCAATCTTCCCTTTGCAAGGTATATTTCACAATTTTAAATTAAAATGTTAGAATTTTACAGTGAAAAATATTTTTAGCAGTAACATCAAAATTGCTTGCTGTTCCATTTACTCATGAGCTGCAGATTGTATTTATCATTAACAAAAAAGATCAGATTAAGCTCTAGATTTTTTTTTTTTTTGCTTTCTTGGTCTTCTTAAATATCAATAAGTTATCATTCACCCACTCTTATTAAGAATAACAAATTCAATTCATATTAAGTATCTCAAATATGTATTTTCTTTTCAAAAATCTGTGATTACAAGTGAAAATTTAGAAATAATAAAATATTTAGAAATAATAGGATTTACATATGACTTTGCCTGAAATATTTGTCTTTTTTTTTTTCTTGAGTATGTGATTATAAATTTTAACAGTAGAAGATAATAACCTTCCAAAGAACAGACAGACCTCGCCACAACAGTGGATCAAACATTAAACTTGTGTGGTTAAAAATATAAGAATTGATGTTTTTCCATTGATATTCGCTTTGCATATTTTTTTCTGTCTCACTATAGGGCTTAAGAAAAAAAAAATAATAACCAAAACAAATAGTCTGCCTGTGGTGGAAAAAGGGGAAAAGCAAAGGGACAAATCAGGAAAAGAAGCATCCCCTTTCCTCTTCCTTGGCCAGAAAGCAGCCTGTTTGCGTTCACCAGCAGATCAGGAAAAAGACTGTTGTATTTTGGATACAATGCAAATAAGAGGAATTTTGAAATTGTTTTGCAGGAGCAAAGCAATTTGCTTTATATTTTATAATCATAATGGTCCCAAATGACAAAATGACAGCATGGGAGAAAGAATAAAATTATCTACCAAGCATGTAAGAACCATGTTGTTAGCTAGCAACTTAGTGAATATCAGGAGGACTGAGATTAAACAGCAAGGAGAAAACTTGGTACATGGTACTGTAAAGGGAATTCAAAGGGAAGGAATGACAAGATTAGAGGAAGGAGTCATAAATTCTTTTGACATCTTCAAAGCAAGCAGAGTTGAGAGGAGGAGATGTACGCACAAGTTTTCATTTTACTGCACTGTATTCATTTTCACAGCCTTCTCCAGTTATGCCCTACTTATTTTCTATCACTAAATGCATTACCAGCCCGAAGATCCCCATTACTGTGGGAATTGCAGAGATCTTGATTACTACAGAAACTTGTTAAAATTACTTTTCTACACACATATTTACGATACCAAGACACTTTAGGCCCCAAGCAGAGCCAAAGCTTGATGTTAGAAATAGAGCAGATCACAGTGTTTGCAGGACTCAGACATTTACCTGCACATCCATTTATCGTGTTTATAATGAACATCAATTCACTTTACTATAATGGAGAAAGAAAAACATATGAGGTGTGATATTCAAGATATGAGGTCAGTCTTCAAAAGAGATGATAGATGCTTTTTTTCACTTTCTTGAAGGAGGAAGAAGAGTTTGGGAAAAAAATGATGATGCTTCCATTCCCTGCTCTGTTTTCTGATTTTCTTTTCCTGTTTTCTGTTTTTCTGGCTTCTGTTCAGATTATTACTTACATTCTAAACAAGAGATGCTAAATGGAGGTTTTCCCAGCAAGTACAAGAAGAAAGATGTATTCTACATTATTTAAATGCTGTTGAATATAGAATGCATTATTTATGCTGAAGTAGATAAAATGATACAGGTCATACTCCCTCATGTGGCTGTCCATGACTGTACAGAAACTCTTTCTTCACTGATGTCTCAGACATGTCTGTGCTGCTGTCCAGTTTTCTGGCAGAAATAGCCCCAGGGACAGAACTGAGAGAAAAGATCTTTGACTTTGCTTTTTCATATCAAATGTCTGTATATTTGTCTCTAAGTGTAGTAATAAACACAACATCTTCCTGATGGCAAAATAGATAAGAATTAAAGGGAGAAAACCAGAAATGGGTCATGCATTTGTTTCTATATTAGTTATAGATACAGCTATATAGAATTTATAGAAATATATAGGTATGTGTACATATATGCCTACACTAAATATGTACAATCATCTGGGCAAGTTGCTTAGAATAAGATGCAATAAATATTAGGATTTTAGGGGAGGACTCCAATATAAAATTCCCAGTGGAAATTTGAATAACGGTAATAAATCTAGTGGACTAGGCTGCATTACTCTTATGTTTCCTAAACTATGTACAAGAAAAAATACATGAGCATTCATCATTAAAACATCTTGTGCAGTGAGTAAAGAATAAGAAATTAAATTTAATTCTTCATATTTTGTTTACCTACAGACGGTGGCTAATTTTGTTCAAGTGTCAGCAGTGCTTCAAACTGAGTTTGGCATTGGGTAAACATTTGACTCAACCTGACACTAACAGCCTTAGTCCTGAGGACTAGGAGGGCATGCTTACCCCTGTTTGATGAGATACAGACTGCACTAATTCTTGTTCCTCCAGACTGAACAATCCCAGCTCCCTCAGCTGCTCCCTATAAAACTTGTGCTCCAAAGCCTTCAGCAGCTCTCTTGTCATTCTCTGAACATGCTCCAGTATCCCAATGTCCTTCGTGCAATGAGAGGCCCCAAACTGTGTTTTCTATCTGTGCAATTCAAAGGCAAAACTCAAAGAAAAGTGGTAGAGTTACAGCATATCTGTTCTGCTTTCTTGTAGATAATATCATCTATACAACTGAGTCCAGACTGAAGAGAAGTGAGAAGTGGAAAATTTAAGAAAGCAGTTTGTCAGACTTCATGTTCAATGATCATTTATTTTGCTTTAATTTTTTTTTAATTAATATGTCCATAAAGAACTAAATTTACTTTTCTGTTCATGTAAATCGTGGTTTTAGAGTTGTTTTTCTCCTGGAGGAAAATAGGACTGTGTGTGAAGAAACACAGCTACTCCTGATTTATTGTAAGAGGCTAACATGGCTAATTTTAGCAATTAATACATTCAGTGTTACTGCTTTTTTCACATTATACAAGTATAACAAATATTTGTACTTCCAAGGCTTTGGCAGTACTGGTCAAACAAATTAAGTACACTATGAACTTCCAAAAATTAGGTGTTGACTTCTTTATCAGTAACAGAGCTGCAATGCTTGGAACCAAAAAAAGTATTAATAAGGTCAATATACTCTGAATAGTAAAGAGCCTTCAAATTATAAAATTATATATATATATATATATATATATATATATACAGTTTGTACTGACTTTACAAACATGATAAAATGGATTAAATGATAGCAGAATGTGATAATGGATGAATGTGTTAAATACAACAAGGCTACCATATGCCTTTCATTCATTTTGTTAACAGCTTGTCATGATGTTACTTTGTAAAAGGCAATTTAAAAAAATATGGTACATAATTGCCAAAATATTTCTTTTATTGGGTTTTCCAGTGAGTACGTAGGATTGCAGTCTTAGTATCACTTTATAAAGAGGAAGCAATAGTTTTGAAAAGAAGGGTATACTACACAGCTAAATAAGACTCAAATAAAAACAGAGACATAAGTTTTGATAGCAACTATACAAGTTAAATGTATACATGACATCTCCCTATCTTTCTTTTAATAGCTGCAGCAGCATGCCTTTTTCAGGTACACTAAGCATATGAATTTCTCTCTCCTAGAGAGAGAAACTTGTATTGCTTACAAGAATACAAACCTATTTCCTTTTATGTTTAGCATAAGAACATACTGAAAACACTTTGAAAATCACATTTAACTCACTGTTCTAATAATAGAAAAGATATGTGATTTGTCAGATATCATGAATGGTAATTTATTGTGTATGGAAGAGCATGACAATCCATTTTCACATGCTTCTAATTTCCCTTCAATCTCCAAACTTCATCTGAGAGACAAAGTGGGCCCTGCTTTGGCCTTTGTCAAGGTTTTAGTTATCGATTTTTCTAACATTCAGAGGATACCCACATGAAGAACCAACACACAGTTTCACTTGTGTAAAATGATATCTTAGGAGAAATACATGCATGATATACAGGTGAGGGGAATGAATAATTTTCTGAGAGGAAAATCTTTAGTTGCAACTCACTTGAAAACTTTTACATAATTTTAAAAATGTAAAAATTTTTAAAAAACTTTTACATAATTTTCAAAATAAACACACTGTGATTATTTTATGCCCCAGGTTACAGTACAGCAAGGAATATATTTTCCCCCTGCTGTAAATTGTGCTTTGGAGGAAAATTCCTTCTTTTAATTTCTCAATGTTCTTGTTCCTCTCTCTCTTCCTTTGTAGGAACCCTAGAAAGGCTGGTGTCATAATGCAAGGACTTAGTCTGCACAAAAATCCCTCTTTTGGCTCTCTGCAGTCACATTTCTCAGCATGTCCCGTGCAGGATGCAGAGTACACTGGAGACTGAAGGCCAATTACATCTCCTTTCTACCCTCTCACTTCTCAAGTGGTTTGTCAGCACATGCTTGTCCTATTTCCCCTAAACTCTCCTCCTCTCTCTGTGTAGCTACAGCCTTTGTATACATTTCCTGTAACACACAACATTGCACACCTTTTCATAATTCTATCTGATAATTGCCTCTAATGAAAAGGTGAGGAGGGTTGCATGTTACAGGAAATTTATTGAAAGCTCATGGCTATTCAAAATAGTCCCCTCCAAAAAGTACAAGACAACACCCCACTCCCAGCCTCTTGACATTGAGAACAAAACCAATTTCTCAACATAATAACTGCTGCTCTTTCTGTGCTCTGTCCATCTATAATTTATCAGCATGAGACCCTCAAGCCATATAAATTTCTCATAAATTCTCCAGCAAGAGGAGAATCAGAGATATAGATTTGATTCCGGTGAGATGTGTCACCATTCATTTTTCCTTTTATGAATACTTTGGAAAAGCACTGTGGACTTTACTCTTTTTTGGTTGCTTTTCTGTTTTGATCTTAGTGGAAATAAATGAGCTCCAAGTAATGGTCTCGCTGGGCATAATGCACAAAATTCAGTAAAAATGTTCTTGTTTTTTAGGACATCAAAATAGTTTCATGTTCAAGAAAATCTAGAGAATCTCTTGGGTTTGGGGAATACAATGCCAAAACAAGCTGCAGGAAAGTTTTTTTCCAGTGTAGTTATGTATCTGAAAATGTCTGAATTTCCTCATATAAAGTATACAGTTCCACTAGATACAGATTAGCCCAATTTCAGATATTCAATGGTAACAAGAAAAAGCATAAATACATAAACTATACAGAGAAAGGGGGAGATAGATAACCCCAAATGAGTCTTCTACAGAAATAACATCATAACTGCCTCAATTATCATATAAAGACAGAAAGCAGAACTCAAGAAATAAAAGCTGTCATGAAACAATTATCTCTGAATAACTGAAGAATTTAGAAGTAAAAACTGAACTGAATACATTGCAATAATTGATTTATGCAAAATGTTGATTAATGTTTTTTAAGATTCTTCCACAAGAATTCAGAGCTGCCACTGTGCAAAACAACAGTAAAGGATAGTAGACTTGAAGAGAACATCCTTTCTCAATTAAAAGGTAAAATTAGTAAATAATTACTTTGTTTGTGGCTAGTTTTGATAAATAATAAATAACTCAATACATCGTGCTGTGGCTGTGGATTATTACCTCCACTTATTTACTTTTCAATAGTTTCACCAGTAACAACATACTTACTTAGACATTAGTGAGAGCAGATATTTTGAATGACAAGTATCTTTCCATGTATGTTTCCTTATTGCTTTCTCCAGTGCTTCTAGAGATTTTGTTATCCATGCCCAGATGCAGATAAAATTTAGCATTATTTTATATTTTTGATGTCACAGTAGTTAATCATTGCAACACAACAAAAAGATTCTCTTGAAAAGTCACAGAAAAAGCTCTCTTCTCTTTCAAATACATTTAATTTGTTCTAATGTAATCATATTTGCTAATGTGAATTGGCCTCTGATAAATATGTCACATCCTTTTTAAAGAGTTGTGCAGAAAGTCTCATCAATCTCCCATGAAATGCACTCATATTCCTCTACAATATTACCTGAATTATGGAAAAGTGGTACAGTTTGGACTCTTTCTTAACATCCTCCTCACAAAACACACATCAATGAAGACTTTTTTCTATGGCCAGCATAAGACATTGCATTTGTCCTTTCAGTCATTCTTCAGAATGTCAGAGTGTGTTTTTATTTAGAAAGGTATTTCCCCAATGTAACAACACAAAATATTGAGTGCGTATCAGCCACTAGAACATGCAATTTGTGGGGCCTATAAGATTCCTTATTATCCCAAAAAACAAAGACCAGAGGGAGGGTTAATTCACTAAGGTAAACAGAAATCTTAGTTTGCTTCTATGTGGGAATTACAGACATTAGTATTTTCATAAAATCATGGAATGGTTTGAGTTGGAAGGAACCAAATGTATTATCTCATTCCATCTCCCCCACTACGGGCAGGCACAGCTTCCACTAGACCAGTTTGCTCAGAGTCCCATCCAACCTGGCCTTGAACCAGGGATGGGGCATCCATCACTTCTCAGGGCAACGCATTCCAGCGCCTCACCATCCTTACAGTAAAGGTTTTCTTTCTAATATTGAATCCAAACCTAGCCTACTTCATCTTAAGGCTGCCCCCTTCTTGTCCTATCACTCCAAGCCCTGGTGATATGTCCCTCTCCAGCTCCTGCAGCCTCCTTTAGGAAATAGAAGGCTGCTCTAAGGTCTCTCAAGAGACCTTCTCTTCTCCAAGCTGAACAACTCCAAGTCTCAGCCTTCGAGAGAGGTGCTCCAGCCCTTGGATCATCCTTATGATTTTGATACAATGAAGTTTCAATCAGTTCTAATATTGTTCAGTTTCCTCATGGTAATGAGTTAAATTCCAGTGAATGATATCAGCCTCTAAAAGTGCTTTTGAGCAACAAGGTTAACACATTCCAAGACTTCAGATTAATTTGATTTAAACATTTTTATTTATATTTTGTATCTAGCTAACATGAAATAGGAAAACACTTCTAATGATAAACAATGTATTTAAAGGATACAAAGTGAATTTAGTCAACTAAACTGACAATAAAGAACCATCAGAAGAAACTTTGTCAAACTGTAACACTGGTTTTGGCCTGTAAAACTCTTTAAAACCAGAACTATTCTTGATTAGGAAGATTTGTACATAGACCATAAATGAGGCTGAAGAGAATTGTCCTTTAGTCTAAAATAAAAATACTTACCTAATTTGGACAATTCACCGAATTTTTTTCTCAGTTGTAAAATGAGAACAACAGTATTTGAATATTGCACAGAATCCTCTGAGCTTGAAGTACTTGAGTACAACACTGCGTGTATTACAAGCAAGCCTGTCAGCATCTCAAAGACCAGCTCCATGTGGGAGACAATGTGAGCACTGTCTAATGATCCTGTTCACGGGCAGGATGGAGCAAGCATTTACTCTGAGCCAGACCATCTGGATTCTTGGTTCAGTTGGTAATTTTTTATCAGTAATATATATATTTCCCAGCTAGGAATCTCTCGACAGATTGTAAAACTACTTTGAAGTAAGGGGAAACACAGAAGGAAACTTGACTCTTTACTAAGTTTTATAATATCCCCAAGAGATATTTATTACTGAGGAATTGAAAGTGTGCTGCTCATCTTCATGTTAATTGGTGCTGTAGATGTTCTGAACCTCGAAAATAAAATCATGTCTTTTGATGCCTGAAGTTGCTATGAAGATTTTGGCCATAGTGTCTCTCTGAAACATACAATGAGTTACTGGCAGAAATAAAAAAACCCACCCCCAAAATTCCCCCAAAGGTTCAGCCTTACTTTTGTGTTTTAACATGAAAACTTACCTTTTCTTTATTCATCAGCTTTGCATTTAAGCATTCTTTTAATATATCTTCTGAAAATACATGCTGAACTGTAGAATGAGAACATCCCATCTCAAGAGCTCTGGAAAGTATGTCAGGAACTGAGTTGTCCTAGCACATCTTAATGGCTTTAGAACACAGCTCTGCATTTTCCTGTCACTGCTGGAAAAAGAGTTTCTAGGAGGAAACTCTGGGAGGAAGGTGGAAGCCAAAGCAATGTCTGCCAGCTGGTTCACAAAGATGCTGCAGTGTCAGCACATTACAGAGCCAAAAGGCCAGATGGTGAGAGACCCGACCATAACTGGAGTAGATTCCTATTCTCATTGCTGCAATCACCCACTGCTGTAGCTGGGGCAAGCCAGCTCATTTCTACCCATCTTTCCAAGTGCAACTGATCAATCCATTACTACTACTCAGAAGTGAAAAAGAGGGAAGAACTAATAAACTTTATGAAGTGAATCTGTGTTTCGCCTTAGCACTGCTGGATCCAGCACATATTGATCCCACTCCAAACAATATTTCAGTTTGTTGTTTACAACACTATTCTTTTTTATATTCTCTATTTCCTTTCCAAAGCAGCTGTTTGCAGCCCCACTTCTAATGAGCTTGGTATCCACCTGTTTCTCGTTGAAGCTAATAATAAAACTTTGCTCTGGATGAGAGGGTAGGGAAAGATGCAATTACAGCCTTTTCCTATGTAAAATGCAATTTTTTTCCCTATACAGTGTTCCGCATACTCACCATAACAGATACAAATTTTATCCACAGCCAGCTCCACCAACAGGACTCCAAGAGCTGTGATAATAGACAAAAATGGAGACAACAGTATAAGCATGGAAAAGCTGAGTCTTTTCCTCACAGTGCCTTTCTCCTCTGTTGAAAATTATCTGCAAGAAATGTTTTCACTTTTAAACATCTTACATTTGTTGTTCCGACACACTTAAACCTCTGTAACTGCATAAGTGTTATTATGATGTCCCTCCTTTTGAGAAGTACACAGCAGCCTTGAGGATTATATCCACCCACTGTTACAGGACCAGAAGGCATTCAGCTCAGACAACTTCCTTCACAGGCAGCACGTCTCATACTGCCTTTTGTAAATTTGTTCAACTCCCCCTTAAACACAAATAACCTTTTTGGCTTTTACTTCACTTATCTGGAGCTGTAACCTCTCTCTCTGATGCAAAGAAACCTTCTGCAGTTTTCAGCCCTCACATAATTATGCTTATTTGCTTTGATGCAGTATTTTTTCCTTGCCTTATATACCTGTTTACCCTTCATAATGTTTATCCATTTGCAGTAGTTACATAAGCAATGATACCTCCCCTATATTTCTGCAAACTCAGTTTTCTATTGCTTTAAATTTCACCCTATAAGACAGGCTGATTATTTTATGTTTTATTTTTTTCTTAAGAAATAAATAGTATAGGGAAATCATTAGTTCTATGATTACTAGAGGCTGTAGTCCCTGATCTTCAGTGGAGATATTTCACATGTGAAATGTCTTAGGGTCATATTTAATTATTCTCAGCCTAGATGCAATAGTTGACTCACAAATGCATTAGGAAAGTCAGGATTTTTTCCTTATTTTTGAGGTATCCCCTCTTAAATAAATTGTCATACTTTATCTTATATTCTGTGAAATTCTATCCCATCACCATTCTTTTGCACATAATTCTTCAAATGTGTATTCTGGTACCCCTGTATAGATAATATAGGAATATAATTTCAACAGTATAATGGACCCAAAAATAGAAAAAAAACCAACAACAACAACAACAAAAAAAACCTCACAAAAAAACAACCAACCAAAAAAAAAATCCAAAAAAGGGGAGGCTTAATGAAGTCCCAAAAATGGAAGTTAAAACTGAAGTCTTTCTTCAAACAACTGCATCAGCACAACCTGTAGCTGGTACCATACCTGCAGTTCTAACACTCATCCCTTATTCTTCCATCTAAATTAAGAATTTTTAAAATATCAAATATTGTACTCTAAAGAAAGCCTCAGATCACTTTCTCATTGAAAAATCAAAAACTGTCAAATGGTTCTATTATAATCTTTCTTTGATACACTGTCAGTGCAACATTTTAAGGCATTTCCAATTTACTGCTTGTGAGATTGACAAAATAATCAGAAGTCAATTACTTTATTCTTAATATTTCAGTCTATCCATTACATTTCATTGCATGGGATAGACTTCAGTACACATGAGAAACTGTTAAAAAATTTATCACATACTTTGGCAAAACAGCATAGAAATTATTTTCTTTATATTTCTTACTTCTTTACTGGTCACCCATTACCTGCTAAAGCTGTCGTACAGATTTTTGTTTTCAGAGATTTCTTAATTCCAAAATTACAACAAAAAGGTTAAAAGACATTCCAGATCTTTGCTGCTTATTTTCTGTGCTTAGGATGTGAACTTTCTCCATCTAATATTACATACTCTATTTTTTATTCAGCACACACAGGTGTCCCATTATGTTTATCATAAATTAAATCAGATTTGCTCAAGAGAAATGCAAAAGAGCTAACATTAAAGGGCTGTTTTATATTCAGAGAAGAATGAAGTCATTTAAATAAACAATGTTTGTTCCTGGAACTATAATAGAAACATTTATATTTACCTGTTTCTGGATGAAGGAGTGTAGTGAAATGTAGTTTCTAATGCCTCAAACACAGAAAGCAATTTCAAAAGGCAGAAATAATGAGCTCTTCAAGTTAAAGAGAGTCAAAGGTCTTAAAACAAAAGGATTTTTACATGCACATACAAGAGATTTGTGAGGAGCATAAGGTCAAAATAAAGGTTAGAAATGTGTTTCTGGAAAAAAGAAGCTGCAAACTCTTTGTAGAGTCTGTGACACTCTAAGCATTCCCAGATACTCTTGCCTACTCACTGCCAAGCCAGCAGGAATTCAACTTTGAAATTTAATATTTCTATTTAAATATAATGGGAAAAAAAATGTCCAATTCTTTCCTGAAATTTCAGAGTAGAGGGCATAGCTTGAGTTCACAAATCCACTGATCTGAGACATATCACTTCTGCATGACAATAAGCAGGATCTTTGTTAATCTAATTATTGGAACTACCAAAGAGCAAAAATCATTCCAAAGAATTCCAATACATCACATAAAGAAAACTTATAACCATAGAAAAAACTAGACCACTTATATGCTGCTATGTTCCTGTAAGCTTAGAATAGTACAAAAAAAAATTTGCCAAAAAAAATACTGAAAAGCAGTATTGTTACAAATAGAGGCCTGGGTTGTAACATTTTTATGGTTTTCCTAATAAAAACCCCAGCCCTCCACACTTGAAGAGTATATTTCCTTTTTTTTATCATTAATGAAAAATTACATAAAGTCATGAGTGATTATTGAAATGATGGACATTTAGGAAAGGATTTCTCCTTTCTTAGATCAATAGATAGGAATCCCATTATTAAAGTCTAAAAAACAAAAAACATTTGCCACAAAACTGGAGAATATCTGATTTTGAAATACACATGCCTTGAAATGTAGTTTTTCTGAAGACAATCTGAAAAACAACCAAAATTGAGTGTTTGATTATGTATCAGAGAATTAATTTAATTTTTTGCTGTTTTGACCAATATTGTTAACATATAGTATTGACCAAGATTCATCAGGAATCCAGACATCTATGGTAGTATAGATCTATTTTCTTCCAAGGCAATGCCTGAGAAAACATTACAAAGGAGGCTATCAAAACTAAAACCTGCTGGGTGACTGCTTTGGTTTTATGTATTAGCTACAGACAAGGTTTTAATAAAAAATAGCAGTTTAAAGACAGATTGTTTTTCATGTCCACAATGCACATAAGCATGAGAGGTTCTTCTGATGTAAGAACAATTTCTAACTAATGTTCAAACTCTAATTAAACCCCAGGCTATCCAGCTCACTAGCACTAGGTAAAACTTAAGAATTACAACATTGATGTAATGGAAACAATTATGTTATCAGAAACTCAAGTATATTGGAGATTTTCCTCCAGAGTTAAATAACTATTAAGTGTTTAAATAATGCTATTATTTTAAAAGTTGCCAAGGATCAAAGAAATTATAAGAAAAAAAATAACCTTAAATGAGTGAATCAATAATAATTGGTTTTGTTTTTAACGATATATGTTTTGACTGAAATGTCAAGGCATAAATCAAAGTGCTGAATCTCTCACCTAGTCAGCAGGATTTTAGTAATAGTTTATCAAGCTCCAAAAATTAACTTTCATCACAGAAGGACTGCAGAGCTTTCAGGGTGCTGCATTAAGCTGGTTGGATGGGTATCATGGCAGCTCCTTTAGTGTCTGAAAAGTCTGTTGTTGCAGAACAACCCAGGCCTGAAAACAGAGTGCTAATATATTAAATATTATATAGCAACAGTCTTTCATCTAGCATGAACCTGTAAAAATGGATTGAAATTACTCCAGGACAAAGTGAGAAATGCCTTCCTCAGCAAAGCAGCCCAGACTCCCAGAAACACCAGCCTCCAGGAATGTGAACTTCTTGGGCAACCATGATATTTCTTTGTCCACAGTCAGATCCACCCTACACAAAATATTGAATATCCCTTAATAAGTCTTTGACACTTCTATCAAGTATGTCTGTTTTGGTGGCACTTTGCTGTTTTCACAGGTTAGCTCTCCTTACAGGGTGACAGGACTATTTTGGTTTCTGCTCGCTCAAGGTCAGCAACATATTTTCCCTCCACAATTCAGTCTCTAAGAAGTAGAAAGCAAAATATACTAAAGCATTTCCCTTTCCCCCTATTCTTTCTTTAGTCATACCTTCCTAGAGCTGTTTGAATCTGATATAAATGTATTTGAATCCTTAAATTAAAAACCAAGCAAACAACAACAAAACTAAACCACAAACTAAAACCCAATCCCCAAAAAATCTCTCGGGAATTTTATCTACAGAAATTTCATACAGTGAAATACTAGTCATTCATTTATTCAATTATCTTTAATAAATTATTTTTCTCAACAGAGAAGGTGAGAAAATTGGCACGAATCACTGCCAATATCCCCATAAAACCTTTTCTTGTCTTCCATTCCATGGTGAAACAAAATATTTTTGGTTAAGAGAAAATCAATGCAGTGACTTTTTTCTTTGAAGCTTAACCAGCAAGAATACTGGTGAAATCATGCTATATATAACTTCAAACTATCTGAATTTAAAATCCTAGTCTTTTAAATTTAAAAAAAATCTTGAATGATTTAGAGCTGCCATTTTTCCCTCTTTACCATCTCCAGCAGAACTGTTTCCATTTACCAAGCAACAACAGAATCTGTGTTTTGCACAGGGATACAATCTTATTTTTTAAAAGTTAAGAGCTGTACCTAGAAGATGAAAAATACATAACAAGAATATTGCAATATTTTAAAGACAGATGGAGCAGCTACAACTACATAGCAGGGAAAACAAAAAGCAAAAACGACAAAAAAATGAAACAGAGCCAAGCACATCGTCCCTCCTGAACTCAAAAGTCCAAAAGCAACAAGAAAAGAATAAGACCTGAGACGACCTGCTGCAGAATGTAACCTAAAGTCATGGTTCTTAGAACAAGAAAAGAACTTTAAAGCAGTTATCTCACACTGATTTTGTGTTTTTCCATATCTTAGTGTTTCTTCAAAGTGAAACTGATTTGTGGGGATTTAGCAGAATTTATGAGACTCGCTTATATTTTAGAAACTTTGTTACCAACTTATATACATAGAGAATGAAGAGGAAGGGGAAGGAGAAGTAAGGAACTCAGCTGAACCTTTCCAGGCAATTAGTTAAGCATCAGATAAGTTGTTTGCTGCAGCTGCACAACTGCACTTCTTTTTTTCTTGATTTGGGATTCAAATCAGCTCATAAATATTGAAATCATAAGCTTAAGGAAATGGCACTATTTGATGCATGACCTATTTCTAAGAATTATTCTAACGGAGAAATCATGGCTGAAGTGTCACCATTTCAGTGTGCTATTCTACTGACACTTTGCTGCCCCTTTCTGTAAAAGCCTGTGTAGAGATTATGGTGTTACTGTGCACTTTTATATGCATTTAATTACTGTCAGTTCCTGGAAGTTCATTTGGTGGGATTTTCATTCCTATGTGCTCTCTGCACTGTCAGCTGTTGCAGTGCTAAAGGACCTAGCACCAGCCTGCTTCACAGACCACTTCCACAGAATCTACAGCACACGTTTCCGTACTGCTCTAAAGTATTTTAAGATTTCTACCATCCTTGCTATAAAACTAGCCATGTAACAGTCTTCTTCCTGCAGTTCACTTTTCTTTTTAGTTCTACAGCTTTTTGAACACACGTTTTCTGCACAGCATAACTGATATTCTGCTTTCTGAGAGCAGGCTGTCCCCAGGCTGCAGTGAGGATAGCTTTAGCAGAAAACCAAACAGTCTCAGCAGTTTTCATCCAAAGCATAGCAAGGCAGTGGGAGTTGTACTGTACAAGGTAAGACACATACATTCCCTCTAGACCCTGACTGCAAGTTGTGGTGCTTTGAGTATATGACTCTATGTATGTGTATGACTGCAGCAATAACAATAATTAAATGACTCTTCTATATCCTGACAACTTCTGAATTTGTTTTTTTTTTTTTTTTAATTTTGGCTGGAATAAATCTCATACAAAAATTCCAATATAACCAAAACAAGAATTCATTTTTTCTCCTAAAACAAGCTGGAAGGCAGGATTGAGTAGCTTTCTTTATGACAGTACAATCTAAAAGTCAAATCTCTTCTCCATCTTACACCCCCATGATTGCTTTCCATTATAGAGGAAAGAGAAAAGACTTGGATTTCCATCTCTTTTACAAAAGCCATTTTTCATGCTATCTTGCATACACTTGCATACACCCTACCAAAAACTGCATTAATCATTAATATCCATAATAACCATTAATACCAGTAATAATCATTAAAGTGAAAATTCAGATAGAAACATACTAACCTGTTTGGTTGGGGTTTTTTTATAACATGAAAGCATTCCACGTACTTTTGCTGAGCCCTTCTGCCAGTTAGAGTCACAGTTCTATGGCATTCATATGTAATTCCCTATTACATATGAGAACAATTTACTTTTTTTTAGCTACCAAGTTTTTTAGCACCATAGCTGATGTTAACATCATCATTACCTGTTACAAGGTCCTTCACTAACACTTCATAAGCTTCTAGAATTCAAGGCCATGGTCCCCCTATGCACTACTTTGGAGTGTGAGTCAGACTGCAATTGAAAGGTACAATTGAGTTCTACTTTTCCATCCCCTGCATTTAAAAATCCTTTATTTCTTATTTCTCCTGTTTCAGGTCCCTTCTGCCTCTTGACTTTGAGAACGCAGACTCTGATAAAGTTTCTCTGTAGATCTTTCTAGCACTTATTCTGCTAGCTGTTTTGATATTAGGTTGGTTTTTTTGAGCCTACTGATTTTTTTTTTTTGCCCAGAGCATACAAGATTAACTGCTGAGGTTTCTTTCTAAGGGGTGAAGTTTCTAAGCTATCAAAGTTTTAAAACTCCCACCACTTTTGAGCATCTAGTTCTCAGCATATCCATTCTTTTCATTGATCTTTGAGTATCTTTTGCTCTGTGCTGTCATCTGCCTCACTGAATCCTGCTTAGAGAGATGAGTCACAAATTGTAACATAGGTGAATAGCAGGATCTGTTTAAGTATGCCACTATTTCCCCAACATATCTTTGCTCTACAGTGACTTACTTTTCTCACTATTTTAAAAGTTTTACTGTTTGAACTACCTCCTTTGATCAAATTTGCTCTTTAACAAGTGTTTTATTTTACCACTCTTGATAGCTGCTATAAACGTTGCATGGCAGCAGATGTGAGGGGCTTGTTAAAATACATTCTTCACAATATTTTGGAAAAAAAATCTTTAATATATTACAACTTGTAGCAAATATGACAGTTACAAAAAATTGTAACTCATCTACAAGTAATTCAGTACATTTTTCTTCTGTCCCAAGAGTATTTAACATTAACATCCTGTTAATCAATTTACTTTAATTACTTAAAAAACTATGTCTATGGTGGGACAGTAACTCAGCTACCATAAATGATCATAAAAGTCAGTTGCATTAAGATATGTCATCACATGGTAGCTTGTTCCCTGAAGTACTTTGTGGGAAGTTTATTGAGAGTCTAATAATTACAGGAAAACCTTAGACAACTGAAAGTTTGAGTAATACATGAAGGGACAGGTAACCAACCAAGCCCTGATCATGGTGTTCAAGTCACTTCCAGCAGCAGGCTGTTTTCCTCAATCTAACATCTAAATCTGAATTAGGCATAGCCCAGACTGACTGAATACTCATAAGGCTCAAACCTGCTAGTATTAGGAGATTGGGTCCCATCAGAATGCAACAAGGAGTGAATACAGCTTACACTCGTATCAGCTATGTTAGAACCATTGAAGTCTTCAGCAGTTAATATCAGTTTCACCTGTGCTGTTTTTTTCTCTTATAACATCTGATACATTTCTAGAAACCACATTATGTAACTGTAGAGGAGAGAATTTGCAAAGACAAGCAAGAAAAAGAGCATGTCTAAGAATTTTAAGAATGATCTTCACACTGCAGGGTGGTATTTTTAGATTTTGGAAGTTTGAACATTTCAGAAATCGATGTTTAGTCAGTCTGGCAAGCATAAAAGTTAAAAACTAATATAAACCATCTGGACATGGGTATTAGAAAAAGGAATACAATCAATTAAATGAAGACACAATTTTGTAGTAAAATACGACTGTATTACTGAATCTTTTCAGTTCAGAATAAATTCCTAGTTACTGACTACTGCATTTACTAGTAAATGCATTCCTGTTGCTAAAAGATTTCCCAGAGATGTAAAGGATGAGAAGGTACTTTAATCCAAAGCATTTTATATTTGCTATGGGCAAAAATGGAGGAGAATTCCAATGAAAGCTGGGTTCGGAATGACCTAGCAGCATCATTAACGTTGAGATCTTGAAATCAGAAGATGCGAACACAGATTGAGACAGAACTGCTACACAGGAAATATTATTGTAATTAACAAAACGAAGTAGGCAGAAGAGCCAAAAATATGACCAATATAACAAATACCCTTCGTTTAGGAACACAAGAAGGGATACATATTTAAAAACATGGGTTTAAAATGCTTTAGGCTGACGGCCCAAACACAAGACCAGATCAAACCAGCCATACCACCTAGAAAACATGACCTGGTTTCAGTAAGACTTTGTTTGTCTTACCTTAAGAGTCACAGGTTTTTACATGTGCTAAACATTGAGTTCCTATTGCAATTAATGAAGCTCAAATATGTTTGTAATTTTAGTCTAGCAACCAACATGATCTTTTCACCAAGGAACGATTCTGAGACGAAATACACTGAAGAGTACATTAAAAAAAAATTCATTAAAAAGTGTTCTTCTCTAAAGTATTCTTTTTGTGTGGTACAGCCTACAACTTTGAAAATACAGAGAGTAGAGCTAGACCAGTGGACCACATGGAGCACTTCACACAAATGAGCAAGTGGATATGCATCTGTCTGAAAGAAAGTAAGAAAAGCTCCAAAGTTAACAGACATTTTCTCCTAACAAATCATTCAGACTGCAACCATGTAAGTTACTTTATTCAGAGATTGAAGACTATATAGGCCATAGAAATTTTTTCTTTTCTTTCAACAGTCTCTTCTCCTGTATCCACAAAAAACCACTTTAATCTAAACTGAATGCAACTACTGTGATAAAGAAAGATTTTAGGCAATTTCACAGAGTTAAGAGGACAGAGGGCTCAATGGTCATGAGTACTGAAAAACAAAGATGGGTATTTACTATGCATTCATCCTCAAATAAAAGGATAAAATAATAAAATGGCTTCTTCGACAGTTGTATGGAGCCTGAGAAATATCTAATGCTCAAGGAAGAGAAGCATGTTCTAAGATTTGAAAAAATATAAAATAGGCAACTGTTTTCAGATGTAGGCTGGAAAACATTAGGACTTTACAAAAGGTTGTTATATATATGTGTGTGTGTATATATATATATATAAATTTTTAAAAAATATCTGGTGCTTTCATGCTTGCATGTCTGTATCATAAACTTTGAAAATGGCTTATAACAGCAATAATACCAAAGAGATTTATCATTACTGCAGCTCCTCCCTGCTTTGGAAGAATGTCTACTATCTTCAGTCTTGCCTCAGGGCACTAAATAATAAACGAAAAATTATCAGAAATTTCACTGTAAGATGTTGCTTCATTATTAAAGGAAGATATTGTTAAAAGCAAGCAAGCAAACAAACAAACATTAAAGGTGGAATTTTCATAAATTACTTGCATAAAAATAATAAACAAAAGTTAATTTCTTTCCAAAGCAAATTTTGTACTTGTAGATCAATTCTTATGCTACAAAGGCAAAGTAAGTTAAAACATAATAGGCAACATTAAAACGAGGTTTGAAGCCTGGGGAAAAGAAATGTAAGTTAGAAAAAGCTTTCTAAATAACCAGGGATTCCAATATGGATGAAGTAAACAGTGGGCAGCCTGCAAATGGACATCCATCGTTTCTAGGTCTTAGAAAAGTACCATTTTGCAGAGTCCCTTGCCAATTTGTCCCTTCAGCTGCATTTTATATCACTGTGTCACAGATTCCCACTGTGTATTTCACAAAGAAATGGTCTTCAGACTCGGCTATCCCCTGATATGTAACTAAGGTCACCTGAGACACCTGGAAATGTGCAGGTGTCCACTACTCATCTGCCAGATTACCATGCAGATTTCTTGGCTGTCCTGAACATCCTGAATGACACCAAATGTCTCTGTTTAGGCCTCTGAACTGTGCCAAGGGTGTTTCTCAGTTCCCAGTTCCTCAGCAAGACAAGAGGTTCCCAGAGCAAATCAAAGAGCCAGGCAGCTGAATAGCAGGCCGGACTGTACTGACATCAGCTGACGAAAGACAAGACAGCTGAGATGGTTGTTCCCAACACTGTCAGTGTTGGGAAGTGCTCCTGACACATTCCCAAGTGTCAGGAGCTCTTCTGAAACAGTTGTTGGACCATTCCAAGAACAACACAGGTGTGTTCAGGTTTCTAAATTTATTATAGCTACTTCTAATAAAATATTCTTAATCACAGAAAATATACAAAGACCTACTGGGTCAGTCAAAATACAATCTAAGAGGTGAGCATATGAGCACTTTGATACAAAGAAAAACCTACTGTAGGTAATGGTCTCAAGTGCAACTTTGAAAATTAGGTAAAACATTGAAGTCTAAACTGTAAATTATACATGGACTCTGAGTAAATGGAAGCCAGGTAAAGATAAGAAAGTTGGCTGGCCAAAATTAACACAGGAACATTTTGTTATAAAGGTTGCCAAAAGAAAAAAAAATGACATGAAATATAAGATTTTCCATAGTATTGCATGATGGCCTGGCTCTCTGGTCTCTTGAATACTGCCTGAGTCTTTCTGTTTTCTTGGTGCAGTGTGCTCAGATCTATTAATTTTTTAGGGATCACAGACTTGTTGCAAACTAAATATAATGTGAAGTACTAATGATTTGTAATTGTATTACTGCATTAGAATTCTTCAGTAACAAAATAAACAATTTTGTGACTTCCCTCATTAAGTTCTTAGCTTAAAACACAAAGAATTTATTACTGTCAGTGTAATAATTTGAACATCATTGAGGATAGCTACACTAAATGATTCACAGTAGAATTATAAGGGCTAAACACCTACTGATATCATACTTCGCCACATTTTTCATGTCCGTGTGCATTTATAAACCTACTGTAAGGAAGAAAAAATTAATTTACTAGAATATTTCCAATATACATATGAAGATAGCATTGGTTTCCTACTCATATTTGACCCGATGAAAAGGCTTCTGAAAATATGGTAGCTAAGGAATGCTACCCTAGCATAAAAATTGACTAGAAATAGTTTATTAGACAAATTACCATATTCATCTGAGATGTTTGCCCAAGAATACCCACCCACGTAAGAAATTGTTCTAATGTGTTCTGCTGCTTATGAATGAGATCTCTCTATATAGCATCACACTTCACAATTAAAGCTATTACTGTAAAATGCAGGAAATTGCATTCATGGTTAATTGCATAATTCATTAACTCAGGCAAAGTGTGAGCTTGGTAAATATGTAAAACTTTTCAATCAACTCAAGTAGAATGAAAAAGGAAAACACATTATTGCTGAAGCTTTATATAGCAAATAAGTGTTGAGTTGAGGAATGCATTTGGTTTTACATACTCAGAATTAAAAAGGAATAGTTCATGAGCACAAAAAAACAAGTGGGAACTACCTTAATATTTTGGGGATTTTTTCTTATGGTTGAGATAGAAAGATTGAAAGATTTCAACTAGTTATTCAATCTAATGTTGATTTTCTTGACAAAGCACCTAAATGAAAAGGATGATAGCACTGTGCACTTATTTACATTTTTATTCCTTTGATAGGACCAAAGGGTGAAATAGGAAGAGATACTATCTTTGAGGTATAGATATCTTTGAAAGTCCAGAATTCAATATTAAATGAAATTTACAAGTCTGAGCCTCTAAATTGTTCTTCTGTAACAGCCCTGATTTTTGTTCCATTTAAAGACATCTTACACACAATCACAGAAAAATAAGTATTTCTCCAAAAGGGAGTTAATGTATTGTTTAAATTAATTTTTATCTTATGAATCATGACCTGTTTTAACAATCTCTTCATGTTCTTTCCCGTCTTGGTAATTCCAGCATTATGGTATATGCTTGTGACTATCAATATAGGGCTTGCTGGTACTATTTGACCATGCTTACAATTTTTATAATATATGCTGTCCTCTCAATCTATCCTTCTAGAAGGAAACTGAATAACACTACTATCAGTCAGAGAAAAGTTTTGAATCCAAGCAAAAGGAACATTTTCGGAGTCCCTTTATTCACATTTTTTCCCATTTTTGCTATCCTTCCTCATTCACTTTTGGATTTACCAGTAATGCATTAGTAGCCAATCTTGCTCTTTTGATATATGCCTTTATCTAGTCATAAAATACAGATGGATATCAAGGCCTTAAGAGTAGTGTACTAACATCTTTTAAACAGATTCTTGCTTCAGTTGAAGATGGAAACACTCTAGAAATAACCTAGGAACAAAAGAATTTGTCCCTTGGTTTTATATCTAGATCAATACTTTATTCCTAGAAGGGTTGCTGTAGCCTATTGCCTTAAATATCAAACTACAGACTGAGGTAATAAAACATGGAGTGAAGAGCTTTCTTTGAGAATTAATCCCATCATCTCTGCAGAAAATAATGATCTAGGAAAGAATGGCCACTAAAGCTAAATGTAGAATTTCTGGTAATCTGTAACTCAGATTTGTTGAGCGACTTTCTTATTTGGAACATTGTTTTGAAAACATCATCACTAATGAGCACAGCTGTGTTTTGCAGCAGATTGTTCTCTGTCAACACATTACACATAAAAGCCTCCTACATGGAGTCACTTGTAGTACAGATTTTACAGCTAAATAGAATTTTCTTTCTCTTAATCCAGCAAGAATAAGGAATTTACACAGGAAAACATTGATTAATATGCCATAGTTAATAGTCACTTACACTACTACTACACATTATCTGTACATGTATATTTATTTGCACTGTGCTTGACATTTAAAAAGCAATTCAAGCTCTGCAGAAGAACATAGAAGATTCCAGTAAACCACTGCTGAGCCACACAATAAAAGTGAATTACAAGTCATGTTATCTGTGACATGGCACAGATAAGAGCTGCCACATAAGGAACACAGTAGTGTTTTTTACTGCTAATAGTTGCAAGAATGTGCTCTATTGATGGTGCAATAATCTGTACCAGATGTGAAATCTTCAGTATCAACAAATTAGTTGAAGACTTTTTTATCTAATGATAGCCTAGTCCAACAAAATAAAATTCTGATTTTTATCAGTATAGCACAGAACCAGCAGAATAGTTGATTTTACAAAATGTCCTAATCAACTGTCAGTTTTTCAATTGCATTGTAATCTTAGCACAATCTCTCTCAGCAGCTGAAATCTGAGCACTTCGTAAAAATAGTAGCAGAATATCTGGCACGATAAAAAATAAATGCAAAATACTAGAAGAATGACTTTTGCCATACAATGAGTTCATGCACTGGATATAGTTCACCAGGGACAAACTGTCTGCCCCTCTTAGGAGCAGGAATGCTGAGGGACCTTGGTGTATTCTCCAAGGAAGACATGAAACAAGGGAATGATCCTGATGGTAATTGAAACCTGAAGTCTGCTTCACTAACTTTGAAATACATATTACTTTTCATGCCCCTACATTTGTTAAAGACTGAAGTCAATCAAACTCCACCTAAACATGAAATTACACCACCTGCAACTTTACCTTTTCCCCTCCCTCAAAAAAAAACAAAAATCTGTCATGAAAGGTATTTTCTTTAAAAGGTAAAATGTATTTTTCAACAATCATACCTTGATTGTTGTAAAAACAAAAAAAAAAAACTAATGCTTTTCAGCATCCATTAATAAAATGACATGCATCTAAGAAATTTGGAAAACTGGATACAAAAGGAAAACGTTTAACAGCCCAAGTAAAGAGACATATAAAGTTAATTATCTCAAATCCTGAGTGGTTCAACATGCCACAGAAGCCGGATTTTTCCTTCTTTTCATTCTGTCTGAACCCAAGGTTCTGCCACAGAATATCCTTGTTCTGCTTGGAATTTGCTTACCTGGGCTTCCAGTGCTAAGATTTGAAGTGATTTTTCTAGTTGATATTTGAGAACCGAAGGGCATGTCACATTCTTTTCCAGCTGCAGTCATAGCAGCTACTTTTCATATGAAGCTGAATTCAGCTTGGGTTACAACAAAAAGTTTGCTGTTTTCTCATGCATCCTTATAATTTATTAAATGACCACCTGTCTAGTACCACAGACGATGTAAATTAAAATTGTCCTAATGTAAAGATTTTTCACTCTAAAATTGTTAATGCAGTCCCAATAGAGAATTATTCTCTAAATAATGCAACTGCCTGACAGGGTCTACCAACTGTTTGATGAGCCTTAGGTATTCTACAGAAATTCTTGTTAATTGTAGGCCATCTAATCAGAAGTTTAAAGTTGACAGTGGTATTTCTGCCTAAAGGTCTTCCAGAGAGAGAGGATTAACAGTCTTGGGCTTCACTCATAACCATACAGACTATATTTAGGCACAGGTGAAACAAGGTGTTAGAAATTCAATTTAAGGCATACAGAAAAGGTGAGATGTTGAGATATGAAAGAGGAAACAGTTGTGGCTATGGTGAAGACAACTGAAAAAAACTGAGAAAAACTGACAGAGACATAGCCAGTAAAGTGGAAAATATTTTTTTAAAATACATGT
The DNA here is from genome assembly GCA_003676055.1 of Chloebia gouldiae. NCBI lineage: Eukaryota > Metazoa > Chordata > Aves > Passeriformes > Passeridae > Chloebia > Chloebia gouldiae. Next base: position 10,724,903 of record QUSF01000005.1, on the reverse strand, counting down.
GCTTAGAGAGAAAGAGCTTACAGTACACCAAATGAATGAACTAAATGAAATCAAAAGCTTGATATGACTTCAGATCAAAGTATCAACAATAATTGTTGAATTAAATATGTAGCCTAGAATGCAATCCATGGATTTACATTTATTTTAATATTCCAAAGTGTTATCAAGCTTAATAATTTCTTAAAAGCATTGTTTATTTTGGCATTCTCTCTAATTCATATGACAGAGCACCACATAGATCCTTCCCCTCCCTCACATAAAACCAGAATTGTAAATAAGATGAATACAATCTACAGATGGATGAACATCTGAAGCTAATGTACTTGAAAGAGATCAACAGTTTGGAAAGCAGAACTGTGTCATTTACTGGGTCATCAAATGGTAACCCTTCCAATGAAATGCAAATAAGTTGCTATTTCAAATGCATTTTATCCAGCTGAAGCAAGGGCTAAAGTTCATTGTGTTAATTGCTCAGATTCTGAAAACATGTATGAAGTCAAAGTTCATCATATAAATGACAAAGCCTGCAATTTTTCCTTAACAGGACATAATGAGTTTACTTCTGGAGGTTTCTTCACAAATAGAAACTCATCCTTAGTTAGATACTTAGTTAGATACTAAGTGTGGTATTTTATTTCCTATGAATCTACAATTAATTCCTTCAAAAATTAATTTTTAGTGGAATTTGGTGCTATCCTCTACTTGACCTCTTTATTTTGAATGATTAGCACAGAGATTTTAAAACTGTATTTATAATCATATTTTTAATAACTTTTTTAATAACAATAAACCCCATGCAGAAATAAACTTGAACAACAGCCTACATTTTTAAATTAAGAGATTACATGCAAAAACAAACATAAGATATAACTGAGACACCTTACTTACACACACTTTCAAAATACTTAAAATGTTTTAAAAGTTCTGGACCACATATCTAGTAGAGTTACTATGTGACCCACCATGACATTCAAGTCAGTTACTCTTTATATTTCAGTATCATTTCTATGAGTTTATCAACAAACAGAATGTTATGATTTATGAAAGAAAGAAAAATTATTGAACTGGTAAAAGATGTAGTCAAATCCAGTAAGAATTTTTTGTAGAATCTTTGTACAAGTGATTTGGGAAATAACTTTTTTTCCACCGTTTATATTTCCAAATAGCATTAAGAATATACTAAGGCTGCCTCCAACTGAAGCAACATACCAGTGTAGTTCTGGCTGTGGAAATAATTTTAACACTATGAGGCAAATTCCTGGGAAAAACATGCCAGGGGGAGCTTACCAAAAGCAAAGCATATTGACACAGCAAGATCACAGAAGTAGAATACCTTCTTCCCAGAGCAAATATCTACATTGGAAGCTGTGGCTCTTAGTTATAATTATGGGAACTACGAAAATCAAAACTCAAGGTCAATAACTTGTTTGCACTGTTTCTGTGGCAACAGGACAATACTGTCTTGTTTATTTCCAGCTGATATTTAATTTCAGGCAATTTTTCTAATATTAATTGATCATAACTTGTTTTTCTTTACAAGGTGAAAAGTAGGACCCTTGCCATTCTTGCATTTTATTCTACCATCTCCAATTCTGCATTTCCCAAGTATGTATTGTGTACTCCTAACCATTAAATAAATTGGCTTATTATTGCACCAGTGGACGTCAGAATCCTTAGACCCATGTAAATGACACTGCAACTGTTCCATAGCAACTATTCCATAGTAACTAGTGTACTTCAGATGGAAAACAGCAGAGGAAAACTGGAAAAGACACTGAAAAACAGTTAACCAGCTTTCTAATGTTATGGTGTATTTCTGCAAAGTGTGCCTTGTGCCCCTGGTTCAGCATAAAGCTGCTTCCCTCATCTGTCTAATTACCTTGTCAGAAAACTTATTCTGGGGTGGAAAGGTGCTGCAGTACGGTCCTGTCTGCTTTCTAGTGGCATGAGGAAAATCTGCTAGTTAGTGTCATCGTGGCTCCATTTCCATATCTGTATTTCACAATAAGAAGAAATTCACTACTTTTTTGCAAATTATTTCATGGAAGACAGCTAAAGTGGTTTGCCTGGGTATCATATCCCTCCAAGAGCTAGAAGGGGAAAGGGAAGGCAAATGAAGGAGAAAGAGAAATGAACATTGGAACACACCCATCTTTTATTGCAAAGAGAATCTGCAGTAGGTGTCCCACACTATAGCCTGCTGATAGTGCATTTTAGTTTAAGGGCATACTGCATTGCCATTAGCTTGCCAATCCTGAACAGAAATTAAGTTGGGGCAACTCAGGGCAGAAGGGAAAAATGCCAGTTCAAGCATCTGGACAAACAAAACACCAGGTTTCTGGTTTACTGTCTGGGATCCAAAAACCAAAGCTCTTAAACACTTATTGGATGTAGTGCAACACTCCCAACACTATCCAAATTTAAATACTTCCAGGCATGTAAATGCCTACCTGAGAAAAAAGAGTAATAACAATTAGATTTATACTACACTCTGAGAACCGAGGACAAAGCAGCACAGAGATTCATATATTTTTTATTGTCTTTTAGTGATATCCATTCAAAAAAAAGGGAACTTCTGAGTTGAAAGTGAATGTAAATTAGAATGCAAATTTAAACGGAAGGATAAAAATTAGAAACTGTTAGAACCAATACACAATGTTATTTGCCCTCCTGAATCTTACTGCTAGGCTTCCACGAAGATGTGATTGACACAAATAATTGACAGTGACATTCTGTTTACCATCACTTTATGGTTTTTCTTATCTACAAAATGAAGTTAGCTGGAAAATGTAATTTTAGAAATCACACAAAAATCACAGGAGTTGTGCATACAAATAATAAATATTAATGCTTAAGGTTATAGATATTCTTAGTCTGCTTGTCCATGCAGTGAAAACACCCAATATTTCAGGGTGCTCAGGCAACCTGGTCTTGCCATAGGTCATTGAATCTCTTTATCAAGTAGGTCATTTTCGTTAAATATCTTCAATAAAGAATTATTACAAAAGGCTGACTAATTTAAGAATTACCTGTTTTCTTCCATGCAATAAAGTATGTTTGCATGTATATCTCTATGATTCCATATATGCTGTTAATCAGAGACTGTTAATGTCATACACAGTATGATACAACAACTGTGATTTCCTTACAGATATTTCTTTTAATGGCAACTCTTTCAAGACTGACCAGAAATAGCTTTAAAAATCACATCTCTGCAGTTTTTACAGCACATAAACAACATTTTGAAATAGCTACCTGAAGTCCACAATGCCAAATGATTGCTAGGGGGTTTCACTGAAGTAAAATGGTGTTCAATGTAAGCATCAGAGCTTACACTGTAAACTCTGTACATTGCAAGCTTGTAAAAAAGTGAGCAAAGGAGCACTGGTGCTGCTCATCAAACCTATCTAATATCAAGCAATAATGAGGACAGATCTACTAAGATATTTTTATTTTATCTCTCTAGAAATAGATGAGATAATCAAATACTGTGCATTAAAGATATCCAAAACCAGAAGAAAGAATCTTTTAGGAGAGGGATATCAGGCAAAACATAAGATCTTCTCTTTTCCAAACCTATGAGTTTTATAAAAATGTTCTGGACAATTCTGAGACATGCATGTTTCTCTGGCCATAAGACTATCATGACCTATGTCAGTATCAAGATTTGGGCTTTTCCACAGATATTTGTGAAAAGTCTATTCACTTTTTAAGCTAAACATCAGAGTACCATAGTACCTGTATTATGAGGTACAGTACTAAATCTCAGATAGATTTCCCATCAAAGTTCAACTGCTTTAATAGCAGGTTTACTTGTTAATATTCTCTATTTAGAGAAGCATCTGTCAGATAAAGTTGGCTTTCTGAAACATACACAATTACCTTGCCACACAGAAACAGAGAACAAGTTCTTTCTCAGTGTGTAATTAAACTGGTCCTTAATATGATGATTTAATATCTTTAATATCAATAATGGAAACCTACTTCATGGAAGAGAATTGGAAATGAAAGGCTAACTGTTCACAATGAAATGCTCCTGCTGCTTTCTGTTCTTCCACTGCCCTATAACTCATGCGGATTCTTCAAGAAAAGAGTCAGATTACATTAAGTATTAGCCTCACCTTTATTCGGTAGTACAACCTTTCAAGAACTTGCATTTGATCACATAGGTCATGATGGCTACTGAAAAACTAGAGAGAAACATGTTTTGTCATCTTATGCTCTAAAAGATTTTATGAGTCAGAGAGAGACCTCATGCTTCAGCAAAATAAACATTTCATTGAATAAACATTAAACATAAGAATGCAATTCAGAAAGTTTGTTCCACATTATTATTATGTACATTAAGTACATAATATACACAAGTTTATATATAAGCTTCTTCTGTGTTCTCTGGTTTAAATTAAAAGTTCTAAAATATAAAGTACCAAGTTACGGAAAAAATATTCACAATGTTGACTGCAACTTAGTTCCAGCTGCTAAAACTTGATGAAAATATTGCAATTATTTTATAAGGGCCATGTGACTACAAAGTGAAGTCATTAGAAAAGGGTTTGTTAAAACAGCTCCCATCTTTTATTTCATTTAGGTTTGACTTCTAAACATCTATACACTGTATGGTTTACTCACCATTACTAGTAACTTAAGCTTCCATAATTTTGTTTCTTCTCTGCATTACATATCAGTGCACCCATCCCAATTTATTTCACCTTTCCTGAAATGACATAAATATGCATTTAGCAAAGTACTCCTTTCCTGGTCCCAGCTCCCCTGCCTTCCTCTTACTGCCTCCATCCACACCCAGTGATTTGGATAATGGCCAGGCCAAAATAATAAATCTGACACGTTATTGGAGTGTCCCTCCCATTTTTGACAGAATTAATCTGAAAACCTACTATTATTCCCAGGAACACAGTAGGGACATGATCCAGTTTGCAAGGAATTAATGGAAGACTTTTTACCCTAATTTATAAGTTGCAATAGGAGCTGAAAGAAGTCAGCTTCTAGAAGATTTCTTATGTGATAGGAATCAGAAGCAAATGAAAATAATTATGTGACTGTTTTCTAACACCACAGCTTTTGGGCTTCCTAGATTTTGGTAATTAAGCTCTTGCATTTTGTCTGAGCTTTCTAAAATGAAGCATGAATTTCTGGACTGCTTGGTATTTTTTCTAATTAGAGAAAGTAATGCATGTTGAAAAATGCATGTCCAGGTTCAGTACAATGTTGAATAGTGAGTTAAACTCTAGCCTTATTTTCCACTAACATAATTTAACTGTAATTGAAAACTAAGATGGATTGATATTTAAAAGAACCATAACTAAATTTAGTGGCTGTGTAATTGACTTCTGAATGTTCACCTAAATTGTTCTTTGAAGAATTTGGATTAGCAGTACATGGAACTCAAAATTTGCTATTCTCACCACAATTACTACCTAAAGAGAGTTAATTGATGAGATATTAATCTGAAAAAGGACATGTAAATATGTTCATTTTCCCCTACTGTATTTCAACTAAAATTATATGAACCAATAATTTACAGCTAGTCTGGTTTAAAGTAAGATGTAAATATGTGACACAAATACTGAAATAAAGGATCATCACTTATTTTCTAAGGTAGGAACTGCATTTCCATTGTCAAGTTAGTTAACAACAAATGTCAGAATTCAATGTCATCTTAATGTTTCAGTCAGAAAAATGACAAGTACTTTATAAAACTGAATAGTTGGTAGTTTTTTAACATATCCATGTGCAAAATGAGGAATAGAACAATGTGTAAGGCAAAGTTTCAAATAATAGAAATAAGAAAAACAAATATTGATGTAGATATAAAACTGCATATTTATGTCTAATCATGAAGAAAAGGTTGAAGCATACTGTTGATTAATGGCAGTTAGCATGCAATTTGGTAGTGGCATTAAAATTTATGCCAAATATTAGTTAATCTTTACCTGAACTATCATGATAAAATGTGTTTAACTTTATAGTGATACATTATTTTTCTTCACTCATTTATTTTATTATGTCACCTTATTTCATGACAGTAATTCTGGCTTGTCATTAAACCCAAAATGTACCTGGACAAAGTGGTAGAATGCAGCTTGCTAAACATCTGAAACCTCGCTCTATAGAAAGTCATAAGAAAGGTAGAGAAGCCTGGAAAGAGAAGATTTTCTAAAAGTATCACTATTAACTGTGTGGAACCTGTTGCTTAGGAGAATAATAAGCAATTGTGCATCTTTAATGACCACACTCAGTTTGGCCTCCCAGGAAAAATCAGAAAAACCAGATCACAGTTTGACCAGTAAAAGGACTGTGGTAAAAGAAGTGCTGAAATCTTCCTTTGCCTTTTCACAGAACAACAAATACTATTTGAAAACAAATTTACCCCTCAACAACTTTCTACATTAAAGTTTCCTTTCATTTATATTTTTCATTTTTACTGATTCGTTACTGTTGCAGGCTGAAAACAGAAGACTTTGTTTGAAAGAGAAGAGATGAGATGGAAAGCTCAACAAAAATGCCAGGATGATATAGTCTGTAAAAGATCTTTGAAGCACTTTTCAGAGAAGTTTTATGCCACAGATATAGTACTTTCATAAAATTCTTGTATGTATTTATATCTGAAAACCAATACAAAAATGAAATTTTAAGACAGACATAAAATTACTGCCTTATTAATAGAAAATTGGAATCTAATATTAAGACTATCTACAGTAACAGTCACTCACTAAGAATCTCCCTGTGTCTAGACAAATAGTGCATCATAGTTACAGACTATTTCCAGAACACTCATGGATTGAAACTGCTGTTCTCTGGTTAAGTGATTTACCAAGATTTTCACTGAGATTGAGAAATCAATCCTTCTGAAAATACTGTTTCTCTTATTTTAGCAAACAAGTAATTTATACCATTAACTACATCTCACTATAACAATGTATTTGATAGAGCTTTGTAATAGAATCTGTGCTGGTCATGAATTAACTGCTATGCTGAGTTTCATTTTGTGAACACAGATGGTCTATCTTGGTAAATTACAGGCATTATAAAAATATTAATTTGGAACTCAATTATATTCTTCTGATAAATTTAATCTTATATTCTACGATTCTAGGTGTCTCCCAAGAAGTTATGGCAGATATAAAATGAAAATCCTCCACCCATTAATATTCTCACAACCAATGTCCTCAATTTCAATAGAAGTGTAAGAGAAGCCTTCTGCACACTTGCTGTCTGTAACTAAAAAAATGTGGGTGACCAGACAAATACAGTGTATTTCTGTGTTCTGTGGATAACAAAAAACCCTCTTCTAATATTAATATTACTCATGGTAAAACCTCATGACTGTTTGTCCAATTTTTCAAATGGATAATTCTGTCCACATTTATAATACCTAAATATGATTCAACACAGAATGTGGCAAGAATTTTCTTTATATCACTAGAGAGAAAAACCTTAGTAAAGTTTTTCCTATGATCCTTGATATCCTAGGTATGAAAGCAGTTTTCAAAACTATTTGAAAGGAACAAGAACAAAACCAAACAAATTGTTCAGAAGGAAAATATAGCTGTGCAAAATGATGGTGATTCACATTTTATAATATAAGGGAACAGCAAAGTACTTCAAGTTTCATTTCACCTTCCTGGAACAGAAAACATTTTTGTCTTTCCTGACAGAATAAATCAGTGCAAAACTGAGAAATGGTTCCTTCTAATCAACCCACAAAAGCCAGATTGAAGACCAGCTGTGAAGATGCAGTGGTCAAGTGAGGTTATCAAGGAAAATCTCTTTCTCTGCTATGTGTTGTTCTGTTTTAGTCTACACAGGTGGCTCCATGGATGATAGTAAGAACTCTAGCATTATTACACCTGCATTTCAAATAGTTTTATTTCCTTGGAAAAATTTGTCCTTGGTAACTTAATGTAAAAATTTGATGTTGTAAAACAAAACAGTAATGGGAATTTGCAATCATATTCTCAACATCCTTTAATTAGCATCAATGTTGAGTTGTCATTTGACAAATATTTCAGCTTTTATGTCAAAATGATGACAAATACAGCCGGATTTGTTAGAAGGAAAGACATATTTCTGAAACAGGCACTGAAGATATCTCTTCATATGCAGAACTGGCACAAAGAGACAGATGTCACCACCCTAAAGCAGACTTTGGCTGGCCAGCTCTCTGCAGCAAGCTCTCCATAGCCAAGCAGAAGAGAATAACTGTTATACCACATCAGCTGAGCAGGCAGCAGACCTCATTTCCAATGACCTGGAAATGAGAAATTAGCCTGTGCCCTATAATGATTAATGTCAGGACAGGAGTCCTAACCTAATTTTCACTACATCCCTATATTGTTTTTTTTTATTTTACACCTGACTGGAGACTGGGAAAAACAGCAATCCAAAGAAAACATAGGAAAGGAGTGGTGTTTTTCTTTCTTTCTTTCTTTGAGCTTTGTTTGTGTTTGGTGGTGTAGAGAGAGGAAGAGAAGAGATAATAAAGGATTTTTATTTCCTCTCCCTGATACAGAGTGAGACACCTTGTAGCTCCAAATTTTCCAGACAGCAATTCCTGTGTGATAAAGTTGTTAACTGCAGAAATGTTAGCTAGAAGGTAAGGAGATTGAGGCATACCTTGTTCTGCTTATTCAAGGTTGACAGTCCCTTGGAAATATTATCTGTTATCTTCAACTTTATAGCAAGTTACAATCAGCTTCAGAGCAACCATGAAGTATATATATTTACCCCCTCAGCATTTGCACTGATGAGTTCACTTTAGGGCAACAGAAAATCCAGTTTTCAGGACATTTGAAGAAATATTCCAAAATGCCCGAAGGGCTCAAAACCAAAAAATTGGTGGAGACAATGTTAGTCTGGCATGTTAGTCACTTTTGATCACTACCCACAGGCAAATGCTAATGAACAAAACTGTCAGAGCTACTGCTTTCTGCTCACATTCCCAAAAGGACAGTCCTCTTTATGATACAAAGCAAATACCTTCATTTGCAAGTGCTGAAATTGGACAATTCGACTTTGTTGCTGAGATTGAACCTTGCTGTACTTTTACATATTTAGGATATATTGAGTGCTACCTTTTCCACACAGCAATGGTAGAAAAGACAAAAAACATACAATGTTACTGCAACATATCTATTCATATGTTAGTGCAACATCTGTTCATCCTTAGATTAACTAAAACAATCAGGGCTCTGTGTTGTACATTCTTTATAGTCCCTCCCACTGTAAGTTCTCCACCAGTCTTTGTAAAGACATCATGGATCAGTGACAGACTTTGTCTTGATATCAAAAGTAAACATAAACTCTATGGGGAAGAGAATGCTAGTATTTAATCTACAAATTCTTTTTGTTGCTGTAAAAGAAACCAGAATTGCTAACAGCACCAAGAACCAAGGGGCTGACTCTAGGTTCATGCAGAGAAAAAATTATAAGTGACTCAAAAATACAGTACCTAAAACTGGTATGAGTATATACATTTTGTCACAAAGGAATCTGCAGCTATATTCTGAGAAGGATTTTATGTTTTCTCCCTGCCATTTGTGTTCTTGTACCACTCTTGTTCTTTGTGGCAATCCAGTGTTTGCTGCAACCACTAAATTCTTACCAGAGAAGAACAGCCATTATAGCCATAATAATTCATACCAGTGAAAGATTTCCTTACCCTGCTTCCTAAATTTTAAGGGAAATATTTTAGAGGGCAAAACATGCTCAAATGCATCTTATACCTTTCCCTCCCTTTCACACCAGCCTACAGGAAGGAGTCCTCTCATACGTGGTCCAACTCCTCTCTGAGGTCTTACAAGCCAGAGTCAGCTGCCAGGTTATGAAGGTGGCAGGAGATCAGCATCAAGCCCTCTTGAACAGATTACAACATTTCATTCCTTGCCCTGGAGTACAGTTTCGTCTATGCTGTGCTACTACTTCCAAATGCAATCATTATGCTGGCTCATCATGAAAGATGTCCCACATTCAACAAAAACTGTAAACGACCTAAATTTGCCACTGTCACCTAAAATATAAAATCAGATTTGCATTTCAAAGCTCAGGGTTCAAATAAGTCAGGGGGGAAAAAAAATTTCTCCCCGTTCCCAAACTGTTTCAGAACAATAATACTTCTAAAATAAATTAATCTTACAGCTAGAAAAAAAAAAGCCTTGCAAGCTTTTTCATATATTTAAAACTCCAGGTGAAAGGCTGCTTTCTAAAAGAAGTTTTCTAAAAGATGAAGAGAGTGGGAGCAGAAAATGTGCAACATATTCCAGGAATTTCCAAGCTTGAAATTACAGTGTCTCAAAACTTGCATAAAGGAGAGAGTTCAATTGACTTAATACTCAATATACTCTTTACTAATGTTAATAAAGAATCACAGAATATCTTAGGACATAAAGCACCATGATAAAAATAGATAAATGATAAACTGAAACATTGCTGATTGTTAAACAGATTGACTGTGCTGAGATATGATATGATGTTCAATTTACCATGGAAAGGGCTTTCAGGAGACCAACAGTGGCAGACCATACCTTGTATATTGTACCACTTAACAAAATTTGTTACTATTCTAAAATGCAAGGAGAGGAAGGAAATCCTATGCAACAACTGACTGTTTTGGAACATTTAATGAGGAAAATGTTATAGTTAGTCTGCTGGCACCTCTTTCTCAGAAAAAGACTTTGAAAGAAATACCTAAAGACAGACTAACATATTTTTTTGTTTAAAATATTTACTAATCAAAGCACAGTGTATACAAGTACATTACACACACAAATTTCCAGAGCATCCTTCAGTTTCTGCTATGCAATTTTTTTTGAAGAAAGACTGAATTCTGCTTAGCTTACATATGACACTGAACATCCTTAATATGATTTTACAATATTACTGTTCAATGCCTTTTTCTCAACCATATATATATTTCTGAATCTAAATAGCTGATCACAGATCATTTTATAATAATAGAACATGGGACACTGATGTTTATATTTCTTGTCTTTTGTTACTTGGAATGGAAGCATCATGCTCGTAATTTGATTTATCTTGAAAGTATTCCTGTAAGCATCTCTGACTAATTCCAGGTGGGGATAGGGTCTTGGAGTTTTATGCAAAGGCAATTTTTCTCATGAAAGGACTACACAATTAATCAAGTCTTGAAATATTTCCATCATCTGGATGTTATGTGTTTTCTTATCCCAGTGGTAAAGATGAAATATTTCAAGCGCAGACGAACAACTCACTGAATTTCACGCGACAAATTGCAAGTAGCAGCAGAATCACATCTGAGGGATTTTTAGCTTCTAGCACTCATTTGACCTCACTGTCCCTTTGAAGTACATTTACCTGTAAAATAGTAGCTTGAGGCTGAGGAAGTTGAAAGGTCTTATAATAGATTTCCAAGCTTCTTAAGTGTCCTATATAGCAAAGCCCTCTTTTCTCTCATTAAAGTGCAGATATCCACCTGGATTCCTTTCAGTAATGTTTCTCCTGTGTATCCCACAAATGGAAGTTGTACGTAAACCACAACACCTCTTTTAAGATGTGTGAATGAGAGCTCTGTAAAACATCAGATGTCTGAAGGGTTCTAAAAGGTTTACAAACAGCAAACACATACTTAAGAAAAATAATTTTTCCAATGGAAGATGGCTAAAAAGGAAACATGAGGACTGGGACATTGTGATCACCTTCAATGGAAATAAATATCCCCTAAGTCTAAGCAGCCTCAGTGTTTAGTTAGAAAATAATTAAATACAAATAATAAAAGAATAGTTGTATAGAACAAACCAAAGGTTATGCTAAGTATTTCACATTAATATTGAAATTTTTGCTTACTATATCAATCCCCCATGATTCCCAGTGTATAAATTATGGGCATTCCTCTCTTGTAGTTGTCTACCATTCTGCTGTTGAACATTCCATCCCTACACTTGAATAGTTTTGGATTTCCTGAGCCAAATTCAGCTGGGCTAGTCTTCAAAATTTAAATAAGTATTTCATATTAACCCAGATTATTTTCCCCAAAATGTTTGAGGAAATGCTTATAAACACTCCTTTACATATCAATATGAGATAGTCAGACAAACAAAGACCAAGATTCCATTTATTATATAAAATAAATGGATTTGCACAGCACTGGCCTACCAGCCTCTACTGTCAAGAGACTACCCTTAGTTCCATAACTGAGAATTTTCACTGTTTCATTGGGTTATTTTTTTTTAATTCATAAAATTTTGATAAGAGTGCAAAAAAATCCAGAACATTGCTAGAAAATAGAATAACGGAATTCAAAGACAGTAAAAGGGCGTCTTTCTGTCTCTCACTTGGCAACTCTAGCTGGTCTGCATAGGCTGCTGACATGCCAGCAATAGACACACCACATTAACAGGAGCTGCAGCTCATCAGAACTGGATCTGAAGAGCAGCAGAGATGGTGCCAACAGCCATTTCAGCTATCTTCAAGCACATTTTCCTCTGAAGGGATCAGATTAATGCAGCCAATCACCTTTCCCTGATGTAAAAGAAAACCACAGGTTGTGTGGCTGATCAAGCAACTAGGTTTGAAAACACAATGCTAATGTAGGTACTACAGACACAGCAGGTAAAATTAAGTCCTTCTTCATCATCTTTACAAAGAGAACTAATCTAGTAAAAGAGCAATCCGAGTCAGACCTGAAAATGAGCTGTGAAAAGTACTGTCTTACCAGATGATCAACGCAGGGAGGATGGGAAAGCCATAGAAAACAACAACTAAAACATCAATATCAATAAATCTAAATAAAACGTTCCTCTCCTATCGATGCAGGACGTAAGAAGGTTCTCTTATCATTTTCAGCACAATGTGTTTTCTGCCTTATTTCTTTTAGGCAGTACATGCAGATCTCTGCAAAGATTTAAACACATACCACTCAGTAGCAAGTAACTACTGGATGAGATGCTTCTTGTTAACAACCTGCATATCAGATTTTCAATAAGAAAACCTGTCAGGATAAGATCTAAGATCTTTCGCCATCTAAGTGTATTAACTGACTAAATAGAACAGTGCCTCTGTAAACAAACTAACATATGTGGAACAAATTAATATATCTGAGAAAACAGCTTTGGTTAAAAGGATTTTCAACAGAAATCTTTACTTTTAAAGTATCAGATCTAAGTAAACTACAGAGATTCATTCCTCCACTTAAAAACAGAGGGTATTTTGCTCATGGGGACTATACTTAAATTTTTGATGGAGCCTATTTTGTCATCATTGAAAGAGCTTTACAGTGGGAAAAAGATTTTTTTCCTTCTCTAAGTACAGTGAGGATATATACATGAGTGATCACTATGGCTTTTTAATTAGAAATCCTTTTTATTATACAATAAGGCAGTGATACAAGGCAAGGATCTTGAAGAAGGACTCAAATCCATACTTCAGTTAGCATCAATATTAAATGGGGCTTAATGTGCAGCTGTTTCTTTCAGCTTTAATTTAATTTTATTTTTGTTAGAACAGACACTCTACAGTTGTAACCCCAAAATGCCATCTTTAATTATTCTCTGTTCATATTTTTTTCCATTGTGGATGCCCAATTTCAACTTAGCACCTTTGCAGTTTCAGAGAAGCCACAGCACACACCACCCCCCTCTCCTTTTTCTCCCTCTGTTTCACCCAGTCCCAGAATTCAGGGAAGCTTTGGAATGACCTGACATACAACACAGTAATTATCCCTCAGTCTGCATGAGGAATTAAGACATCAGTGGAAGACTGGAAATCTAGCATTAACTTAACCATCAATTTGTGCCCATGCACAAGACCAAGATGTAGCACATGAAGATTATGCTATGCATTATGATATCCATTAGTGTTTTAGTAGTGTTGATTGACAGCCAAGCCTTTTGTGATTCAGTTGATGATTTGTATGCACACATAAAATATTATTACTTTGACATTTTTATTAATTGATTTAATGTTATTTAAAATGATGGTTTGAAAAAAAAAAATAAAAGAAAGGGGAAAAAAGGCAAAAAAGGCAAAGTCTTCTTAGTAAAATCTTTTGTGTGTCGTTTGAAGCGACATATGTGTGGGGTTGGGTGGTGAAGAGTTTTTTTAACATTTTCTAATTACTCTATTCTTTCCTGAGTGACTGCATGTTTCAATATCCTTCAAAGCATCAAACTCTTTATTTTACTGCTCTCAGGTTTTTCTGGCTCGTGGTAACTGTTGACAATCGCCTTGCTTGAGACATCAGCCCCAAGATACCTTAAACAAGGCACTAAGTGATGCCACAGATAGCAGGAGGAACAATTACTGCTGTGAATACTGGAGTTGGTTAATGATTGATGGGAATAATACTTACATATTCTGACAGAAGAAAGGTGTAAGTAGCTCTGCTAAAAATAGTGAGCTGCATTTCAACAGCCTCATACATTACACAAAAACATATATGCAATTATTATATTGTCTGAGCAGTTTCTGGGATGGTGTATTCAGAGTCCTTGTGATAAGCTGCAATGAAGAATTGTAATAATCAGACATATGAATAAGTCTTATTCAAGAATTTCTTTTCTCCAACAAAAGAAAACCCAGTAAGATATTTTCATGCTAAATACAGACTGCTCTAGATTCCTAAGTACTAAAAATTCTAAAACAAAGGGAGTTTTCAAAGCAGACGAGAAGCAAACCTTAGTGCTATCCTCAAAAGTGTGTCTACTTGATACCACTGGGACAAGTGTTTTATCCTAGATTTTATCACTGAGCATGTGGACAAAATGTCATAGCAGTGTGACAGCATAGACCTTCTCCATAGTAATACGTATCAACTAAAACCACTTGAAAATACATAAACTGCTCAGCCAAGACGCTTTTAATTGTACGTCCTTTAGTGACCAATTCTAATTTGTTTGCTAATGAGTACAGGTTGGTAATGTTTTGGGTTTTTTTGTGGAAAAAAATAAGTCAAGGGAAATTAATGTAGCATAGGCCTTGCAGTGGTGCTAAAGAAGATGGAATTTCAATACATTAGTTTGACAGTCACAAATACCTGTGAGTTTTCTGGTTTCTCTTTCATCCAATACGTCTGTATGGTACTTTTACTGGAAACTTTAAATTCTTATGCATCTTTTTAAAATTAGTTATATACTTATACAAATGTTTTTGGGTTTTTTCATAGTTTGCTTTTTTTCTTCTTCTTTTTTTTTTAATACTTCTGTGGCTTACTATCCTATTGCTGACTTCCTCATTTATAAAACTGCAGATTTTGCAGTTTCCTTGTGCTATCCCGTGTGTTAGCATTATCTAAAAAGGATTTGGTATTACAAGAGTTTTGTTTGGATTTTTTCCTTTGTTTAAATTTATTAAATAAGACCTGCTGATACAGCATTATGTTATTTTAGTATTAATGCATATATTGGCCTCTTAGTTGATATTTTATGAGCTTCATAAGGAAAAAAGAAATAAAATAAAAAATTATCTATTTAGCTACCACACAGACACAAGGAAACATTAACACATAGCTAGGACTTTACATATAATAAATTAGAAAAATAAAATACAGCATCACTGTTGTTATGCAATTGCTAACAAGTTTTTCTTTAAGAGGCTGGGGTTTACACTATAATGAATTAGGCCATAATAATGAAAATGGAAGTGCTTACCCTGCAGCAGTCAAAGAAACAAGCAATGTCCTGAAGACACCTTATGCATTCTCAGGTATTTCCTTACCAATAGTAGCTAGAAGAAACAAAATTTATATAAAGGTTCAATACATGTTTTTCAGAAAGCCTGTATTCAGAAGATCTGATTCCAAGTAAATCCTGTATCTGAAACTGAAGACATGTGGTTTCCTACCAGGGAAATTCTTAATCACGTATATGGCATATCATAAGTATGATAACAGTTCAGGGCCATTTCCTGAGAACAGTAAAAAGAACCCATGCATTAATAAATGTATGACTTTGGTGCTGTAATGTAATTAATAGTGGCTGTTAAGCCTAGATCAGAACTTCTAAAAACTTTGTGGCTGTAACAGTAGGCAGCAGAGATCATGTTTTGTTAGACAGGAAACTTAAAAACAGAGGAGGCATGGTCCATCTCCTACACATAGAAAACTTTCCTCCCTAATAATTGTCACTTGAAGTAGCAACATTTCAATCCTTACTACACAGCAACTTCTTTAAATTCTTAATCTGCAGAACATTAATGCCTGAGAACACTGTGAGTTTTTATGTACACATATAAAACACAAGATGCTATAGTGATGAAGAACACATAAATGACTGGGTATATAAATTTGCTATGTGTCCTGCATGTCCTAATAGTAAGAAATACTCACATTTTTCCAGACACAGCAAGCTGTTTTGCTCATTGCTGTGTGGCTGATGAACAACTCCTAGCTAGATTTTGATCAGGCTATACTTAACTGATTACATCCAGTCTAAATTAACTGAAAGATATGTAATTAAATGTACCACCCAAGATGACTGATATCAGCTAACAATTGGTTAGGCCTTGGAAAAGACTTTGAAGGGCACATTGAGAAGGAAAAAAAAAATCCAACCTTATTTCTAGTTCATGGACTAACACGGATTTAGGGAGATGTCCTCTTCTAAGAGGATTTTTACTATTTCCATGACATCCTCTCTTTCACAGTGTCTTGTTTTCCCTGGTCACCCCAAGGTTAATATTAAAGTGTTATAAACAGCATGTAGCAAGAGCTAAAACCAATGGCAGAGCAGAAATGCCTAGGCAGTTGTTTCTTCTAACCGAGAACATTAAAGCTCCCTGCATGAAGGGAGGCCTTATTTCAGTGGGAGGGTCACAACGAGTGAGCATACCAGACAGCACAGTGATGGCATATGGAGCATTTTAGTTCTGGGTCATTGGGCTCAAATCTGACCTAGCTTTTAGTAGCCAGTAGTAATTACCATCTGTTGACTATTAGTGGCTATATGAATTAGTCCTCTGTCTAAATCCTAGTAAAATTATTCCCTTTTACAGAGAAACTGTATTCCAGATTTGTTTGGCATACCTCCACCTATTTATCCCTCTGCAGGATGGACACATCTCAAGAAATCATCCTCTTTTCCACAGAACTGGACCATACAGAAAGTTTTTGGGGTTATTACAAAGGATGTGTGCACTGGAGCTCATTGTATGGTTCCTGTTGTGCAAACAAAGGGAAATGCTCATGCTCCAGGGCTGCCAGTATGGCCACCTTTATAAAGTCAGAAATGTTAAAGCTGAAGAGGAGAATGAAAACCATCTCATCCAACTTGCACTTCACATGCTATACAGCAAACAAGAATCAAATGAGATCTACACTCTTGAATACTGTTTTGAGCTATAGCACTCCTGATTTGCACTCCACTAATCCAAGATATTATTGCTAGAACAATACTTTTCTAGGTAAGTTGATAAACAAAAGAATGTTACCACTGACAACCTGCACCTTCTTTTGAGTCTGAATTTCTTCAACTGCAGATTTCAACTAGGTCATTTGCTATTCAGAAACAAATACCACCAGAGACCTCTTTATAAGTTAGATAGTACATGCCACAATCAACTCCACTGAGTTTAGAGCTTCTAAACACAAGTATTGTTCAAAGTTCAAAGCCTACCTGTGTGCTTGGAAAGAATTTTAATGAAAAAAGTCTGCTTACTTTATGCTTCCTGCCTTTCTTTTAAGGGCCCTTATATCAGTATCTCAGCATCAGTGAATTAGAAATGATTTCACATCTTTAAAGTCTTTATTTTATTGTAATTCATATTGCAAGGCATGCAACAGTCTCAGTTCATAGATACCTTAATTTTCATTTAGTCTCCTTAATATTAATCAAATGAGGTCCCTATATGAAGAAATCCAAATGTATAGACTCGCTCCATTACTTTTCACCCTTTCTGTGTCACATGAATCCTTCTGTGATTATGGCTTTTCCAAAGAAAAAGTGGCTTTTCAGTGGCAATAGACATCTGAATGATTAGTGCTAGGCCCTTCTTTTGTTCACTGTCCTCCTAGAAAAAAATACCTCTGCTTATTTTAAAATACTAACTTCAAAATGATAGGGAAAAAATATCTTTTTGTGAAAGTTTTATCTTTCCCCTTAATTCTTCATCCTACAACTGGCAACTAAACCACAGGAAAAATTTCTGCCTTAGTGCTTTCTTTCCATTCTACATAGTTATGAACTATCTACAGGATATTGCAAAGTCTATTTTAAAACTCATGCTACTAAACTCCAGAAACAGCTAACAGCCCAAACTTTTTCTATGTGGCCCAAAAGCAGACTTTGCCACTGTGCTGGCTCTCAACAGATTCTATGGCTTGTGGAGGCTCTGTTGGGAAAAGGTCTCCTTCAGCACCAGGGGAGTGAAGGGAAGTCTTGGAAACTCAAGTGGCCAGAACTGCCAGACCTCTAGAGCAAAGATTGACAATTACCAGTTCCAGATCCTGCTAGTTCCCACAGCCCATCCTACAAATGCATGAAGAAAAAAGAAATATTTCTGTGTCTATTCTGGGACCACCATATCATAAAGACAGAACAACTTGTGCTGGCCTGTTTTCTCCCTCAGGTCTTTTCATCCCTTACAAATGCCTCCCTCAGCAAGTCTCTAGGCATCTCCAACCTAGTGTCTCATCCAGAAGACAGGTCCATCCACCATACATTTTCTCCACTGTCTCCAATTCCTCATCACAAAAGAGCACAACAGTAGTTTGGCATCAAAAACTTGTTCTTTTTTCCTAGATTAAGCACTATTTTTCCACAGTCTTCTAGTTCCACAAAGAGATGAGTCTTAATACCATCACAAGAATTTTCCTCGTGTTTATATTCCTACTGAAACCATTGACGATCTCTTAATCAGGGTAATTTGTGCCATGGCTTTCAGTCATCAGCATGATTTTTACCATGCTATTCCGATTCCTATAAGCCCTCTGTGTGATCTATATTTTCATTGCTTCAACAAAACACTATGCACACTTTCTCTCCTTTTGCCCTCTACTGAATGTTTTGTCTGCTGTTCTTAATGTCAGGAATGTTGAATTCATACAATTTTTTTTTTAAAAGAGACACATTCTATGCCCTATGAATGTTGATGCTGAGTGTTCCTGAAAAATGCTGATGCGCTCTTCTAAGTGATACCTTTTAACCATCAAATATCTACACACATATTAAATAAGCTCTGTGCTTGCTTTCATGTTAGTTTGGAGACAAGGTTGCTTTGAAGTGTTTTAAAAGGCATGCTTTTATGTGTTGCAGTATTAAAAATGCAATGCTTTACCTTTAAAGGATGAGGAGCTTTCTGAAAACTGTCTGGGGCTTTGGGGGTGTTTGTGTTTATGGCAATTGTTCCTGTCAACGTGTAATGACAGCTAAGTATTTTCTGCAGTGACTTTCACAACCAGAATCAATCAGGTAGCAGCATGAATACACAGCAGTACATACTCAGACATAAATTGATTTACGGGGTCATTACTTTTCTCACTAACTTAAGGGAGCAGCTCCTGTTAGTGACACCAGGAGATGCTTGACATTCAACTGCTCATAAAATAATAAGACAAAGAAACAAGACTGAATCTTTCAAACTGATCCTAGCAGCAAGTGGAAAATTACATTTAAAGCTACATTAATATAACAATTCAAGATTCTGGGGTGACCCTGATAAAACAGCACAACTAATCTCTCTGGAGCATGTATTGCAGAATTAAAGTTCCAGTGGTCTACAATTACCATGAAATTACTTCACCTTTATGTGTGTATGAAAAAAAATTCCTTGGAAATAAAAAACCAATTCCTTAGGGCAAACATCCTAACTATGCATTGCTTAGGTAAAATAGCAAATTCCGTTTAAATTTACATATATATATATATATATATGGATATCTAGATATATAATATAATACCAAGACATTGTTTTATTTGTGTTTTAGTTATTTATATCATTCAGGACAGAATTCCTTCTGATAGATACGAATAGAACTATCAATGCTATGTCAACTCTGCATTCTAAGACTTTTTTAAAGCCAAAAGGTTTAAGTGATATTTTACTGTTCAACAATGTTCATGCCGCTTAATACCTGTCATCACCACTCTCAGACTACTAAATTTTGTGTGTTCTACCACCAAACCTATGTTCTGTACTTCAGCTTGAAAGGGGAGTCTGTCTCCTGAACATCAAAGGCTGACACTTCAGAGCTTTTACGTTACTGCCTGACACAGTTGAACAGACATTGCACTGAGAGCTCACCCAAATCAGCTTTAACACTGCAGCTCTGCAAGAGAGATGTTCCTTTCTTTTGCTAGCCCAAACCCAGTGTGTCTTCCCCAGTTCTGACTTGGCTTTTAGCTTAACTCCTTTCAGAACTTGCCACTGCTCTCAGATGCAGTGGAAATTGTAGGGCCACATCAACGTGGCACATCCCCTCTTTCTGCTGTAACTTGGTGCTTAGTGATGTCTCATGATGGACAGGTAACAAGCCTGAATGCTTGGCTGCCATTCCTGGCTGTGCAGTAATATTTAAAATTATTTTTTAAAAAATAACGCATTCCTTCTTCAGGAATTAGTTGTTTCAGGACAAGAATGGCTTCTCTGAACAAGCTGTATTTATGGTACAAACAACAAAGTATTAGTAAGGTAAGGGATCCTTTGTCTGGCATTTTTCTCACCAGTGACACAGCACAAGTATGCTTGGCAAATCAGCAAGATAGTATAGTCTGCCCAATATTTACCTTCCTCAGTTTTCTGGATGAGTCCAGGGACTTGATAAAATCCATTTTAAGTTTTTTGTAAAACACAAATACAAAAAGCAATATAATGTATTTATGTGTAAATTTTCCTTTGAAACTTCAAGTTTAAGGAAGCACCACCACTATATATAGTTCCATTTTGACTCAAAAGAGAAAATTACTTCACTGAAGAAGGCTTCATGTATTTACAGGTATATACAGCTATGTATTCATAGCTACTTCTATGTCAGGATCTTTTCCTTTGCCACTCTCTATCTTCACCTCCTGCCTTTGCCTACCTCTATTTTTCTCCTGTGCCTAGCATCTTTATAAGTTGTGTTTTCTTTTCAAGAATTCTCCTTTAGCTCAGTCACATTTACTGAAAGATTTTTTAATCATTCTGTGGGCATTAAAATAGATAAGATTTATTTGTGTTAGAGAGCCTGTATGAGTTTTTCCTCTGTATTAGAATAGCATTGTGATAGAAAGGTTAATGTAAAAGCCTAGAAAATCAGAGTTTAAATCCCATTTTTCTGGCAGCAGAGCAGCCACTGTGGACTTTCAGAGGACATACATTGGTCTGTTTGGAAGAATGGCTGCAGGGTTCCTTAAAAGGCAATCCTGAAGGGCAAAGGAATCCAGGAAGGCTGAATATTCTTCAAGAAAATCTTAAAGGCACAGGAGAAGGGTGTCTCCATGAGGGGAAAGATGAGCTGGCAGACAAGAAGACTGGATTGGCTGGAATTCAGGAAAAAAGAGGGGGGTTTATGTCCTTTGGAAGAGGAGTAGGAAACTTAGAACTTCAAGAATGTTTGTGAGGTTATTCAGGTTAAAAAATTAAAAGGGCCAAAGATCAGTTAGAAATTTATCTAGCTACTGCTGTGAAAGACAACGAAAAATGTTTCCATAAATAGATCAGTAACTAAAAGAAGGCTAAGAAGAATCTCCATCCTTTACTGGATGCCAGGGGAACATAGTGACAGAAAAGAAAAAGGCTGAGGTACTTAATGCTTTCTTTGCTTCAGTCTTTAACAGCAAAACCAGTTGTTCTTTGGGTACTCAGCCCCCAGGATGGAATACAGGGTCTTAAAGTCTATGTGTCACAATTAATAGAGGATGGTAAAATAAAGCAATATAATTGTTTTTTTTTTTTTATTTCTTACTTAGATTTCCTCTATGAATAAAATCCTTTGTCAAGAACCAACCCACTAATGTGCTAGAGTTTGTACAGACAACCTGGAAAAACAGTCTCTGGCACAAAGATTCCACAGCCAGATACACAATAGATAACAGGTGGATACTGTGAAAAATAATAGACATTTCAAAAAACAGAGCTTTCTGTTTCCTGGTTAGACAAAGAAATTATTCCTGCATTAGATAGAGATGGAATTCTACTGACCAGGATTAACAATCTTCCTTCTATATCAGAAACATATTTTGTTCAAGGTTTTCTGTTAGTAGAGGGGAATTTTAAGGATTATAATGAAGAAACTTTGTGGTTATTTATGACACATCTCCAGTGTAGGAGACTCATCACAGGTCAAGGTTTAAGGGTAGCTTTTAAAAAATGTACAAGTGGAGAGTAAAGGCTGTTGCTACAATATGGTTGGCACTGATGAAAGAGAAAGCTCTTGTTTGCACTGAATGCTTCTGCTCAAGGAAAACTTAATTTTCTTTGTGATTTTTTTTTATGTCATAAGGTAGAAAGCTTGTGCATGAGAAAATCTATCCCCTTGCTGTGTGTAATTGCTATTTCCACAAATAAACAAGAGCATTTCATAACTCAGCTAAATGTTCTTGTTACAAGATTGTGTTCAAAATTACATATATTGCATATTACTGATTCATAAAAGAAAACATTCCCATCTTCAATGTAAGTAATTTTCAGAGAGCAGACACTTTTTTCCAATTTAAAGTATTCAGCCCAGGATTTTACTGTTTTCAAATTCTTAGTTCCTTGGTTTTGATTAAGGAAAATTCTGTGTCTCTTCTCTGAGACTCCTCCTTCCTTCTGCACCATGCACAACCTTAAAAAAGAGTTAAGCAGTGTAACAGGAAAAAGGTACACAGTTCCACTTTTGAGCCCCTGCCTCCCCTCCCCGATTGAATTGTGCTTAGACAATATTACCATTATCAATTAGCACTTTGACAATTAGCCAAGCACAAGGCCTGCACCTCCTGTAGCAGGTGATTCAGAACTTTCAATTACATCTTTCTATTTCCCACAGCTCGTCACTGAATTATTAAAACACTTAGGGAACTCTAAAGGCAGGTGGTTAGAATTTAAAATATGAATTAGGTACAGTAAAAAAGCAGGGAGAAAATTTAGGCAAGCAGTAAAAGACCCTTGTATATACAGCTGTACATCCCGTGAGACAACATTAAGGGAGAAGTAGCCTTCGAGTTAGGATACCCTGGATATTGTTTATGCGTTTGCCACACAAAATCTCATTGCTACACTTGCAGAGCTTTCAGATAGTTCATGAATTCCTGCCTGATTAGCTGTTGGTATGTATTCAAAATAGGTACTGATTTTTCTAATTTAGCATACAGCTGTTTCTGTGAGGCCTCCTGCTATCATGGCAGAGACAGCTTCAATCTCTGAGCCCTCAAGTCCTTGTGAGACAGCAAGATTTTAGCTGTTTTAACTGTAGGACATAAATGATTACTTGGGAAACCAGACCACTGAACTGTAGCTTTTAGATTTTAGCCAATTTGTGCTCAATACAGGGAATTCACACAACATTCTTTCTTCTTACAGACTGCAGGGGATCCACAAGAAAACTACGCAGAAATGGCCAATCCTACCCGGACAGAGGCGAGTTCATTCCTTTTGTCGTGGGAGTTCTCATGACAGTGCTGAAATCCAACACTGCCTCTGCACCTAAGGCAGAGCTGCTGGATGGATAAGCAGCAAGATGAGGAAAACATCCCCAAAACTTGTATCACAGTGAGCTTATTACAATGTCATTCAAAAGCAGTTCTTGAAGGCACGAAGCACGTGTAAGAAAGGGTTGTTGCTGTTTTGCCAAAACCCTGTGCACTGCTATAGCCTGGGAGTAGAGTGGCTTGAGAACTGCTCAGCAGAACAGTGGATGTGAGGTGGCAGCGTGCCCAGGTGAGCAAGAAGGCCAGGGGATCTGCTGCTTTCCACCAGCACTCCCAGCTCCTTTTCTGCTGGGCAGCTTTCCAGCTTCTCTTTTCCAAGCCTGTAGTACTGCTTGGACTTTGTGACCCAAGGGCAGGACCTGGCACTGGCATTGTTGAACCTCATATGACTGCTCATTGATTCAGCCTGTCCACATCCCTTTATTCTGCACTCTATTCCCTCCTACATCTAGTAATTTCCCACAATTGTCCTGAATAAACCCCAATACGACAGATGACATATGCAAAATGGAAACAAGGGGGTATCTTGGTTAAAAAAATAAAACAAAACCTGTTTGCTCTGCATTGTCCATTTCCTGCATATTTACCTACTTCAGCTACAAGAAAGAAATGTGCTACCTTATAATTTCAATTTTTCATATAGTCTGCATGTGTTCTGCAACTTAACATCCCTTTCTTCTACTCAGTCTTCTGCCACAGGCAAGAGTTTGTAACAAATTCCTTAATGAAAGATGTGAAACAAAATGGGCAAAAAGCAAAAAAAGATTTCTAAAGAGATATCTGACCCCTGACATGTTTCTGGATCCCATTTTTCTTTTCTTTTCTTTGAAGGCAATTTCAGATCCCCAGACAAGCATATCTGAAAGCTGTAGATTTTCTTGCTGCCATTTTCTGAAAATCTTTCCTTCTTGTGCAGATGGATCCTGATAGAGGCAATAAATATCTGTTACCCAGATAAAAAAGAACAAGACAACAAAATATAAATTATCAAGTGCCAAAGAAGCTGTTCAAACACTATGAAACAGAAGTCTTTGTTGCTGTACTTTTTCCATTTCTGCTAGACTGATAATTTAGGCATAGAACTGTTCCCTCCAGAATAAAATGGAAAAAAATAAATCTGTCTTTTTCTAAGTTGGTAAAGTCTTGTAAAGATGCACAAAAAATATTGTGTATGCAGGAAGAGACCTCTATCTTTGCAGACACATCTACTGAGTCCTCAGAAATATGACAAGTGGCTCTTCATATTTGTCTCCCGTTGCTAATCCTGGTAAGGATGTATTCAACATCAATCTGAAGTTAAACTTCATGACTGCTAGGAAGTGGCTGAATTAAATGCACTTTAGGAGCTTGGGCATCCCTCCTCAACCCATCAGAGGTAAGGCCTGTGTACTCTCAAACCCAGGAGGTTTCTCCCATCCCAACCTGACACATGCAGTTGCTGCTCTTCCCCTGGGCAGGTCTGGCCAAGCAGAAAGATGCAGGAACTCTCAATATTGTTGTTTTCTCACATGGCTATCACAGTGCTTTTTCCAGCATCCACATAAAACACAATCTTCCAGACATGCAAGCACAGATAGCCAAGGCTTGTATCACCTCTCCAGCTTCACTCTCTAGATTCATAAGACTGCCACTTTTTCTGTGGATAATAAAGGTTTGAATTCCTTCCAATCATAAAATCAAAGAATTATAGAATGCTTTGGGTTGGAAGAGACCTTAAGGATCATCTAGAGCCAAACTCTCTTATCATGGACAGGGATAACTTCCACTAGGAACAAGTTGCTCAAAGCCCCATCCACTCTGGCCTTCTCTGGGCAACTTGTTCTGGTGCCACACCACCCTCACAGTGAAGAATTTCTTCCTAATATCTAATCTAAACCTACCTGCTGACAGTTTACAACCATTTCCCCTTGTCCTGTCACTACATGCCCTTGTAAAAAATCCCTCTCTAGGTTTCATGTAACCCCTTATGCCTGCCTAATTACAGGACCCCTTCCCTTGTCACTAACTCAGAGCTTGGGATTTTCCAGGTGCAGGTTGCCTCTATCTCCCTCCCAGCTGGGGCTGAAATTCCCTAGGGAATGCCACATGGATACACACACAGACTGAGGGCTGGCCCGTGCTGGGGATCCTGGTTTAATCCCAGCCAGCCCCACACAGCCACTCGCTCACTCCCTCACCAGCGGGATCAGGGAGAGAACCAAATGGGTAAAAGGGAGAAAATTCACAGGCTGAGATTAAGACAGTTTAATAGGGAAGGCAAAAGCTACACACAAAAGCAAAGCAAAGCAAGGAATTAATTCAGTGCTTCCTGTGGGCAGGCAGGTACTCAGACATCCCCAAGAGAGCAGGGTCCCATCACATTTAATGGTTACTTGAGAAGACAAACACTATCTCTCCAAATATCCTCCCCTTCCTCCTTCTTCCCCCCTCTTTATATGCTGAGTATGATGTCATTTGGTCTGAAATATCCCTGTGGTCATTTTGGATCACCTGTCCTGGCTGTGTCTCCTCCCAGCCTTACATGCATCCCCACCTTCCTCACCAGCATGGCCATATGAGAAGCAGAAAAGGCCTTGGCTCCGTGTAAACCCTGCTCAGCAATAACAAAATCAAAATATCTCTGATATCAACTCTGCCCAGCACAAATCCAAACCACACCCCCATACCAGCCACTGTGAATAAAATTAACTCTACCCCAGCCAAAGCCAGCACACATAGACACACACACTGAGACACAGACACACAGAGTCTAAAAGGCAGCTGTGGTCCCTCTTCCAGTTTCTAGCACTTGGGTCTCTTAAATGTTTCTTACACATGGAAGTATAGAGTGGAAAATAATAGGACAACAACAAGAAGAAAAGCCCTCAGTGATCAGGTATTTGGCTCAGCCTGGTGAGCGTGCTGTTCATCCTACTGGCACAAGACTAGCTTCTTTTATCCACCTATCTTTCCATAATTGTGCTGGGTCATCTCTCATCAGCCTTAAACCCTCTTTAGTTCTCCTCTTAACTTAAGCAGTTACACCTAAGTGTGTTTAACCTTGCAAGAGTGAACTCTCCAAAATGTCCCCAGTGCTCCTCTAAAACTGTGTGTGGAGTGTGGCAGTCTCTCATATCACTTCCATTTAACTAGTTGTGAAATCTTGTCCTTCCTCAAGATCCTCGATGCAATTTTGTGAGTCTCTTGTTCTGTTATTTATGCTCAGCAGTTTCTCGTGTCATGTCCAGCAGTTTCTTGTGGTTCTCTCAGCTACCAAATTGCATTCCAGGACCCGCACACCTTAACAATGATTATTTGGCAAGGTACATATCTCTATGCATATATTTAACTGTATGCCTAAGTTTCACTGGCTTCCTCAGTGGCTACTTTCTACCTACAAAAGAAAACACAAATACTATTTGTATATGTTGTCTTTGAAGAATCATTGCAAGACGATTGCTATTACTCATAACTGCACAAAATCACCTATGTTTAGAATGCCATAAATCTGCATCTAAGATAAGAAAAAAATTTTCATACTTTACATGTAAGTTTAGATCTACTCAAGGGCAAAAATGTATATATATAAATATTTATGTTTGTATGTATTTAGTTTAGTCAGCATTTCTTCATAGCAAGCATAATTTTTCCCAGCAATTTCCTAAGGGATATTTTTAATTATATAACACTTCAAAAGCAGCCCTGGACTACAAGCATACTGTAAGTTGATAGGAAGACACTATTATCTTCACTTATAGAGGAATTTCAGTTAGAGTTTTGGCAATTTAAATTTTACATTTTTTGAGACAGACATCTTCATCCCACAATCTAGAAATAACTTTAATGTTCAACACATTTACTTGCCTTCATCAGTAGTATTCAGAAGCATGATCTTTATTTTGCTGTGTTCTTTGGTTTGTTTTAAATAGGATAAAGAATACTCATCTCCTTCAATTGCTTGTTGCAAGAGCCATCTGGTGTGTGGGCATAAGAAAAGAATAAACATATATAAGGGCATTCACATTCTACAGCAGCATGAGCAACTTGCAGTGTCAACCCACTTGTTTCCCTCAGCAAAAATGGGGCAAGACAGGACTTAAGAAGGACATCTAGCTTGTATGGTCTTTGGGTAAAAAATAGATCTTCAAATCTGCATATCTTTACACTATTTGCAAGATTGTTCTAGATTTAGCAGTCTATGAAAGCAAAAATTTTAAGTGAGAAAATCAAACTGTCTAAACACAGAGGAAAAACCATCAACAAAAAAGGTTTCCTCTCTCACAGAATACTGGAGCTGTAAACATGCTGCAGTTAGTTATGGATTTTCATACTGCTGGAGCAGCCTGAATTGAAATCACTCACATACCAACTGAGCTAGGAAATTTGTGAGTAATTTTAAAAATCCACTTCCTTATGTAAACACTGCATATGGTAAAGATGAAATGAGTGACCTAGTCAAGTCAAAGTTTGCCCTCTGGCTCTGGCCTGTGCACTCAGCTGGCTGAATAATAGACTTTCTGCCTGGAAAGATTTGCCTTTTTCTAATAGTTCAGACATGCAGTTCAGAATTCACATGAGGAAGAGACAGAGTTTAATTCTGTGCAGCCCCTTTTTCTTCAGAATAATTGCTAGGATGGCATAACACCTGTAGGAAAGCTGTTTATTTCTCACTAGGAGTGCAGTTACTCTGCTGTACACTGCACATAAGGATGGAAAATGTTCTTAAAAGTCTATATTCTGAATAAGAATATATTCTTAAAAAAAAAGTCTATATTCTGAAAAATCTATATTCTATATGTAGAAGTCATTCCAATTTAAACAAAGTCAAACATAATTAAGTATAATACTTTCTATAATTTAGATCAATATGCTTTTTATAATAAGTGGGAATTTTTTTAGCTGAGGAAGGGCCTACATTTCCTGGTGATAACAGTCAAGTTATAACAATATATAATATTGTTATAAATATAACAAATTCAGTTATCCAACTGTTACTGATGGAACAGATAATGTCCTTTTATTTTCCGGGATGATTTTACAATAAGAAAAGACTGAAGATAAAAATGCCTATGCCTTTGCTCTGATGACAACAAAGACAGACTCCCTGAACACTTAGACAAACAAATAAATATTTCTTGTATTATTAATTTATTCTGTGTATAAACTGCTTTATTTTCTTTAATATGGAACAATGAAATGATTATAAAATAATTCAGTGGGGTTATGTTCTCTTTAAAATAATAATTTTGGATATCTACCCAACAACAGTAAAGATCAGTTTTCTCTGCATGTGAACTGCTGAACTAGGAAGGAAAAAGGAATTTAAAGGAGAAGCCTAGCAGTGGTAAAAAATGCAGTTCACATATGAATGATAATGAAGCAGCAGATGCAAAGGCTTCAGGTAAATTTGAACCAGACAGAAAAGATGATTGGAGATTGTCATGTATGACATTTATACAAAGACAATGACAATTTTTATATGCAGGATCTCAAGCATGTAAGAAATCTAAACAGGTGTTTGGGAGTAACTTTGCTCTAAGCAGCATGTGAACTACTTGTTCTCCCTGAGTTTCTGTCAGTGTAGTGTATAAGCAGAAAAGGCAGGATAAACTGAAATACTAGTTCAGACCTTGTTGGAAAAATTGACATCTTACTTTCATTGAATACTTTCTCTCTTGCATGTATGGGATACAGCCACAGAGATGCTCTGCTGTCCCTAAGCCCAGGCAGGGTAAGCTATTTCTGGAAGTGCATCCTGAGAGGCAAGTGGCTGTGACTCTGCTTATGTACTGTAGTGTCGGAAATTTTGGACAGCAAAGTCTGTCTGAGGTTGCTCCACTTGTAGGTACAAAATTCAGCCTGCAACTCCTTTCTCTTGCAACATCTAGCTAGTCCTAGCTTATCTCATCTCCTTTGACATGCCAAAATTAATTGATGTTTGCCTATTGAGAAGTACAGAGATCATTCAGCACCCACTCACAGAACTGACACACCATTTGATTTACTTGTCTAACAGGCTGAAAAGAAACAAAGAGAGGAGGCTATTTGTATTGGTTTTAAATACTCTAAAGGGGTGGCCTTCTCCTGCTTCTGAGGAGAACCCAAAGAGAGCACACATCAGTCAAAAGCAGCTGTTTACATCCTCTGTTAACATCTTTCATTTTCTCTGGACGTTAAGACACTTCAAGCTTAAACCTAATTAATCTTGTCAATTACTGTGCATCATACAAATCTAATACTGTTTCTCAGATATTGGAAGTAAAGTTCATCCTGAATTGACATCTACCAAGTTTTTACTCCTTTACATAGAAGATAAGCCAAATAGGAAGCCAGGTACAAGTATTCATTTGCTTGAATATTACTAGTTTCAGTCAGTATAATGGCTTTAAATTTCTTTTGCATTTTCTTTTAAAAAGCAGAGAGATGAAGATGAGTTTCCACTTCTCATTAGTCAATATAGCAATTGCTGTGTTACTTTTCAGTATCATTCATTGCTAAAAATCAGCTTTTGTAGACTAAAAAGCATTTGCACTGGAATTGTTTGAAAAGCATTCACATCTACAGCAGCTAGAGTGTCTTTGGCTGTAATAAAAGAAATATTTTTCATTCAGTATTCAGGAACAGTGGCTTAGACACAAATCAAAAGAGAACAGTACTTCAGGAAGCACCATGCAATTGAATATTTTCCTGGTCACACCTTCTCATACACAGCAGACTTCAAGAGCCTTTGAGCATGAGGTTATATTGCATTTATATGACCACTATTATTCTAAGAAGTATAACAGTGACATCTAGTGCAATAATGTTGCATGGCAGGGCCCAGAAATGGCTTTGTACCTTGTTTTCATTTTTTCAAATACTGAGGCAAAAGTTACTGCCAGTCAAATTTCTGAAAAATAAATTTACTACACGAACTTTGATGCTATATTTTATCAGACTGATGTTCATTTCTGAAGTCTTGGTTAGTCAAAAAAAAAAAAAAGAGAATCACTTATGATGTAGAAGAGAAACAAACTGTAAAGGAAGAAATGCAACTTTTGTTTAGTTCTGATGTGCTCTTAAAAAAAAGGGACCCACCATGCAGTCCTGACAGGCAGTCTTGTACCAGGGTCACTGATCTCAGGTGTCTCTTATGCAAAGGAAAAGGAAAAAGCTAAATAGAAATCTGTGTAGATAAAAGATAGAATGAAAATATTGCTTGGGAGTAAAAAAACAGAGAAGGTTACCTGAAGAATCACTCAGCAAAGCAAAAGAGAAAATAAGATATTTGAAAAGGAAAAGGGAGAACAATTACAAGACAGCTGAAGAAGATAAGAAGAATAAGAGAATGACAATGTTATCTGATGTTACCACAGGGGAAAAGACCTCTAAATGCCAAATCTAACAATATGGGGGGAAGGGGGGAGAAGAAATAAATATGGGAGATGACATTAAATAAATTATGCTATTTCAATTTTTTTCATACAAAAAACTAGGACTCTACGCTTTTATAATTGAGTGTCCAAAATTCACATTTTATTTAATAATGCTGTTTAAACGGATGGAAGAAAGTTAATTGCATCTCAATTTCAGACCCAGCAGAAATTTCAGAATGATCTGGCACCAGCATTGAAAAAACTAAAACTGTGCTTCTGAGTCTGAATAGGAAGCATTTGCTCAGTTGTATTTCATAATTCCCCATCAGAATGGGGAAAGTGAAGAATGACAACACTGTCCTATTGTTTGCTATAAAAATGTCATGACAGGAACAAGAATGAAGATAATAATGCTGAGACATTTTCATAGTGGTACAGCAGAGGATTAAATGTTTTGATCACATTTGTTCAGCTCCTGTTGTCTAAATATATTTTATTTAAAATAAATAATGGGTGAAGGTGCAAAATAGATCTTGTCTTGTTTCCCTGAAATACCAGATATACTTTCTATATTACCTTCTCTCACTTGAGGTTTTACAGTGTCACTTCACACTGTGGCCACTTTGCCAAGGAAGAGAGTCCTACACGAAGTGCCTTACTCATACTAGAGACAGTTGCATTTTTTTGCAGTATCCCTTTATTCAGCTGTCAGTTTTGAGTGCTGAAGAACTTTTTGGATCCTTATGGCTCAAGAAAGGAAGAGACAGGCTATCTATCTAGAAAATGAAAATTAGAACTGCTGTATTTCTTTCAAGGAATTCCAATACGGAAACTATGATGACCTACTGTGTTGCATATGTGCAGTAGATCCAAAGACTTCAGGACATTTCTGTGTGAATACACTGTGCAATGTGTGCACAGTAATGCCAACATTTTCCAGAACTATGGTTCTGATTCTGTGTGTGTATGCCATGGAAATTTCCAGACTTTCCAAAGTCACAGTTGCTCTGTCAGCTACTATATAGTAACTCCAAAAGGACTGAATCATGGTCAGGAATTGTGAGGAAATTAATTGCTTTGAATGTTTTGAACAGTTTTGAATTCTGTTCTATTTATTATTCAGCTGTGGGGTAAAATCCTTCAAACCTGGAAGCAAGACAGGGGAGTCTGATTTGTCTCATTTGCCAATGTCTTTTTGACCATCTTATAACTTAAAGCAAAGCAGTCTATAAGACCTGTACAAAAACGGCGGTGACTTTATGAGGAGCAAAGAAGGCTGGCTTCCTTCTCCTGAGCCAGTCTCAAGTGAGGATTCTTCTTCCAGACACCAAGAAATGCCAGGGAAATGCAGCAAAACCAGAAGAGCCCAAGGGACAAACAAAAAATTATTCAGTGACATCTGGAGGTTTGTAGCCAAAAAAAGACTAAAACTACTTAATTTAGAGGAAATTAACAAGAGGAGAAAAGAGAAGTATATCAACAACATAGCAAAAAGGAATCACATACTTACACTTCATCTCAGAGTACAAATGGGCTGTCACAAATGCAAATCCAAATTAACAAGCAGGGCCTTAAAAGACACAGATAAATACAATCAAGCAGATTTTTGACTGAAAGAATCATATTACACCCTGACAAGTTTGCCACTGGAGTTATTAAAATGCTGTGTCTCAAGCCAAACCAAAACCAGATCTCATGTTTTCAATGGAGCAAGAGCTAGTAAATCACAGTTACAGGAGACCTGCAACACATGCTTGCCCCCATGGACAGCAGATCCTGCCCACACATGGTTGCCAGCTGGGCAGAAACCTCTCACCTCAGCCAGAACTTTCACCTCAAAAGAAATTTTAAATTAAACCACAAGTGTCCTCTCCCTGAATTCACCACTGTGTCTGCCTTTCCCTGTTCATGACTTATTAAAACTATGCTCAGCAGGAACCATGAAACCTTACATGGGCCTCTCAGTTTTTTCTGAGTTTGAAGCTTTCACTTTTTTTTTTTTGCTTTTATAACTGATTTTTTAGAGCTTTCACTTTTTGAGTCCTATGATGCCTAAATTTCTTACATTTTTTAAAAGGCAGACTCTCCCATCAAATGTGATCCTGGTTAATGATTAAGGCTACATACTTGATTGCCTTAAAATCAGAAAAAGTTGCCCTTCTCATAATTTTCTATCTCTAATGTGATCCTAGAATGCAGTCACAACCTCTTCTTTCCACTTCTATAGTCATATTACATATAGTTTGATTTCTCAGCTGACTGCAAGATTTCTCTGCCTGGCACAAATCCATTCTCTAAATCTTCTTCATCTCCTGTTACAGCCTCAAGCCATGTCATCAGCTCATTGTGGACTCAGGGGCAAATTACTGTATTCAGTCTCCTCCTTCATCATCATCCTGGTATTGGCAGTATCTCCACAGATTGTTCACTTCCTAATTCAAATAAAACATTACCTTCACATCTTTGAAAAAGATCTGAAGAGCTGCTTTTTTTACTTCTTTAGCTACACTTAAAACCAGATTATTTTTCTTACTTCTCATCCTCACATGCTCTTTGAACTTATCTTCCATTGTTGGATAGTCTTCATCTTCTTAAATACTTGCTGACCTTCTTCTTCCCATCCAGTATTTTCTTATAACACTTACTTGTTTCACTACACTTTCAAAGGTTTGTGGTGAATGTGCACCCCAAAGCTACACTGGGGCCTCACTGGGCCTCTTTGTACCTGCAGTCAGAAACTGGCTGGAATGATCCAGGAGAGGATTCAAATATATTTTATCAAGGTTTTGCTACATTTCTGAGCCAGTCAAGAAAGAGAGGCTTTTGTGGGAATTGATTCTTGACAGAAGGCTTGCTGTTTTATGGGATTTGGTGCAACAGCAGGTCCACCTCCTACAAACTCCTATGTAAATACTGCCCTTCATCAAGAAGCTGAAGAGTGTGTAATAGTGCCAGCCATGGGTGAATTGCTGATATCACATTTGTTTTCGTAAGGCATAAAATATATTTCAAAGAGTATAATTTTGCCCATGGTTCTTTTGCATGACTCTGAGCAACCTGTACCTAGCTTAATTTGCATTATTCAAGGGCAATGTGAAGGTCGTTTCTGTCTGAGGCAGCAAGACACTTTGTCTGACCTGAAGCTGGAGCTGTTTTCATAGAGAAAAAATTTTCTTGGATATCGAGGGGCAACTGCATCTTGTAGTTCATGTTCCATGTTTGGTCTTGGCCTACAGTTACCAGCCAAGGATTTAAATACTGTACCAAGTCTGAGAGATATTGTTTTGTCTTCTCTATGCTTACGCAGGTGTTACAGTTCTTCAGATGCTTCAGAGGCCTGGTCCTTCCATCTGCAGCCTGTTTCTACAACAATTTCCTTTTTTTCAGAGCTGTTTTACAGACCAATAACTTAGAGTAAGTAATTGTCTCTAAATTCAGCCATACATTGAAACTGGTTGTCTGCACAGTATCACCACTTTGAGCTCAAATAAAATCTTTTAAAGGATTTGCAGTACAGGGAGTTCAGCTGGGACCTCGCATTTGCAGCACAGAAGTATGTAAAATATACAGCATACTATATGACCTTCTTTTCCAGCCTCTCCACAAAGAGGTCGCAGGCATAGTGACCTGTACTCCATACTCTGACTCTGTACTCTGCAATGGAACAGAGAATACAGACATTTGTAGTAAACCCATCAAGAATGTATAAATTATACAACTGAACTCAGTATGAGCAACTCAGACCTAAATGTGTCAGGTAGATGAGTCTGCTTTCACACCATTTGTGTACAATATCTAAAAAATCCAGACTTTTTTGTTTTCTTGACAACAATTTTGTAATGCTTCCTGTTCTAAGGAATTACTTCAGCACACCCGCACTGGCATGACTTTAGAGGTACAGCATCATAAAATTAAAGGTTATCACACAAAGATATTTATCTACTTTTAACCTCTAAAGAAGGAACTAGTTTTCCATAATTGGTAGTTAACAACAGAAGTCTGGTAATATGGAATTCAATTTACATTGAATTAGAAGCATATGCAATTTACATTCATTAGAAGCAGATTAAACTAGCTCCCTTTGCAGCAACTAAACAGTATGCTTAAACTTTCACTCTTTCATTTTTGATTTTAATTTTCATAGGGTTTTAAACACAAATTCCCATGGGAGGTATTTAATTTTGGAATATATTTCAGATAACTTACATTCAGGTGCTCTTGAAAAATTGAAAATTTGTAAGTGAAAATTGAAAATTAATGCCTCTTCCAATAGAAAGAAAACAGGTTCAGCATCATCTACAACAAGTAATTGTATTGCCATCTCATTGACATACAGTCTACATCACTTGTCTTTTGTTTGGCATGCATATATTTTACAAAAAATGCCCCAAAGAGGCAGCAGTGGTACATTAAGAGCTAATACAGGGAAAGACGAGGCATTCCCACCTGTTCCATCTTTTATGGTTCTAAATCTCACAAAGCCTTTGGGCTGTCATCCCAAAGCCCTACAGAACAAACGTTTCAGTGTGGCAAAGCTGAGAACATGCTTGGGTGCCCTAGTAATTTGCTCTGCTCCATTTCTTTTTAACTCAAATCACAAAGGTCACTCTCAACATTAAAAATGTGAGCAATCTCTTATTTCCCAAACAAATAAATAATGAGAAAAAACCACAGAAATAATAAAAATTTTCCTTGGCTTTTTAATATATTTACTTCAGTATTACAGAATTACAGTAATACTTGTAAAATGTATCCTTTTCCTTCATTAAGTACTCTTTACTGGGGTTTATTTCAAAAGCACCTAAAGCAATTCAGGTCATAAGAAAAGAACACTGCTCAAAACTGAATTTCTTCTGAGCAGTAAACATAGGATCAATGTTTTACTTCTCTAAACCCACTCTAAAAGTAAAAGGGAGCAGTTATCTCAAACACAGAGAGGAATTCTATAGCCCCCAGTCCTATATGACACCACAAGGCAATGCAAAATCTGAAACGGAGGGTCTCAACCACACCCAGTACTGGCTGCTAAACCATTAAATGATCTGATGGCCTCTTCCCTGCCTTGAAAACAAAATACTTCTTCCCCTTTTTCCTGCTTCTCATCACAACCACCTACCTCTGCTCATCTGGCCAGGAAGAATATAAAGAGGGTGTAATTGCTACCCCTGCCTGTTTGGGGCTGCTGAAGGGCTGGCTGCTGGTTGCCTTTAATCACTAACAGAAGCATGACTTCGAGACAGGAGTGTGTGACACGCACACCACAGCTTCTCACTTCCCTTACACAGCTATGTTTTGTTTCCTGTTAAAGGAGAATGCACTAAGAAAGATGTGCTCAAAAGAAAATCATCCTTTCAAAAGTCCTTCCAAATACAACAAATACAAAAGATGAAATGGAAAACCTAGATCATGAAGAAATCTGTTAAATCTTTTCAGAGAACAACTGAACTGGAAATAAGTGTTAGGTTGCACAGGGGAAAAAAAAAGTCACACACATGATATGAGCACTTTCTGTTCTTTGCAGTGAATAGGAAGGGACCTGTAATCATGATAATTACAGGTTTAACCAAAAGCAGATGCAAATGAAGAGGGGGAAGGTGGCAATTCAATGTTATTGAATCAAATGTCAAGTCTGATGGTTTCCATTACACTTTTCCACTTAATTCTTATGTATGTACTAAAAAATATGTATGTTATATACAAGCAGAGGGTGTTTAAAAATATTTACAATTATCTGGACATTTTAGG
Source organism: Chloebia gouldiae (assembly GCA_003676055.1). Lineage (NCBI taxonomy): Eukaryota > Metazoa > Chordata > Aves > Passeriformes > Passeridae > Chloebia > Chloebia gouldiae. The sequence goes on along the minus strand of QUSF01000005.1, from coordinate 10,688,227 downwards.
AAACTTAGGACATTTAGGAAACATAAAATTTTTTAATTATCTTTCTATCTCAAAAATCAGGTTCAGATTGTGTCTTAGGTGTGTAGTCAACCAGATTACCAAACACCAATAAAATTAATAAGTTATCAATATTGAAGCTTCTTTATTATTTGTCTTATCACAAAATTTTCTGATGAATATATGTTGTCACTGCATTTTCAGACTTGGAGGTATATGAGGGAATATTTTAATAGGCATAACAAACAGAGACATTCCCTTTTTATCAGCTGGAGACCATAACGAAATCAGTTTCATCCTATTTTTAAGAAAAATAAAACATTCCAATTACTTTGTGGATACCATCATTATTTTACTAATGCTTAAATTGAAGTTACACCATACTAAATTATTACAACACCCATTTTAGGGTATACTTCTGTATCACTGGTATCAGTTTTATTGGAACATAACTCAGACCACACACTGCTCAAATAAAACCTTTGCCTGAAGAGTTGGCCAAAAGGGACTGCACAGAGCTGTGACTGATAGATAAACTGTTTACACAAGATCAAAGTGCTACCAAGGTCAGGAGAATGTTACAAAATACACACTCCTGTCAAAAGTAAGTAATTGAGACCAATTTATTAATCACAGGATGCTGCAAGGCCAAGGATAAGGGAGGAATGTGAGCATGGGGATCAGAGGACAGGTCATGACCAGTGCCTGTGGAGGGCTGCAGTGAAGGTGGTTTGGGTCGCACGCACAGGAGGTTCAGGTCAGCACATAGCCTCTGATCACTGGAGAGGGAAATCACATAACACTGCACTGACCAAAAGAGTGCTGCTTTCTGCCAGGCATACACACACTGACACCTCAGTAAAGCACCAACCCAAACAGCATCCTTATGATAATAAAGCTTGCCAAGCCTCAGTCAAAACTATGGTCATCTCTTGAAACAGAAGAGCAAGACTGAAGTTTTCCAGCTAGCATCATGCTAGCACCAGTGTCCTGTTAGACAATAAAAATACTGCCAACAAAGGACACCAACAGCCTTTACAGTGCTTAAAGCTCTAAAACAAAAGAAAGGAGAGACCATTTCGTGCTTGTATTTTCCATATAGAAGATAACATAAAATAAATTAACTTAGAGCAAATCTTATAAAATTCTGAGTTTGCTATTACATATTAAAAATATATCTGTATGTGCAACTGGGCATTGCAACTGCTTTGAGCTAAGCAGAACCACTCAGTTGGAGGAAGACACTGACTAATCACCCTAAAGCAGAAGCTGTTGAAGTGTTAAACTAGCTTTTAGCCCAGTAGTTCCTTCTGCTATTTGCTTATTACAGTTCAATAACTCATTTTCTCAAGCTGAAAACCAGCTAGGAGGTGAAAAAAGAGCAAGGCTATTTTCTTCATGCAGAAGAAGAAAATAGAATAGTAGAATAAAAAATGGTGTGATAGCTGATAAGGTCTCCTACTTTTGAAATGTTTGGTAGGTACTAACCAGAACCAACTGTTAATTAATTGCAGATAGCATTGCATTTAAATTTAACTTCATTAAATTTAACTTCTTCTCAATTATTGGACATATTTACGGTAAATTTAAGTGATTAATAAAAACACCATATAACTCATAAGCACTTTCATCTCCTGGGTAAATGCTATCCAAATGTAGTCTCAAATGAAATACCAAAAATTGCTTAAAATAAATTAATTACATTCTTTACTTTCTCCTATCTAGGAGACACAAAGTGAGATTGAAACCAGAACTGAAATACTTGATGTGTATCAATTAATTTCAGAGCAGACATTCATTGCTTTATTTCTAATCCACCACCATTGTATTTTCAAAGACATAAAAACCTCTAGGTAAATATGAAAAACACCTTTTGATTTGGAGGTGGGGGAGAGGGGTTAACCTGAATAATGTTTTTATCTTATTTGCAACAGCCCTTATATTCCTTTCATGCCTGCAGCAGCTGATCACAACATTTAGTAATTCTTAACCCAGCCAACACTGTTAGCTCATCTGCATGCTAGTGTAAAAGTCATTGAGCCATTGGCTGCTGGCTCCCCTTTCCTGAAATGCCCTCAGTAAACTGCTTTCCCCACAGAAAACAATTAGATGTGAACAGCAGGGCATCCAGGCCATTTGGAGCTTGTCCAGTACCGCCGCTCATGGAGAAGGGGGAAGTCACTATTCATTTTAATGCCGGCTGCTTCAGAGATGACAACAAAGTATTTATTATCTGAAAGCTGTCAGCATATGTAAGGAAGAGAAATAGGAAGCTGCAACTCTGTATGTGTTTTGTAAGCCATAGTCATTACTAGGCAATACATAATATATTCCCAAATTGCTTAAGCAGTGCAAGCAGCTTAAGGCTGAAGTGATTGTTTATGCATTTGTAATAGCATTACACACAGGATTATGAGTTAAGTGGTTAACAGATGGAGGGACAAAAATTTCCAAGTCCTTTTGCTAAAATTACTTAGGTTGTTCTTCTTCAGTAGCCAAAGAAATGTTCGCAAAAAGAAAATTACATACCTCAGGCCAAGGTTTATAAACTTGCACTTCAATCTACTATCCTGTTTACAAATACACAAGAAAAACATTAAGAGACTGCACATCTGAAGTTGCCTGCAAATGTGTTCTCACATTTATTCATAAGTCGACTTAAATTTTTGCACTGAGTCAATGGTAAAATTCATATTACTGCCACTGAGAACAAAAGGGAAACCAGTGTAGCTATCATGGAGTGACCTAAAACCCACCTAAGTCGCCACATTGATGCAATGCATTTATCTATTTTGAAATGAATCATTTACAGACGGCTTTTGCTCTAACTTCGTGGATGATTTCTGGGAGAGACCCACTGATCTAATTTATGTCTACAGAACAAGTAGTAAAGTAGTAAACAACTTTCAGTGGAAAATAATCTCAAATAGATCTTAGGCATCTTGTGTACAAATATGATCAGGAAAAAAATACCCTTTTTTTTTTTTTTTCACCTTGCCTAGGAGTAAGGCCAAAACCCAAAAGCTGTTTCTGAAAGGGATTTCCCTTTAATCAGTGGTAGCACAGGATGCTTTGAGACATCAAAGGAGAGAAGATACTAGAAGGAGTGGAGAGCACATCATTATTATAGCAAGGGCAGTTTGTCTAAGAAGGCAGCAACAGTGCAACAAGGTTTATCTGCGCTAGTGTTCTCAATTCTTTAAAAATGAGGAACACTCTTGAACAGTTTAATCCTTGCTTTATATCATTATTTTCTCCTGACAAGACTGTTCCCTTTTCTCTTTGCATATTCAAAGAGAACATCCAAGAACACAAGTTTTGTTCATTTACTCATCTCATGCTCCAGAAGAAAATCACCTCCCTTCCTACCCTGACCCTATATGAGCATGAGCCAAGGTTGCTTCTTTATGCATCGGTGTAAACAGATGTTTAACTCAGTATCTGGTGTCCTTGAATCTTGTAATTTATCTACCTCTTCCTGTGGGGATGTGATTCATAATACTCTCTTTTCCTTTCATATTTATCCAAATACATCAGCAGAAGCAGCCCCACAGGCCACTGGCCAACAGTTGTGGACCCTTTCCTGTAGTCATTAGAGTCCAAAGGACTAGGTGGAAATGACATTAAAATGGAGGCTAGTCCACTTGATATCTCACCTTCTTCCTCACCAGTGGAAAAGGGAGCAATTTCTTTTAAGGAGGAATGTGGAGACAAAAATTCCTCTTTTTATTGGGCACAAAACCCAAAATTCAATCCAAAAGAGAAAAGAGTGTATTTGGACTAACACACAGAAAGCAGAAGACAACTCACCCTATCTACTACTTTAAATGATAATAAATGCAGTTAATTAGCACAAATTCATTATCCCAGAGCATTAAAGCAAATAAAGATGAGAGACAATCACAAATCCCTCTAGAAATTAAAATTCCTTACCTTGGAGTGTAGTACTTCGGTCAGCGGCCTAAACCACAAAAGTCAACATTGTTTTACTTTATTTTGGCAAAGGATTTTGAATGAGGTTGCAAATTCCCTACATGGATTGAGCTGCAGAGCCCTTTGGATCCTTACCATATGGCCTTTCAAATCCCTTCCCTCCCTGGGACATGACTTGTTCTTTCTTCCAAATATACTGCTGTAGGTGTTGATTTATATAAATGGTAGGGATTTGTACCTTCTAGCCCCTTTCCTGACAGGTTACTGGGGCCCAAGAATGGTATATGAGTATATGACCTTTCATTTGTGCCAGATGCAGAAAGGCAACAAGAAACTGAGGCAAGGCTCTGTTGCAGTGACATTCTTTCTTTCAGGATTTTTCATAGAGCAGCACAGAGGAAAGAAAGAGAAAACAATTTCTATTTCTGCTCCTTGTTTTTCTCATGTGTAATGTGTTTGGAGAATTATTTACCTAGGGTGATTTCTTGATTAGATTCTGGTGAAGATTGTTTGAGCCTGATGGCAAATCAGATCCACCTGTGTCTGACTCTCACAAGAGAGTCACAAGTTGTGAGGGAGTTAGATTTGGTAGTTTAAAAAAGTAAGTATTAGTACTTTAAAAAAAAGTAGTTTTAGCATCTCCTTTAAATAGTATATTAATGTATTATAGTATAGTTATAATACAGAAATCATTCAACCTTCTGAACTAGGGTCAGACATCATAATGTCTTCTCACCAGGTTCACCTGGTTTTACAATAATGCTCCACAGCTAAACCACATAAAGATTCTCTTGATTTCCTGCTTTGTTTTTGGTTTTTTTTTGCTTTGTTTGTTTTGCTTTGCTTTGTTTTCTGCTTCATTTTCTCCCTGTGCAGCAGGAAAAGAGGCTACATCAATCCCATTCACTTCTTTCATCCAGCATAATACAGGCACTGCTCTGCTTCTTTCTCTCCCAACCCCCTGCCAGGATAGCCAATAAACAAAGGCAATGTTTGAAGGAGAAGTCCAAATCATTGCAACAGTGAAATGACAACTTCTCACCTTCCCATTCATAATGGTGGACTTCAAACAACCCTTCTCACCTCAGCGTTGTTCTTCCACATCACTGATACCCCAAGCCCACTCCAGTGTCCTGTCCACCTACAGCCAATAGCACTTGTATAAAAACTTATTTAAGGAACTGTAAGGGAATGGGATACAGGAGGTGAAGAGTTCCTTCAAACAAAAGGAAGATCATTGTCTCAGTCAAGTATATCTTTTACTTTGAGTCTACTCAGTGCATTTATAAGTGTCTTCTGCAAATGACTTGCCATCTTTTTTCCTTTAGGACTTAAAGGTTACACTAAATTTCAGAGATGCCTTATATTAACTTTGAGCTGTGTGTTCAAAATAAGTAGATAAATGGTGCTAAAATCTTTTCTTTCCAGAAGGATGTTGGGTGATAAACTGCAAGGGTCAAAATCTGACCTGCACAACTGCAGGGCAGAACTTCATTACTTAAGCTGTACAGAGAGCTAAAAAGACCTGATTTCCTAGCGATCCCAAGAGACAATGATTGAGAGGCAGATAAATAAGGAAGCAGAGTTATAAGAAATATGGACTATCTTTGAATTTAGAGGAAATGAGAAAAGCAGAAGGACCTTTTGCAGTCCAAGTTAAGTGCAGGCTTAAGAATAAAAGGAGTAACATTAATAAATCTTCAGATTAAATAAATATTTAAGACAGGAGAAAAGCAAATTACTAAATCATAAAGTGCTCTAAATTCAGATTAGAAAAGACTGCTCGTCAGATAAAAATATCTTCCTTGAAAACTGCACGCAAGTGAAATTGGAGGAAAGAGACTGGCTTGCAGTAAGAAAAATGTTTTTGCTTCTAGAGATACAAATGGATAAACTGCATTTTGGGAAAAAGGCAAAGTGAACTGATCAGTTGAAACATAGAAAATTAAAGGAAATATTCCTAAAATTTTACCTGGGAAGAAAAGAATTAAAATCCAACAACCCCAAAACCCACATGACTGATTTTATTTGCATTTATTAATTTACATTTTTCAACATACAAACAAAAAATTACTTTTCCTTCTGATAGCACCTTTAAAGACAAATGCGCAGTAATAGAAAGCACATAAGGTGTTTCTCTGTCCAGCATTTTTCAAAGAAAATGCCAAAGGAAAGCTGCTGGTGATTTATTTTAAAATAGATATGACAAATACGGAATCCAGAAAAATCTTACTTCCATAGATGTCACAACAACTGCATTATTCCATTTTTGTATGAGTGTCTATCTATTCTTAGACATGGTATGCATTCTGAAGGAATAGCAAAAAAATTCAAAATTCCACAGGTTCTTTGGGCTAAATCCATCACCATGCTCTTTGGGTTAAATCCATAAAGTAGTAAAAGCTAATAGCATTTCAGGAAAAATGTTGTATCTTTGGTATTTGTGTTTTTGCAGCATATAATAGTTATTTCAAATCACTTTAGTTGTGGGAACAAATTTTCTTACAAGTTTTAACTAATGACTTGATACTATCCTCTTTGTTTTGGGTCCCATACAGTTATTTTGGAAACAGTTGTAGGATGAAAAACAGACCTTGGAAAAACACAGATTGGCTGGATATGGCCATTAAGCCCTGCTATGTTATACAGCAATAAAGATACTGTAGAAGTCTTATGCTTATTAATAGCAATCATCAACTCTATAAATCAGACTAGACCTGTGTTGTTACCTGTGTTGTTCACATGATCCCAAATGAATGACACATGGTCCTGGCATAGGCCATGAGAAGAGTGCTACAGTCTGTAGATTTCATAAAAATAAGGTAAAAATCACTAAAAACATTCTGTACAGAACAAAATAAAAAGTGATAATAAAGTTTGTTTCAAAACTGGAAAGGTTTGCTATTCATCCACCAATCTAAGCCACATTCAGTTAGATTATATATTATGATCAACAGAAAAATGTGAAAAACAACAACATGACTGACATTAAAAGAAACCTCAATGAAATGCTTTTACTTCTATAAATGTCCCTGAAGATTTTGTGCAGTGCCTGGCCACAACCACTATTTCCATCTCCATTTTGCATGAAATGCACCCTTGGCGTAGAATTTAAAAGCCATCACTGCAGATGTCCTTGCCTTCCTTCTTCTCCCAGCTTTTACTGCTGAGTATGTCTCATAGTATGGAATATCCCTTTGGCTAGCTGGGATCAGCTGTTCCAGCTGTGTCTTCTCTCAACTCCTGGTGCAACACCAGCCTCCTCACTGGCTGGGTGGGGTGAGGAGTGGAAAAAGCCTTGACTCTGTGCAGGTCCTCGTTAGCAAAAACAAAAGCATCCCTGTGTCATCAACAGTTTCCAGAACAAATCCAAAAAGACAGCTACGCAGAACAAAATTTATTCTATTATAGTTAAACCCACCACAAACCTCTTCACATTTTTCTTAGCCTTGGATTTGTCCTGCCATTCACATATTCTTTACAACAGAAAATGACCAATTTAAGAAAGTAAGGTCTTCTACTTTCCATTTCTTGCTGTATTCATTAGATTTCTCTCACCCCTGGATTAATTTGGTCTTTTTTTTTCCTTACAAAAACTTACGAAAGATTATCTTTTTAACCTGTTCTTTATGTAATTTTTGCTTCTTCTTAGTGACTGTCTGTTGACTGAAAACTCTGCTTATCAGAGCAGACTTAAACTTACAAACAAGATAGTGAGACTGGCCATTTACAATTGTGCTGCTGTGTTCAAGGGCAGGGACATGCTAGAGAATGAAATAGTAGTTGGTGAGCTACTCTTGCACTGAAATATATTTGAGACATGCAGGAATAGAATGAAAATTGCTGCACTTTAATGAAATAAGAGAAGCCAGCTAATCAACATAAAACTCACTCATACTCAGTCAATCCAACATATCCTCTTCAAAGCACTCACAATTTATTTCAGAGTTCATAAGGGAATAATCAAAAGAAACAATGTCACAAATGATGCCATGTTAGTCACTAAGATTTAGCTGAAATGAGTATAAACAGTGTCTCTCCCTTCATGCCTGATTAAAGAGCAGTTAACTATGATTGTCTAGAAGAGACAATTTCCCTCAAAAGAAATTTCCAGTGGGAAAGATGAAACCAACTTTTAAAAAGCATCTTGATAAATGATTTTCTGGGTGGGAATTCAGTTCAGTGAAGACATATGACAAAATTACAGAACAGGCTGTGAATGTAGGCTGGGGTAACTGTAGGTCTCCTTCAGAACTCTACTGTTCATGCCAGGGATCTATTTCAAAATGCAATCCTGATGTTATCCTACCATAAATTTTGCTACAAACTCATGTCTGATTTCCACTGTGTTTCTTACACTTAGAATAAATGAAGTGGGAAACAGAACAACAAATTCTGAAGTATTCCTCAGGTGACTTGTATCAGAACACAGTACTTAATGAAGTGCCATAACAGGCAACTGTAGTCCTCCTTTCTGGAAGGACATCAAGCACTGGGGATGCTGGCAATAGCATACATTTTTCATTTGAGCACTATTTCCAGAGACTTTTTTTTTTTTCAATTGAAACAATCAATCTCACTTAGGATGCAAACAGCTGTTCTTCATTCAACAACTTCACACAGAATAAGGGATTTTAAAAGACATATTTGGTGTATTTTCTGTATTCGTATGCAAGCTGCTATGAAGTTCATGACCAAAAGTAAAAATAAAGAAAAAAAGTCTTCTCTTATATGCAGAAGCAAAAACACCACCATACTTTATCACCACATTTCAGTTTTTCTGTTCTTCCTCAGTCATTCTACTAAATGACTACACAAGATTAAACTGTAGTCAAATCCTATTTTCATATTCAGGAGCTCTTTATGAAGGCACATTGCGACAACATCAAATTGCTTTTAGCAATCCAAGCTTAGAGATTCAAAACCTTTTTTCCTCCAACTTGCTCTTGCAATGTCATTTGCTTTGAGATTTTAAATAAAACCAATGAATTTGTGACTTCTCAGAAGAAACAGGATATATGCTGTTCTCAAGAAAAGGAAGAGGCAACTGCACATATATAATCTTACTTCTGCCAAATGTCTTTGCTCCTGGTTGATTTTGGTTACGTAGTCTCAGTATAAAGTAAACAAATTTAATCCAATTTATATTTCTAAGTATTTTTTCCCATTATTCTCAGAGTGATACACTGAATCCAACAAAAAATCCAATGCTTTTTGGGTAAAAACCAGCAACTGCATGGATTGCCAACTGTCTTTTTGAGGGGGAACCTAACCATCTTCTCTGCTTGTCTCCTCAGGAAAGGAGATCCTCAGCCGAGGTCCTTTTAGAAAGGCAAACCCAATAGCCTTTCATTCCTAGTTCTGCCAAACCAACATTAAGAAAGTCTTGGAATCAATGCTTTTAAAATAAATTTAAAAAATAAAATAACAAAAGTCTGATTTTTAGTCATACAACTATTCTAATTAGAATCAATATTTTCTCAAGGCTTCCAGAAACAAAAGTACTTTGAAAAGTTCTCAGCAGAACTTTAGTTCTGACTATACATAAACATAACACTAATATGCCCTTTGCAATATGCCCATTGCAATTTGAGAGCCAGATTTTGGGTAAACAACATTGAGAACTGCCCCTCCCTCCTTGCATCTCTCCCTCCCACACCATTAATAGGTATAATGGTGGGTTACCACACACTAAATTCATTTAGCCCTCACTAAATTTGCCAAACGTTAAGATCCTCCTTTATAGTATTAAAAAAAAAGCCAACAAAACAACTCCTTCCAAGAATATAATGAATAAGCCCATAATTTAAACAGCTGTAAACTAAAATTAACATTAGCATAATTATATGTCCTACAGGGCAAACTGAATTCAGGATCTATCTGCTCTAAAATATACATTTTAAAACGTATTATGTCAATGGTGCAGCAATCTCAAGGAAGTTTCACATTAAAAGGCTAAACATTAAGTTAATACTGTGACTACCCAGATGTCCAAAGACATTTTATTCAATGTCTTCATAATAACATTGCCTTTGCTGACATAATAACAAATAGAATTTTTAAGTAATTAATTAAATATTGAGAGGTAATATTTTCAGCTCTGTATGGTCTGCCTCTATAGCATAGTCAAAGCTCTGGATTTTAGCAATTAAAGCTGTTTGTCTCATGACTTTCAGAAGAAATAGCAACAATGTAAGAAAGGCAAGCATATTAGTAAAGATGTCTCCAAGAAGTCAGGTTTTGTCCATGCAGCTCTTCAGAACATCAATTCCGTAAAGGCGTCTCAACAACTGTAAACACCTGCTATATATTAATATTCTACTTGAGAAGTATTACTCAAGATGTCCAGGTTGAAGATGTGAGTCATTATTGTATTCTATATATTGCAATAGAAGTGTTTTTGTCTTCACTAGCGACAGTTCTTTCAATTACAAAGGCATATTGCTATTACTATTAAATTAATTGAACATAGAGCAAATATTTTGCACAAATTTGAGCAGTCTCATAACTGAAAGGCATCTTTGTCTATTACTCTCTCTCCATTACACAACATTCTGTATGATATGGCTCCTGATGTTTGAGAGATGGGACTATCATCTCTGGGAAACTATTCTGTCTCTAGCACTAAAGAGGTCTCCTGACAGCTTAAATACTGTATTGTTCAGATTCATTTTATATATTCTTGTAACATATAATCTTGTGTTCTAAACAATCTCACTCTGCTCCATGAATGACATGCCATATGTGAGCCAAAATGTCTTTTTTGTCTTTGCTTTTTCACTATAACTTTCCTTCATTGCATTTCATTGCGTAGACACTTACCTGACACATCCCTAGAAAACATTACTGTGGATGGAGAGAAAGGTCATTGAGCATGCTCTGAAAGATTCTATATTCCTAATCATTATTAGCATTCTTGTATTTCAGATGTTGCTATCACACAGTAAAGACCCTCTAACCTACATGCATAAATTCGGGGATCCTTTCCAGTAGTTGCAACAACACAGGAAGTATTATTACAACTAAAGGCCATTGAAGACATTCACATGCACAAAAAAAAACTTGTCATCTGTCTTTTTGCCTGTCATATCACTTAATCTTGCATTATTATGAGATTTGATAGGTTACAAATAAAAACCAAGGAAAATAATTTCAGAAATGTGATCCAAATAGAGAGACTTAAGCCTTCCTAATGTTTCCTTTTGCTGTCCACCCATAGCACTGTACCATAAATATTTTTTGCCACTGCTACGTCTTGTTTACTTTGTGAATTCAGAATGAAAAATCAGGGGAAATGAGAACACTTCTAACTTGCAAAATTTGCTTTTCCTTTTTTTTTTTTTTAAATCAGATTTCATTCATCCCAATTCCACTAAACAATATTAAGCAGCTGCTTATTATTTCAATTAATTGAATTAAATCAAGCAGAGCAACATTAAAATATTGTCCCAACCATACAATTTAGAGCAGAAAAACTTAGTAGCGCTAGAGGGGAAAAAAACCCCTCAACCTGTAAAAGCTATAGCCCAGTGTTACCCCCTCTCACAAATGGGTAGTTACTCTAGATGTACATGATTAGGAACCAAAAGCAAGCTATTTCTTAGATTGTCTTCTGTTCTCTGTTTGAAAAATTCACTAACCAACACAATTAGTCATCTAACTGTTCCCTAGGGAGATGAAAGCAATACATCATAAAGCATTTTTAAAGAATATGAAGCATGCATTGAAAAAATAATATATCAATAACAGTGCTGATTTTAGAGACTCCTTTTTTTTTTTTTCAATGTAATGTAGGTGTATCTATGATAGCTTTATATTTTGCTTTTTCAGGCACTTTGTTCTGGCTCCTCAGTCTTTTTTTTTTGACTAACCAATTAATAACCAAATCATAATCAGCAATGATAAAATCAAAATCAGAGCAAGTCTCCGGTAAGGTTCTGCCAATCTGTATGATCAGGTATGTTAATGTGATATAAACCATCCCCTCCTATTATTCATTTGGATCCAATTTCAGACCTGAAGTCAAAGCAAAATTCTCCTCTGGTTACCGGCCAGGCCTATTTTAAGACTGAATACTTTCCTGAACTTACATACACATATCAGGTGTCTAAACTCTGAGATTTGTAAATTTTGGCAGAACATAACCATTTAATTATAAAAGTTCCAGTGAGCCTCTGCAGTGACCACTCTCAGTGGTGGTGCAGCACACAGGTAGTGCAGCACACACACAGCCTGTGAGGTCAACAACAATTTCCTCTGTTTGAACAAATTAGGTGTGCCACTTGCTCCCTGATAGAATAGCAAAAGTGCAAAACTGATTCCCCAGGTGGATAAAGCTTCCATCCAATGAATTTAATTTTTACAGTGGTTCAAAAGCAATCTGCTTTAAATGAAAACGTAATGCTGCAATATTGTGTTAAGGATCTGATTTGGCTCTTACCCATGCTTAGGTCAACTCGCATTTCATGGGTCTCACAGCAAGGCAATATTACCCAAATATGTTGTAGACTATAACAAAAGGTCAGCAAAGAACAGAATATCTGCTGTGTGTGCACCTACCTTGCTTTATTCACTTCAGTTTGACTGCCACAGCTTGTATGTAAGGCAAGAATTTCAATGGCTTTCACTGATGACTTTTATTCTTTTTAATCTTTTTGTCTCTTTTGCTTGTTTGGAATGTTTTTTTAAGGACACAAGGAAAGCTTCTCACAAACATACCTTACCTTCCCTCTTACCTGAGTGTGATACTGATCACAGGATATGGTCTGCCACGGATTTAAATTCTCCAAGAACTTGTCAGCCATGAAGACCAGTACACTCCATCAAAATAACACTTTACGATAAATTTAACATTAAAGAGTAATACTCAGCATATCAGAAGCTCTTTATGTAGTGAGAAGAAAACTTTATGATATGCTTCAGGAAAAGTAATTTAAATCCAGTGACTTTGCCACAGTCAAAAAAAGTTTGTGTCAAATAGGAAGCACAACAAGTATCATCTTCACCCTGATGGGAATGTTGCCAGTAAATGCACTGTAACTAGACCTCAAAGCTGGAACTACACATGTGGATAACCCATATTGCTTTTCACAATTTCAAAAATCAAAATAAATTATTTTTTCATTATTTTCTTATTGTTAGGCTAGTTATAAGGCATACTTCCCCTATAAGGGAGGAGTTCACTGCATATGTCATTTTTCATTACATCAGGAAAAACCTCCTAGGACTTGTAAATAGCTGTGTTTTTAATAGCATCTTGAGAGCACCAAGAGGCACTGACTAGGATCATGGCCAGTGAGAAGACAGAACCCATATGGGTCCATTTATCAGCAAGATAATCATTAAGAACACCTTCTGCATTTTCACCACTCTGAAGCATATGAGATCTACAAAAGAATAACCAATCAGAGAAGTAAAATCAAACTTTGTATTTAAAGTTATGGCAACTGTTCTGTTCTGACTTCTACATATTCCATGTGAAAAAATCCCAGCAATGTTCTGCTCAAAAGCAATACTTTAACATGACCATAATGTGTTGCCCTCAGTCCAACCTCTTCTCCATCCGTTCCTGCTGCACTATTTAATCTAGGACAGCGGGATTTATACAGGTACCTGTATGAATCAACAGTAACAAAAGAAACCTTTCCAAAAAGTAATGATCTTGGCTCAACCCTGTGGTTATTAGAGTAATCCTGAGGGGAATAAGAAAGCCAAATTTAGAGAAAGGAAGGCTTTAGCAAGCAGAGAGAGATAATATTGTGAGGAGATGAGAATAGAAAAGTGGAAAATAAGATAGCATGGAAACTTGCATTTGCTCTCAGCCTCAGACTTTTCCCAGTTTTGGGATTTTTGATTAAAAAAAATGCCAGGGAAACACTGCTTCTGCTGCTGCTTGCTTTCCTTTCAGAAATTTAAGCATTGAAATTCCACCTTGCTAATAAATTATGTAACAAGATCACGAATACACATTTTATTTTTTTAACTTTAGTAAGATCTCTGCTTGAACTATGTAGTAAAAGACCTTGGAGAAAATATTTGTAGTTCATTTCTAGATCAAATAACCTGAAAAATGAGCCAAAAAGACACTGGAACAGCATTATAAAAACACAGAAATTATTAGTTTTTTTTGAACTTCACACACATCAGCTATCTAAAAAGAAAAATACATACAAGAATAACAGGGCTTTTAAAACAAGCAAAGAGACTACACAGACATTCAGTTTTTATTTTTATAAAAAAGTCAGATTTATTAGTGCCAATGTATGTTCATAGAAGGAAACAAAAACTAAGCTAATTTGAGTAGCAACTTACATCAAAGGATATCAAAATAATATTTCTTGTAAGTGAAACATAATACTTCATTTAACTTGATTCTTGCAAACTAGAAGTCCTTGTTATCTGTCTATGAAGCCTTTAAAGAAAAGTTGCTACAGTCAAACAGGGTCCTGATAGAACTTGGCACATAAAGAAACAATTTCATATTCACCCATACAACACCTCTCACTCTCCTGGAGCACTCATTCATACAATACTTACAAAATGCATATACATTATGACTAGAGCCATGTGTGGCCTAAAGCACATAGAATATCTCAGTTCTAAATGTAACATATCTCTACATCAAAAGCAGGTCTCTGTATTTACAGCAGATGATCTCTCTCTGCAGATGGGGCATTTGCTTGAAGATCCTTTTGTTAGCATATGCTAAGATGCTCAAGTTGTCAAATCATTTATCAAATTAGGAGTGTATCTACAGGAAGATCTGTCTGATCGTGTGCGAGGATTCTAAGGCAATAATAGTAGTTGTTCCACAGGAATAGCACTGCCATTGGAACCCACTTTCCATCGGAGCAGTAATGCCTTCCTTCTCCAGATGCAGCCAGGTGTAGTGAGACATTCATGATCTGCAAACTGTTGGCTCAAAAGTCTAAAACTTCTTGGTTTTTTGTTTTTTTTTTTTGGTTTTTTTTTTGGTTTTTGTTTTTTTAATGTTCATGGAATAGCACCATAGGAATTCACACTTGATATCAAAAAAGATCCTGGGTCTGTTGTTTTGTTTTGCTTCACTATCATGGATAGTCTTACTCTTAGGAAAAAAAAACTAACAAAAACCTCTTTGGGAAACTTGTCTTTTGGACACTACTGCAGCTTCATTTCTGAGTAACTGAATCAGGCAAATAGCTCATTCACAAAAAGGTCCAAAGAAATAAAGCTTAGCAGTTGTTTCAAACGTACTGCTGAAAACAAATTCAATAGGAGGAGTTTCATTTCTCCTTCTCATGGATATAGATTTTGATTCAGGACAGGTTTTCATTTCAGTCTCTTTCTATATTCAGTGCAAAATAAGAGCACATCATCAGAGATAGCTTACTTAACCAGTAAACCAAATGTTTTTAGATGCTTACACCATTAAAATTCAGTCAGCTAGTGATTGGTCACTAGTGCTGACCGATGTAACAGTTCAGACTTCTCAGTCTTTAGTAAAACAAAATACTCTGTAGATCAGTTACATTTCAGAAGTAGGATTTTCCAGTTTCAAAACACTAATAACCTGATATGACAGGTGCATTTGTAAAAAATACAGAACAATGCAGGAAGGCCTTCTCATTTCATATCTTCTTTCAAGTCCTTGTACACACCGTACACAGCATTCAAAGTCAAAACAACTAGGTAGAAGGACAGTATTTTGAGTGTGTGACCTAAAAGAGCTTCTTTTCCTTCTAGACACCACACAATTGTCAGAAGGAAGAACAGTCTAGAGGGGCACTTCCCCTGAATCAAACTGATTGAATCCACATGTGGTTCTAGCAAATACTGGACCATGAACATAAGCTTTTATATTCTCCCTGCATGCAAAGTCCTTTCACAAGCTCTGCAGGGACAGTCAAGTATGGAGCCTGCACATCATCGTCTTGACTATTCCACTGGGGTAGGTGACTTTCTTCTTTTATTTTATTTCAGTCTCTGGGATTATAAGTCAGCATTTCAACTGAATTACTGTTAAACATTTGTGCTAATAACTTCCGTTTAAAAAAAAATGGCATGCCTTCCTTCCTTTTCACTGTGCGTTCTGTCTCACTCTTCTTTTCTGGCATAGAGGTTCTTGTGTTATTTTTTGGTGTGTACACTATCTGGATATTTTATACTTCTGTATCGTATATGAAATCCTTTCTTGTTGATTGTATCATCAGTGTGAAAGTGAAGTAGAAGAGATTCTCCTGCTGAAAAAATTTCTTCTGGTGGCTAAAATAAATTAATAAAAATAAAAAAAATTATCTGTCCACTCTGTGTATTCATACACTATTTTTTCTTTATGAATATTTTGCTTTTCCTGCTACACTTCATCACATAATTCCACTATGTCTCATACAATGCCATCTTACATCATCAGACAGAATAGTTCAATCTCACTGTGCTCTCAGTTAAAGGTTAGGAATTTTAGAGGCAGACTGAGAAAATAACCTAAACTCCTAGTTTTTCTCTAGTTCTGCTGGAGAAACTAAGTGACTGGGCAGGATCATATACAATATTCTAAATTTAAAGGAACAACAGAGGCTAATACTATTTTCTGTCTTATTCTTCACAGCCCTCATGATGTCCTGTTTCATTACTGAAGCACATTGATCAGAAGTAGCAGCTACACTACCAAATCCTCCTCCTAAAGTTGAGAAGGTGGTAGTATGTACTAACATATTTTCTTCCCACTCCAGTTTGAATAATTTTGCTTTTTATTTTTAATAGCTTTTCTCTTTCATTGTATCTATCCTATGTGGCATCTGAAGCCATTCATTTACATCTTATCAGAACCAAACCATCACCACCAATGTGCAACCATTCCACCCCAGTCCCCCAAAAAAAGAAAATAATTCAGCTCATTTTCTGGTTTACTGCCCTTCTACTTGTAAAATGTGGTAACTTACAAAGAAAAATATTGTTTTGTGTAAATCAGTAGATTTTAGACTCAATTAAAGCATTTCTCTTAGAATGCATCCCCTACAGCTCAAGTGGAAGCACGTTTTGTGCAGCATTAATTAGTGTTCAAAAATGCACTAAAAGGATTTAAGCCAGTTTACAGGTAACTTGTCTGAATGACTGAGATGTTTGATCCATCCCAGAGGCTGAAAAAAAGTGACACATAATCACTTAAGAGCTCCTGTCATCTTATATAGTGTCTGAAGCCTTTTATCTAGGCAAAGAGTATGTGCCCAAAAGTGTGCTTGCACTGGCATACATATAAAGAGTTGAAGACTTCTGGGATCACTGCACCAGTTTTCACAAGGCAGGCAGCCCACAGACCAGTGCAAGTCCAAAATGAGAAACAGGATACAGCATTTTCAGGGTGTCATCTGGCCAATTTCCTCCATGCCTCACAGTTAAAATGTGCCAGAATGCATATAGAATTTCATGGTTTTCTTAAGGCCCATATTAATCACCCAATTTAGGAGCTTTTTTTTTTCCCAAAAATCAGGCTTAAAAGTCAATGAGCAAAAAAAAAAGTCAATAAATACTTCCCAGCTGCCCCTCCTACTTTAAAATGTGTCTTCTTTCCAATTCAAAGAATTTTAATGTGTTAATTTTCAACACTGGTGCATTTCCCTCTATGTAAGAAAAGAAAGCTTCTAACTTTTCTTTGTGTGCTGATAAACATGCCACTGCCAGCTATTTAAAGCTTAACATAACAATACTTTGGTCAAAAAATAGGAAAGAATATTTATTGATGATAATATTTCAAGGGAATGATTTTACTACAAGCCTGCAAATTTATACATTAAAAACGGAACAGATAATCTAGTACCTTCACTATAAGGTGTAGTAACTAAATCTCATGATCCTTATCTTCCTCTTGCCCTGCCTTTCTTCTTTTTGTAGAAACGAAAAATAAAAAGGTTTCTACCCATTTACTTACCCCAGAGCCACAAAATCGACCGAGTCTCACTGCTGTCTTATCATGACCATCAAAAAGCTCCACAAAATCATAGCCACAGTCTGCCTCTTCCTCAACCTCGAAAGTCTGGAACACCAACTGGACACGAGCGCCGCGCTCGGCCACCAGCAGCCAGTCGCAGTCTGCCTGAACAGGGTAGGTGTTGTCACCAAACTGAGCGTGTGAGTACAGGTCCTTGGGCTTCAGTTCAGCTTTCAAACGACCACCACACTCTAAATGGAGGGGGGAAAAAAAGATGAAGAAGCTTATTCAGTGCAAATTTGTGGTTTTTTTTTCTCATAGATGCTCAGTCTCATTCAGGCTGTGTGCATTTAATCAAACAAGCTGAGAGAGAAGTACTACGCAGTGTGAATTTAATTCCATCATTCTGAGTTTTCTTATATAAATTCTCTTTTATAACTAGAGACATTTGAACATAGTTCATAATTTTCAATTGAAAGATGAAGCCAGGGAACACCAAAGGAATGTGATTTAAGCAGTATGACAGTCTTTGAGTAGCACTGGAAAGACTTCTGTGGCCAACAGTGGTGACTTCCACAGGAGTTTATGACACCATTTGCAAGTGATGGGGAGGATCAGCTCCAGCACACTCATAGTCAGTGACTGAGTGCAAAACTTTTTTGTTTCACAGTAGTGTCAGCTTTAACCTTAATGTGGCACCTGAAGAGGAAACTCAATACTAACACCACTGCAAAGCTTGCTGCTTTGCTTGCTGTGTAGTACATGGGCAGGCATTTCTCTGCAAAAGAGTGTGCTAGAAGAAAGCTGCTGCTACCAGATAAAGTCTTGAAGCTGAAAGCCTGTTCTTGAGGCAAGCCTTGGGCAGGAGATCTATGTCTTCTGTCAAAAACATTATTTTAGCATAAATCTCTGTGTGTATGCAGTTGCAAAATGGATGTGGGCCTTTAGATGTTGTTCGTAACTGCTCAAAGAGTTCAGAATTTAAATATGAATTAGCTTTAGTGCACAGGTGAATAAGGTGTAAAACAAATAAGTAAGTGTTATTAGAACCCAATGAAGAACAGACTAAAATTGTACTTAAGAAAAAATTCATTGCTTCCAAAATGCATCATATTTCCAAAAGGTGGGTGCAGAATTTTTTACTTTATATGTATGAAGATTTCAATGCAAACAGAATAATTTTGTTTTGGTTTCTCTTCAAGAACAAATCACCTTTTACAGCACTTGATAAAAGCATCAAGTGCAAATGAGCTTGAACAAAATATTGAGACTCACAAGTTTAGATTTAATTTTTATAAATAAACAGATAATTTTCTCTGCATTTAAAAATATGTATGTATTATTGATTGATGATTTTAGAGTAACCTGAAATGAAAAGCAAGATTCAAATCTTTCTAAGCTTTGGTGAAGGGACACTTTGAATTTTACTTCACAGACTCCACCCACACTAAACATGACCAATTGCACTATTATATTGTGAAGAGCCACATTTCAGCTATAGTTAATAATGGTAATGACCAAATCCTTACTCTTTAAAAAGAGTGGGTTTTTTTCTTAATAGGGAAATGAAGGAACAAAACAAGGAAATATAAATTATGTAAGTAATCCATTATGTATGATCAGTTCAATCTGAAATTTCAAATATTTTTCTCTTAAAGAATAAAAAAGAGCACATGATAAAAAATTGGCAAGATAGTTCAAACAATTATTTCTTATTGATATTGTAATTTACTGTTTTTTCTCCCCATTCTGAATTTCAATTGCGGGTTTTTTTTTTTTGTTGTTGTTTTTGTTGTTGTTGAGGGGAGAAGGGGTTGTTTTGGGTTTATTTTTTGTTTTACTGGTTCTTGCCAACATTAGGAACATCTCACTGCCTCAGACACCAAACAGCTGCAGAAAAAGAAAACATTTAATGAACTGTCTGCATTCTTTCCCTCTGTTTGCTACAGAGGACCGGAGTTTAAAGGAAAGTTGTAGCCATACAACTACAAAAAATAGCCATTCCCGTTCCCCTGCCCTTCTCTCACAGATTATAACCTCATATTTTAGAATAGAAATCACAAGCCAAATTTTAAGTTTCTTAAGAATTAAGGTGTAGTTTCAGAAGTCTACATCCAGCCTGCACAACGAGGCTCTGCACTAGGACAGAACAGAGCAGAGCCACACAGCACTGCTTGCTCAGCCTTGGTGCCAGAACTAACCCATTGTGGCTTCCACTGTGCAGGCACAGCTGCCCTGCTGTAGGCAGGGTGTTTGCTTCTGACCGTAAAGAAATATGTCCAACTTGTAAAACCATGGTGATCTCTGAAACCATGATCACTGAAACCATAGTTTCAGTGAAAGACTCTTTCTAGATTCGCTAAGGCACAAAACCTCTCATTTTTCATGACCTTTCTGGGGACTTTGAGGCTTATTACAAACGTAAGAACAAACGGAGCAGTAGTTTCCTGACTGTCTAACAAGCCAGACAGTTGGGAAAAGCTTAAATCCACACCATCTGAACTAATGAAACAAGATTATAAATTTGATTCAGCACTCCCATACTGAATTATTACAGCTATTTTGGGAGCAACACTAGCATCTAAACTTAGTGACATCTGAGATATCCAATTTGGTTTGAGATATCCTCCCAGCACTGACAGATACAAATAGGACCTAGAGTAGATCTGTAACCTCCTAGAGCAGTGGCTGGAGGCCAGGCACCATAAATGAAGCTGTCCAGAAGAGAACTAGATGCCTGAGTCAGGGCAATCAGATCACTCCCTGAACAAAGATGCTTAATGTTCTGTCAGGAGCATTTTTATTAATTCCTCTTGGATGGGCTATGTGTTTTCTGAGAGGGGAAAATATGACAATCTCCTTCTAAAATTGCATTGCAGTTTCAAAACAGCATTTCATAAGTTTTGCTCCACCCAAGGAAGCCTTTCCATACAGTTTATTTTTTAAGCTTTACTGTATTTGCTGCTACATTTTTATCCTGTTTTCTGAAATATTAAATGGAAATTTGGAAATTGGATAGCGCTTCAAGCCAAAAAGTGTCATAGAAGGGAAATCATCATTGACAGCATCTACTGGAATAATAAGGGGCCATTAAATCATGAAGATGCCAGGAATGCAGCAGCAGAGACAGCTCTGGGCACAGAATCCAGCTACTCTTTCACTGTGGTTGTGTTACAGCAGTCCTTCCACTGAGTGAGTTCTGCCAACACAGTAGAAGTGACAGAAGCATCTTCCTCAGCATTCCCTGTCTGTCTGCAGGGATTAAACTGTGCAGGATCAAGCTGTGCAGGATCAAACACAACCTTGTCTACTTCCATTGCACACCATTCAATCAGTTTTTTCTAGAAAAGATGAACTGAGGGAATACTATCCTCTGCCCATACACTTGTTAGGTATCTGTTCATTCACATGTGCCCACAGCAGAGATGTAAAATTCTCACAGAATTCTCACAGAGCATCTGCGTTTGGCTCAAGGCTGGAGAAACAGACTGCAAGACCTGAGCTGTCCCACATTCAAACACTACCTCCAGGTACATGCCAGAGATGAGGGTTTCATCTCAGGGAGCAGTCTGTGCAACAGCAGCTGACAGAAATAAATGTCCTCTCTTAAGGAGGTAAACTTTGTAGATTTTTATAGCATTCTTAAAAACTAGGTTGATTTCATTTTTCAGAAAAGAACATGCTTGTCCATGCTACAACTGTTTTTATATTTAAGGCACATAAAACTCAGCAAGTCATAAAAAAACTTGCAGTCTTTAGAATTTAGTGAGTATACATCTGAACTTTGTTCACGTAGTTACTGCTCCAGTTCTGCAAACTGAAAATGAGGACAATAAATGAAACAGTTTTACAACACCTGTTCTAGCAAGAGTTCTGACCTTTAACTATATACCCTGAGGTAATTAAAAATGGTTAATTATTACTTTTATCCAATTTTGCATCTAAGGGAAAATGTTACTGTAGTAGGGAAAGCAAAGCATTGCATGCTTGTAAAACAAGATTTTCCACAAGAAAAACAGAGTTACAGGTAGCTAAACTTTTCACTTTCAAGGCCCAGATCATAAAGATTTCATATACAGTTGTCTACTGTCTTTCTCTGAAAGGGAAATTAAATTAATAAAGATTTTGAATTATTTAGAACAAATCAGAAGGAAAAAAAGACAAAATGCCAGCATTGATATATATGAGGATTTTTTAGCTGAACATTACACATCAACTTGATGGATACTTTGGGTAATATCATATTACATTAACCTTGTAATATTACAATTATTAAATTATTGTATATTACTAACTTTTATTACAATGTAATAAAACTCATTACCTTGATAATTCTATTCATAACTGTTACCTGTCATTAAAACTTATATCCAAGAAGATATATTTATGAAATGTTTTCTGAATTATTTATTGCCTGGATAAATAAGAATTAATTCTGGAAAATAAAGACAGGCATTATTATTGAGGATTAAAGTAAAGGTCAAGAAGGTCCAGGTTCCCTTGTTTTACTGCAGGCACTGGATGTTCAGAGCTTCAGCACTAGAGGCCACTGTAAGCCAAGCAACGTCAGGGGAAAATCTATACACTGAAAATATCCCCAAAACTCTATAAATGCAATTATAAACCACTGTTTCCAACTTCAGTGACTTCTGCCAAAAAATAAAATTGAATGGAAATATGAAGAACATTTTATTCTAAAGGTCCTAAGAAAGTCTTTAATGTTTTTTCTTATTCTTCTTTGGTATGTCTTTCCTTTTAAGCACTACAAGAAAGAAGTAACTATTTACACGAAACTCAGATTAATGTCTAAATTAGAACAAGAGAGTAATGGAGGTGCATCACATGTCCCAGTTAAGTGTTGTCATTACAAACACAATGAAAAGATATTCAATCTTTTATGATCTCAAGTCATGGATCCTGAGGATCCTCATTTCTTATTTGACTCTGCTGCAACACCTTTTAATTTCTCACTAATGAGAGAGAGACAGGGAAAAAGGAATATCTAAAATATTAGAGAATACTTTCTGCAATCTCAGACTTTACCTACTGGGCTTAAGGCTTCGTTAGATACAGCTGTTACATCAGTGAACTCAAAAAAAAAAAAAGTCTGTATCTACCACTAAAGAACAATGGGTAAGTTATTAGTAAAAAGCACATCCTGATCTCTGACCTGTGGAGTGAGTTGCTTGGAAGCCTTTTCTTTGAACTGAAGCATCAGAAATAAAGCGGAGGAACATTTTGTTTCCAGTAGCAATGAGAGGATCTGGTATTTTATTGCCACATAAGCGTCCCAGGATTGGCGATTTTTCACTTTCACCATCAAACACTTCCAAGTGGTCATAAGCACATTCCTGATGTTGTTCTATTTCAAATTCATTGAATGTCTAGGGGAAAAAAAATAATATGACCCATTGTGGGACTGTATTTACACGGTACATACACATATATATTATTATGTTATAGAATACAAGGATTAAGTAAAACGACAGATTTTAACATTATTGCTTCTACAAGCCTGTAGGTTTGAAAAATACATTGATCTTGAGAATGTGGAATAAAAGTTAAGACACTGAACTTCAAGAGTGCATCATCCTTCATACAGAAAGGCATTAGTGTCTTTATAACAACTACTACCTATAAGAGTATAAAATCTAGAATACTGCTGCCTTTCTGCTGAATGCACACTGTTTTTAGGATTATTCCAAATTTCATAGAGCATTCAAAACAGCAAAAAGTCAGAAACTACTGTTCCTTGTGTTGTTGAGGATTGATTGAAACATCTGCAAAGCATAATGGCTCCCCCCTGCCCTTTTCTAAAACCTACATCACACTGCAACTAAAGCCTCTTGAGAATGACTTTTCCACATGAAGGTTTATGCATGAAAGTTATATTTTCTAATCTATTATTTAGAAATCGATTTTTTTGTTCTTACAACTTAATGCTGTTTCAGGCTTCACCCTTCATGCTAAGGTCACATTTTTGCTAGCAATAGCATTGTGAAAAACAACAAAATTGTGCTAATTGTTTGTTGGAACTAATTTCAGGCATTTCCAAAAAGTGTATGCCATGCCTGACAGAAACTGTTAACACACACACAACTAATACCTGCATTTCTGATCTGGAAGACTGTCTTCCAAGACTAGAATGATATAAACAAACTTATTTCAAGGGGACATCTAAGATTTTTCAGATAAGACTTTTTGACCAGGACTAAATTTCAACAGCGCTGAAGCTTAATATCTGGTAATTTCTCCTCATGTAAACACTATGCAGGCAATATTCATCTTTGTGAATTTTGTATAGCATAAGCTACAATTTAAGGTGGAATTCAAAATCTATTTTGTTCAACAAAACAGCATAAAACCAAGAAATACACATGCTTTCATGAGTAGTCATGTAGCTGACAGTTTATGAAAAAAAAACCAAAAAAACCCAGAAAGCCCCAAACAAAACCCCATAATCCAAACAGAATAGGATTAAGAAACAATAATTAAAATGAATAAAACTGAGCTATCAAATACTGAGCAAATATCACAATTAAGCATTCTCCCTGGTACACCAGAACAAATCTGACCTACCAAATCACTTGTGGAACCCTGAGACTGTGACATGCAATGGTAATTTATATTAAGAGCTGACCTAAATAAAGAGCTAACACAGTTTTTTTCCAGAGAACCTCAATATTCAGAACAACACTTATGTTATGTGAAGACCTGTGTGATGCAATGGATGCACATTCATTTCACTGTGAAGGTTTGGAGTTTACATTAGGGGACTGAAACTGCAGAGGCAATGAAAACAGCTGTACAGCAATCACTCCTACTGCTCTTAAATTGTGGTCAGCTATCCTACTTTTATGATGCCAGCTATGTGTTGCCATTTATACTGAAATAAAATCAGATGGATTAAAAAAACCTCAGAAAGCTGAGAGGCTAGGTCTCAGTAAGGGAGTTACTTAAACACAGTGCTGAGTCAAGCCAGCTTGGAATCAATGGGAGCAATAGGCATGAGCCAAGAGCAGCTTGAAGAAATTTGTTCTCTTTTAGTGGAAAATTATATCTGTTTTGTTCACTTCTCACCAGCATGAAAAACTCCCAACCAAAGCAACACTCTCCAGGAAGCAAATCTCACTATAAATTGTAATATGCACTTATTATTTTTAATATTTGACTTCTCACTGAGATTCCCAAGACTGCAGAAGCACAGTACATGTTATATTGTGTCCTCCAAATATGACCAGAAAAAGTCCTAAATATGTTGTGAGCATAGCAATCTATTCTAGCAATTCCAAAGAGAGTGCAACGAGCTTGCTTTTTAAAGGAAAATCAGATCTTAATGTGCATAGTCCTTTAAAATCCCAAAATGCCTGATATTTTAAAACACCCATAGACAGTCTCAGTTTTTTTTAAAAACAGCCATTTCCTTGCAGGTTTGAAAGAGAACTGGTACACAAACTTTAAACATAACTGAATAGTTGCTGCCAACAGAGCTAAACAAAGGATCTAATAAAGCTGGTAGTATAACTCAATCACACCCTTTCTTCCTGAGACAAATGCTTTTGAGTTCCTACCCCACCGTGACTATTTTAACCACATGTGATTTGTCTCCTTAGTGGGAATGGTGTTCAGAAATGTTACATATAGCTTCTGATCATCCAGTCCTTTCTATCTACACCACTCAACTGAGCAGATACGATGGTGGCAGTTACGGACAGCTGCCTGGATGGGACACTTAAGTCTGTCTCTTATAAACATCCGGCTGATTAGCTCATGGAAATCAGTCTCTCTGCTATGTACATTTTCAAAGCCATCTTTATCTACATGCTTCATTTAAAAGTTCTGAAGTACATATCCTTTTTTTTTCATAGGCTTCTTAATTGCACTAAATACTTGAATTTAGCCCATTCAGGAAGACACTTTTCAATGATTAGCAGAGCAAGGGCAATCACAACAAAAGATTAGTTTCTATACACACACCCCTCTTAAAAAAGAAAGCACAGCCTCACAATTAATGTGGTTTGTTACCATGAAGTAATCAATTCTTGTTCAATTTGAACAAGAAAACTATGAAAAGTTAACTTAAACACAGTATGAAAGAAAAAAATAATCATCCAGTGTGGAATTATGGTATTAGTATTATTGATATGGGACCTTGCTGTACTACACTACTTATAGATATTGTACATATAAAATTTAGTAATTGACCCTACTGGCTTGCACAGGAGAGCATATCTCAGACTCTGAATTATGGAGGTATTGTTGAAAATTCTATCTAGTAAAATTCTGCACATGTTTTTTGTCCATTGGCAAAGTCCAATTTAAAAAAAATCTTTTCTTCGTAAAGTAGACCACAGAATATTTGGCTAGAGATATCTGAATGTTGGAATTTCACCTGCTGTGGGTATAAGTATTGGAAAAGCTTTTACAGTAACATGCCTATACCTGGCTGGCTTTAGTTTATTCAGCCAGTATGAAGAATACTTGCTCAGAAGCAGCAGCAGGAAGGCTGCCTGAATTAGAAACCTATTTTTCACCCTTGGAATGGACAGAGCATGCACACCACTCTTTCTCCACTGCCACCATCCCCTCCAGTACAGTTCAACTGTTTTACTTTTGGTGAACAGTGATCAATACACAATCCCACATCAGCACCAGTAACAGGAGTGGTTTAACCCCAGCCAGACGCCAAGCCCCAAAGAGCTGCTTGCTGACTGCTCCACCATAGGACTGGAGAGAGAATTGGAAGTGTGAAAGATAGAAAACTTGTGGGCTGAGATAAAGGCATTTTAATAGGGAAAGCAAAAGTTGCACACACAAGTAAAGCAAAACAAGGAATTAATTCACTGCTTCCCATGGGCAGACAGGTGTTCAGCCATCATATGGGCCCCACCATCACTCCAAATACCATTCCCTTCCTCCTGCTTCCCCTGGTTTGATATCCTGAGCATGAAACCAAACAATCTAGAATATCCCTGTGGTCAGTTTGGGCCACCTGTCCTGGATGTGTCTCCCCCCAACTTTCTGTGCAACCCCAAATTCCTGGCAAGCAGAAAAAGCCTTGGTTCTGTATAA
This sequence comes from Chloebia gouldiae, assembly GCA_003676055.1. NCBI lineage: Eukaryota > Metazoa > Chordata > Aves > Passeriformes > Passeridae > Chloebia > Chloebia gouldiae. The sequence continues at coordinate 10,661,319 of QUSF01000005.1, read as the reverse complement.
GCCCTGCTTACCCATAGCAAAAACTTCTTTGTATTACCAACATTGTTCAGCACAAATCCAAAACACAGGCCCATACCAGCCACTGCTAATAAAATTGATTCTACCCCAGCCAAAACCAGGACAAGGGGTTAGGGTTTGCTAAGGTCAGCAGTTATGAGATTGGAATACACCTTTCATCCCTGGATAAATATTGGCTGTTGCTTCTACCTCTGAAACAGAGACTTCTCTCTCCTTAATTTTATTTGCTCCAAAACAGTTGAAAAATCAATCTATGAAGTTTAAATATCTGTAAGGCCAGCTTTTGTTCTGGCTGTCCTGAAAACAAGCTGCTAAAGAAATGCTGGGGCTGAGCTCAAAGCAAAAACCCTATTAGCAGCACTGTGCATTTGGCCTCATACAGAGGCTACATAACCTCAGTAAACCTGCAAAGCTATCTAAGCTTTGGTAGGCCTGTCCTTGGACACCAGCACTCTCCTCAGCCAGCTGGACACAAAATTCACAAATCTACTCCAGGCTGCTCTGCTACTTATGTCAAAATTTGAAACCACTTTTAAATGAGAAATCCAGATTCTCAGGGGTTTTGTATCTTTTACCCTCCTCAAAAAAAAAAAAAAAACAAAACAGAACAGGAAAAGGTGTGTGTAGAGGACTGTTCATAACTCAATTTTTTGCCTTTTCTATATATTGGAATTTGTGTAAATGGACTCTGCCATATTTGCCAAAACTTTGCACAAGTTTTATGAGTTTCAACAATGATATAGTAAAGTCTGACAGGAGGAAAGCATTCCTGCCTTCACTGTACAGAGTATTTCCAATCACTATAAACTTAAATCACAATTCTATGATATTGAGTAGTCCCTGTTGGCCAGAAATGGACAGGATTCAGCAAGTTGTTAAAATAGTTTATCTCTGGGATGCACACTGACAGTAAAGTTTAGTAACAGTTTCATATCATTGAGCAGTCATTTGAGAAGCTGAAAAGGAAGGGAAGGCAGAGACTCACCAGTTTGACCCTCTGCCCAGGGGTGGCACTGATTTCCCACGTGCACTCCTTCCTGCTGGGATACTTGTCAGGCCAGTTGGGACTTGTGATGATGCCATTGGGACTGTGGATCTTCTGTTCACATTCAGCTATGCCAGCAGGGATAGCATCAGTTAGTTTGGGGGTCTGCATTCAGAAGTAGTCAAAAAAGTGCTATTTTTTGTCAGGGCAGCCACTAAGTGGAAAGGGTCTTTAGGAAGATAGGTGAGCATGCTTTTCAGAGTGCACTGTCATGTTCTTCCCTCCAGGCATGTGCTTTAGAGCATTAACCCAGCACATTTCTTTATGGATTGTTGTGAAACATACACTGGTGTTTACAATGGATAGCTTTTTTTCAGAAAAATCTTATACAGGAATAAACATAAGATAAATATTAAAAATATATCTTATTTATCATATTTATTATGTAAAAATCAAGTATATTCCTACTCCCCCATCCTACATACAAATAAGTATGCAAATCCACATGAAAAGTCTCATTACTTTCTCAAAAAGAAAGTTTTCAAGCAATTTATTTTTTGCCCTTCTTGCTAATTTTCACTGCAGCTACAGAGCAATCAATTTGATTTGTACTTCACCATTTCTAGGTATGCATACACACAATGTGAGAACAGCCAAGACTAAACTGTGAGTATGTACAGAAAGCAGCTTAGTCACTGACTTTGCAACTAAACCACTAGTACCCAGATCTAAAAGAAGGCATTTTTGTATTTACTTTTAACAATCTCAATTTGCTTTCTAAATATCAGAGAATTATTTGAAAAAAAAAAACTTTTAGAGTAGGCAAGTAGCATTCTAAAACCAGTGAAAATGCAAATGATTCACAAAGGGCATGTCTTTACTCTCAGATTAAATCCATGCTAGAAAACATTGAGACATTAGAGCAGCTCACATGACAGTCCACACTTGAGATTCATTTAAATTCTACTTAAGTCCCAAACCCTATTGTTGTCTTGATGGTAGCCACACCTGGAGAGAGCCAAGAGGAAGATGCATATGGCTCTGACTGGAACTTACATTGTCTAAATATGTCACCTAAAACAAACCCAAAAAGGGTAGATATGGTTTCAACCCAGCTGTGAGGAAACTGACTGCTACTGATAGCAGTTAATCATAACTTTACCAGGCTTCTCTCCAGAAACTCTACCCCTGTGTTTAACACAGCCTTAGATAAATACTTTATCAGAGCTTTAAATATTCTACACCTCACAGAACTATTGAAAGTAGCACTCTGTGCCAATGATCCCAAGTTTTCCAAACTTCATTCCTGTGGACCTCGAACTCAGCCCACACAAATGCTGGGGATGGAGGGGATGGGAAAGGGGAGGGATGTTGTAGTGCTTAAGCCCAAATGTGTAACATCCCAACACCGAGAACTTTTTTTTCCTTTCTTTTGTTTGAAAGGAGACCTGCAGAAAGCTTTCTGAAAGACAGCTGGGTAACCAACCACTCCACTGCCTTCCTACTCACCTTCCTTGCAGTCATGTTTATTCTCGTGCAGCACAAACCCGTTCCGGCACTGGCAGACGTAGCTTCCAACTGTGTTGATGCACTCGTGCTGGCAGCCACCGTTATCCTTCGAACACTCATCCTTGTCTACAAAATACACAACAAGCTCAGGTGAGCACACAGCTCCCAGCAGACCTTGATACCAAGAGAAGCACAGAGCCTGAGGCCAGAGCAGGATAAGGTACAGCACAGTCACTCTTCCCAGTAAGGCATTTTTGCGGTGCCTTCACTCTAGTCACTCTTTGCTCAGCCTGCAGCCTTGCACTGTGGCACAAAGAGTCTGTCTCCTCTTTCTAGGAAATGAGCATAAGTTCCTAAAGAAGAACACTAGTAAAACAAACCAGCTAGAACAAAGGAGCTAAGAGAATCACCAGCTTTTGCTCTTTCAAGTAGCTTAGCTGGTAGAAAGTTTCATAAATATCCAGTTTTATCTTTGCAAACAATGGTAGTGGAGTTTATGGACAACACAAATTATTCCAGATTTGTACAAATTCCATAATTCAATGCTGATATCTTGAAAGGAACATATAGATCAAAAAAGACTTCAACTTCTACACATACACATGTAAGAAGAGAAAGAGTTCACATAAGCTTTTCTAATAAGCTGGGCTTTTTTCCCCCAGCAGAGTGACAGTGTACTTTACTTTTAATGAATCTGGATATTATAGACCATCACAAAAAGAAAAACATTTAACTGAAAGAAAAGAAAAAAGAATTTGGCATTAGTTAGTTCAAGAGCTACAGTATAGCACACAGTTCTGTTTATTAACATATAATCCTTCAAAAGAGCTTTTAGTGTGTTAGAAATAAAGCAGAGAGTAGTGGAGGAAATATGACCTGCATTAAACAGCTACAAATTCATTGCATGGAAAAAAGCCAAACTAGATTAACAGGCTGTCATTGCAGCAAGAGGCCTCTGCTGCCACGCTTCTATGTCATTCAGCTGTTCTTGCTTTAGATGAGGCTGGTCCTTCTAAAAGAGGCAGACTGCTCCTGACATGGATATACACATACATGCATATATGTGTGCACATGTATGTAACTATCAATGTATACACACACACATATATATACACATTCTTGGATATAAAAGTATATGCATATATATATGCATATGTATATGTATATACACACACACATATTAAACCTCCCCTGTATTTCTCTAAATGTGCCATTTCAATGTGCAAAAGAGAGGAGGAAAAAGAGAAAAGTAATTTTTGTCATCCTAGAGGTCTGGTTGTTGTTGGTTGGAATGCAGACCATTTAGTCTTTTGTCTTATTTACCTTGGAAAATAACAGTTAACATTATCTCCAAACAAGGCAATGTGATATTTCATACTTCAGCAGGTACAGCAAGAATTTCAATAGATGAGAAGCCACCATGGATAATTTAAGTCTCTTTTCATTGTCTTACTCATGCATTTTTTCCCTGCCCTTACTGATGCTCATATTCAGTAACACAGCAAAGGAAGTTTGCATTGTAATTGCATACATGCCATCTTCCTCTGCAAAATGTATTCAGCACCTGACCTGTTGACTCACAGGACTTTCCATAAAAATCAGCTTCTACTTATAATACAAGATGATTATGTGCATTTATAGGTAAATTCTGCAAGTCATACCCTAGCACCCACTGCATTTTGTACTGTAAATCTCAAATCTGTTTGCACTGAAAGTTATTGGAAGTTTTCTGCAAATGCCAACAGATCTGAAGGTTAAGAAACAGTTGAAAACATAGACGCCTCTTGGAACCATACATTCAAAGAGATACTACTTTTCATTTTGATGATGAAAGGAAGCACAGAAACTCCACAATACACTATTTATGCACCTTGCAAAGCGAGCGCCTAACTGAGGTAGCAAATCTATGCAATTTTGAACCAAAGACATAATTTTTTAAAATCAAGCACTATCATAAATTAATTCCATATTGCAAGTGAAAAGTAGCAAGCAAGTGAGAAATTAGAGTGAATATGATCAAAAGTCTTCAATATTTCCCTCCTAAGCATTAGTTTGTAATTTTCCACCAGAATAACAAAATGAAAGGAAGGCAAGCTCAAAATGCATTCAAGTTACTTTCAAATATAGAGTAGGAGCACAAATTCTAAATAAAAGCCCTGTCCACTTTATAATCCACCAAACTCTGAAAATACTGAAAAGTATTTTAACATTAGATATGCTTATATTCTATAAAATAATCTCTTAAGAGACAAGTGCATAAGCAAATAATCCCATGTTGGATGTCCTCAGAAATAAAATAATGGACAGAAGGTAGAAAGGAGAAGTTTTGGAACACATTTGAACTACAATAATTACTTGTACATAGTTAATCAAGGATGCAACTGTTGAACAAGCCTTCCTCACACTTCATAATTGAGAACAGACTTTCTGTCAAATTGATTGCCCAGTTTAAATGCTTGTGAAAAAAAAAAAAAACCAAAAAACAATTAGTCTGTATTAGTTACAAGAACAAATGTTTTGCCATGTAAAACAAAGCCATTTGTTATGCTGACAGATGGAAATGAGTACCCCCAATTTTAAATGGATACTTTCTTTCTTTTCATATTTCAGTACTCAGAAGAAGGAAAAATCCATTCTCAAGAAAATAATAGATTGAATCATTCTGAGGACAAATGGTCGTACCTCTGAGACCCTCAGAGGCCATCAGTCTGTGAATAATACGTACTCGGTCTGAAGAGACCTGTATCAAGTCCTTGCAAGAGTCAAAACCAAAAATTTTCTTTTTGCAGGCAGCTTTCTTGTCTGTGGAAAAAAATGTACCAGGACAGCGCCAGAGATGAGTTTTTGTTCAAAGCTAGAAACATTCTAGCTTTCTCTTTTTAGCTGCTCAATGAATCACCCCCCAGAAGAGATGTCCCAACAAACCTCATTTCCACATTATATCAAAAACCATATATATTTTGAATATTTATGCAAAGAATCACTCATGTTTATTTAAAGCATTGAAGTAAGCCTGAAACTTATGATAAATGTAAGCAGTTTAATGTTAAACTATGCCTAATCCTTAGGTTATCTTTTCAGAAAGATCACAGGAAAAAAAGCATATTTAATATATATATATATATATATATATAAAATTGTTATCCTTTTGGCATTATTTAATACCTCTCCAGTCTTACAGACCCAGCAGTGTGTGCTAAGTCCTGCAGGGACTTACTCCTAGGTCTTGGTCTTATAACAAAATCGGAGGACAGAAGTAGAAGAATAAAAATCTAATTATTGGATTTTTATTTTTTTTTTTTTGTTAAGAAGCCTATAATCCATTTCCAATAAGTTTTAGTAAAAGTTTGGGGTTTTTTTTAATAATATATAGTGACCCCCTAGTTTCTGCCTTTTATTTGAGAAACTTGATTATAAATATACAACAGAGTCTCTGTAGTTCAGTCAGATCCCTGCAGAAACCCCAAACTAAGCTTTCTTCAGAGCTGTCCCATCAAATGTAAATTTTACAGAATGCTGAAAAAAAAATAATTCTCACTTTCCAGTGGCACCTGTCTGGCTGTTAACACTATTTTAAAGCCAAAAATATAATTACATGTTGTCTTATATCAACATAAATACCTTCCTAATGCAGGTCATCTGTTGACCTATGTCACTGTTTGCTTTCACAGTTTATCACAGCAGGTTTCAACCACCCAAAAACTGCTTTCTGTCATCTAAGCTGGAGCTGGGCCATGCTTTCTCATCTCTAGCTGTGGTGCAGAATCCACCACCAAAAGAGATGCTGACAAAAAGAGTAGTTTCTTTGGCTGTGCTTGAGGAACATTTTTCAGTTCCTAATCTTCACAGTAATTTAACTTATCCACCTTTTTATCTTGCTGAGCATTGCATATGCCCTTTTCTGGTGAATAGAGTGCAAGATGCAGTGTTTTATTCATTACTCTTTTTTTTTTTCATTATTTATGACTTTATAACTAAGTGCTTAGACATCTATTGCGATTCAATTAATAAAAGTGGTAAATGCCTGAAATCAAGTGTCTAAGTATTTCTACCCACATATCATTCTAAAATTATTGTATTCTGAAGATTAATATACATATAAACAGGTAAAAAACCAACATTTCATCAGATGAAAAATTATGTCATCCACTACCAAAAGACAAAATTCTTGAAGTCTCAAGTCTGTTCTTCATTGAGAGATCAACAGCATATTATGCCCATATTAAGGAATTCAGAGATAAGAGAGTAACAGTGTTTTCTGACAGTCCTAATATGTCTGATTAATTATTTGGAGCTGACATCTTTTTAGAGAATTTAAATTCAGAGGTTTGATTTTTATCAAGCATTACAAAATTTGTTTTAATCAGAAAACATTGTCAAACAGAAAGCCAGATGACATAGAAGAATGGAAACTGCTATAAAATAGAACAAGTGGAAGATAGTTGAGAAAGAATAAAAATAAAATATTCATATTATATTCAGATATTTGAACTCATATGAAATACTGGCAGAAATGGATTATGAAGGACTCAGTAAATTTACATACTTACAGATTCAAAGGCTTTCTATATCAAACTAGTTTTTTGAAAGGGGTTATATATAGACTATATCTAGGACACATCACACATTTCTATTCATTAAAAAATTAATTAGTTCAAACTTGTCCCTGACTAAAGACATCTTTAAAACATTTCTTATTGCAATTACCTTTTGAGGGAAAGATAACATTTCATTCAGAACTGAAATATAGAAGGGAAAAATTAGTTCTGAAGAATTACAACCTTATGCTTTGTAATCCATGATTTTTAGTCTAGTCTTTCCCCAAGATACAGCACTGGTGGAACCCACTCATTTAAAAAAAGTCACTTGAGCAAAATAAATAAATACATATGTGAAGATGATCTATTACTTTAACAAAAACCAAAATTTAACTGACTATAGATATGACCAGGATGTCCAGAAAATACAACTGAACCACAGAGCTTATATAAATTACTACACTATCATTGCTAGTCTTATCTGAAATATCTGTAAGATCTTAAGAAGATTTAACAAATTTCATTTGCAGTTTTTAGAACTTGAACATGTTTTCCTGTAAAAGTCAATGTGACAATTCCTGCTGGCACAACTAGACCAACATAAAATGACTAGTTGTGTGCTTCCAGGAGGAAGCTCTGTCATGTGCACATATGTATTTACTGCAAATAATGAGTAAACCTTGAATGCTTCTTGCAAATGTAAATCATAAATTTAAAAATAAAATTGTTACTATGTGCAAAGATGGATCTTTGGAACATTATGACCAGAGAAATGTGATTACTAGCAAAGAGATCTACTTAAAACAGACTAAATATTTGTTATGTCTTTGTATGAGACAAAACACCTCTTGCCATCTTTCATAGATGCTTAATAAAAGCACCAAAACAGTCATATAATAAGAAAATACTGCAAGTCTAAACTGTTTGCCATGGTAGATATTTTTTCACTTTCCAAACCATATTCCTTACACATTATACAGATTCTTATTAGTCATAATTATTAGTTATTATCAGTAACCAATGAAATACCTTTTCATTTCAGTTTTGATAAAATATTTTAAGCAAAAAAATGCTGAAAATGCTAGTGTATTTTACTGCATGCGAAGTGCAATCAGGATTCTCCAAATTCAGATTTTTCACTGCTATCAAAAAATCTGGGGCACAATTCAACGCCCAAATTCTTCAGTTTGACATCTGGTTTAGGGAGGTGGGTAGATGGAACTGGTATTTTTTGTTGTTTTACACAAGGCAAGTTACCTATCCCTAAACATGCAGGAAAAACACAAAGCAAACTTTTGCTACAAACACTGAGTAGTCTCCTGCCAGAGCCAGATTTCTATATTCCTCACTAAATGGGTAATTGCAGAGGCCGCTGTTGAGCAAATATTTCTTCACATCTTAAGCTTCACTTATGTGTAACTTTAATCAACAGTGTAAGTCCTAATATGATATAAACTTCCACGGCTCTGATCTCCCTCAGTAAAATTACACTCATAAATAAAAAGACACAGGTTTTTTTTGCAAGATCAAGATCTTAAACCCTGTTCTTCTGCAAAACATTAAGAAATGCAAAGTTTGGCACAGATGTGGCCATAATGTTAAACAAATGTTGTACAACAAAGTGGTAATTTCCCAACAAATGGAATATATTAAGAGACTTGAGTAGAAAAAATACAAGAGTACACAGTGTGCAATTCACTTCACTCTACAACTGGGATTTGAAAAAAATAGCAACAAAACTTAGGATAAAAGAAGTCTAATAAAAATATAGAAATACAGTAAATTTTCTGTTCTCCTCCTTTGTATCTCACAAAGTTTACTTGTTTCTGCTGTTATTTAAGTACATATAGATATGTTCCATATATTTTCTACAGACATTACAATTTAAAATGGTATTTTAAGACAGGAGAGTGGTTTATGTAAATAAAACTAATTCAAAGCTACCAGGAAAACCATAAGCAAAGAAGCCACTCATTTTCATACCAAAATTGTGGTCACTCCACCTAGTCAGTGGAGGTTCCCAGAGGTACTTACAAGGGTACTTTCCCATACCTGAGAAGAAGTGTGCCTTGAAGCCTTTTTTTGAGACGGTGTTGTCGGAGCGAAACTCGATGCGCATGTTGTTGTACTGAGAGGTGATAACTTCAGGCACTTCTGTACCGCAGAATTTGCCGTGGAGCTTGGAATCAGAGGAAAGGCCACTGCGAATCTCCACGTAATCGTACTTGCAAACCTGAGAAAAGAGAGAAAGAAAAAATATTTGGCCAATCAAAATAAAAGCATGAAGCCGTTTACAAATGCCAGAATTTATATATACATATATATATATATATATATTGCTGCTGAATAATAAATTACCAATATCCTTCTTCACTTTCTCCTGATTCTGAAAGCATTTCTAAATTCGTATATTTGTTGATTTTAGGTAGGCACGTTTTAAGGTCACCAACACATAGCTATGCTATGAATTACGTTCCAACTTTTATTTTTATAAATGCTGACCTGTGTTTAATATCTAAATTTCAAGATGCTTAGAAGCATTTCCACTTAATTTAAAAAGCAAATATTCCATTGTCAGTAAACTAAAATCTAGAAACATTCAACCTAAAAATTATACCAATCTGCATGCCATAAACCACATTCTCCACACCTACAAACCTTCTACTGCTTGCATTTCAAAGATTTTTTTAAAATGTTAATTTTCACCCAGAAACTTATAAGGTAAGTTTTCATCATTACACATTTAAGATATATTCATTTATTCCCAAATATATAACTTTGCATTATTAAAACCATGCAACTTTCACCAACAGTAGCATAGCTATAATTTGGACCAGGATGCATGCCATTTTCATTTAAAGGTTAAAATAAAGTAACATAATGTAATTAAAGAAGTCTTATGCAAGACCTAGTTTTAATGATAGTATTTTCAATGCATAATCCCTTGGTCAACTTAAAGCCATCCAGCCAAAAACTTCTAAGCTTCTTAGGCTCAACTATCAATCATTTAATCAAAAATGTCCCAGTTGTCTGCAATTAATAGCTTAAAGAGAGAACATTGGCCAGGAAGATTCATACAGAGCTTATATTGTTCCATTAAATCCAAGTTGTATTTGAAAAATCGCAATTTATAAAAAAAAAAGCGTCAGGGGAGTTGGAAGGAAACAATAGAAAAGGATGTTTTGGCCTTTGTTGTTCTTTCTCTCTATGAAAATTTGTCATAATTTCCAGTTGGTTTTAATATAATACACTGAAGATGTAGATTAAACTTTTATTGCCACCGGAAGAATTTTCACATGTGGCAGAGTTGAAAAGTGACAAATTCAGTTGAAACTCTTCCTGTACAGTATAAAGAACACAAAGATTCATAAAACTTGAGTTACTGCCACATGCTGATCTATACTAATTGGAAGACACATTTCTAATAATGCACATGATTTTCAAATATATCTTAGTACGTTGATAAATCCTAACAATTCCATCAATATAATAGTGGGGAGTTTTTATGGTTGCATAGGTTTAGATCAGAAATCAAATGTAATTTCAGATAGGTCTAATTCCCTCTATACTACAATGCACTGAAAAAAAATTTACAACTAAACTGCACAATGTCAATGTAAAATATTAAAATTGAAGTAGTATAAAAGAAATATTAAACTTGGTCCTAAATTGAGCTCCCATAACAAATTTTAAAAATAGAGTATTTGATAAATGTATACATTTTATGTCTGCACTTAGACAATATATTTGAATTTTCTAGATATTATATGTTTCTTCTGATTTTCACAGGCATCTATCCTTAGTACTACTATTTAACAGTATGAAGCCAAGATTTAGTAGCACATGGGATGATCAAACTCCAGTTCTGATTGTTGAAACACATTTAGAATTTTTCTATCTGCTTATGTTACATGTCTTTTATGACCTCAAAAGTTATTTAACCTCATTACATGCCAGGTGTTTTCCTTGCAAATCTTGCCCATGTACCAAGAAAGAGTGAGAAAAAGGTTTTTATGACTTGATCAAATGGTAATTAGATTTTAATTCTTTGGGACTTTTAAGCTATTATTACATCTCTTGCACTTCTAGTAATAATGATGACAGGACATGAATGTAACTTGCATATATCATTGAAAATTGGAATTTCATGGAGTTGACAACCCACCCCAAAAAATTATGGGGGGAAAAAAATCTGACACTGCTGCCTCTGAAAGTAATATTGAGGTATTTTGGAGAAGTCATGGCTGGTTTGATTCTTAGTTATAAATCAAACTCCAGCTTGTGTCCCTTCAAATACCTCTGCCCAAAAGGTGGGCATCTACAAATCTATTTAGAAATAAATAGAAATGTCAGAAATAAAATCCTGGAATTTGTGTTCTTAATGCTATGTAAAGAATGTGCATATAAACTCGGTGGTTACAGCATGTTATGGCTGGAGTGTGGTGAGGGAATTCAACGATATGACAGAGAATTGCCCACAAAGCAGAACAAAAGCTGAAAAGGATGTTGAAACCCACATTATTGCTTCTCATCCAAAAAAAGCACTGCAACCCCCACAATTTTGTTTAAAGCTGTAAAGAGCATCCTTTAGCACATGGAGGGCTCTGCTCCATTCCTCCTCCTACCTGGGCAGAAGATCCCCCGTGCCTCTGGGAGTTGTCCAGCTCAAAAACTGCTGCTGTTCTATTGCAACTCATTTCTGGTACTGCTCATTTCAAAGTATTCCCCTAGCGAGACACTTGCAAGTGATTTAAATGCTCTCTCACTCCATCAGTAACCACAGCTTACGTGTATTTTTTGTAGTCAGCCTGTAAAGATGATTTGGTTTCTCCAGATTTTCTTCTCTTGAATTCTTTCCAATATGCTTCAGCCCCATTTGCTCTGTTTTATTTTGTTGATAAAAAAGTCAGCTGAGACTCAGCAGAGAACATTTTTAAAAATTTCTTGTAATACATATACATTTAGATGATATGTAAAAGAGAGCTATTCTTTCCATGTTTGTTTTGAAAGAATCCAGAAACAGTCCCAAAATGAAAACAAGAATATCCATGCTTATTGTCAGCACATGAAAGGTCAGCAAAGGTTTTATAAGACAATATCTATTTTCGAATGCTTGTGAAACCATTCAGAGTATAACAGATTGTGCAGCTCCTTGTTCACAGTTACTTACTTCATTCCCTTCTAACTCAAAAAACTCAAACTTCATTGAAATTCGGTATTGCGTTGGGGCAACCACCTGCCACACACAGTTTTTGTTTGGAGGATACTCTTTTGGCCACCCCGGTGTGGTTATAGTCCCATTTAGCTTTGTCAGGAGTCCTCCACAAGCAGCTGTAAAATTAAAAGATAACAATTTCTTGACTGACCGTGTGTTTTACTGTAAACAGAAGCATGCTGAGAAGAATCAGTCCTCTCATTACTTATATGCTGCAATGCCCAGACAAACTAATCAGAATCTTGCTTTATCATGCTTGGTGCAAACAAAGAGAAAGAGACAGCCCCTATCTTCAACAGCTTGCAGGTTTGTGGGCAGAGATAATTTTCAGAACTACACAAGGCGTTATCGTGGTCATTCTTTTCCCCTCCCTCCAAAGACTCTGGTTATTCTCTCACAGCCTTTCCCATGCAAGCCCTCTGACCTCACTGCCCTCCCCAAAACCTTGACCATCCCTCTTCTGACAGAAGGATACTTAAGATGTGTTTCTTGATCAGAATCAGCCCTACCTGTCTCAGCTCATATGGCTGTATACACCTCCCATAACCTACTAGGTTACTAGGTAGGGTCACTTCTTTAGAAGAACAGTCACATACACCTCAGTCACAATTGCTTTTGCTGAATCATGGATGTTCAATTAAGAGAGAAAATGCCTCTTATTTCCAAATATATGCCAAATAATCACCTCCATAAAACAGAAAAATACTGTATTACATTCTTGAATGCCGTTCAACTAGCAAAGGATAAACTCATTAATCTTTTCCATCTGTGCAATTTTTTTTTTTTTCCTAGGGAAAGTAAAGGGATTTAGAGAAGCTCTCAATCACACTCTGCTACATTGATAACCATTACAGCACTGTGACAGCCCTGGAAATCATCCACAAATCTCCTTCCAAAGAGCTGAAGGAGGGAGCTCTACTCAACTACTCTCCGCTAACACTGAATGCTTTAAAAACTGGCTATTGCAGTCTAGCTGATGATCTCACATATTGCATCTACTCCATCTAACACAGCTGGGAAAATTCAGCAGTTACTGTGTCAAGGCTCATTTTGTCAGCCCAGACACACACCAGTGTTTCTCCTGGTCCCTAGTTTTCCATGCAGCACACTTCTTGGTATACATGTAAAAGTAATCTGATGGGAATGGCTGGACTAAGACCCTTGGTCACATCTCAGTGTATCAAAAGAGACCAGACATAGGTTTAGAGAATGTACCCAGATGACACAAGCTGTCCTCTCAAATGATCCAGTCTGGGTCAGAGAAACTACTGCCAGATTTCAATTTCTGCTTATAAACATTGTTTTATTGATCCTTGAGGCAAGGGCGGGGAATGTGGAAATAGTGAAAAAATAAAATCTTAACCCTTTCTAATATACTGCCATTGATGAAGACTTGGATTAGAAGATCATAAAGCAAATTTCTGTGCATGTCAACACTGCAGTGAAGCATAGGGCAAAGTTTCTGACTAGAGGCACCTACTCACGTGAATTAATACCGCTAACTCACCCCACAAAGGCCCAAACTATAACAAGGAATTTTCACAGTGACTACACAGTGATTTGGATTCAGCAGTTTCAAGTACTATCAACATATAGTGAGTGCCACCTCAGCTGAACCAAACACATACACTTTTAGGGATAGCTCAGGGTTTTTGCTCTACACTGCATTGCAGTGCTTAGAGTGACTTCTTTTGACAGAGTAGCTTTACTGTTTGGGTGCCAGGAAAGTATTTCTTTTCTATTTGTCAGATGCAGAGAGAAGAGTATTCTGAAAGACTTCTCTAATATTCTGACTTGAGTCAGCAAGCAGACTAAACTCAATTCCTAAATTTGGGCTAATGATCAAAAGCCCAGAGATCAAACCTCTGTCTTCATGGCTCCCACTTTGATTAAACTTATTTTCTTATTGTCTACTTAATCTACTTAAATATTTTTCCAATGTTCTCTTTTACTAAAGGTGGGGGAGGGAGGAAAAACAACCAAAAAACCCAAACAGCTTGATGAGAGCCACAATCTAACATGCCTTTAATCTAGGACTTCCACCAGCTCACACAAACATACAACAAACAAAACAAAACAAAAAAAAAAATCCAACCCTGCAGATCCAAAAGCAAAATAACAAAAAGGAATTGCATAGAAACTAGGCAAAACCACCCCAAACTGTGAAAAATAATGAACTAAAGACAGGAAATTAGAACAAAGAGAGACCAGTGAATTGCATCAGAAGAAAACCAAGGACTCCAAGCACCTCAATTTTCAAAATCCATTCACTAGTCAAACAGATGAGCTAAGAATAAATTTGTGCAATCCTTTGATTTATTGGTGTCTATAAGTAAAACTCAAACATTGGTGCATAATGATCAAGAGCTTGTGGTTCTTTCCTTTGATATGAAATATGCATATAATGAAAAACCTTATCTCAATTCAATCCTATGTTTATACAGACTTCCACTTATATCTTTCTTTTTTCTCCAAATGATTATTTGAACACGCTTTGCTCACCCTGTAAAGTAACAAAAACCCACAGTGTGACTAGGAGAGGGGAGGATTCTTCTGAGCTTTGAGCTAAAATAGAGGACCTTGCTCTTTTAGCCAGCTTCCCAGGCACATCCCAGTCAGAGGTGGTCTGAGGGATCATTAAACTGATTCTGATTCTGAGAAAGTGGCACACTATTCTGCTGGTAATTGTCTCCTTGAAAGGCTTTGCTTTAGTGAGTAAGAACAGTGTAATAAGTGGTATGAAGTCCTACTTTGCACCATTCCTGATTGATGAACAGCAAAATGTGCAAAATGAAGTTGCTGACAGACATGGCACAAACATGGCTCTGGCATGACTACTAAAAGGCCAGCCCTGTTTTTTTGGGTTGGGATCCACAGATCTCATGCTGCTCAGACAGATCCTAAGAAATGTGTAGCATTTCATTCAGGCAATGGCACTCAGAGAGCTTTAAGAGCCCATAAGACAGCAGCAGTCTGTACCTTCACAACTCTTCTTGTCAGGACCAAGCTCATAGCCAGGATCGCAGGCGCACTGGTAACTGCCCAGGGTATTTACACAGCGCTGCTCACAGCCACCATTGTCAGGTTTGGCACATTCATCTTCCTCTGCCAAGACAGGCAAGAATGCAAAAATGTGTTAAATAATTACCTTCCTCAGCTGTAACTACTGGATCAATATTAAACCAGAAAATGTATGCATGCCATTATAAGATGCACTACATAAACCACTGTGGTTGCTGACTAGAGGACTTTCAAATGCTAAGGAGGCCTGCGACAGAGCAAATAGAAATTTTTCCTTTCTGGGGTCTGTTTTTTTTTTTTTTAACAATATCTACTGACAGCTGCAGAACTAATTTATAACCACTTTGTGTGCAGCATACAGTAATTCAGGCAGCCATAATCTAAAGATTGTACAAAGTATTGAAGGAAAGACGGAAAATCCACAGTAGGGTCATTTGAAGGGCACTTTATCTCCCTCAGAATCAATCTGTACATTATCCTGAATTCATACTCAAAAACAGATTAACAGAATCCTCAAATCCTAGGTTTTTATTCTCCTGATATTAAAAGGAACAAGATGAATCAGGACTGGGGGAGGGAAAGGAATTGTGTGTTCTCTCTACTAGCTCTGAAATATGCCCATGAGATTAATTACTGAAATATTCCTCAGATGCTGGAATATTGTTTTCTTACACCGGGATAAGTAATTTCTCAGGAAAAAAATAAGAGCTCCTACTTTCATGCCTATATCCTTCAAAGTTATAATTGTCTACAACAAAAACTATCAGTTAGGATTAGAAAAACATGGTTTCTTTTCAAAAGAGCAAAAAGGCTTTCCTGGTGGCATGACCTGTACTTCAGGTGTCACCATGGCCACACCAATGCCAGTGGCTTTAACTGTGCCACCAGCAGCATCGTGTGCAAATGACAACTTTCCATGCATCATATTCTTCAGGCATAGCTGCATTTGTATGACATCCTCCTCTCCCAAAAAAACACCCATAGCTGAAGGAAGACTAGGAGGTTATTGCTCAACATGATTTCTCATCTGTTCTTTTGGGATTTTTCCCTTCTTACAGAGAGTAATAAAATGATAAAGCAGACCAATCCAGAAAATGAATTAGAAAAAAATCTGACAAGATTTAGACAAAGAAAAGAAAAAAAAAACTTAAATAGGGAAAAAAAGTCATTTGCAATTATACTGTTTAACTTTATGTTTGATAGCACAATGTAAAAAAAGTGCTGCTTTCTTACAAAATTAGATATGTTTCAGAAGTTGGTTAACTGAACCTGAAGACTGTAGAAAGTTGTGCTGAATATATTCCTTCATTCCTTGGACACATTTTACTCAGAGACACAAAAATTTCTATTGTTTTGTTTTGAATAAATTGTATGCCCAGGAAAATTATTTTAGAGAAAATACACTCTATTAGTAAAAAAAAAGATTGAGAAATATTTTTAACATACTTCCATAATTTTTCTAGTCCAAGAAGTGATAAGCTGCTCATAACAGCTGTTCAGCTGTCCCAAAATACATTTTAATACTTACCTTTAAAAAAGTTAGCTGCAAACCCTGCTTTATTAACAGTTCCATCAGAAACAAACTTCATCCACAGGGTATTAGAGGTAGATCTAATGTCTTCTGGCTTGTCATAGCCACAAAAGTGACCAATTAAAGGACTGTTCTCATTTGTTCCATCTCGGATTTCCAAGTAGTCATATGCACAGTTGTCATGTCTTTCAATCTGTAAAACATAACTTTCAAAATGACCTACCTAAACTTGACCATAAATATCAATTTAAATTTTTCAAAGTTACGGTTAAGGTCTCTGTTTAGGGTTCAAGCAGCAGAAAGATGAACAAACATCATTGAATGGATTTTGACTATACTTTTTTCCTACACAAAAGAAATTTAAATGTTACTAAGGACACAACAGTCTAACTGGGAAAATAACTAAAAAAGACATGCTCACCTCTAAGCTTCCTAGTGTTCTGCTAAACTTCTACTCTCATCTCAAGTCCTCTTTTCTCATGTACACTCAACTAAAGAAGATAAATGGCTCAGCAACTAAACAGGTCATAAATATTCACCATTTTAGCAATATTAAAAAGCTCAATTTTCATCAATATAACAACATTTTTAGAACATCCCTTCATTCTCCAGAGAGAAGAAAATTTTGCATTTGCTGCTGTTCACTGATGTTGCAGGATAAAGGTAAAAAATTGAGGTGCATAAGGTATTTGATTCATCTGAAAAATTAAATCCAAACACACATCTAAAATGATCAGCTCTTAAGTAGTCAACAGAACAGAGGACAAAAAGAAACTAATTTTTCTGTGGCTGATGCAGCCAGTTTCTCTTCACAATTCCTCATTCTGGGTTCCTGATTTCTTTTGATTTTCTGGGTCAGTGAGTGAATCTTCGCTGTACTGATGGAGAAACCTACTGGAACAAATGAAAATTTCCCTTTTCCATTTAAACTTTCTGTTGGACGACATTCAAACACAGACTAATATGTGAGTGGGCATGTGTGCATGTCTACTTGAGTACTGAGCCTTGTGCTCTTTACATAATAGTATTTGCAGAGTCGATCAGAATGGGAATTGCACCAGAGAGGAAGGCAGTAGCAGTCCAAATATGACCTTGTCCAGAAGCTAGATAATTTATGGTGCTTGTCTTTATTGAGACTGTGTCTTTCTCAATAGAATTAAAAACCCTCTTGAGCTGGGTCATTTTACTGCTGGAGTATTTCACATTGCTCAGTCTTATTAATAACAGAATTAACTAGATCCAAGCATTCAGAAATAATTCCTATAAGAACACTCTTGTTAAACTAACTGACTGAATTGGGAGAGGCAAGCTTAGGGATAGAGAGGATGGGGAGGGAGACAGGATCACAGTCAAGCAGAAGGGTTGGAGAAAGCCTCAGATCTAATTCAGCACATCTACATTCTGTTAAATCAATAAAGTATAAACTA
Source organism: Chloebia gouldiae (assembly GCA_003676055.1). NCBI lineage: Eukaryota > Metazoa > Chordata > Aves > Passeriformes > Passeridae > Chloebia > Chloebia gouldiae. The sequence goes on along the minus strand of QUSF01000005.1, from coordinate 10,643,075 downwards.
AGCCCAGAAAAAAAAAATCTACATTTGATCTCCAGAGAGCATTTTTCTTTTACCTAATCTTCACAGTAAGCAGAAGAACCTACTGGTTCTCTGTTCTGCCTGTGTATCATGACCAACGTGAAGCTCAGGAATGACCACAGGCTAAGGAGCTTCCACTTAGCACATGAAGATTTCTTATGTAAGAGAGAAAACTGAGGGGCAGGAACTGTTTAATTTTAGGAACTGTTTGATTTTATGCCATTTTAGTGGCATCAAAATATGGCACTTACACACTTCTCTGTGCTCTTTCCAAATTTCCAATTCTCCAGGCATTTACATGCATAGTTTTCTCCCACGCACTCCTCTGTCACAAACCATATTGCAATTTATTGAAATTTCCTAGTATTTTGCTCAGGAATTGCTTGCGAGAGAGTTTGGGAATGAAAGGAAAGCCAGGAAGATTTGGGATGTAACCACTTATTGATGATTTTAGTGGAAATTGTATGCAACTAATGCAGTACATGAGCACTGGTAAGTTTTTGACAATATCAATTCCAAATTTTCATTAATCTAAATAATAAATTCATGACATCATATTCTAATTTGAAATAAAGTCTGCCTTGTTATCTCAGTAAAAATCAAGAAATGAATCGGTCCAAAGCTCACTAATATCAATGAAGGAATTGTGCATTTTCCCCACACATCTGTGGTAATTTCAGTACTCAACACATTTAATTAGCATCAGTTTTTTCCATGTTTCCATTTTTTATGGGCAATATGGAAATTATGATTATCCTCCAGCCAAGTGTGGCTCTGAGTTACATTTGCCAACTTTCCATTGAGGTGAATTAGTAATTTGTTTTCTGAGAATCACTGTACTCTGGGCAGAAGAAAACAGCTAAAAATACATTTTGTATAGGAGTTTCTAAACTTGCTAAGACTATAAGAATCAACCAACTTGCAAAGTGCTATTGAGTTACAAAAGAACCCATTTGAAAGGTGTCTGTTCTACCATATTCACTTATATTTCATTTACTACTAGTGCAAGTGATGCCATTATTATCAATATTAAAGTGTTACACCTATATGTAAACTAACAGATAAGTATTGTGGTTTTGAGAAATAACTGGTACTTGGTAATCAATGAAAGAAAGTATTATACAATGTGGGGGTTTTTTCCATACCTCAGGTTATAAGATAATGTGGTACTATCATCTGGGAACACTGCTATATAAAGTTCTATTAGACTTGCAACAGTCTCTTATTCCCCCTGCTTCCTCCTATATTTTCTGTCTATCTTTCTTATTCTTCCTACTTCCTATTTGTTCCTCGAGGAAAATCTCTTCCAGTTAATGAAAGGACCCCCGGTGAGTTTGGTCGTAACTGGACTGATCCCATAAATCTTGTTTACTGAAGCACTAAAATTTCACAAGATATTCACTTGATAGTACATGTTGATGAGAAGAAATATGAAGGGCAATTCTAGGAGCAATCCTATTGCAGTAAAAATATTTACATTATTTTTTGTCGTTAATTTCTTTGTTCATAAAGTCAAACTGCAATACAGGTAAACATATCTGCCTCTGGCTGTAGACTTCAGTCACAAAAAGTGCCATACATGCCTAATCAAATCAGTAGATCAGATAAATTTTATTCCCTGATTTATGTAAAAATAATTTAAATTATTACTATCTACAAAGAATTTAACAAGGTCACTCAAATGAAGAAGATTAATTTGAATCTGCTCTACAAATCCTCTGAATTTTTTTAGCTGGAGAGTTTGTGTGCCAAAAAAGTTCTTAAATAAAAAAGCCAACAAACTTACAAAAAAATATCTAAAAACATGCTAATTTTCAAACAACAAGATTGTAAAGGTGACAAAGAAAAATATGGAGTTCCCAGTCCCAACATCTCTACTCTCACACAGACAGTGGAAATTACAGCAGCCTAATAAGAAAGCGGAATCCTGCACTCAGTGTTAAATGTGTTTCCCACAGCAGGCAAAACAAGATGACTCATTGATACAGTTTGAAATTCTCAGTTTCCCTAGTGCTTTCATTTCAAAATGAAGGTTATTTATACAGTTATTTTTTTTCTAGTATTACATGGGGATAATGAGAATTCCTCTTACTTAACTGTACCTTTCAGGAGACAGAGAAGTAATTTTCTCACAAACACACTGCAATAACTCTCTGGCCTGACATTTACTTTTTTCTATCTCAGCTGGCAGCAAGAACAGTGATTTTTAAACAACTTTTTGTTTTACTGGGCAGTGCACCAAGGGTTCAGTCCAGAGCGGGACTCAGTACCAAAAACCAAAACACCTACCTTGAAGAGCTGGGAGCAGAAATGGAAATCAGACCCAGTGGTGAATGGCCAGGCACTCCAGAGCAGCTCCCAAAGCAACTCCCATCCTCAGCTGGGAGCCCAGTGGATGAGCCAGTAAGAGATGCCACAAAGACAGATATAACAGTCTTGTGCCTGTCTGGGGTGCCTCATTTGGTGCTCAAGGGCATCTTGCCTCTCTGGAATTACAGCTCAGACTCACCCTGGAAAAGTATTTCAAGTCCCTACTGTTGGAACTTTTTTTCTTTTCAAAACATATGAAGTACAAACCCTAACTTGAGACTGTCCCCTGATTTTATTTCTGCTTAATTTCCTCTTTCTTCTTATGAGGTGTTAGTCCACATGTCTCACCTCTAGAGAGTGCCATAATACTAAACAGTCTGCAGGAAAAACTGGATATTTCTTCCTTAAGGCCTTCATCACTTGTCTACTAAAATGTTCTGTTGTTTGCTGGTCCTTTGCTTCTGGTTATTTCCTGTATGGTGAGGCATAAGCATGCCATCTTCACACTTATAAATAGTCCCTAACTTGGTGATTAGAAACAGGTCCTGAAAGATAGGGAGAGATGTTTGATTCTCCCAGCAATGATATTGAACTGAGGTCCGTTCAAGCCCATTAGACCATTGCTGATCAACTGCATCCAGACCAAATATTGCAGCAAGTCTTTTGAAGAGGAATAGGGTCATTTCCCTTATCATCACGTTAAAAAATGCTGAGCAGCAATGGCAGACTAGAAAAGCTCCATATCTGGTCAGTAAATTATATAAAAGGTACTCAAAACATTCATTTTCAACAGGGCTTAAATAAAGAGACAAACGTACTATGGTAAGTAATCTTGAGCCAGGTCATGCAGACTCAGAAGATCAGGGGAAGCTGATCTTGTCTGCACTAGAACTGACATTAATACAGGATTTAAAAAAAAGGGAACCAATAGAATCTATGAAAATATTCAAACTTCTATACTTTACATTCATAATTGCTGATGAAGTCCCAATCCCTTGTTGTGTCATACTCAAATCTTTCTACCAGTCAGAGCAAAAATGTGCCATAACCCTGAAATCTGTCTGCAAGACTAAAGCATCAGGTTGTAAATTACACCTATGTTTACTATACTGGTATTTAGATCTATGTACAACATAAAGCCAAAAAGCCCAGATTTTTAAAAAACGTTCTTCATGCCCTTACTGCTGAAGCATAGTCAAATAAAACAAACTCAAAAGTATGCTACTAAATTTATCTACAAAGTTCAAGCCTGAGTATTGTGTAGGAATAAAACAGACGAAATATTACTTACTCTTTTTAATGTAATAGTTTACCACAGTTTAGCAATGTTATACACAACATGATGTACACTAAAAACATACAATTATGATGACTCACCACATCTTTTTTCTTTCCTCACTAAATACAGGTTTGCGAGCTGAATATTAATTTTAAAATATTAATTTTTTCTTTTCAAAGCAGAAGCCAAAGAACACAGTGGTTTTTTTTCTCCAGCCACGTATTCATTTTTGAAAATAAGGTTTATAGGAGATAAAAAGTCCTGGTTATTTAACAGAATATTGAAGTAACCTTGCTGAGCTGGATGATGTACTCAGTAAAATGTGACTATCTTCAGTAATTTTAACATTCTAATTCAACTATTAGAGGTAACATAAAAAACCTTTAATTTTGAAAACTTCTGGGGAAGAGAAACTTCCATTGATTATGGAGTTAAATTTTTCATAGAGAACTCTTAAATTCATTCACAGGTTTAATAAAGATTCCCTTAAATTTCACTGTCACTTAGCCACTAGATGCTTGTCTGAGATTAGTTAAAAGGCTTTACCTCAAAAGCTTGAAAGGTTAATCCTACATTGTAGTTTTCTGACACTGTTATTTTCCACACACATTCCTTCATTGGTCTGTAGTCATCAGGATAATTGGGAGACTGGATCTGGCCTTCATTTTTGTGGATTTCACCTCCACAAATAGCTGATAAAAGCATAACATTTTACTGTCAATAATGACATTTTCCCATGCCCAAAGTGACATTATATGCTCCCATTTTCAAAACTAATAATAAAATTGTTCTGGACAATACTTAAATCTATCAAGGATAAATTATTGAAAACACAATCAGTTTAAACCATTATATATAATTTAGTTAGCAAATATAATTTAGCATTTCTAATAGCTCTAAACATATCTACAGTGTTGAGGATGAATTTGTAATCAGGGATAATCTGAATCTATACATTTTACAGAATATAATTAAAAAGTCAAAATAATTAAATTTTTGTTCACCCACGAAATATACTTAATAAACACTCTTCATTGATATTTACTAACCTTTAGAAAGAGAGAAATGAAAGTAAAATCTCATATTTGAAAAATGATCTATGCATTTTAACCTACAGTTTATCACTTCAAGCTTGCATTCAGTTTGAAGAAAAAGTTAACATAAATTAAAAAATATTTTCATGAAAAGTACAGGTTCTATTTTAAACAGGTAAATGTTGATTTGCTAATATACCCAATGTGCAAGAGAACCTTTGTTAACTATGCCCAGAGTATATGGAAAATATAAGACAGATTTTTCTGAAGGATAAACAGAAAGTACACACAGAAATCTTTGCAAACACTACACATAAAAACATGCATATTTAGTAAATTAAAGAAGGTAAAAAATGTTTATGATTATTATCAGTGATTTCCCTGAGAAAGAGCTCTGCTGAAATCCACTCACGGGAGGAGTTTCTAAATGCTCTGCCTAGTAATTTAACACCTACTGTCTCCTAGTGATAAAATACTAATTCCTATGTTAGCTTTGGTGGGGCATGATTAATATCAAAACGTATCTGGTTAATATCATTCCATAACCAATTTATTTTTAATGCTGTAAGAGGCTTACCTTCATAAACTGCTGCAAAACCCTTTCCAACCCAGTTGCTGCTGCTGCGGAACTCAATCCACATCCTGCTGTCGGTGGATGTGAGCACTTCTGGCAGTTTGTCACCACAAAACCTGCCTAAAAACATGCAACCAGTAACTGCATTTTCTGCGCCTCTGAAGCCAAATGCTGCAAACATTTATACAAGTGTTTAACATTACAGGCAGAAGTAGCAGAACCAACTCAGTGGAGCTATCCATACGCTTATGGTTAAGCACATGTGTTTCTGCAGATCAGGACCTAACACACAAAGATTTTATTATAAAGCTTTCAGAACTTTTTATTGCAGTCAGGCTCAAAAGTCTAAGCATAAAACCTTAGGGGAATTAATGAAAAAAAATATTGTTAGAGGTTGTTTATATACATACAAACACATGCATTTTGGAAGGGAAAAGCGAGTACTAATCTTAAAAAAGGAACAAATGTATGTCACAGCAATACAACAGATTGTGCCTAAGGGCCAAAGAGATTTAAAAAGTAACATCTAAATGATCTATTCTACATTACCCTCTTAAAGTTTGCCTAGGTAAGTAAAATTTCTGTTCTTCTAGTTGATAGAGAACAGGTGAAGAGGATAATTACTATCTGGTCTTAACTGTTTCTTCTTTTTTTACTGTTCAAGGCCAAGAAAATAGACATTCCTGTTAGAGAGCTGTCCTCTCTATCTGGGCACTAGCAGTATAGGAGGCGAAATCTTCCCACCAACCTTCTGAATTAAAAGAGGATGAGTGCAGCTTTTACATTTCAGTTGCAACTCAAACTTAATTCACTATTGCTTTGCATGTCTCTTCTGTGCAAGAGCAGGGAAGGGCACACAAAGAACAAAGAGAAGCAATCTCCTCACAATCTTAAGTGTACAGGCACAGAGCTCATAAGAACAGCTTTACAGCAGGTGCATGTTCTCATCACATGACCTATGAATTTCCCATCACATGCTCTACAGATTTGTCTGTACATTTCTTCCCTATTTCTCTGAAAAAAAAAAAAACAAAAACCACTAACTATGGCATCTTCATAATTCAATATCCATAAGCAAAGCAAAATCTCCCACATTTTGTAGTTGTCATCTTTCCACACTTGCAGCTGAATAATAGCAACCTGCAGCAAAAGTAAGGCTTGAGGCTTGAATTCAAGGCCATTAAGAGGATTATTTTTTTCCCCATCCCCAAGTTTAGATCCATTCTAGACACCTGAAACCCAAGAAGTTTGTTGTGGGTTCAACAGCAGGTCCACTGAGCCCAAAGAGTGTGGTGCAGTGGACAGTGCAGCATTAAACAGTTGCATACCAAGCAGAGAGGATTTTCTCCAGTAGCCATCTCTTACTTCAATATAGTCGTACCAACAGAGGCTGCTCTTGTAAAGGTCCATGGTGGTAAAGTTTAAAACGATCTGCAATCAGACGAGAAGGCCGAAATAAATCACGCGTGGTAAATAAGAGAAAAACAATCTCAACAACACTCTGAAGAACTGAAGTCAGAGTGGTGTGGTCACCTCTAATGGAATTCGAACTATTCAGACATTTAATTATCCTTTCTTCAATTATTTCTTTGACTAAGTACAAGTTTCTTGGGAACATGAAAACTTTATTGTATTGAATCATATATATTTGCGCAAATTCGAGACAAACTACTCACATTTAATTGCTCACAGGAGGTTTTCCACTGAGAAATAAAAATTTGAAAATGCTAGTTAGGTAAAATATAAGAGTAATATAATTTTAAGTATGTTACTTGTCAATTCTTCTGCCAATTCCACTGCCATTGCATTTTGACTATAACCAGCACTGATTATAATCAGCTGCAAATAAAAGAAATTTTAAATAATTGTTTTCTTTTGGTCTGTGCTTCTCCTATTACTGTTTTGACATGATATTTTACTTTGAGACATAAATGTTAACAGTGTTGGACAGCAATTATGAAATAAACTTCATTAATAAGAAACAGTATACAGTCCCTTAATGATTCTTAATTAAACTACAATAAAGCTTTTTATATGGAAATTGGAGTTCTGCGCATTTCTGGAACTTTTGAACTTGGACTCCAAGTGTTATTGAGAATGTCTGTAAACAGGCATATTTTCAATACTTACTACAAGGACTACCCTGACATTAAATTATGTTATCCTTGTTTTCGCAACATTAATCCTAAAGTGCCACAAACTCACACTTTTAACACAGGAATAGGAATTGCCCTGATCACACATTGACACAATAGCTACAGTTTAAACCCTCACTGGAATAGTCTTAGCATCATGTCCTGCCATTACAGTGATAAATCCAAATAAGCACATTAAAAGTTATTCATATTTTGTATTATAAAACAATTTCTAATTAATACCTTTTTATTTGATGTAGGTATACTTGGACAAACAATTCATCTTCTTCAGAACCAGTTCCTCAGTGTACATAAATAAATATTTCAAACTAACTGAAATTCTCTATTCACATTTGAGCATAGAATTGATATTATCGTAGCCTTGATCCTCGCAAATTGAAACCTGCCATTATAAAACAAATTGCTGCACAGTAGCAGGTACTTCACACTGCAGAAATATGTCTCTATGGCAGCCTGTGCAGCAGCTGTGTCAGTTGAAAGGAGAGGAATTTACCCTTAGTCCAGATGCAAGGAAAATATTTTAACACCAAAAGTGGAAAAATGAACCCAGACAGTCAGATAAGATAGTTTAGTTCTATCTCAAACTTCTTGGTTTCATGCACCCTTTCATGGATATTTAACCCATGGGACATTTTGCCTTTACTACGTGGGCAGTCCTTCAGGAAGAGGTAATGAAGAAATAAATGCACAAATATTGACAGCATTCCAAAACCACCTATTTAACATGAGAAATATGAAGAGCTGGCTAAAAGTCAAAACATTCATATGCTTTATTCTGCTTCAGTTTTTTTAATACATTTCCAAATCCTATTTGAATCTACTTCAGAGGACGGCAGAGAGATCATTCTCATAAACAGAAATTCTCTGTCCTTGGCAGAATTTTTCTCCTTCAACTCTTCCTTCAAATAAAGACACCATACCAACTTAAAAAAACTTTTGTACTCCTCAAATCATCCACTTTGCAGTTCAGACTCCCTCTAAATGCCTACCTTCTTTTTTCTTAAAAGATAAGTGGGTATCTCTGTATTTAGCCAAGTTTTCCTTTTTCCATGACACAGCTGATACATCAGATTTCTTCTCTGGTTTTTTTTGGAAATTCACCTTTTTCCAAACCTTAGTTGCCTGGATAGGGTTGGGAAATGGTTGGTTTCACTTAGCTGTGATCATGTCAATGTCTCAAAGTGCTGCTATCTAAATGGAAAAGGTTAAAATTTAATGAGCCTCCTCAATGGCTCCTGCTTTTGAAACTACATGAAATAACCTTCACAGCCTTTTCTCACTCTGATATGCCAAGGTATTTGATGATACAGCAATTTCTTAACACTGACCAGAATTCATTAGCTGTACATAGGCAGAACCCCCAGTCTGTCACAGCATGATTTCTGGGCATGAACCAAAAGGTTTAAAAGTATTTAAGATTCTTATTTGCTATTCTGCAAAGTATTAAATAAAGCTACAGACAAGGCAGAGCCTGTTCAAGGGGACAGGATCACTGAGAGGCTTCCCAGGAAAAACAATCAATAGGCATTTGTCAGCACAATTAAAGAATTATTGATTACACAGCAGATTTGATTGTGCTACTGCAGCTTCCAAGAGAATATATCATACCTCCTATTGCTGAGACAAGAAAGCACAAAATATACGACAAATACGAGTAATATGAACCTAGGTTTCTGCAGGTGGCATTTTTTACCCATATCAATCAAGGATTTTTCTATTTTATCGTTCATGTAAAACATTAAGGAAAATTCAGAGGTAGTGCAACCTAATCAAAAAGGCAAATTCAAATAAAACACTGGCACAGTTGCAACTCTCCCTATGCCAATAAAATTTTTACACACCAGAAGTAGGATCCACCCTGGCTGGGGGCACACAGCATTAATAACACCATCCTCCCTCTAAAACTTTTCTGTGCATAGTATACTGAGTACAGCTTTTATAGTTGTAGTTTACCATGTAGTCTTAAGTCTCAAAAGTAAAATGTGAATGGACTACCTTGTTTTACTATGAGGAACACACATATTTTATGTTGGCTTGGCAATTCATCATGCCCTGTCAATAAAGGGAATTCCAAAACTTGTGCATGCCACTGCAGTTCCAGCCTTCATTAAATTTCTGGGTATCAAAGATCAGAAGAGTCCTTACTTGCAGAAAGAAGCATGGATAGAAGTCATCCAAACTATGCTCATACAGCAGAATGCTAAATCTCAATAAATAAATAGAAAAGAGCTAGGCAAAGCCTTTCCAGTTTATTTTTAGGTGACTAAAGTGCTCAGTGACCTTTCAGAACATGGCATGATGCACTTGCACATGCTCTAATCTCCACACAATATTCCTGAGATTTATAAGGGCTAAAGCAGCAAAGGAACAAAAATGTGAATGTATTTTCCTTTTCCCTTCATTATATGAAAGTGTTATCACCATTTACTGAGAAAAGTTTAGATCAAGTATAATGCTTGTCCAAGGTATCATGATATATGCTTTAGCTAATATTTAGACCTCATAGCTGTAAACAGGGTTCTTTATCCCGAGACAGACAATATCCTATGGGAATAGCATGGACAAACAGACTTTTTGACACTAGCACAAATACAATTTACTTTATTCTTACTGAACTATATGGAGACTAGAGAGTTCAGAAGTAATAACAGTGCCTGACATGACTTGTCATGTAAAATTTCAACTAGAAAATTCTGCTTATTCTTTTCCTCATTTGGGGCAGCAGGTAAATTGGGAAAGGAGTCAGTCCTCTCACTTTGCTGACTTCAACACAGGGGCTTTCCCCCATTAAGGTTTTGTCTAGTATAATGCAGCTTCAGTGGTGGTTAAAAACTCAAGACTATTTTTCTTGTTAGATTACAAACATATATTAATATTACACTGGTGTTTATAGATAGGTTTACACAAATTTAGAGTTTGCTATAAATACTTAAGCATCAACATTAACTCAGATATAAGTATTTTTTTCAAGAGCAAATAATTGTAGATGAACACACTTTTTTTTTTAATGGATTTGTGGAAAAAAAAAAGCTAAGCCATTATTTTGTTATCACAGTAATGTCTAAAATGCAACAAAAATAATGGGGATGTAAATTCACCATCTAGAGTAATTTTCATCTTTTGCACAAACATTTGCTTATTTATCTCCTAATTTTTTTTCCCTGACAACCTGCTGAGCCACCCTTTTCCTCCCAGCAGAGTGTGTTTAACTTTCCTCCTGTCTCTGGCTCTTGTCCAGAGGAGGGAAAACACTCTCCAAATTACTTTTCTTTCATTCCCCACAGTAGCAAATCCCCTTACAGCTCCTCAAGATCTATTAGAACAACAAGAGTATATATTCTTGATGCCTACAAGGACCCTGACCTGAAAGAAATATGGAACAAAGTAACACAATCAGGGGAAAAAAATGTCAAATTCACACATAGTGGGAGACCTCAGAGAAAAATGACTGAAATATCTGGGGGCAAGTGCTGAGTCTTCCAATTTGAACTTGCCAGTACTGAATTTGTTAGACTCTATATTTCAGTCTTTGAATTCTGTATTTTTGTCTTTACTACTTAACTGCTTGATATTAGCCACTGCTTCATGTAAGGAAGCTTACATCATTTTTCCTGCATATTTTGTCTCAGCTAAAGCTTTTTATCCCTCTCTCTATCCTTATTTGTTTTGAAGCAGGCTGATATTTGAGCCAATAATTTAAAATGAGATTTAGCTAGCACATTTTGAAAGTGTACACAAGGAGGACAGGTTTTGCTTTCACTCGGATGGCACAGCTCTCCTTCCAAACTGTTCTCACCAAGCCCATTTTTAACCCTCACTCTTTTTCCCATAAAATTGATCTCCATAAATTAAAACTTTATGCACTAGAACCAATTCCAGGGAACACCCACAATGACACTTTCTTTACTTATGTTATTATGGTTTCATTTTAGAAACATTTTATTGAACACACTAAGAACTTCCTTAGTTACAGCCCAGCTATCAGTCCTATATAGCTCAGCCAGCTTGCCCGAGCCCATGCTAGAAAATGGACCATTCAGGAGCCTGAATCACCTCTTGTACTTTTATATTGAACCATAAATTGAACTGGGAGCCAGGTTTAAAGGGAGTTCATGGTGCAAGCATACAGCAGATTGAAATATTGTCTTCATTTCACAAGTACATCCATTGAATTGATTATATAGTTCTGATGCCACATATCAAAGTAAAGTCAATAGTATATAGTCCATGGTCCAGTTTTTTATAACACACCATTATTTTCAATTAATATGCATCTTTTGAACTTAAACAAAAAAGTAACATTTTACTTTGAAAATAGTATCTGTGTCTAGCTAAAGGAACATTAAAATACCTTCTCTCCTGGGGTCACAGAGATTCTCCATATGCAGTGTGTGTAGGAAGGATAACCATTTGGAAATCCAGGAGAAGAAAAGTTGCCTGTAGATTCCTGCAGTGTTTCTCCACAGGCTGAAAGAAACAAATTACAGTAAAAATATAAAATTTAATGTGCCTAGCAGAGAAAAATGCATCTTTCCAATATCTACTCAGACTACATTTAACTCACTGCAGATGCAGAATGGAAAATAAACTAGTTAGTTTACAATTTATTAAAATCCATGGTTTTAAGCCAATCTGACATTCATTCCATTTTATTCAGGATGTTTTTATTCCATTTACTATTTCACTTGTGTGTTGTCTGCTGACATAACCAAAATTATGGCTGCCTTAAAAATATCACTGCTGTCAATCAACTGCAATATTATATATAGAACATTTTTGGTAATTACAAAAAATGTAAACATCCTTTAAGAACTAAAAGAAATGCTAGCACAACATGACTTGCATCACACTGAATTTTTTTCAATGGTTTCATTTAATTCAGTCCTTTACCCACATAAAAAAGTGGTCTGACCTAAACTCACTTATTTGTGTTGGTATAAAAAACTAAATCCTATATTTGACAAAGTCTCTTAGCACAAGTGATTTGTAGAGATACAAGTAATAAAATCAAAGCAAATGTAAAGCCTTAAAATACCAAAGGCTTTTATATTCTTTATTATTGAAGATTTTAGCATCCTTCTTTCACCTGTCAATCATGCTACTAGATGCTGGTGGATGCTAATAAATCACCTACACACTAAAATATAACATTGGAAGTTACTGCCACTCTCCACCCTTAAAACTGATTTTGGTAGGGTGTTGCACCTTAGTCATCTTTTTGGCCTTAATCAAATTTTTTCACCCTCTGATTTTGCAGGTGTGATACAAGATATGAATTTGATATTATCTCATGAGTAACAGTGTAATCAGATCTGCAATGCTTTCAAATCACAGGGCTACCATTGCCAGCAGGTGAACAACTATGTCATCAAAATATCAATGAATTATAAATGTTCTAGAAAATCTTTAAATAAAAGAGGACAAAGAAAAGGATTGCCTATGACAAAAACAGACAACACCGCTGTAAAGCTGTTTTGTTAAAATGCATCTAAGACGTGATCAGACAACTATATTTATATCATGTGTAAATTACATTCAAGTCATTAAATATGCTCTCTGACACTCAAATGGTTATCATGATGAGAAAAGAAAGGAAACAGTAGCATGGTCCTCAAGAAGGGTAATGGCGCCATCACTGCGTCCTTTACGAATGAAACAGGGAAAGAAAGTATTTTCCTTGCTTCATTTAAAAAATGTGGTTTTATCTTTAAAAAATCACAGAGAGCCACAGCAAGTGATATTTCTGCATGAAGCTCTTTCAGTGAAAAGGCTCTGTCATTAACCACAATTTATTTTTAATATAACAATGAATGCAAAGTCATTTAAGTTGCAGAGTCCTGAACTAGGTTCTCCCAGAGCTGGTGAATTGTGCTGTAGCTTACAGTGCATAAGTAAAGCACTTCAGAAAAAGCCAGCAGTGAAATTGTTGGAGTAGAGGACAGTAGGGCCTAAAGATGAGGCAGCCACAAGAATCCAAGTACTCCTCTCACCCCTTTTAGAGCCCTCTATTATTCTTCCTCTCATCCACAGTTTCATTAAGTCTATGTCAGAACATGTGTATAGACATAAAACAATGTCTTTTAAGCTGCAAAAGGAGTTATGGAACTCTTGTTTTCCCCCAGGTGTTGCAGAATAAAGCTATTTAATATGAAAATCTACCTTCTATGCTTATTAAATTCCTGGGAGCTCTCTATCAAATTTAAATTATTTTAAGAAATATCTCTAAATTTAACAGAAGCATAAAAAAATAAAAACTTGTAAGTAGATAGCTTCTACTCAGAATTAGCACAATCATGATTTATAAAATGCACTTGGGCTTCATGCGCTTTGCCATATTTATCTTTTAATTGTAAATTCTTGATTACTCAAGGGAGCTAGGACAGGAAAAGCTTTTACCAATCAATAGTTGAATTAATTTTCTATGGGATCTGAGCTCTAGTCTGGCTTCCAAAGCAGCAGTAAGCAGGGTGATACTTGGGAATTTCTTGTTGAAAAGCACATTTCTAGGCAATGGAAAACAGTTAAAATTCTATCACTAATGTAAGGAACGTAAAGGTTTTCTTTGTATTTGGACTGTAGTAACTGCAGTAGTCATGACTAGGCTTATAAAATCGAACATTACAAATTTTTTACTGTATAATGGTCCACTAGTAATGAAATCCATTTTGGTAGAGAAAAGCGGAAGAAAAATGAGTGGTAAGGGCCACTTATTTAAATTTCATTTCATACTGATTTTAGTATATTTCAAGTCAGAAGATATCAATTACAACCTCAATTTTATATGGCTCTGCTTTAAAAAGCATTTGTACATTTTTATTCCTTTGTTAATCATTACTATTTACCAAGGTTTTCTGTGGTGCTTCCCCCCCCCCTTCAAATGTCATGCCTTACATCAATTTTACTAGGCTAGACCACTTGCAGAAACACCACTTTAACTTTCCCCACACACATACTCTAGCCATAAAAGCCACTTTCCTCTGCTTTTCAGCTTGAGAAGGTTAGACATCTAATAAGACTTTCTGTGGTCAGGAGAGGGAAACTATTTTTGCTTCTCCTTGTAAAGATTAGCACTGGGTGTAGGCAGCAGGTAGATTATGTGCTTAGACAAAGCAATTCCCACCAGTGTACTCTGCAGCAGTGTTTAATTACACAGCCTGTGTGTGACACCTTTCTGGGCTGGCCTACACACACGGTCAAGTCCCATCAAGGATTACTGTGAAATCTGCAAATGATGAAGCCCAGATCCCCCAGGACACTTAGGGAACCAAGTCTCATTCCTTTGTACATAGCACTAGCAAATGCACACTATCATTTATGGCTAATTTGAGTTTACCCACTTAGACACAAGTCTGTACAACTATACATATATGGCATATAAAGCTGCCACAGAGCCCTAAAAAATATCTACTGCTGATCATGTTCTTGTTAAATCAAAAACTTAAATCAATTTACTGCAACTCAGGGTCTTACTATTGGCTTGATTCCTCTTTATAGTTATAAGGAAACAGTCTTAATCTAAAAACCCTAAGTCTCCTTATGCAGAAAACAAAGGTTGACTTTTGAAGGCAAACATTCTTTTTCCATCTAATAGGGATGGCAGCTAGCTAAGCCTGAGGAACAGGGAGAACAGCACAAAAGAGAAACAGCTTCAGCCTTCAGCCTTCATCTGCTCCTTTCTACATACAACATCACCCCAGGCAATTTGTAAATTTGCTGAACTTGGTCCATCCATCTTCTCTTCCTCTAAACAGATTTCTCCCACCAGTCTGAGACTCCTTTCCTATCCATTATGCAATCCCACTCAATACACTTTTTTTTTGTTCTGTCTTTTGCCATATGAGTATCTTTCTCCATCATTTTCCCTTTTATTCTTCTGCTCCTCTTAAACTATTTAAACATTAACTACAATTTCTATATAAAACTATAGAGGCAGACCTGTGTTGAAATTTTAGCAGCTAGAAGAAAACACATTTTATTACTCAATTAGACTGTCTGAAAACCACTATAATATATCCAATCTTGAATTCAAGTTTTATTCTCAAATACCAAGACAGTAAAAATTCAAAATCAGATTCACAGAGGAAGAACTTCAGCTTCATTGTTTTCTTTCCCCTTATTATTCCATCACATAACAGTATAATTTGGTTTTAAAATGTAACAGATCCCTATCAGCAATTACATTTTCTTTTATAAAAATCCTAAGGAAAAGTAAAAAAACAAACCAAAATTGCTGTTGCTACATTTTAGAGATCTGGCACTTAACTCTGCTGCTGAAAGGCAGGTTGTCAAATCTCACTCTTTGGCTTGACCAGTTTTAAAACTGTTTCTTGGTCAGTAAGCCCCTTCCTGAATAATGACCCTGAATATCCTGACTATCTAAAACCCTCTGGAAGGCTCAGCTTCTTCCCTGCTGTGAGGATCACTTGTATTTTCCAGCAACCTTAAGCTCAACTTCATGTTCTTGGGCCCCAGAAAAAGATGTGGGCCAGCAATTGTTTGAGAAATAATTAGAAATCCAAACAAAGCATGCACAATACTATAAAATCATTTTTCATAGAAGTGTGGGTCTCTGGAAAAGGCTGATTAAGTTATTGTTTTCTGCATTTTCATTGCATTTAAGGCAACACAAATGAACACATGAAACAATGCAGGTATTCAGGATTATTAAGGATTGAAATATTCACTGCTGTTTTTCACTAACAGGCATCATGATTAATATCTTTTGTCTGAAACAGGTAATAAAACATACCTCCAAAACCAACACATATCAAGGATTTTATTGCCATGTACTACAATGATCACTTGATTCTCTACATAAAACTAAAAGGTTTATGCCTGTTTGAATTTTCAGTTTCAGTATTTGCTGGAAAATTTATTAGAAGAAAAGCACTGTTCAACTTTCAGAGATTTGCTTTCTTTACTAGATTCCGTCTGGGTTGCATTATTCAGCTATGCAGCTTCGATTAAAAATGTTAATTGAAAAAACTGCATTTTAAATAGTGTGCTCTAGAAAAAAACTTCTGCCTTTTCTCTCACTTAAAACTCACTTTCTTTTATGGCATAGCTCATCTAAGTAAGGCTGGAAAGCCATATGTTTTATCCCAAAGTTTGCAAAGCTGGGTGCCAGAAAAGCATCATAATCCTTCAACCACCATTCATTTTTATTATTCATGTGACCCATGTTCACTAGCGCTGCAAAAAAACCTTACTTTTCAATTGAAAACTGCTACTGAACAACCACAGTGCTTTTACAATACTGTGAAATGAACTTTCAACAAGACTTCCATGACACTGAAAGAAATTTTAACTCTTAGTACATTTTCATGACAAATATGAAAAGGATATTTTCTCTGAACAACACTTTGAACATTAGCTCTAAATGTACGTTGCATCTTTTATAGTTTTGAAAATGCATATTAGAATATTATGTACAGACTAAACAGACTAATTTTTTATTTCTTTCCATTTGTCTTCCTTAAGTCAATATGATCATGAGGTACTACCTACTCGCCTAGCAGTTTTACTTTTACATACTTTTTTCCTCCAAAACTTATATTTTATCAAAATATGTATGTATTCTTTGTGTTCATGAAGTTGTTGCTCTCTGTATGATTTTAGTAGAAATAATGCTGCCAAGCCTCTCATTATTAAAGTACTTTCTGTACCAAAAGGAAAGAGCACAAATTGTTCCCAAAGGAACAGTTGTTAAAGAAAAGGTGTTTAAGTGGTTTCTACTCTGGCAGGCCCAGAATCTCTGTGCCTGGCCTCAGTATATACAAGATTATGACTGAACATACTCACAACAGAAAGGAAAAGTGCATTTCAGCTGTACAGTGTACACCAAGTGCACACCAGAACCCCCAGATCTGCAGTAGATCTCATTGCTGCTGGTACAAGTTTGAAGCAACTTCATTACTTTAACACTGATCACTTTCTTTAGTCCTTTTGTGTTGATCAGCTGGTTAAAAGTGACAAAGTATCTAAGTTAAAACAGTTCCTGTTTTAGAGATGTCATTCATTCCTATGAGGAGCAGTACGGCTGTAAGCCTACAATGGCACAGAGCAGGGATGTCCAGCCTCCCACAAAAATCTTGCTGGTAAATTCTGACTGAGAGATGGCACTTCTGAACTTCTTTGGTTGACACCAAAGGTTAACTGTGGTTACCAATATCAGCAGTAACTAGAGCAAGGAGATTAAAACCTTTTCCTTTGAGATGTCCACCATTCTGGCAGCACTTAGTGAAGAAAGAGCACTAGAGAACAACACGAACCATGGCGCTGACTCTGGGTTACATCAGGCCACTGATGTCTCTGAGACAGACAGCGACACAACCACACTACCCTAAGATAAAAAATTAATATGCATTCAAATTATAGGATGACAGAATTAGGCAGAAGATATTTAAATTTTAAATGTATCTGTTAAAACTATAGACATTTTGTGGAAAGATCTAACCATCTCATCCACAAGAGTTCACAATTTGGTTGTCCTTGCTTCTTTCATTGACACATTTAAAAAAAATATAATGGGTTCACAGCAAGTGCAATAATTCATTTTGCTCCTTCTGCACTCAACTTGAATTCAAATAAAGGACTCCAGCCAGTATGCAAACCAGAAATGACATTAAACATATTTTTTCTAGTTGTTGAACAGCTAAGAAAAGCAGATTGAAATGTCATGTTGTTTCATACAGTTCATCTGTCCTTAGGTGCTTTGCATTCCAGTGACCTTTTCCATAAGATTTTTTTTGTGATTCGATTCCTCAGCAGCCTAAGTCAGCTGCCAACACAGAAAGAGAATGCTGAGCAGCTGACTCAAAAAGTTTGTAATTTCTCTTGAACAACAAGTCAAACAGTTGCTAGTATGTGGTTTTTGTTTGTTTGTGGTGCAATACCTGGACATCTATACAGCTTTCTTGCCTGTGCAATATCTCCTTTACTTAGACGGGTACGCTGGCCAATGGCAGGTCGTATACCATTGTCATCACGGGAAGGGAGAATGGTATCCAGAAACATGCCCCTAAAAAAAATAAAAATAAAAATAGACCCCAAAAACCCCTATCAGATTTCTCTCATAAAATTGTCTGAGTTCCATGAATTTGCCAGTTTTATAAATCTGGTTTGTACATTTGGCATAAATAACAGGGTAAAATACAGAACTTTAAATGCAGACAACATGCCATAAAACCCCTCAGGTTGGCAAACTATGCAAAGTTACCAAAAAAGAATCTTCTCTCAGTACATCAATTAACATATCAGCTTTTATATTTCTGCTAAAAAAGAGGAAGAAGATTTCTAAGTGCTATTAAGATCACACAGGGAAAAGACACTCATTAAGGTATTGCTATATTGGGGAAAAAATATAAGATTTCATTAAAATACATAAGTGAATCTCTAGCACAAAATTCTTAATCACAAAGCTCCTGTTTCTAACAAAGCTTTTATAAGAACCCTATAGTCTGACTTACATGTGAGAGGAGGTAAAGTCAAACACATTTGCCAATCATGAGTCTGTCAAGTATTGCAAGACATTTAACTCCACTCTAGCTGCTGACACTTTCAAAACAGAAATGCTTACTTGCCAACCTTTACTTGCCTCACAATAAAATATATCAATTTACCATATGTGATTTTAGTGGCATTAACCTTAAATGACAAGACATCATAAAGAAGTACACTTGTTCCAAATGTGCAGTTTATTCAAAATTTCCCAGATTTTAAATATGATCTAAAACATTTCGGTATTCTCAAATTTTAATAAAGCAAGATACAAAACTACAATCTATTATCACGTTGCAGAATTTAAAAGCCTTCAAATCCCATAAAGTAGCGGTTAACAGAAGAATATATTTCTAGTCTCTTTTTATTTACTGTTTTTATAATCACTTGTATACCTGTAGGGGTTTTATTGAAAAGTAAAACCAGTATTTTCAGACATAACATAAATCCAAAAATTAATGAATGGTAAGGATCCTTGTAGTTAGAAATACAATTTATAAACACATATTGGTTTTTAAATTATAATTAATGAACCATTTTGAGTATTGTAGATACATATCTCTCTTTATCCAGTTAGATATTTGAAATTTTGTAAAGACAGAATAATCTCAGGATGTTACCTTAAACATTGAAATAAACTACATATGGCATTAATCATTTTCTAGAACAAAAGCATGTTATTCTTTAGAAAGTGATTGCATCTATAAATTACAATTCTATTTTCCACTGAATTTCAGCACAAGATCAAACTGATGCTTTTCATACATTGAAAAACTTTGAAAGTAATCCTCTCTTAAATGGCTTAGCAGTTTCATAAAGGGACATACTCTAAGTTTTAATATAGCATGAACAAAACCATTGTGTACAACAAGAACTTTATGATGTTTTGTGATTCCTTCTACTTATCTGGGTGAGCAAAGTCTAGCAAACAGCATCACACATGCTTGCAGGATGAATTAGTACAAATCAATACTCAACCTCAGGGCTATTTTTAGACAGTATGAAGTAACAAGCCCTTGTACCTTCGGGCAGGGCATGCCTATTCATGGCACTATCAGTTTTTGCCAGCTTGAAAAGTGGTGAAATCAGGGCCAACAAATCAAATTACCTTGATGTTGTCATTGCCCTAGGACTCAAGGGGGTTCTGTCTTGTTCAATTACTCTATTTTATACAGGTTCTTATAATCTCTTCCTTAAGGTAATGGTATGTGTAATTGGATTATGCAATGTGACTAATAGCTACCTCATGTGGCTCATTTCCATGCTTTTCCAGGGGTGAATTATGTGCATGCTGAGTAATAGAGCCTTTGGTTGGATTTTTGTATAATAATAGAATTTATATTGAGAGAACAAGCCAAACAAATTTGCAAAGGCTGGTGATGTTTTAGTGGCCCTCAGTTTATTCCAAAGTGACAGATTGTCTAGCATTTTTGCTTTAAAATGCATGAATTGGATAAATATTTTAAATAAAACCAAACCAAAACAAAACCTCCCCCCACACACACAAAAAAACCCCAACCCAAACCAACAGAAAAAAAACACGCAAACACCTATCTTTCTAAACTAAAACTTTTTGTTGGGTGTTTTCGAGAGGTTTCTTTTAATTTTACATTACTCTGGTATTTTTTGGAGAACAATTAGCTGATGAAATGTAATAGGAGACTGGATGAATGCCTCCTTCACTTCTTCTCCAGGGTAGGGCTGACCTATGGGACCAGCTCATTGCACAGCTCCCCCAACTCTGCATCCTTTCAGAGAGAGCCCCACCGAGTTGCTAAGGAGCTGAGAAAGGATCAGCCTGCAACAGGATAGAGCAAAACCAGCAGAAGTCTTTACTATAAGGTTTTGATGACACTAACAATCTGTACAAATAAAGAGAGGAGGCTGCAGCCTCTGTTATAGATGCTTGACTGCAGTCCTTATCAAAGGTTGTGTCTTGGGTGGTAGATGTCCAAATAACCTGTGTTCTACCTGCATAATCCATAGTTACGAAATCTATGCATCAAAGGAGATTTATTTTTCTTTTAGAGAACAGATCATGTTACACATAACATTCCTAGCCATTTCACTCATTTGATTTTTCAAAATTCAAATTTTTGTGGACACAGAAAGAAAGTATCATATAAAATGATGTTTCCAGTTTATCTTGTCTGAAAATCTAAAGAACTGAGGCAAGATCAAAAGGCTGCTTTGAAACTGGACAGAAAAGAAATGCATTTTC
Source organism: Chloebia gouldiae (assembly GCA_003676055.1). NCBI lineage: Eukaryota > Metazoa > Chordata > Aves > Passeriformes > Passeridae > Chloebia > Chloebia gouldiae. Next base: position 10,621,984 of record QUSF01000005.1, on the reverse strand, counting down.
AAATATAATTAAATTATTTTGACTTAAAATAAACAAGCTGTGCTTTGACTGCTGTAGGAATATTATGCCACAAGGGACATTTTAAGGGATTTAAAAATACTTCAAAAAGCATAGTTCTTAGCATTCACAGACAGGAAGAGAATTAAAAGTCAAAAGGTATAACCTGAGACTCCAACCTTGAGAAGGTGTTCCTGGCATAGTGCATAATGCTGTCAAAATCATATGGTTCCCCCAGGGAGTTCACCTCTCCAGGCTCCATCTTCAAAAAGTTATATTCCTGACCTACAAATGATTGATAATTATAGATTCTTTAATACCTTTTTCTGTAAAGATAAAAGCCAAACACGAAAAGAAAACCAACAAAGATCATAATTACTCACTGACATTCATAAATCTTTGCAATTTGGGACAAAGTGTGTGACTTTATTATGCCCTCTTAATTGATAGGGCAGACATCTTCTGTAACACACATCAAATTTGTATATTTGGATTTAGAAAGACTAGTCTTATGCAACTAAGACATAAAGGCCCCACACATCATGATGTACTTCATGTACAGTCCATACAGATTTCTGGTTTGATTCTTAATTCCTAAAAGAAATCATTTTGACAGCAAAGACTCCAGAAAAATCTCCTCATGCATTAGACTGAAGAGTTTAACTAGATACTAAATCTAGCACTAAACTACTGGATACTGGAGACTTGGCTTTAGCAAAGTCTGAAAGCTTTCTCTGTGAGGCTTCATGTAATGCAGACACTACAAAGTCACATTTTTAAGATCCAGCTGTTGCAAATTAACAAGACCAGAACAGGAGAAAAGGAATTATACTTAGTTCATAATTCCATATCCTAAGTTCTTTGACCTAATCAGTACATTAGCAATACAAAGCACCCCTTACTCAGTTCATATTCCCACTGGAGTCCTGCAAAAAAAAAACCTTGCAGTGACATCAACATTTTAACCAACATATGTTGCATAATATAACAAAAACCATATGTGTCAGTGGTCATGGCTTCTTGATCCCATTTAGTGATCCTCAGGCTCATGCCACACCAAAAGTAGTTTCACTCAGAAACCAGAGAGACAAAACCAGAGAGAAAGGGAGAGCAGGCTACTGAGGATGGCACTCCAGCTGATTTTCTCATCATAGTAAAAAAAAAGGGGAGGAGCTCTTATGGCATCTGCATAAATCGATAATACAGTGAGACAAGAAAGAAGGCCTAAACATGCATGCCCTTTCAGGACTTTAGAGACTTAAGGGAGCTTGTATCAGCTGCCAGTCTCCTTCCAAGTCCTAAATGAAGTGGCAAAGATTCATCATATCTCAAATATTTTAAAATATTTTCTAAAGAAACAGACAAATACTCCAAGATATCATTGGACAATTTCTGATTTTACTTTTTTTGAGCACAGAACTCCTGTAAGTCAAAGTAAATGTGTCGCAGAGACCATGCACATTTATGGACATTGCAAATGAAACATGCCTACCTCCCTCCCTTCTTGCCTACTCAACACAAGCAAGGGCACAAACAGCTAGGGTGGCAAAGAGCTGACAGTCACAGTTTAAAGTTCTCAAGTTCCTCAGATGCTTTATCTCAACAACACCAAGGACACTGACTAAAGCTGCATGTTCTGTCGAGAGTGAGGTGAACAAAGTGTAAACTGCAGGACCTGTGCCTATCTGCCACAAATTGAAAGTCCTTCACCTTACCTCCCAGGTCAAAGCCTCTTGAGCAGCTACATATTTCTACTTATCATTCACTAAAACCTACAAGAGAAATTACCTTCCTCAAGCACAGAAATATTACTTTTAAATAAAGACCCGTGGCTTCTTTCAAAGTTTTTGAGCATGATTGTTATTTTGTTCATTCTAGCCCTCTATTTTAATGGCTTGCTACTTGGCCAGATGTTTGGAAAATATTATACTATAATTTCAATATTTTATTTGTAAATCAATTTGAGATCAGTCAATGTAAGAAGAATAGCAGGCATAAAAGCTATTTCAGCTATTTAGCACTCAGTTCCAATAGAGTTATGCAGATGAAGGAAAAGTCAAAACAAACAGGAGTTTTTCTTTCCAAAATACTTATCAGAAAATCTCACCAGGTTGGATGTTTTCTCTAATGATGGTGACATGGTCATCACGGTCTGGTCGTGTATGTTCATGCCAAAAACCTATCACGTGACCCAACTCATGGACAACTATGCCAAATTTATCACAATTCTTGCCAATAGATATGGCTTGAGGACCATTTCCCCTTCGACCCACATAAGAACAGCACCTGTAATTGAAATACAAACACAGGTGAAAATTTTCATACATATGTCTACAAACCACATAGCAAATTCAGTTAAAACTTGAGAAAACAGTATATAAAGATTCAACAGTTAAATGAACAATGTAATTTTGAATGTTTCACAAACTCTAGATCTTCTGTAAGAACAGTTGATTATTCAAAATGCATGAATGGGACTTTTTTGATACTATTCAAGGTCTTAAATGACATTAGCTTTCATCAACAGAATTCTCACTGTCATGACAGTCTAGTCAGCCATTCTATAGAATGACACAGGAACATGTTTTCAGCAAAAGAATAAAAATAAGCCATGCTCTGATGGCAGCACACACCATCATCCCTTTGTGGGTCATTGAAAAAATGGTACAAATGAGAGGTTGCAGGATAAGCCCACGATACTGTCCTTTCAGTCACAGCTTGTGTCCCATCCATTCACCACAACCCTTCAAACCCAGCCATGCAAACAATTTTAACCTATTTAGTTTTTCATTCACCTATAGTCCTGCAAAATCATCTTGAAGACTCAACACATTTAAACACATTTGTTTAAGTCCTGGAATTTGCAGTTAAAAACATTTATGATCCTAATACAACACATGATGGCAGAGCAAGGGATTGATGAAAGTTAGGATAAGAGTATATAACAGTGAAAAGGCAGAATCCTTTTGTTTAAATACTTCTGCAGAGCCTTCATGTTTGCCACTGTGCTGAAACTCTACAGAGAAAAATTGCAATGCAAAACTAAAGAACATTAATGATTATTTATGGCTTAAAACAAATCAATAGGTTATTAAGACCTAAAGTCATAGACTATTTAATACATTTTCAATAGTTTTAACACATCTGTTTTATTGACTTCATATACATTACATGCTTCAGCTAGAAAAGACATGTTTGGCAACATGTCAAAACTAAAAAAAATTTCTCTAGATATTCAATATGGTTTTTTTCACAGTGATACTTTGGAGATGAACAGATATAAAGGAAAAACTGAAAAATAAATTATTATAAATAGTACCTTCTGTAATATCTCCTGCTTTGCTTTTATTGACACTATTGATAACAAGGGCAAAATAATAAAACAAGATTATAACTACAGTTTCTCTTCCTGTCTTTCTTACTCTTTTGGAGCAAATGAGGGTCTAACTTTTTAAGACTGTGTTTTAGATCACCTCTGAAAGCTTTTAGTGGTATTTCACAAATCAGATAGGTTTTTGGGTGTCTGACAAAATAATCTGACATTTTTATCTTATAGTAATGAAAAAGAAAGGTTGAGCATTCTCAAATGTGTTCAATGACTGAGGGCACCTCATCTGACAGATCTTAAAGAAGGTTTTTTTTTTCAGAAGAAAAAAGTAATTGCAATATTTTATATAATATTCCTCTAGGTGGTCTAACACTGTACATGTAAACCCCAACATATTGGGAATCATTTTTTTTAATGCTAACCTGCTCCTAAAAAGTAAGCAGCCAGAGGGTGAGAGTTCCCTTACACTGGTTACTTGACAGATTTCAAGTACTCCCTAGAAAATATAAAGACATTTATTTAGTCTTTCTTTACATGCCAAGGAAAATAGAATTAACACCAAGTCTTAAAATAACAGCAGCAGTTCACACTTACAGAAGGTCATTAGGATTTGTTAGGTTGAATGTCTTGTCAAGCACACCAGATAAATCCAATTAAGCTATAACAATTTGCTTCAACAACTGCACTGAGACAAAGAATAAGGACAACTAAAATTAAAAGATCTATGAAGTACATTAATTTGTAATATTATGGGTTTGACCCAAGGTGGGTTTGACAAAAAAACAAGATCTTTGTGCTGTATGAGCATTTGTCACACCCCTTAAATGGAATCAACTGGCAGGTTTTAATGATCATCTCTTTAATCTTTATTGCACCAGACAGCATTTGGAGACAGTAACTATTTATGAATCTCTAATTCCATTTAATCAGTCTAGCTGATCAGTGATAGTGAGCAATGAGAAACAAATGACACAGAGAAAGTGAAATGAATGGAACAATAAGCTCATTTTTTTAAGTAATACTATTTCACAACTACTGTCAAAAATAGTCTTGATACAAAGGAAGAGTGAATCAGGTAGGGTCAATGTTGTCCTTTTACAAAAAAGGTGCACACTTGAAAATGTGACAATATAAAAATCATAGACCACAACATGGCATGGCACTGACTGCATGAAGGTGTGAATGAATTTCATGAGCATACTAGAATTGTGTATGATCATCTTTATCTTACACAAAGCAAGAAAAAGAGGTTCACAAAATTTTCAAACAGAACCTCACTCAGGAAGCAGAGTGTTTTTCTTGGTCAAAACACCTCTTTCAATCACAGATACAACTCCATTTATACAAAGGAGATACTGGCTATTACTGGTTTTTGTCAGGGATCGAGACACAATTGCAGTTACTAAATGTTCTAATTCACTGGCCTAAGAGGACTTCTTGTGATGGCAGAAGTGTCTCCTGCATCCTTATCTGATCAGTGGAGATGTCCACACCAATACTACAGCCAGCATTCCTCAGCTAGCAGCAGCCTATCCCAGTATTTCTAAAAATCACCCCTCACCATTTGTGTCAGCGCACCGTGCTCTAGACTGTGCAACCCATGCCTTGATCACACCCCTCCTGCACCCAGGAGCCACACCACAGCCAGCAGGGAAGCTGTGCCAGCTGCCAGGGTTATTCAGCTCCTGGAAGCATGAGTCAGCCCTCCCCCTCACCACAGATTATTTAGCACAACTCTGTTTTCTTCTCATTTTATAAGAGTGATTGAGCACCTTGTATAATATGTTCTTTAGCTGAAGTATGCTAAAAGGTGCACCTAAAACAATTTATCTGTTTCACCAATTTGAAGAACTTGCCTGCAATGCCTTTTTAATACACTGGCAAGTTCAAAGAGGTTAAAATATTCATCTGTTCACTCTACAATGTTTGGAGAAGCATATGAGAGATATTTTTTTTTTCCCTGTATCTCAAATGGATCTGTCAAATACTTAGACAAGAGGATACAACAGAGATTGCAACAAGTCATCTAAATCTTATCATAAAAATTGTTTAAGTCCCCTTAATGGAGAACAAATTAAGATCAAAGGCATGCTGAGCTACCAGAACAATATGAATAATTGTTCCTTTCTTTTTTTGTTCTACTATGTAGAAAGAACCTTGATCTTGTACTCAATAATATTTATTAACACGTAGTGACTAGACGCTATCCCAGCATGCTGACCCCTTTTGGGCTTTGCATGCAGAGAAGTATACTGAGTCTTTGGGCCCTTCCAATTTGATAGGAAGAAACACAAGGATAGAAATGCAGGAGTGAGCAAAGAGTGTTTTGAATCTGTTGCCCATTAGAATTTTATTTGCCTTATTCAACTAAATGCATAAACACTTGCTGTAATTTATATCAATGCCAGTGTACATGCTTGATAGTAGAATCAAACACTAGTATCTTAATACTATATTCTTATTTTCACATCTGCAGCTTATGGATACAAATGACTATCACTAATTAGAAAATTTCAAAGTAGTGAATTAGTGATTCAGCTATATTATTAAACCATATTTTAATAATTAACTGTTATCAAACTCAGGTTAAATAAACCAGACATGATGAGAAATAATTATAGTTTATGAGTTCAGCAGATTAAATTATTCTCATGGGAAGAAGGGATGTGGCCAAAAAGCTTTTGACATTTTTCTGTAAGCAAACTAGAGAAGTTGATATCAAGGGGGATATAAAGCTTGTTGGAATATTACATGAAGTTAGACAGAGAAGACACTTTTTAAGCTTGCAGGCATGGAAAACACTGCTAAATGCCATGAAGACAAGCCAACTTTAGGAGATTATACAAGAGATCCAGAAAGGGAAATACAGAATTACTTGACATCTCGAGATGTGTAACCTGGTAAAGACTGGAACCAACAATGGGGTGTCTGTGTTGTGGAAAGAGCTCTGGCTCTTTTTTGAAATAACATCCCAACTAACCATGTGCTGAACATGGCAGCTGTTGAGAAAGAGAGAGGCACAGTGCTTAGATACCTAAGAGGATGAGAAGGCTACAGATTATATGAATGAGCTCTTGCACTGGCCTAGCAGAAGTGATGACTAATTGTGGACAAATATGCCCTAATTTTGGGGCTATCAATTTCAAGAATGATGTGGACTAGCTGAAAAGAATCTCAAAGAGCAATGTGATTAAAGGCCTAGAAAACACTATTTACCAGGAAAGGTTAAATGAATTTAGGTGCTTTCTAGCCCACAAGAATATAGAACTCAGAGGAGATTTCAAAACACTATCAAACTACACACTAGGTTTCTTCAAAAACTAAAAGGGATTTCTTTTCTATGACCATAGGGAAAAAAGTTAATGTTCTTTAATTGCAATAAGAAATACGTGGTTTATCTATGACAAAAAAATGCTGTCCAAACTTCCTACAATTCTTATATTAAGGATGCTGAAGCAATACAATTCCTAGAAGGCTGTGAAATATTTATTTCTGCAGATTTTTAGAACCAAGTTAGATAAGCATACATCAGCAATGATATAGGAATAACTGTTTCTGTCTTAAGAATAAATTTGACATCTTTCTGAGATCCATTACAGTCCTATGGGTCTATGATAATCAAAAATTATCTCTCATTCCTTGCTGATATGGAACCTCTCAACTTTAAGAAAGTCATGTATCTCTTATAACCAGCTGCTATATTTCAAATATGCTTTTTTAATCACTGCCCTTCTGGGATGATCTTCCCATGAACTGTTTCAAGATGTGATGCATTACACTCCAAAATACCCTTATTGTTTACAAAGGCTCAGTAACACTTCACTTTCTAGTGTGCTAATGCTGTCACATGAGACCTCCGGAGATACTGCCACCTGAATTTCCACATACACGACTATCCACTTTGTTTCATTTAATGTGTTATGTTTTGCCTTTGTGCTCTTTTAGGGCAGGGTTTATCATTTAGCTTTTAATTTCAACAGTGCTAAGCACAATAAAGTCCCCGCCATCTGTGAACGTTAGCTGCCATGGTAGTACAAACAATACTGACACAATGTGCTAACAAACCAACACAGCAGGGTGCCATGGGAAAGAACTGAAGATCAGTTTAAATACGACTGGCCATGCAGCAGAAAGTGTTTGCAGTTGGTTTGGTGTCACTTCAGTCTGGGCTCTTTCCGTGGAAAATCCTGCGTCAGCACTGGATGCTGATGGGTAGTGCGCAGTTCCTGCTCACCCAGAGAATGTATGTCCCTGTTTATCTGGGTCTTCCTGCAACAACTTGGGAGCCCCCAGAAAAATCATTGAGCTGCCCCTTCTCTTTGGCCTGGCTTTATTTCATCAATGATGGACTTTTCATAGCCACACCCTTCTTTGGTTTTATTTTTAACTTGTTACAGCCTTGGTAACTTATTTGTATTTTGCAAAGCACCCTTCAATTAAATAACATTAGTGACAAAGAGTAATATCGACTTTGGGGGTGGATACTGAGTATATTCCAACCTTCTGGTTAAAGCTGGTCACAATCCAGCCTTCCCCTGAAGTGATTTGATCTCATGAAACATCAAGCAGCCTAAGGAACAGTTCTTTGGCTGGAGAGATTTCTTTAGTCATTTGGCTTTGGGTATTTTGAAGTTGTAGAATTTACATTTGGCAAATTCCTCCATAAATCTCTTTCTAAAGTGCCTGACAACACTTACACCTTTCACACTCTTATGTTTAAATTGCTTTCTGCCTCTCTGAGTGTAAGGGAACCATCATGATTATCCTCTGCTTTCCATTTTTCTTCCAGCTGTGTGTCAGTATCCCTGAATCCTACTTAATAGGTGAATCCTATCTCAGGGGTGTCGTTAACTAAAATAATACCCATGCTGGCTCAGAACAAAAGTCCATTTCATTTGGCACTGTTTCTAAGGGGGGGTCTACAGAAACCTCCAGTGGCATGAGAACATGACAGGAAACCACTGAATAAGCTCACCTGCTGCAAGGGTCTGAAGCTCAGAGACTTTCACGGGCAAAGGCAATGCTTTTTTTATACTTTCAAAAGTAGCCTAGGAGTAGGTTTTATTATGCTGTCCTATACCTTAAGAAAAATACAATGGGTGCTTCAAACAGATAATTCTACATGTAATTTTAGAGGCTATAAATTAAATACATTCAGGATCATTCCTACAACACAAAGAGGTCCCAAAACATTTTTTCACTACCCTATTCTATTATGATTCAAAAGTAGATAAGCAAAGGGCTCAATGATCAGGAGGTGACTGTCAGAAGCACAGAATTTCCACAGGCAGCATGCTCTCTTCTTGGGAAATGAACATGGTGCACTCAGGAAGAATTCTGAGTGGAATAAATAGCAAATATGGCCGACAGAGGCATTTGTGAGCAGTAATATCTGAAGATGGAACATGGTAATTAATGGAAAGCTGCACTCCTGAGTAATAAAACCTGTTCTGTTCACTTTAACACATCAGTGACCCAGAAAAAAGAATTTGCAAAATGGCCATAAATTTGGTGATTAAACAAATCTGGGCAAGGATAGTCTAGCAATACAAGAGTTAAAATTACAACAAACAACAATTTAGATGGAAAAGGGATGTGGAGTAGATGCCCATATTTAATTCAGCAGTAAATATGTGACATGGAGAAAGTTAAGAACAAACAAATGATAAACCTGAAATACCTTTAGAACACCAGATATTGTTGTTTATTTGAATCAATCCATTGAATATTGGAAGAATGACAGAAAGCAAAAAATAAAAGTCTTATATCTATATGTGCACGCATTAAGAAAATTTTATCTAGAAATAGAGAAAAGAGGTGCAACTTTCCAAAGTTACCACGTATACCTGTTTCAATGAACTTAAACGCCAGGCAGAACACGTGTGTGATGTAAATGCCGTAATTATCGGTTTTCCTTGCAGGTGCAAAGCTGAGAGACGCGGCTGAGAGGCAAAGGCTGAGAGCCGGCCCGTGTGTTGCCAGAGGTGCACACTTACCCACAGGGTCTGTAGGTGAAGACGATGTAGCTCTCCTCGTCGCTGCGCTCGATGAAGGTGACGCACGTGTACTTCTCCCAGTGCCGCATGGCCTGCTTGAACATGGCGCGCTGCGTGCCTGCAACAGCAAGGGCAGCGGATGAAAGCGCAGGCGTCTCCTAACTGCACCTTCCTTCTGACAACCCATATACTAGGAATATAGGTCTGGAAGTAGTCAGTGACTCATGAAGCCCTGTGTGTCCCAGCAGCCCCCGGTATGGCAAGATTCCAGCTGAAGGGATACTCAGGCCATCAGTTCGTCATAACAGATGTGCCTGCAACGGGGCTAACACTGCCTGACACACCCCAGTAAATATAAAACCTGCAATAAAGATCACAACTATGTTACACCAGAGGAAGACAGCAGAAGAAATACAGCGATGCTTATGTGCCTGCATCAGCACAACATTCACTAAACAATTTCCCAGATGAAACTATCAAGTGAACCACATTGAGGGAGAAAAAAAAAAACCCACAGAAAGAAAAAGAACAAATAAAATTTACTAACTTTACACCATAGCTATCTATCTAGTAGAAAGAAAAAAAATATAAACAATCCTACAGCCTTCAATTCTGGACACCAGTTTAATCTAAGCCATGCAAATAGGCTTACTGGTAAAAACATTTGATTAAAATAAGGATGTTGTGAACAGGGACCAGTCTCCCCTTCTTTACATCAAAATCTCTCAGAAAACAAATGATCTACCAAAAGTGGGAAATTCAGAATTTGGTAAAAGCACACCTAGATATTTTATTTTAAAATGAGAAATATATTCATAAAAGGTCAGAATTATCCCTCAGATGCAGAATTAATTATCCAGGCGACCTCTCAGCACAGAACACAACTTCAGAGAGCAGAGCAATGTAATTTCATTGTGTGACAAAAGGCAAGGCTTCCTGGCATAGATGCAACATGTGAAAATATATCTGTATTACTTCTGAGCTGAAAATCCACAAAGAGCATTATTTGGAAAGAATGTGCTAGCAGAAATACACTCATCTTATAGGTTAAAATATAGGATAATTAAACAAAAAATTAACCTTTTTAAAACTTACAGACAACAAAACCCAAAACTTTGTAAAAATAACAAGTTCAAATCACATCAGATTCTAAAAAATAAAGGTTATTCCATCCCATCTTGCCCTTTTCTTTTATCCTTAAGACCTTTTTTCTCAGCTTTAGAATTTATCTATCATTATGAAAAAGGCAAAATCTTTAATATGGTGCTTTCATTTAGTTCACTACGATTATTTCAGAAGGCAGTAATCCTAATGCAAAGGTCACATTTGGCACAGTACTATGTAAAAACCCAAACTGAAAGCCTGACTGTAGCTGCCAGTTTGAAAATAATTACTCTGATTTCTCCATATACAATGTGTGACCATGTGCATGTTTCTTTTGGTTCCCTTTATTATCATATACAATAAAGAAGACGGATTTCATATATTTTCCCTTATCTCTTTGCTTTCCTTGCTCCATTTTTGTTTTAAATTATCTCTTACATCCACATTGATATTGATCTATTTACTTTTTTCAAGGATAACAAATGTTTGAACTTTTACTATAGTTTTGTGCTAAGAATTTTATATGTAACATAACCCGTCATTCTTTCTGTCTGTGTGCACCCATCTGAAAACCAAACTGAGGAATGACAAAACACATTTGAGTCAGTTTGTTAAGTGAAATTAGTTTAGAAGAATACATGTCACACCAGTTAAATAAAAGATATTCTTGTGCTAAATATACTGCATTAAAAAAAAATCCTTGATATTTCATTACTTAGGCTCATGGAAACAAATGTGCAACAATAAATATTAGGTAAGGAATAGAGCTTTCCCTCTCTAAAATGTTGTTATACATTTATTATGTAGCTTGCCTTTGAAAACAATTAAGTATGACTAATATTTTCAAAACAGATGTACTTCAGGCGTGTTCCAACAGAAATCCTTCTATTGACTTCCATAGCATAACTTGACTTTTAAAAATTAAAGAAAAAATAAGGAAGACAATTAAAAAAAATTATCTTTCCTCTTTTCACGCAAAGTACAAAACTTACCCGTGAAATTTCCACCTATTACATATGGAATGACACCACCTGGCCATATTCTTTCTGTTCGTGATGTAGCAGCTCTGGGATATCGGTTTTTCTCATTTTTCCCTGAGAATTTTACAGTTCTTCCTTTAGATGTAGTATTTTGCTCAAAACCTGCAATGATAATTAAAACACTGAATAAGACCACACACACATGAAAAAAAGAGAGCAATTATTTTCTAGCAGGTCAAACTTCTTTATGCCCTTTCAAAGTAGAATATGGCTGTTACATGACAGTCTATTATTACATAGTTTTCTGAGAAAGACATGAAGACTGAGTGCTCATTTCTTTAATATATCTAGAGTAACAATCTTGCACATATGTTTATCGACTGGAATGTGCATTGCGTAAGTGAAAGTAGATTTTCTCATTTAATAAAATTATTTAAGAAATCACACTCCCTGTGGTTTTGGTGGTGTTTTTTGAATTTTTTTTTCCTGGCTTTTGTTTTGGTCTGTTTTTTTTTTTAAATAAATTAGGATTTTTCCAGCAAAGAATGTCAGACTGGACAGACTCAAACTAATCAAGACATTCACTATCTCTTTCATTTTTGTTGTATGATCTGGAAAAGCAAGTACCATCTTTAAAGCACTAGACAGTAAGAAATCATACATTTTCCATAAACTAACATTTGGAACCCCACAGATAGGTTTTACTCATGGCTGGAATTTCTTTACACGAGAAAAAAGTGTACCATTCTCAGGGATACTACTACCATTCATCCCATTACAGGCAAATCTTTCTAAATCAGCTGAAACCTACTGTGAGAACAGAAAAGGAAAAGGGCAGTTAGATAAGGACTTAGACACCACAAGTGCTTCTTTGCAACAATTTACAAGTTAGTTTGTAGATCTGGCCAGCTGAATCAAAATGCATCCCTCAAAAGATGGTTAATAAATCCTATGCAGTGCAGTGGAAGCCTTATGTCTTATTCTTGGTGGAAGATTACATTTTCCCTCTCTGAGAATCCCCTGTGGTACCAGCTGCACTTAAGTGTTAATGACCATGTCAGAATCAGGGAGGATTCCAAGGCAGAGTCATGGTAGGGAATGTTGGCATAGCCCCAAGGCTTAGAGAGCAGCAATAGGAAGAAAAGTAAGAAGCTACAGCACAAGGCAGGAAGGAAGCTCTAATAGATGGGAAGAAAAGCCTGCCTTTATGACAATCAACATGTAACTTGAATTATACCAGGGACTATACAGAAAATTCCAGGGTTTAAAGAAAAAAATAAAAAACACAAACAGGTAAAGGAAATTACTTATCTTTGTAATTAGATGAGTGCGTACATGAGAATTACACAACAAATTGCACACAAAGTTTCTACAGTACAGGCAGACTATTGAAAAACTATTTTTACACTTAGTATGTGGTCATTACTGAACCACATCATGTGTTTATTTAGATGCGTTACCATTCCAAATCCTTTTTATTGATGCTCTTTAGAGGTCTAAGCAAGAAATTTATTCCAAATTGCACACAAAAGATGACAAGAATTTATGCAACACTAAAATTTTAATTATCCTTTAAAGAATGAAGATTATATATCAAAGCACCTCTGCAAAGGCAGTTACTATGGTCTGATTAACACAATGTGGTGCAATTACAATGGAGTTTCACATATTTTCGTTTTTGAAGTGGGGCTTCACATGACATTAAAGGAGATGTCTTCTTGCATCAAATATAAACTCAGCCAGAGTTTGGGGGGATTCCACTTCTATATGCTGCTCATACTGACAAAAGTATGATTAATATAAAAATATGCTTGCCCAGCATAACACACCACAAATGCTTCACAATATGAATCAGAGAGCCCCACCTGGATCCAGAAAAAAAGTAGGAAACAAACTAGATTAGCAGGTTTCCAACATAGTCTACTTGCAGTAAACAGACACTGTACTGACACTAGTTAAGCCCATAACTGTGAACACAGTCATAAAACAAAGTTAAGCAATTTTTAATAAGACATTTAAAACTGTGTTTTAGCTTTCAGATATCATGCTGGAAGAAGAATTCTAAGAAAACTGAATAAAGAGATAATCTCTTCATTACTATTCTTGCACTAATAATTTTATAATTTGTTTATGCCAATAGTAACACAGAAAGGACTTAAAGTGTTAAAGTACTATCATCATTAATGCTCATGATACACTATCACATCAGGCAACTTGCTAATTTAAACAGTGAAAATACCAGAGCCAAATCTTCTTATCCTCTCTATAAGCTGATACAGGGCACTGCGTTTTTTTGACATTCCATGCTCTCCAAAGCCACCTTTAAAAAAGAAAGGGAAAAAAAGGAATTTTCAAAAGTTAAAACCATAGAATTTTACACATACAGCAGCTAGATTAGCCTAGAGAAGCCTCCTAAATGTTCTTCAATATTCTTCAATAATTTCCATAAAAACATTTCAAGTATTCTTGACAATGCAAGAAAAGCATATGATTAGCTAAAAGTTTTTCTAATATGCATTCCATGAATATAAGCCAACATGTCTGTTATTCAGGCAAGTCATGACAATTACATCATCTAATTATTATTTGGAGCTGTTTTCTTCCTGGTGACCTTGACATCCTCAGAGCCATATTGATTGACAGCTAAAAGGGTTACTCTCAAAGAAATTTCCTGAATGCATGCCATAATTTTCTCATTTCAAGGGAGGGGAAGGAGAAAAAGCAAACAGACAAAATTTCATCAGAAAACAAACAAACCAACCAATCCAGCAAAATTTAATACGGTTGGGTTTGCCACAAAATATTTGGTTTTTTTTGCTAGCATGCAAATAGATGTCAATGCACTTTTAAGGCTTTGAAGCATCACATACCAGTGGATATTGCAGTAAGACCTGGCAGGTATATATACATATATGTCTGTGTGATTACAACAGTCAATGAAAACCTAGGCTAGGAAGTCGTTTATTTTAAAATTTATCATGCCGTTTACAGAAATAAAACACATTTCTGGGTTACTGCATCGGGGTACTGCTACATCCTCCATTCACACATAAACCTTTTGTGGCTACAAGGGGCTTTTAAAACACCAGTAAACCAGAAGCAATAACATTGACTACACTACCTGAGTCAATTCAACAATTCAGAATTTTTCTGAAAGCTTTGTGATTTTAAAGGTTTGCAGGAAGTTGTATTTTACAAGTCACTACTTGTTACAGGACAAGAGAGTTTCTAAATTACTTTAACCACTGAAAAAGTAAAAAGATAGAAAAAAAATTATTGATACCTTCAACACCACTAAAAAGGCCTTTCCCAACTTTCTATAAAAATTTTTAATATCTATGCAGAAAATATATTTTTTAAACAACAACTTAAATTCATATTATAGAGGAGAAAATTCCATATAAGGCAAGTGAGTGTGTGGCTGCTCAGTGAATAACAACGTGCCTAATTATTTGCATTACACTGTCACATAGTTCCTGGCTCCCTTGAGAAAAATTTTCCAGATTTTTGAAAACATTTTAAATAGATGAGGTAATAGATCAACACATTCCTTTCCAATAAGTTACAGGATAACTATAAGATAAAGTGCAGAGGATATAACATTGATCATCATTAATGCAATTGTCTCTCATGTCGATATTCATCTTAAAAAATAAGGCTTATAGCTAAGCATTCCAAATAAGTATTTTTTAAAACCATTATAAGCACCAGCTGTCAAAAATAACAGAAAACCCCTAAAGAATCCATTAGTTACTTAAAGAACGCATTATACTATATTTTTAGGGAGGGAACCCCAAAACACTCCTCTGTCTTATTGCAGTCTGTGCATTTCATTTAGTAAAAAAACAAAGAAAGTCTCTCACTTAAGTAAGCTGCCTTATATGACTAACATGCAATCTTGCTGGACCATATAGACTACAAAAGTTTTAATCCCTATTTGGTGCATCTTCTCATAATTCATGCAGGATAAGGAGGATACTTTTGGCAGCTTGAACTTATAAAAATATACATATAAATGTTATCAGCTTAATCCTTTTTTTTTTCTGTTTACAGTGATTATGCATTTTGGTTGTACAAAATGAAAAATAAAATGGCACAGCCATACTCCAAGAAGCTCACATTTTATCTGACCCTTGAAATCCAGGCAGATAATCCTCACAAACAGTAGCAGTCACATAAAGTGAATCAGAGCCTGTCAGCCTCAAGATTTTAATTAGAGTTGCAATAACAATTGTGACTCCCCCACTTCATCTTGATGGTTTACAACCAAGTATCTAATCCTTCTACATGATGTCACTTTTAGTCTGTGAAAATCTACAACAGAAAGTGCTCATAAATCAAGCCTACAATTCATTGCCATTGTGTCTGTAACTAAGACTAAATTTTGTTTTCTGGATTATATATATCTAGCATTGCTTTTATTCCTAAATAAAAGTAGTTGCTACCTAATACTAATGAGCTAGCTGGCAATTTGCTCTTTTGAAATCAGGGGAGATGAGCACACAATTCCTAGTTTACACATCAAGAATGTTGTACATTTAGAAAAATAAATTACATATGTGAAGTGTAAAATTGACTTCTCTAATGCTCATTTTGGAAAGATCAAGAATGTTGAGGGTTCATTAAAAGCAGTTATGTAGACATTAACTTAGGAGAATTTGTTCTCCAAAGTTTAGTCCCAGTGATCATCACAATTGCATTGACTCTTGTGCAATAAAGGTAGAAAAAAACTGATGCAAATGCATTAGCAGTACTTAAGAAGGTGATTCAGTATCCTGAATAGAACACCATCCACAAGAAAAGGTAATGTGTATATCACAAAACAATAAAAAAGGAAAAAACTAAGTATTAAAAAAGAAATATAATTTTAAAAATGCTTAGAAATTTATATTTTTGTGTGGAAATTAAGAAATAATAACTTTGCAATTAAAAATAAAAAGTAGAAAAGCAAAAAGAAGTGGGAGTCAGCAAGCAAAGAAATCACTTGACTGGATCCACTTTAAGGGGAAATGACCGATGTTGTTCTACATTTTTTCAACAAAACTAGTGCCTGAGATCTCCAAAGCCAATAAAAACTATTTGTTTGGAGGAGAAGAGAGCAGAGAGACCACGAATTCTATTAACATTTTAAAATCCAATCCAGATCTAGATGTGATCAAAAGTTTTCCTGTTTGGAAAAACTAGTGGATGGAAAAAGAGATAAAATAAATTTTCAAGCTGCCAACTCTAATCCCAGCATCTACCCAGAATAAGTAAGAATATTTTTAAATGTATCAGTATTGAAAGCTTAAATTCAAAATTGTTTCTTTGGTCTGAAATTTTTTTCCACATATTAGGAATAAATTATGGTAGCTCAATTGAGGCACACATAAAACATGCTTAAGAAAAACCAAATTTCAACAATACATTCTTGCGTCTTCTAATAGCTTTTTTTCCAGACTACTTCCCAGTAAATTGCCTTTCTTGGTATCATAACCTGAAAGTTTACAAATTCTCAGTTATCAATTTACACATCACAGCCTGAAAGCATAAATATTTTTAGACATTAGACAGACATCCATTTAGGCATGGATTATGTTTTCTCTCTTGCAAACAGACATCTACACATTAAAAAAAAAAAAATCTCTTTATCTATCTGTCTGAATACCCAGCTGCCTCTGTTAATCAGATTGCAGCTTCTGGTGCTAATGCATTGTATGTTAACAATAGCATAGAAATGTGTATTAAAATGTCAAATTAAAAGTTAGTTCTTTAGACAAGGCCTATCTAGCAAGGATGACAAACACATTCTAGTGTTTGCTCTAGGTCTGGGTACAAAACTGGATGAAACAGTAAAAAAAAAAAACAATCAAAAGGAGGTGTTGCAATGCCAGGCTTCCAGTTTTGCCTCCAGGATACCACATATGTTCTCCATAGGCACTGCTATCAGGAACTTCCAGTGATGAAATCAAAGCTTTGTACAATTTCCTTTCCCACATGACCACCTGCAGAGTAGACTCTAATCTTCCTACAAGT
The DNA here is from genome assembly GCA_003676055.1 of Chloebia gouldiae. Taxonomy (NCBI): domain Eukaryota; kingdom Metazoa; phylum Chordata; class Aves; order Passeriformes; family Passeridae; genus Chloebia; species Chloebia gouldiae. Next base: position 10,604,564 of record QUSF01000005.1, on the reverse strand, counting down.
TTCTCCTCAATTCAACAAGATATTTTTAAACAGAAATGCTGGAATACAATTAATTATTTTGCTTCTCTTTTCCCTAATGTGAATCTATAGTTTTTGTTTAATAACTCTTCTAAGTGTAAACTTATGCTATCCAAGATATTATACTGACTTTCCACATTTAAAACACAGATTGCCTTCTGCACAGAATTAACTAACAGGAAAAATAAATTAAAACAAGGTTGAAACAGCATACCTGTATTATGGCCAAGTCTTTCGTTGGAGTGCTGCGTAAGGTCAATCGTCCTGTCAATTTGAAAGATTTTTAAGTCTTCATCATCTAAGGCAATATCTCCCCAAAAGACAGCTTTAAATAAAAAAGAGCTCAATTTAATTAAAGAATTATTTGGACAATAAAGCCAATCTGAAGAATATAATGCCATGTTTACAACCTTTGGGAAAGCATATGACAAACACATATTTACATCACATATATTTCCTTACTGATCAATATTTTTATATAGACAAAATAAGAAAACTACCCAGTAAAAGACTACCAACTTATTCCAGAATCTTAGTCTATTTGGTTTCTTTGTACATTACCTAAATGCAGTAACTTAAATCTACAGTAATTCTGTTAATAATTTTTTAGCATGTAGTTTTCTCTGTGTAAATACAACAAAGCATAAAAGACCCTGAGATGTGAATATTTTAACTATGAAGTAAAACATACACATTTCTCAGAAAACTGAACCTTTGTTTCCTAACATCTTTCTTAAAATAGTAATTATTTGAAGGAGTTTTTATTATGTTTCAGTTGCTTTGAAACCTACATTATGTTTTGCTCAGATAATTAAATCTATCTGTTTTCTGTTAAACTAAGAAAAGAAAACCCCTTTATTTTCCTCTCATTTTATTTGTATGCTTTCCTTTCATAGTTAATCTCACAATTCGGATGCTTTCAAATTTTTGCTTTTCAAAGCTCCAACCTTCCTTTGGCCTTTTTGGTGGATTTCCTCCTCTCTCTTTGCTTTTTCATTTGCTCTGTTTTCTTTCAGGTTTTTTCTTTTTAGCTTTTTCATAGGTAACTCATCTTCCCTAAACTGCCTTTACAACTCAGTGGACCACGATACAATCCCACTTCCAGGAATTTGGGATCTATAACTTCAAACTTTCATCTCCACCTATTTTTGCTGAGATTTTATCCTGAGATCTCCCTGCCAATTCAAACTTAGCATTAAAGCTGAACTCAACAGTCATATTCTCAACTGCTGCGAATGAAGTCAACAGAGCATGTACCAATTAACAGGAGCTGAAAGCAGCTGTTTATAATCTTTATACAAATTCCTCCTTTTCCTGTCCCCTCAGAGTCACAAAATCCCTGGATACAATCTCGATGTCACCTCCAACGCCTTTCCTTCTTTCCCCCATTGAGGGAGACATCAGTAACTGCTTGGTTGTTTATTACACAGCTCTACAGCAAATTTTCTTCACTTCCATCCAAATAAACCCTAGTCCAAAGTCCAGCTGTTACCAAATCAACCTCTCTAGTCTTCCTCCATTCAAACTGATCCTAAACATTTCTGTTAATTGTATACTTCTTCTGTCTGTTTTATATACCACACTTTAAAGACCACTCATCAGACAATATTCTCATCCCAGTAGTTTCATGTTGCTGCAAAAGTTACCCATTTCTCAGAATATGATGCTCACATTCATTGGTGTTGAATTAAATCCACTTTAAAAAAGGGTTTTTACTTAACCAAAAAGATAGGCATTTTTAAATAATTCCAAGATATTGTATTGCCTCCTCCAACCTACATTTTTCCTGAACAAAAGGCAACTGTGAGAAATTACACTGAATATGCCTCTAGCCTGCCTTGTAAAATACCTTTAAAAAACTCCCAGATCATCTACACAAGTGCTAATAATGAAATTATTAGTGAAATTAAAAATGAACCTTTTCAATTCAAAACATAACCAACATTTTATGTCTCCTCCAAATATTAATATTACCACACACACAATTTTTTTTACACAAGATAATGGTTTTTAGAAACCACAAGCACTTGAGACAATTACTGAAATTGTTCAGTCTAGCACATTGTGGAATACTGTCCTTCCAAGGGTCACTATTGTCATGCTCATGTTGGACACACTGGGACATCATTCCTCTAGCTAACCTGTTCTCTCACCAGTGATGGTTTTACCATCACATCCATCAACACACAAAGCCCGTGACAGATCAAGATGTTTGGTCTCTTTTCCCTTAAGCTTCTAGGAAAAAAAAAAATCTCAAATTATCAGGGTTTTGAACAGTGAAGGAAGAAAGTCAGTAGTCTCCATCTGGTTGAGCTAAATATTATTTACTTTGATAAACATCTTCTGGAGTTTTCTCTTGAATGCCATTCATAACGGGGACCTCTGTACAAGCACGTGGAAAGATTGTAAACTTGAACAATCAGAACAAAGTTGGAAAAGGAAGAAACTATTAACATTTCTGTCTTTAGAGACACAGTGTGCCCCAGCAGAGGTCACACAGATTGCCCACACCAAACTTGATGAAGTGCTAAAGCTTAGTAACAAGGCCATTTTACTTTCCTGGTGATACTGAGAGTTAACAAAAGGATGATTCCAAATTAACAAGGGATGATGCAAAAGAAAGCCCACCGACAAACACACTAGCAGAAATCACTGGTTTCTCTGTGTAATACTGATGTACAAATAGGAAAACCCAAGGCAAATCAAACCTCCTACTAACAATAAAGTAGAAAAAAATTGGAAAATATCTGCCCTACCTAGTCCTGAAAATGTATCTTTATCACCTTTATCACTTCACTGTGGTAACATTCACTTAAAGATGAAAATTCAAATAGAAATGTGAATTTGTCTGACAAAAGTATCAAATTTGTGTGTATATATGTAAAATATACCTTAGTTTTCAGTCAATGTGTAGTAACTCTGTTGCCTTAGAAAGGAAAAGAAAGCTATTTTTGTTAGCCATCTGGAGCATTAGCTAGTTTTTGATTAGCAACCAAGGACAAGGTGGAGTTTACCTACCACAGTATATATAATGTCACCACAGTAATATAATAATAAGTGCTGACACAAGGGTCACATAATTAAACAAGTAAGCTATGCCACATTCTCTGACAGACTAAAGAAATATGAGTAACCACTAACACCAGAAATAGATAAGATTATTTGATTAAAATACAATGGAAAATTTGGAACTTTCTTCAGGCCACTGGCTCATTTTACTCAAGGTAATTCTGTTTTGCAGAAGGCAATAAACATGCCAAAACACAGAAACCTTGATGCAATTGTTTCATTTGACTTTAGCAACAATCTAGTAAGTGTCACTTTATTTCTACTGAATTAAACCTCTGATCTTCTGAATTAATTTAACTTTAACTAGCAAAAGAAACAACAGTTAACTGGATGTTCTTTAATTTCAATGAAGTCCAAGCAATCACCAACTGAGAAAAAAAGGAACGTGATAACTGTTTTTTAAAATTTCACCTTTTTTCCAGTTAAAGGTTTGCACTGAATATTAATTCTGCCTTTCAAAGCCTAAAGGACAACCATGGCAGAATTTTCAAAAAGTTTAAAAATTATCCCACATAACTATTAAAAGTGTCCTTTAAGTTTTGGGAATGCCAGTTTAAGTGTCAAAATACTTTGTAACAAGAGAAGACCATAGTTTTATCTCCTGCCTTAAAGTTTTTATGGCCTGAAACCATCTGAAGAAGTCACTCTGTATACTTCATCATGTCACAAACCAATGGTAACATTACAGAAAGCAAGCAGAGGATTGTTTGGGTATGCAAGGCATGATGTTAAAGGCCTTGCTAAGAGCATGTTGGGATTAAGCGCTTTAGTCACTCCCTCTAAGGAACGTCTGACAGACTTGATCAGTTCAGCTGCTCACTCATTTTTCACACATATTTAATTCTTATGTTTCATCTGGAAAATTAGTAGCAATCTGATAATGAATTGACTAGGCAAGAAAAAAACTGAAACAAATGGATAGGAAAACTTTTAAAATAATCCAAACAGAATTTTAATGTACCTCTGCTTATTTAAGGTTGTGTTATATTATCTCTTATCCTACCTATTTATTCAATGATCACAAAAACATGATATTACAGATGGCTTTTGCATTTAATTTGAAAGTGCAGCATTGACAATAAACTTAAATACCTTGAAAATATGAGACAGTATTAATTGTAGAGAAAAAGTATTTCAAATAGCTTTTATTGTATAAAGGTTCTTAAGAAAAAAAAGAAAATGGACCTTTTTGTCCAATACTTGATAAAGACAATACCCTGTCATACCAGATTTCAAGCCAGTGTAGTTCTTGTTTTCTATATTTATATGTTTTATGTGACCACAACATTACACACTTCTACAAATTCAACAGAAAAAATACATGCATTTGTTTCAGAATGGTGGACAAAACTTGGTTATGCAGTAAAGGCACATTCTTCTGTAACAGTGAAGAAGGATTTTTGTGGAGCTGTTAAAATAGAGAAGACACTTAACCAGCACATGTGGTTCTGCTTTCACACAACTCAAAAGCTCTCAGTTGAACAGCCCCTTCAAAAAGGTCTTATAAAGACAAAACACTGCCACAAAAGCATCTAGGTTTGCAACCTGTAACCAATTAGCTCACAAGCATGAAAACAAACAGGAAAATAGGTAGGTTGTAACATGTATTTTCCATCCAGAGAACACCACCTTAATATTGCCACACAAACCATATTAATGAAAATAAAATTATCTATAAACTATACCTCAAGCACAGGAACTACAGCTATGCTCTACTACTTGTAACAGCATCTATTATTTCATGACAAATAATTATCATGCATCTGCAAACTCCTCTGTGCTAATCCACTCTCTCCCAAAAAGACCATCACCACAAAAAATACACAGTATTCTAATGGCATAAAATATGCTATTAAGGACAGGAAAGAAACATAAATTTATAAAATAATTGTGAAAAAAGATTTGAACTATGTTACATTTATAGATATATACACGTGGTATGAGGCAATGAGCACATACAGTGAGAATAAAAACATCTTTCACAACTTTCAAAATATCTGAAAGAACGAAATTATTTGCAAAATAGCATTGGGCTCCAATATGTAGCAGGATGGCTCATTCTAGGATTTAAAATATCAATTAACATGTAAGTCTGCAAAATATAGACAGGAGTATGTTTTCATATTTGCAATAACAGAATTATCTACTTTAAGCTTCATCACAATTCCCCCTGCAATTTTGCTTTTTAAAACTCAAATCATAAGCAGCCATTTTTTAATAAAATATATTCCTGCTAGTGTTCATACCAATGTTAGTAACAACAAAATGCAAGCAAGTTGGGATTGCTACTGTTTGTCCCTAGAGCACAGCAGCACAGCTGAAGAAAACCAACTTGAGCTTGGGGTAGGTCGGGAGCTCAGCTATCCAGCAGAGAGCAACACCACCCAGAAACCATTCCCAGGACCTGATTTGTTCTGATGACTCCACAGGCTAGAAACATGTTCAACTGAGATCTTCTGAAATTGAGATGTAAACTGTGATCTTGTCCTGTGAGCAGATGCAGAATTTTGTCAGTGGGAGTATTCCTATACTGAGAAGGTACCAATGACAGGATTAAGGCAATACTAGAAGACAATTCAAAAGCAAAGCCTGAAATTTTGGTATGCTACTGGGAGTGCAAAGCACAAAAAGTGTGTCCTTTTCCCCCACTGCAGAAGCTGCCAAGAATGGACAACAAAAAATATTAAATAGAAAACAGCAAGGCGTAACAAGGAAATCTGAACAGCCCCTTTAACATCCTTAAAGGTGAAGTGCCCAACACAAAGCAAAGCCTGGCCAGTAATTCATGCAGTAGGAGGTGCCAGAAAGTGTGCTGGACAGCTTCAGGGCAGATACTCATCTAAATCCACATGTACAGCAGTTCTAATTAGCAGACTCTCCTCTAGCTGAGTCATTGAGCACTTCCCTGTACCAACACAGCTATGTGCCCTACGTTCTGTCTTGGTGAGTCACTCTATTCCATACAATCCCTTCACAACTTGCATAACTGCCTCTAAATCTAAACAGAAAATGGAAACATTAAAGCTAAGTAAGTAAAGAAAATTTTACCTCATTACAAGGACAGCAACATACACTACTGTAACAAACCTTATTCTGTATTACCATTGTCTTCATATTATTTCAGTCTTTCCAAGATTTTCAGGCACAATACACTTTTTAGAAATTATCAAACTGAGAACAAAATAGAGCAAAAGACCTTTCGTACAGCCACGAGCATAACACTGCACGCCATACCCTTAACTCTATCATTGTTCATCAAAACTTCAAAAAAGCAAAGACAATTCTGACAGAAGTCACAATCTTGGGTAAAAGGACAATCTTCACTCCTAAATTTACTGCAAGGTGTTTTGAGGATAGGCTCTTGAATATTGCCACAGCTTCTCTGTGAAAGGCTTTGTTCTTGGTTAAGCTGCTCAATCTGGCAAGCTTCCTGACTTTCAGTAACTATTTTCTTTTTTTATAGAAGATCATCATCAACCACACATCCTTTGTAGTTAGCAAAATCAATTCCTCATATAATGGGTTAACCACTGAACTGAATGCAAAGGACACTGCTCAGCAAACAGTAAAGGTTTGCACACTGTTGGCAAAACAAGCAGCTACAAAAAACTTTTTTTCACCCCTCATAACTGCCTCAGGCCAGATATTGGCAAGACAAAGCTACAGAGAAATCATCTCAAGGAGACCCACTTACAAATCCTACTATTAATATTTCTTATTATATTTTTCTATTATTTCAAGTATTTAGTATGCAGAAACAGTTATTAACCACTTTGAAAGAAAAGCCATAGCAAGAAGCCAATGACTCTTGGGAAGATCCATGAGTGCCAAAAATATAGGGCAATCACAGATAATATTTGTTACCACAGCAAATGCTGATCTGCTCTATGTGAAACCACATGCAAGAAAACCATTTCCTGGCCCTGTTACTCCTGTTCCTGGACTGTTACTCCTGCCACTGAGTAGCAGAGTGGAGAAAAAAATTCTCCATCTTCTTGGGAAAGTTGCTTATCACTCCTAGCAGAAACTATTGCAGCATATTAGCTGAACTTCAATTTAGTGATAACTGACTGTGACTTCTGGCATAGGAAAAGCAGGCTGACAGGTCATGAGGGTTTTTTTGCTGTTCCCAGACACCTGCAAAGGCTGATGACTTCTGCAATAGCTAGCTTTATTAAGGAGACTAGAAAAATACACCAGGGGGCAAATTCAGATCTATAATATCACAACAGTCATAATCACCCCAGATAGTCCTGTGTGACCACTATGATGCTGTAATATTTACCTTCATTTTACTTTGAAACTCCATTACCCTGGATAGCCTTAGGGTCAAGATCTACAAAATTAATTATGTAGGTATGTTTTCTTAAAAATGCTCCATGAGGCAAAATTATCACTCTTAAAGTGAATTTTTTTTTAATATTGAAAACTCATAAGCATGTAAGGCTGGAAAGAAAAAAAAATCTCATTTTTTCTGAAATTAAAACCAGATTTTTTCAGTTATTTTGAGAATAGGGAAATTGACAACTTCAGAAATAAGCCACATATAGATGAATGGAGAAAATCCTTGTTGTTAAGAAAGTTGTCAATCTGAGTGTGCCACCTACATGAAACAGCTGTTAGGGCTGAGATAGACACAGCAGCTGCTACAAGGCCTCCCCAAAGATGCAGCCCTCAGACATTTTCATCCAAACACCGAGAAAACAGAATATCAGCACCAAACCAAGTGAATTACAAGCCAACAAATAATGCATAGCACAAACCAAAAGGTCAGTTTACGTAGCTAAAAAGATAGAGGTAAAATATTTTATATTCTTTTCCAATCTCCAGACTTCAGGAAAGATAAAAGGTAACTTCCAAACCATTCCATGGAATTGAGGTATGATTGAATTGTAAGGATTTCAGAAAATAAAATCCCTTTCAAACACAAAGAACAAAATTAATAAAATAGTTATACATAAACAAACTACGGCTGATATGGGGCAAATCAGATTTGATCTCAACTTCAATTTAGCATCCCAGCCGTTCAGTGACAGTGAAGGTTACAAAATTAAGTAAAAAATTATTGTTCCTGATAAGATGAAGGATTAAATTTATAAACACTACAGGAGAGTAGTAGTTTCCTGGTCTTACACCTTTGTAAGCATATTTCCCTGGGTACTTTCTTCTTCCACAACACCCATGCAAGTCAGATATGAATGGTTTCCCTTGAAATAATCCTGGTACAAGGACAGCACGAGCATGGCCAAAGCCAGCAGAGTACAAGCACTGTACAACAACCTTGAGAGGGAAGTAGCAGCAGCAATGTGGGGAGAGGAAACACAATTTAAAAAAATTTAAAAAGGAATAACTACTTAGATAAGCTGTCTGGATCTGGCAATACCAGTCTTCAAGAAATTCCACAACCATAACATCTTTCCTCTAGTGTTACAGATCGTTACTATAGAGTAGAAGGGGACATGGAACTTGGTAGTTAGGGAGAGAACCCCCCTAGTAATTTTGTTCTGCTACAACAATAAGAGGCCACAGCAACACTTTCTTTATACCCTGGCATTAGAACATAATAAGCACATCACAATGTTATGATAAAGCGAGCACTGATATATGTGGAAACCCTCCCCTTTTGTATCTTTTCCTCATCTATGGGAAATGAAAAAAATGTTAATTTTCTCACAGACATAAAAGGCTAAAGTAGTACCTTGAAAACAGAAAATCCTGAATAATCATTAAATGCAACCAAAGATTTATACAGAAAGCCAAATGGCACAGAAAGGAAAGTACATATCTAAGGGATTATCTGGCATTCAGGATCAAGGTTGTCATCATACCATATGAAATAAATATTGCTCCATTTGAATCATCTTATATTTAAACATAGAGAATTATTAAACTGTATATAAACCCCTATTATAGGTTTCAGAAGTAATTTTCATTATCAGCTGCAGCTTCCTGTTTCCATCATTTTTGTCATGAACCTCACTTAAGTCATTCCATCTCATATTTTAGCACATCATTCTGTGACTTGGCTCTGTGAAAAAGACAAGGAAAGAGACTAAATAGCTCTTAATGCTGCTTTTTTTGGCAGTGATCCAGTGCTTAATACAGTCAGTTCTGGGTATTGGACCAAGGCAATTCTACATTTCTGTCTTCATATTCAGTAGCTGTCTCCTACCACATTTCTTTCTTACCAGAGTACAAATTTTAGTCAATAAAGCGAAAAAAGTTGAAGCCTGATTCCTTAACTCTGTATCATCTAATTCATGTAATCGTTTAAAATAGGAATGATGAGTCTCATGTATCACAACTATTTTCCTTGCTTGTCTCTGAACACTGTTTCCTCCCTCTCCCTCCCCCTACATTTGTAATTTAAGTGGTTGGGTTTTATTTTCCCATGGAGACTCTGTACAGCTGCCGATTATTTTTTGGACACAGCAAGTAAAAGAGAAAGTGAAAAACTAGCCTCAGAGTTAGTGAGGTGACAGTAAATGTATAGTGGAAAAGTATTGATGTTGTCCAATGCCTAACACCAAGTTATTAAGTAGAATTTAATATTTGATGCATCCGATTCTTACATAGCTCAATTATCTGAGCAATTTTAGCCATGAGAATACTTGAGACAGAACTTATTCCATCATAATAATATTCTGCCTCTTGATGAAACAATGAAACCTCATTTCATCTTTGCATTTATTTGTTTGCTCTCGAAAAGCACTATTCATAGCCTAACTGCTAAAAGCTTTTTTAAATCCTTGTTTCTAACCAGTAACGAGTATTAGCCTTTTGCAAGAACTCTGCTGCAAGCCAGCAGAATCCCCACCCCGTTCTGAAGAGAATTATGGCACTGAGTCCACACTTACTCATTTCCTAGTTTTTGGCACAGTGGTAACTCAAGTGTCATCCACAGAATTTAAGCGAGGGAGGCAGGGAAGAGGACAATAAAAAAATACACAACTTCAGCTTTCTCCTGTGCCGATAATTTCTTTGCAAGGCTGTATTTATCCCCAAACTTGTGAGGCTGCAACCATTATTGCCACCCCCAGGCTGCCACAAATTGATTAGGTTAAATTGTACAAATTTGCAGGGGGATTTACATAAGGATTTACAGTTTGCTATTTGTTTGCAGCTGATTATCAGAGGCTGATGCATCACAACTGAACTAAGAGAAAAATCAATCCTATGGTGAGAAACACCTGAGTCCCATGAATTTAAATACAGACCATTCTGTGGTGTAAAACTGCAGCTATGTGAAGGTTCATGAATTTCACAAAACTTAAAAGAAAGCAAACAGCTATACCTTGTTAGGCTTTCTATTTCCATGAAGTCAGTCTTGTGCTGATCCTCATTTTATAGAGCATTTTAGCTTGCATGTCAAACTGAAACACCAAAGGACCAATTCAAATAACAGATCCCGACTTGTTCTCCATGTCAATTATTCTTCTCTTCTCGCCTTCATGAAGCCACTGCAGCTCCCTATGTACTGCTCACCACCAGATTTCTTGTGCTCCTTTCTAATAGCAGCCCATATGTTAGCAGGAACAGCGTACCAGGGTCCCTTTGCCATCCCACTCGCAGACACTGCTTCTCCCTTTTCCACTAAAACAGCCTTAATTGCAGCTGCTGTTTGCATGAACACAGAGAAGATGGATACTAAGCATTTAAATTTTTTAATGGATTTGTTTCTTTATTAATTAAGATGTTACTGTCTAAAATATTCTCAGAGTATTTTCAGATGTCTTTCAGTACAATTCAGCAGCTGAAACAAAGTACATGAGCCAAGCATGATGCTTCTAGCCAGCTCATCCTGAGCTAGCATGGTCTGCTGGCTATGAGGGCTGTGTCTTTTGACAGCAACACAGTGGTGACCTTAAATAACCTCTTAATATATCCCTGGAAATAGGAATTACACAAGATGCTGAAAATACTAAGCTTCTTTCAAGCTCAGAGAAAATACAAGTATTTAATATAGCTAACATTCAGAGCAAATATGCCAAATTAAATATTAACCTTTTCAGAGGACTGCTGTTTAGCCTATAACATTAAGGGTATAATATTTCAAATTTCCTTGACTATTAACATTTTAGAAATGGAGAACTGTAGTAGGTTCTTTAACTCCTAGGTGATCTTTTCTTTATTCTTTTATGCTTTCAAAGCAAACAATTCAGAAATAAACATTAATATGTATAAAACCAAGGAAAAGCGCTTGACTAAGTAAAGAGCTGTCAGAAAATGTGCTACTGCATCACTTACCCTCTAAGCAGACGATATGTATTATTACTGTGTTTAAAAACCATTTTCATTTAACTTTTGGACATGGTGTTGGAGACAAATCCTCTATTATCAAAAAGCATACTCCCATAAAAATATTTGAGAGACTTGTGTTCCACATGTGGGAGGAAAAAAAAGCCAGGCATACAAAACATGCTTTCTTCTACCCACTATCTCTTCTTATATGAATTCTGGTCTGTAAATCATAAGCCTCCATGTCCACGTTTCTCACATACAAATTGTGTCAGTACACATACTTGTTTTAAGTATTTCCCCAAGTTAATAAAAGAGCAACTGAAAATAGAATTCCTAACAAAGAACAAAACAGAAGGATTTGCCGAGCCAGTGCTCTAAAGTAGAGCTCTTTAAGGCATTGGTCTTTGAATATAAGAGTGCTCAAATAATACTGTGTATTTTGGGACAGATAAGAAGATTTCAGGTGAATGATCCTGGGTCATTCCCTACGTTTGGAAATGAATGCTTTAAATTTTCTGCTCACAATTAAAATATTCACAGACTGTCATTTTATTAAAAATTCTGTTTGAAGCTCTTTTAGGAAGACAAGAGTTCAGATTGTGGATCGGTAGCATGAATACTACTTCAGTTATTAAGAGAGCTGTAATATCACAGCCCTCTTGTGAAAACTATAAGTTATTCAGTTATTAGATATTTCCAAAAACTCGGATCTCAAAAAGAAAAAAAAATTATCATAACATGACTATTACTGGTATAAATACATTCACATGGGCAAATCATCCAAATAGCTTATAAAAACTATCTATAAAAGTGTCAACTAGAAGTACCTTCACTACTGTGAAAATGAGTAACATTTATGATTTATAAATTATTCATGTACTAGTTCTGAAAGTACATTTCTTTCTATACCTGAACAGGAAAAAAAGAACCATATTTAAAAATAGTCAATTTTTAGTACAATCAGTAGAAATATATCACCAGAATCTTTTAGAAATGTCATGCTCATTTTCAAGTGAAGGACTGACATATTAATCTTAGAACTAACAAATACCAAAAAAAGATATAAGGCAGAATGGGGATAGACAGAAAAATTGTCATATAATCTATAAGACTATGTTGAGAAAAAAGAAAAAAGAAGAATTCTGCACTGCAGGATTTAATTGTTTTTTCATGGCAGACAAAAGTAACAAGCATAGCTTTGGGTTGTGTGTATATCTGAAAACGATCTTTGTGGCATCCCAAAAGCTTTTAGCTTTGATGAATGTGTTAGAAAATCATGAACGCACAAGGGACACTTCAGAGAGCAGTAAATAACCTAACACAAAGGTTGAGAACAGAAGACATCTTCATGTGCTAAAATTACTGCATTTGTTTTCATAAAACATGGGAGGAACATCTGTCAGGACAGGAAAGCATTCTGGAGCAACTTAAGGCATCAGAGCTGAAATTGGCAGGAGGGATTTGGAGATTGGATTTTTTTCTGAATGCTTGTTTGGCTTCGACAAAGGGTACCTTACATTTCTGTGACCTAGAGAAAGTGAGCTAGAACCTTAGAGCTCAAGACTACATAGAAAGGATTGGAACGTTCCTATAAATCTTGAAAAAAATATAGTAAATTAAAGAGCTATCAAGTATGGATTTTAGGAGATTAAAAGAAAAACTTACAAAGCGCTTATCAGTGCTACTCCACCTGCAACAGTTCAGTCCATTTGGAAGAAAACACCAAAAAGCTTCCAAATTACTAAAACAAATACTTTTATTCCCAGTCCTATGCCTGAGCTACTTGACTGATCCCACCTATTTTGTCAGTCCGTGATATCTCAAGACATATTTTTTGGATTTGCACTGATGTAAGTTATCTTCATAAAATGAGACAAACATCGCAAGGAAATAAGGCACTCTGCTAACTCCACAGAGATCTTTCAGTGCTAACAAAAAAACCTGAAAGGCAAAATGCAGCAGCCATTGCCGGCTCCCCAGCCCGTGCTGAAGAAAGAGCAGTGCTAACTACTGCTGAGCTGATGGTGACAGCCAGCCCGTCCCCCACCTGGCAGGTGATCCACAGCATCTCTCTCTCCTGGAGCACTGCACTGGGGCTCTTTAAAGAGCATCCTTAGCCCCCAGACCCAGCAAAGCTTCGTGTGCCACCACAAAAACATCATCTGCCTGCCTACTGTCACTACATCAGCAAATATGGTACTTTCAAGTTTGGAATCGAGTATTATTCGTTCCAGCATAGGAGTAAGATAATAACCTTTCTCTCTAAGGATTACCTTGTTTTCCATTGGGCAAATGGATTTTTCCTATTTTCCACATTTCAAGAAGAGAACTAAAATTAAAGTCACTACTTTTGGTTAGTCTGTCTTATTGGAATTTTCTTTTATTTAAATTGCAAAACAAAATGAGTGAGTAAAAGTAGAAATTATAAAACATAACCTAGCTTATGAACAATATACCTTTTCTTTTCCATTGACTTTCAGTTTCTCGGTATAACAGTACCCAAAATAAAAGTTCAACCATATAGTCAATCAAAATTTTCACAGAATACCCAGAAGTTCACTGTTTTAACAACCCAGTACTTAGCAATAAAATAAAAATATTTCACTTCGAATTCTGTTAACAGAAACATGCTGCTGGTTGAGCTACTAAATTCAGATCCCTGCTGGCACACCAACTTTATTGCATGAACCTTCCCATAATTTATTAACAATCACCTTAAAAAGAGTACATTTCTTTCACTGTTACCACTGAAAACTTTTTCTGTGTGTCTTTCGATTTGAAGCTGACCTTTGTTATTTGGCTTTAGATCTATTCTTTGAAAAATAGACTAGCACTACTATTCAATTTTAATAAATCAATAGCACACATACAAATGTAGAGACCATTCCTACTATAAGAGTTTAAAATACATCAAGCCAGAGAGTAAAATTTTGTGGCAGCATCCCTAGAATTCTTACCATGCTATAAAATTCTGTAAGAGTATTTAACTAATAACATCCTTCAAGCAGTAAAATAATAAATAATAATACTAATAACTACAACAATAATAATAACAACAATAATGTATTTGGATTGAAGTCTTACTGCAGAGCAAGATACAGATAGCTTAATATTACTAGCAAAATAATGAAGATAAGTGGAGTTTTAGAGAAAGGCATGATGCCAGCTGGAGTCAACTTATCAGAAAAACTTTACACTCAAGGATAAAAATAATTACTCTAATACTTCTCAATCTCTAGTTTAATAAAAGAGGGATGAACTAACTTTGTCTTTAATTTGGTAGCTATACCACACTTTCATGTCAGAAATGAAATGTTTCTTCCATACACAAAGCCCTTATCTTCATATTACTACCATTAGAGTCATTCATATAAAATTGAGTTAAATGGCCTTTTGACAAAAGCAGGCACAATTAAGTACAAAGAATTATCATTCATCTGCATCTATTTTCTTGCAAGTCATCTCTTAGCTTAAAGCTATACAACTATTTTTCAACTAGAAAAATATAGAGAAACATTTCTGAAAAAAATCAGCATTTAGCATGGGGCTGCAGTAACTGTATACAATAAGAGAGACAAGTCCTAAATGCAGAGTGACCTGGACTTCCTGCTAAACTGAAACCACAACTGTCCAAACCAAGCATTAACAGCTAACTTGGGTGCATTTTAGAAAACTCATACATACAAAACAGGGGCACACAGGTGCATGCACCTGTGAAGAATGTATACCACGTTATAGGAAGCAGATGTATCCTAGAAAACAGAAACTCCCCAAAAGGATTGTGACTTTTCATGACAGACAGCCTCAGAATCAACAGTTTGGTTCAACAGCAGCAAGAAGCAGAGCATGCCTTGACTGACAACTGAGAGGCCACCCTTTCACTGTTCATACTTCTGTCCACCTCATCAGAGAAATATTAGGCACATGGATCAAACAGAACCTGCTTGGTATCTTATCAAGTTGGCAAGCAATGGAAAACAACAAGGGAGAGAGCTGGGAAAAAGGCCAGGGTTCACTGGGGATGCAGCTGGACAGAAACAAGAGAAATTGCTAACAACCCACTCACTAATGCAACATGGAATTAGCAGCATGGTGAATAACCAGGCAAAAGTGATTTTCAGGTCAACATTATGGCCCAAATTTGTCTTTTAATAGACAAATTGTATAAAAGAACAGTAGTTATTTCACCTGGCAAACAAACTTAGGCCATTGGCAGAACAGTTAGTTCAGCTTTCATGTATGCTCTCTCAACAGAATGCTGACAGGCTGGAACAGGTTCATAAGGGATCCAGGCAAATGATTTTTCAAGGTACAATCAGAGACCTGAGGAAGTCACTATACATAAAATGTAACAGAAAAAAATATTAAATTATTCAATCACCATTAAAATAGTAAAGAGAAGAAGTTTATTCACATCTCAGTCCCACTGACAAATGGCAAAGAAAACAGAAATTGGTAAGAGGACAGAACTGGACATAACATACTGTTATGGAATAAAGCACACTGGAGCTGGGAAGACATCTACTGTGTAGCAATAATCATTAACTTTATTAATCATTAATCACCACTATAACTTTTGTCTGTAGCTCATCAAGAATGAGACTCCAGAAAAAAGTCAGTTGCAAATACACCCTTTGCCATCTTAAGATAATAGAAAGTGAGGAACTGGACAGAATTGTAGTTGGCAGTCAAAAGTATAAGTGCTTGATGTGATGGTTACAATAAGTGAATTACCAATTCAAAATATTCATTTTGTGGTTACTGAACTCTAATCCCTGGGTATAAAGGTAAGAGAAACAACTGTCATTGCTCTACATATCCCACAGAAGGGTAAAGCCTCTCCTTGGAGGCAGGACAAAAGACACAACATCTGGAAAAGAGACAATGAGAAAACAAAACCACTCTTACACGAGTTTATCAGAAGTAGCAGCCAACAAAAGTTAAGTAGTTTCTTAAACAAAGAAAATACTAATATTATCAAGTTCTGGAACAGCAAACAATTTCAAGAAAGCTTTATGTAAAATATATCTGGCATGGTCAATTAAAATAACAGACAGCTCTAATAAGCTTCATCTCTGAAGGCCATGTAGAACTTCTTTTATCTCTCTCACCAGATAAATTTCACACTTCTTTTTAATATTAAGGTCAAATATATGCTTTCCAGTGCTTTCAGACAACCTGTTCTTTACTGTCCATACCTTACAAGTAAACTTCTTGTTGCAAAACATTTTGATGTTTAAAAAACGTAGAAAACACATCCCAGCAGTTACAAAAGGCAGTTTTCCTATGATGCTTTAATTGACACACACAAACTGACAGAACATTTTCCTTCTCACTGCTTAGTGAGATGTCAAACACATTAACAAGACAGCCCATGTTTCATGGATCTGGCTTCTTTTGGCTGTCCTTGATGCCTGATGTTCTGCAGAAGAACTTTGCTTCACCCTAAAACTTTTAGGGTATTTATGGTAAGCCGATAGTGAGTGAGCATTCTACAGTTGACAACAAAAGCTGTTGCCACCAAGATGTGGCTGTGCCACTTCATGCCAGGTTTGGTACCAGCTGGAGTAATTTTGCATGTTATGATCAGCATGCTTCCCACCACCTTCTACCTTGGATCTACAAATTCCCCTGAAAAATCTATATAAATTCTGAATTGAAAAGACAGGACAAATTCTTAACATCTGGTTTCAGTTGGTTCAAATGCCTTGACAGAAATACACATTATTTTTCTGAATGGCACAGGAAATGACAGTAAAGATTCACAGTAATCCCATGATCCTTGAGTTTAAGGTAATCACAAAAAAGACACATATAACAAGATTTGACTTGTGGTAAAGTTATCTGAAAAGCAAAAAATCTCTTGGCTATACATGATGGACAGATAAATGAACAGTTCTGATCTTGTGTTTTTCCTATCATCCTATTTGATCTGGCAAAGTCATCTGTCAGTGAAGCAAAAGTAGCTTTCAGGAATGGAATCTTTGGTATTTTCCACTGGGGCAGAACTAAACTTCTGAGGCAATTGTGTATTATGATAATCAATGAGGTGAAATTTAACATGGAGCACTGTACAAACAATATTAACAACGCACCACTGAAGAAGGTATTTACTGAAATTGCAACTCCCAGAAGCACCCTCATCTTCAGCAGAGAAAATCTAAATCAAAGCAAAAATCTCATATATGTACTTGGCAGGAAAAGGAGAAAGACTGAGCCTTTGGCCTGATTAGTTTGAAAGAGAAGGTAGCTTAGATGTGGAGGGAAAAAAGAAAAATCCTTAACAGAAAGTTTTGTCACCATAAAAAAAAAAACCAGACAAATGAAAAAATGTTGACCAAGTTTTAAAACATAACAAAGACTTAAGAATAGGTAGCTACTGGAGATAAATGCTTGATTTCCTACCAAAAAAATATCAGCTAGAGTACACTAGGGTGCACTTATGTACAGATATATTCCAACACTTGCATCCTACACTCCTTGCTTCTGTAACAGTCAAAAGTACACTGTTATCACATGTAGGCATGCTGTGCTACTGAATATTATGACTTTGACATTCTTCAGAATAATGTAAGGCAGTTTGCTTTCACAATAAGATGTTTTGGGGTTTTTTTTGGGTTGGGCTCTCCCCCAACCCCCGCCCCCCGAGTACATGGAATTTCTTCCCTGCTATGGAAACATTTTGAAAATTGTCTTTCACTTGGTTTGGGACAAAATAACATTTTGTTCTAATCTTACATAATATTTTCTGTGTGGATGTATAACAAGATCTTACTTGCAGTAAAATGTCCTGAAAAGCAAAACACTCTTGGGACCTATAGTGAAGTATTATTCAGAAGTACCAAGGAGTTGGTTTGATGGTGCACTTTACAGCATAGTTTCAATCAGCAGATCAGATACTGTAAAGGAGCATATCCTGCAACCAGTTAAATAGTAACAAATTTTTAGCATTTTTTATACTGACATTTCTTCTGTTTCTATTATTTCTGTCTTCTCTTTAATTACAGGGAAAGATTACATTGGAAAAACTAATGCCTGCAGCTAAAATATGAAAGTTAAATTTAGGTACATGTTATGCAAATACAGAAAAAAGACTAGTCCACACAAATTATGCTTTAAGATATCTGAATAAATTTTTTTTAATCTTCTACATTTGGACATTTTTTATGGGTCTTTCCACACACCAGACAGGGTACAACCATCAAGAACAATATTTTTTACTTTTTCCCTACAGAAATCTTTCTAGCAGCACTTATGCCCAGAATAAATTTAAATTTCTCCACTGCCCACTTGCATATTTCTGCACATAATTTCAATAAAACTAACTCTTAGTAGGAAGCATGAATGAAGAAGAGTGTGTGACATTTACAGCTAAGTGGCAGGATGCAGACTAGCAGGAAAAGATAACTAAAGTCCATGGTGAGCACTTAACAAACGTAAGCCAGTTTGGCAGAACCCGACACTGTGCTGCAGTCGGGAAACTAGATAACAAAAGGTTGGCAATGTGCACTCTGCTCTTTAATAGAAAAGATAGTATCAGATAAGCTGACAGCCAAATATTCACTTTGTGTCTTTCCTCACAATAACATGGACAGGAATACCTGGCAATACTAAAATTTAATGGTATTTTGTTTGGAAGAAAAATTATTCTGAACTGTATGCTCAGATGACCTTTCATTTAGATAAAATTGAATTTAAAAACTACTCTTTCTGAAAAGAAAGCAATAGTGCAACTCATTAAGACAATTTTCTGTAAAGATGATAAGTATCTAGCCATTGTTACACATTTCACCACTATAACATGTAAGACTATCTCACTAGTAAAACTCAGAGTTTTCTGCCAAAAGACCTTAGCTAATGAATTCAAGAAACAGATATAACACTAAGTCTGTTTTGCAAATACAGCAGTCTTCATGGTAATGTTTAGTTTTCCTTGTACCTAAACTTCTTTGAGAGAGCACATTTGAAACAAGTCCTTTGATATTTCACATAAATTAATCCCTTAAAAGAAAGGTAAAATAAAGTACTGCACTATGCTTCCTGTTTTGGGTCCTTGTATAATGCTATATTGTGATTAGGGGAAAAAACTCTACTGCAAAAGAATCTAAATGTATATTATCCATTATACAGATATTTTAATTCATTTCTATTGTAGGATTATTTTTTAAAACAAAATTTGCAACATCGAGGATTGTGTAATAATGTGCTTCTATTATGTATAGCTACAAATCAGGTAAAATTATTTTAAAGTAATTTCCTAGTTTTTGCTTTAATAAGCGAAAAGTCATTTCCTAACAGGACCACAATAAGGACCATGCACCCATCATCGCAGGTTTCAGCCTGAAATTCCAGCAGAGTCTTCTGTCAGCTGAGATGCAGGAAGTCAATTGGCAATAGAGGAAGGCCTTATCCCAGAGAGGGAGATGGCTCTGGGAGCTGAGGGCTACCTCCAACATCAGCCAGGGGAGCCATGGCTCCGTTTATCCTACTCTTTTCTCCCATTCCAGAGGTGGGATCTGTGCCAACATATTTGTGCCCCCAAGGGAGGGAAAAGAGACTATGGTTTAATGGAGATAGCCTGGTCAGGCTGTCTGCTTCTCCAAGTTTCCCAGCAATTGTGAGAACCTTTTCTCCCAGGAGGCATTCTGAGAAGCTGATGGGGCTCAGGATAGGAGATAGGACTCCACTAACTTGCTTCCCTCCAAATCATATTGCTCTGTCAGCTCCCAGCATAATGTAGTCTAGTGCTTTTGTGGCAGTCTGGGACCCTTGCCTTGGAACAGCCACATTCACACTGGATTTGGCAGGCTGAAACCATTTTCCTGAGAAAAAAAAAATCAAGTGAAGGGAAATTGGGTGTCTAAACTGAACTGTTTAAACTCAATTAAATCTGAATAAAATTGGATGTGAATTACAAAAAAAAAAAAAAAAAAGTGAGGTTTTAGCTCCAAGGTCTTTTTCCCTCCAATTTTCGAAGATTTGCAATGTAATAGCTTTTCTCTATCCCATCCTCCAGCAACAGTCAAAATAATCTTAAAATACCAAAGACAATATCAAATCTGCAGATGAGTGTAGTAATCCTCTCCAATTATAAAATTATGACAGTTGTAGGAATTTGCACTTGAGGATTGTGGCCCCCATTCTCTAACTCTGCAATAAGGCAAAGAGGGCAAAATGGACAAATGCCAAAACACAGACTAGAGCAGGTAGGTGACAGTTCAAGAGACATCTCTTCAGCATCAAAGCCCTACCCCTTAAGCTACTGAAATCAGTTGCTAAGATCCAGTGTAAAACCTGTCATGATTAGCAGACATTACTGCTTAACTAAGGGGAAGCTTACATGAAGTGTATTTGTGAATCTCAGCCCACACTAACCAGTACACATGTTAACACTATAAGTAATTGAGAGTTTTATTGGCAGGTTCATCAGAATCTTTATCACAACAGCCTAGAATTGCCATGTAGGGCACTTCATGCTCTGCACCACTTCCCAAAACACAAAAAGATAGGCAAAAAAAAAGCTATAGTGAGAAATTTATTTGTCCATACATTTTGTGTACCTAGCCTAGAGCCATAGTGTAAATAATATTTTATCAATGAGAAAATCTGAGGAAATTGGGTGGGTTCATTCATACTTATTTGATTATACCTATTTGATAGCTTGAAAACTTCTGTAAGTGAAGTCAAAAAATTTTGCCATTTATTTAAGCCATGAATGTAAGCATAATTCCTGTTCTTGGCATGCTCTCTTCTAAATGAACTATGAAGTGCAGTTGGTGATTTACACAGTGTTTGTACATTCATACAGATTTTGCAGATTTGTCTTTGTTGCCCAAAGTAATACTTGTGTTCCAAGTAACTGGTGAACGGAAGAACAGACAGGCAGACATGTGGCTATGAAAGCCCAGAGAGCTGAAAGCAGTAACATCCAACAGACACAAAGCCTTTCCTCAACTTTCACCATATCCTAACATTTGTTTTGTGCAAACCTTTTTTCTACACAATCTTAACCTTCTACCTCAGTATGGTGCTTCCATCAATGCTTTATTCTGAAACTTTGCAAGTAAATACTCAGTTTCTTGAATTATTTAAAAATATTAAAATACATATTTGTTTAATTATTCAAATTACCATATTTCTTGAATGCAAAATAAATTTGAAATCAAGGAAAAAAAATAGTTACTACCTATTACACAAAAATAGTATTAAGTGAGGATCAAAAGCTAGCTTCCAGGAAGTACACAATAACTATATAGAAAAGCAAGTTTCATAGAAAAGTCAATGTCCATGTCATGCGAGGCTGGCATGGGCACACTGAGGAAGCCATTTTCCAAATTTACAGTTATTTGCTATACGTGCAAAATCTGAGCATTCACCAACCAAAAAAGAATCATATACAGTTTGCTTTCTATGGTTTAGTAAGACAGGTTTTGGAACTACCATACTGGTGTTACTTCCCCTGAATAAAAAGCAGCCTATCCCACAGTCCCACCCCACCAGCCACACCACCAAACACCTTACAGACTACAAAATGCTATCAGCTGTTTCAAAGAGCTCTTTGCTTCCCATCTGCTTCTCAGAATGAGAAGTTGGCACTACTTTTTTTTAAAAGCCTTGGATTATGTTGTCTTTAAAATAAAACATTGGCTCTTTTTATGAAAAGTGCTTGTTTTCCTTCTTTATAGGCAAGAAAAACTGTTTAGCTTTTGCCATATGTTTACTTTTGTTATGAGGACAAAGCAAGTGTTGGAGCCAGGAAGAACTACATAATACAAAGGAAAGCTATTGAGGAATAAGTTTGTAATGTTTTCTTTTCTTTAACAGCATTATCTGTTTCTAAAATGGAATCTATTTATTTTTCATAAGTGAGTGTGATTGTGAAGCACATGAGCCAGGATTTAGTTCCATTGACTTAAGAATATTCTCCTGAAAGTCTCCAAGTCTAATGCTAAATTACTGAACAGGTAGTAGATGAAAAAAGGGAACATTCAGGTATGCCTCAGAAGATCTATTTGAACATCTCCTCTCCATCTGTGTGAAATCCAGTAAACGGACAAACTTCAATGTACCCCTCCAGTTCTGCAGTAGTTCATTCAACAATTAATGAAAGATTTGACTCTCCAAACAGACATTTTACAGACCAGGAAATCTTTGGAAAGAGTGCTTCAATACCGTTTTTATGTCCTGTAACCTATTCTTCAATGTAAAAAAAAAATCAAGGCCTACCAAACATGCAAAAACAGGGAAAAGTGAAAAGTGGGGGGGGGGGGGGGGGAATGGGGGATCACTATGCCTGCAAAGTAAAGAAACATCCAGCACACAGATACTGTGCTTCCAAAATGTTGTCCTTTACAAGGAAAACTCAGATTAAAAAAAAAAAGTATCCATCTGTGTAGAATTAAATCAAATACCAGTTATGTGAATTCACCAGGTAAACAGGCATTGGCACAGGCAATTTTAATGAAACACAGTATCTGACCATTTACTTGGGAAGTTCAGCTATTCCTTCCAAACCCAAGAGTATCCAAAGTGCATCTCACTCGATTATACACATCTATATCCACTTTTCCAGCAAGAAGAAAGATAAGACCAGGCATTTCAGGCCCAGGTCATGCACTCATGTCTAACACAGGCAGACCTAGTGACTGACTGATAATGCCACATCTCTCTGTTCAACTCATTATAGGAGGATGAGAGATGACCAGTTTAAACTAAACACCTGTCTTTTACAAGGCTGGCGTTAGGGGAGATAGAATTTCTCTTGAGTGTTACTAATGCTTTTCCACATTTCCTCCCCAGTATTGTTCAGATGCAATAGAGAAATTGGATGCAGAGTGTTATGCCTTATTTATTCTTGCAGCATAATTACATTCTCCAATGGAGGCACAATTACATTCTCCAATGGAGGCACAAGTGGCAATGTAACTGATCTTCAGGCACATGTGGTATCTGTGCAAATCAGAAAATACAAGGCTATATATACATGAGCAGATGGTTTTTAAAATGAAGATATAAAACACCCTAAAATACTGGATTTGAGTTCAAAATATATCACTGCATTAAGTTCCTATAAAACATTTTGCACATTTCAAGATACAAGTTACCTCTGTTTTGTCTATTTAAATGATGTTTCTAGGATTTGAAATGTTAACCTAACAGTGTACTTAAACTGAGGAGACAAATCAATAGCTTCATTTATTATTACTACACAACAACCTGAATACTCATATGTGCTTGCCAAAATTATGTCTTGATCTCCATCAAAAGTTAAGACATAATTTGCACAGGGTACAATTACCACTCACTTTGGTAACTTCGAATTTTGGCAAAATAGGTCCACATGGGATAGAATCTTCTCTATAGATTCTTAGACTAATTATATAAAAGTTAAATACCAAACAATTACAAACTTGAATAAATACTGAGCATACAAAAGTAGCACAGTTGATTTAACTATTTTTATTCTGATTTCTGTAATTGCTGTAGCCAAGTTTAGTATAGTTTTTGTTTTAAGGCCCATATCTTGATTTAATTCTGAAATTAACTAAGCCATACATATAACTCTGCACATTAGAAAAGTTTGTTCTAAGAGTCTGTCAAGAGTTTTACCACTTAGTCCAGTAGTTTCAGACATGAAGAAATAGTGCTCTCATGGTTTTCCTGGTCTTACATTGATTGCTAAGTAAAAAGAGGACTAAAGTAAATAAATCTGAACATGAGGCATGTGATTATCCATTCTCCCTGTCATTCCCTCACTGTTTCAAATTTCTCCAACTTGCTATTTTCCAGACAAAATTTAAGCATGCCCATAAATGTTCACTCCAGGGACCACAGCTCAGCTCCAGGGAGGCTGCCTGGTCTCTTCTGATGTGCCACAGGGCAGGCAATGCATGCCCACATACACCCTTCAGCTCTTCTATAAAACCCATCACTTCAGTAGAATACGGCACAGCCCACGCCCTATTTTCATACTTTGAACCAACAGGAGTACACACAATCGTCAACAAAACAATGTTGAGACTCATTATGAGGCTGAAATATGATGAAACTTGCATTTTCTTCACTTCTCAAGACCTCAAAAAAAAGGGTCTGAACAGCAGCATTATTACAAATTTTAAACAAGGCTTCAGAGATAAGAGTATTTCTTACAAGACTTAATAGAATCCTTTGATATCTCTGGGCACTAGATTTTATTTTTCCAAAAAATGAGCTATATGTTTTCAAAGGAACAGTGCTCAGCCTAATTAACATTTAGAAAAGTCTTTAAGGTCCTTGGACAAAAAGCAAGATCTCTTGTAATTTATGATATCACACCAACTCTTAATTGGCAACATTTCAATTATTTTAATTTAGAGAATAACTTAACCTACCCACTAAATTAGTAATTTGCCTACTTACAAGGAAGACTCATTCACTATCCCACTAAGGAAAGACAGGTTTTTCAAATGACACATGCTTGTAGGTGAGACCATTTAGTTTACCTGGAAACTATCTCCAGGAGGGAAGTACTTCAAGCCAGAGCATAATACACTGGTTGTTGGTCTTTTTTTTTCCTCTCCAGAAAGGTATTCTGCAATTAAGTGCAAAGGCCAGAAGCTAAAATGCTTAATCCTCCTACAGTTTACTTATCCATTTTATTAAGAATAATGAAGATATCACTACATTTTTTTCTTAAGCATATCAGGTAGGAAAAAGCTAGTGCTTAAACAGAGTTCAATAAAACTACATTTTCAGCCAAAAGTAGTAAAATGAAACCTCTTTAAACAGTGCCTTAAGGCAATAGTCTCAGAAACATTTACTTAATCAGCACTCTTAAACAAACTTACTTAACTGTATTTATCCATTACCATCTACTGTGAGAATCCTTAACTCAATAATATTCTAAATCCCTGAAAAGATAGAACCACATTTAAAAGCAAATGGACTAGTGCATAATTGACAAAGGGACTAACATTTAAAGAAAGGTAACACCAAAATCAGGAAAGCTAGGTATAATCTCTAGTCCCTCAAAACAACAAGGCATCCTTACTGCTCCAGGAGTAAGAGACCAACCAAAACACAAAGAACAAAAATCCAATGGAAAAAAAACAAAAAAGTTCTGAAAGTTCCCATCATTTCAAACTCAGTGTTGATAAGGGTCAAGAAGAAAATCCTTACTTTTAGGAATGTTTGCTGTGATCTGTTCCTTGAAAAAATGACAGCTATGGAATGAATCAAGTAGCTGCTGTGAAAAAATCATCTGTTCTGCAAAAGGCAACTTCTCTGCCAGCTGGTATTTAGGAGACAATTTTATGTGAAGAAAAACAAAACACAATTTATAGCATACATTTATCCAAATTCACTAAAATGTAAAATGTATTTATTTTCCTGACTGTAAACAATTTCTCCTCTTAGACACACAAACCCACCAGTATCATAGCTGATGGCAATTCTAAATGAAAAACATTCCTAGAAAATACACGTGAATTATCATTGTCAAAATCCATCATGTGTATCCATGAGAAAAATGTCACCAACTTGCCTATTTACCAGGAATTCTTTCAAATGTATTCCTTGGTGAACGCCTAATCAGAGTGGTAAACAGATGTGACACGGAAAGGGTGAGATCCTTCCGAGATGCACCTTCAGTGACATTTGAAAGATATATAATTTTGCAACCCTTTCTAGTTTCATATTTTAATATTAATCCTTTAATTTAGTTGGATTGGTCCCTGAGCAACTTGAACTAATGGGTGACATTCCTGACTACAGCAGGAAGTTGGAAACTATATGATCTTTAAGATCCCTTCTAACCCAAGACATTCTAAGACTCTATGATTAGTAGTTACCTTCCAACCCATTTAACAACTTGGTCTAGTTTGTTAAAAAAAAACCAAAAAACACAACAAACAGAAAAACCCAATCAAGAAAAAAAATCAGGATTACAAGGGTGACATTTGCACACATTAATATAAACTGATTTTTTTTATCCTCTAAATATGCAAATAGATTGAGCTCTATGTATAGCTACACAGCACAAATTTTACACCTACAAAGCTCAAATAAAAAATTTGGTCATGTAAATATTTACTTTACATTCCCACTAACTGCAGAAATTTATTCCATAAGCTCTTAATCAGTGGTCCCAAAACAAAGACGACTTCAAGCTTGATTTGAGAAACACAATGCAGAGAGGGATGTGTAATCTCTTTTCGAACCAAACACTACACATCCAACTAAAGTACTGAGATAAACGGTGTTCCTGCAAATATTTAGTTACAACAACATCCAATGGAACTGGCCAAGGATGTCAACAGAAGCTTTATTTATTGACTTTAGCTAAGTGGCCGCAAGACAAAAATCTGCTTATCTTCATTGATAACACTCTTAGAAAGTCAGAGGAACCCGACCACGCCCACCACTTCCATTTAAAAGCACTCGCCAGGCCCACCTTAGCTGCTCAGATAATTTGACTACAGCTGCAGAGCAAGTGGCAGAACAGCCACAAGCACAAGCTTAGCAAACATACAACTATGAGCTTCACTTAAAGTGGTTAGGAACAGAGACTTTTGAAACATCTTATCTCACCCGGCCCTTATTCACAGCAAAAACTGCTGTTTTGTCAGCTAAACTGGATCAAAAACTGCTTCACTGTAAAAATTAACGGGCTTACTGAAAGCACACATGTATTTAAAAGAATTAGACTACTTCTTTCACATACCTACAGAATAACAGATTTAAAGCACATACTTTGAGTTTTTATAATTAGTTGCTTCAATAATTAAAAATTTCATCTGCTTTCTTCAATCTTTCTTTGAGTGTATATAACTAATTCAGCCTCGTTAACATTTCACACGCTCTGCTTTATTCAGATTTCTTCTCATTCCACACATGGAAGCACTACTGATAGAAATCAGACACCTAAACAGAAGCTCAGATCAGTGTTTAGTCAGCATGCTTTCAAAATATCTCAATTCTGAGATGCACTCTTTACAAAGCATTTAACTGATCCAAAATCAAACTAATTTAAATTTCACTAGAATCACTATCTATGTTATCTTGCTCTCTACTCTGCCAAATCAGGTCACCTCAATCGTAGCATTCAGTCAGTCTTTCTCTTGGCTTATCCCAAAAAAAAAAAAAAAACCTGTATGTCCTAAATGGTAAGCACATATATAACAAAAAAAGCTCAGCTGAAAATGGTATCTCATAAATCACATCAATGGATTTTCAATGTGTTTCATAGCTCATATGCTCTAAAACTGAAAAAACTCCTAAAACTAAATGCTTGTGGTACATTAGACATTAAAAAACTAAAACACTTCATGCATACTTGGCAAGAGACACTTTTAAATTCAGCTGGGTAGACAAAAATAAACATATTTCTTCACAGATCCTACTTCAGAAAAATCTTCCCCATCAGAAAATAAGCTATATATGATGTCACTGTGATTCCAATATAGTGACCTAGTGCTTCACATTAGGGAAAAATAATAAATTTCCAAACTATGGAAACTAAAATAAGATTTGATTACGTACTACTACTTCTCTCAGCTAAAGCCATTTAGTGGCAACCAGTTTATTATCATTGCCATTAACTTTTAAGATGCTTTGTCTTCCCACCATGCTCTACAGAGCCCCTCAGTACAGAGAGAGATTCAGCACTTGGCATGCAAGGGGGAGGTGGGCTGGCAGCCTCTCCTTCCATGCCGGATCCATCCTTGCTTGTTCTATCAAGGTAAAGCTAACAAACTCATCTTAATCCATAATTTCCTACTTTGTTTTCAATAAAGCATTAAGGAAAAGAAACATCATAGAAGAACCTTCAATTGTATCTGAGAACATTGTTTTAGCAACTGATTAGACTAATTAATGCTGTTTACACACCAGGTTTGCTGGAGTTCTTTGTTTTAAGAATGTTTCCTGTTGATTTAACTTGGAAACACTACCATGAGGTGCTCTTAAATTAAAGAAAGAATGTCTAGAGAAGGCAATGTCTTGTTTAAACTGATCTCTAAACTTAAGTGATTTAATCACTACACTTTTCTTGTGTACACAAGGCCTTTGTGTTACAGCAGCTCCTTGAGAAGGGGCTTCATACTGAGAGAAGCTTGATGGACCAGGAATCCAAAAGGAGCTGCAGATTAGGTACACAAGGCTTTGTTTGATTACTCCCTCCTAACCAGCTTGCCCCATGCTAACAGCTCTTAGGCCAGTTGTATTTGCATGACAAAGAAATAGAGATTTTTAACTAGTCTGTGTGTAGAAGGAGAAGAAGGGGATACCTATTATGCCACTACACTGAACTAAAACATTATAACTCAGGCAAGCCAAGGCTAGATAAGCTAATTTTTTTTTCCAAAATCTACGTAGCACCACATGAACACACACACAGAGAAAAAGAAAATAAAGGCATTACTCAGAAAATAATTTACATTTAGCAAAACAGATTTCATTTACCACAGTCTACATCTAAGCAAAACAAAAGAATATCTCTGTGAAAGGAAATTTCACATACAAGCAATCTGCATAATGAACTTTTCTCTAGTAGCACTTGCCTTTTGCCTTATAATGGAAGTCTGTGTGGATGACAGTGCACATGCTCCTGTTACAGTGCCTGGGGAGAAAAGCATAATTCAGTGAGGCAGGTCCCCACCTCACTTCCTTCACTGACAGGTGCTTGACAGTCCTTGTGCCAAGGGCATGCAGCTGTGGCTTCCCCTCTCCTCCTGCAACACTTAACACTATTCTCACCAGCTGCTGGATAAGTCAGGGCAGCTTGTAGAGACCTCTATACACACCTCCTTTTCAAGATTCTTAGGCCTTTGAATCTCACAGTGGTTTGGTTTCAGGTTGCCCTATAACCTCCTTTCCAATTCTTTTAATAGCTTCTTCAGATTTTATACTTGTGTAAAATATGAGAGATGGGTCAGTTCATCTGTTTTCTCCCCTACTGTTCTATTCACTTGCTTGAATTTTCATATCCAGATCAATAAAGATAAAAGTAAGACTTTTCTCTCCTTTTTTTCCTATACCTTCCTGTTTGCTCACAGATTTTTCTCTCATGCTTTTAAATTTCCCCTTTCACCTCAGCTTCCTTGGTAATCAAAAAAAAAAAAACCCTCTAGAATGCCTAACAGCAGAGGGGAACCTCCTTTCTTCATACAGGAGACAGAACACTAATTTAAGTGTAAGGACACACATAAAATGCAGTTTAGCACCTGCACAAGTTAATGGACACAAATGCCAATTCTCTTTTTGCTATTTCAGATCATGAAAATTATTATCAGAGTACATTCCTGCCTTATATGCCTCTTCTCTTTCCAGCAGATTTTCAGAGCATCTGAAAGACAGCTGGAAGACAGCTTCCTCTAGTACAGAGCCATACTTTACCTGGGTCCAGATGAAAACTGAACATTAAGAAAAACCTAGGCAAAAGTCTCACATTTTTCTTCTAAAGAATTAATCCATGGAATATGTGAAGCATTTTCTGTGTGACATAGCTGCCTCATTTTTCTTCATTTACAGAATAGAGCTGCATCAGAAGAAGGGAAGATGTAGCCAGCTCAAAAATGAAGCTACCTGGGACAATGGACAGCATTAACAAAGGATTTGACATAATTTCTTCCAGGTTTTCGTAACTTGCCAGTTATCCTCCATCAGCTGAGGGAGGTCAGAGACCCCATTCCACCAATACATTGCTGGTGTGACTGGGAAATGATCTTGCTTTCTGCAGATTATCCCTTACACATGAGGAAATCAACAAACTGCAAAAAGATTTTTAAAAAGCTAGTAGAGGTTTCATTGCTTCCTGTGTGATTTCCATATGGGCAAACTACAGTTCTTTTGGTGGAGGTGAAAAATCCCAGTTCATTTTTGGCTCTTCCCTGAACTTCACACCCACCTCTGGTGTCAGCTGTGGTTGTGGGCGTTCAGTTTGATCCAGGGTTTGGCACTGATCTTCTACAGCTCTTCAGTACTTGCATATTTGGGTATTTTCCATCACCTTATTATTGCTCTGAAATACTCATTTAGCTTTCAACATGAGCATTTTCATTTCATTTACTGACAGAGTAAAAATCTCAAGAATCTGGACTACTATTTATTTATTTGACCTGATCACTTTCCAGATAGGCAAGGTGCTCTACAGATAAACAACACATCATGCCTTAAACAGGCCAAGGGGATAGGCAGTACGATTTTCTTGCTTTCACACTTCATTTCATATATATAGCATTTTGTTTTCTTTTGTGACAATATTTTGTGTCTTTTGAGTAGTTAAAAAGGATTTTCTTCATTGTGAAAAGCTGGTTCTCAAGCCAAGGAAGACTGGGAGGAGGGGATTCTGAGAAACTAGGAGGAAAATAAGCGAGCAATTCATAATGATTTCAAGAATATTGGATAAATATCCCACTTACGCAAGGATGTAAAGGAAAGTATCCAAACCCTACACTGTAGCTTGCATAATGTATCTTTCTAAAGAGACAAACATACAAAAGTAGAAAACCACAGCATTTGTGAGCTCCATTTACTTCATTAAACCAATGGAAAAACTATTAACATCAGTTTCATGGAAACATACTATTACTGAAAAACTTGTTTGTCTTTTCTTTTATGTTTTGCAGCCAATACACCTGCCCACAAGAGCAACATGACTTATAAAACAGTTCTATTCACTATTTCACTGACCTGAGCATCTTAGAGAGCATCACCATGTACTTTCAGACAGCAGTGGAACTGGGAATTTCTGGAATAAAGTATACAATAACTGACATCTTTCATAGAAGTTTTGTTCCCCACCTAATACCAGTGTTGGAATATTGCCACAAGAATGGTAAATATAATTTGAGTTTATGAGGCCAAATCCTAACAGAGTCCCTGGAAGAAATATTCTAGCCAGAATTTCCATTTTTGTCAATAGCAACATATTGGCATATGCACTGAGTCACCAAAGATGATCTTCCAGGCCAAACATCCATCTATACAAATATAGAATTTGCCTGGACAGAATTTGCAAGAGATCATTTTTCCAGATGGATAGCAAGATACATTTCATTTGAAGCCCTCAGGTGCTATATAAACAAAACCATTTTTAAAAGGTCCTGTTTTTATCCCTGCAATGGCATGAAAAAGGTAGAATAAATAACCAGGATAAGATTGTAGATAATGTACTTCACATCAAAAAACAGAGCAACCGGGAATTTGTTATTCTACCTTTAAGCCTTCAAATCTCATCTCAGCAATCATCTTAAAATTTTTCTCTCATCCACTACCTTGAACTTCTTGGACTCAAGTCAGACCTAACTGTGAAGTTATAAGTAGCAGCTGTCTGACCACAAAGTTAGTTAAAATGACCAAAAGAAACCCCAAACAACTCCACTGACACACATTACCACCTGCCTCACAATGTATTTTAGGCAATATTACCTATGTATGCCTATAACGATTTACACTGCAATCCAGTGACATCCAGTGTGTTACAAACAGTGATGCTGACCACCATAAATTTTTATACTATGTCAGAGCAGAAGTATTTAGGATAATTCCTTAGTTACAAGTAAAACAAAAGGATAATTTCTGGCTGTATAGAAGCCAGAAATAAAATTTCTCCCAAGAAAAGCTTCGGAGAAAGCCTTTAAGCTAAGACTAAAAGTGGAGTAGTAAATGGACATCTGACCAGAGCTTCTGCCTCACCACACTACTTGTACTGCTTCACTCCATACAAGCCAGTCAGCCTTTCTACAAGTGCCTCCCTCAAAAACATCTTCCTGACTCACAAATAGGTCTTCAGGATCCTGATTCTCCAGGAGCTCCAAAAACCTATCACTTCCATAGAATCTCCAAAAACAAGAAAGGAAAAGAATCTTGTTTTGTTTCACTCCTTCTTCCCTGACACCATCACAGTAAAGGTTCTCCATGACAATTTCCCTACCTGGTAGCAGTTGCTCATTGCTATGCAGGCAACAGATCATCCACCAGTCCTCAGGGATGGTGACATCAGCAGGAAGGAGTTTTTAAGGACTTAATGGGCAGTAATAGCAAGCACCTGCCTGCATTAATCTGTTTATTGCAGAGCCAGCTGTGTGAAAACCAGGTCACTTCTGAATACAGAAGATGATGTAGTAGGGCTATCTAACAGATTCTCGTGACTCAGGGCACATCAAGTCTTGCCAAGTTTAATTTAGGGCTTAAAGCAGGGAACAAGTTTCCGCTGTGATGAAGGATGAATCAATTCTCCCCTTCTGTTTTTGGAAAGAATAACAGAGGCAGCTTCCCAGGAAGACTCCACACACCCGGTGCCTTCTTACACTCTAAAGTGGACGGCAGAGAGAAAGTATCCTTAGTCAGCAAGGTGCACTGGAGAGAGAAAGGGAGAAGATTGCACTGGCTACGAGGCTCGTGGCTGTAGCCATCGGGTCTGCAAACTCTGCTGAGTGCAGATGCAATGCTCCCAGTTGCACTCCTGCTTCTTCCAGCAGCTGCCCCAGGTACAGTGGAAAGAAAGAACCACCTGCCTTCAACTGTCAGAGCTGGTAGGAAATGCTAAAAGCTGACTTAGGAAGATTTGGGAGTAAGGAATGAAAGATGAATCAGTGCAGCATTTCTCCTCCTGATTTTGTCTACCATGATCACATCAGTGTGCCTGAAAACACCATGAAACGCTGATTTGCCAACACACATTACTAAATTCACTCTTTTTAAGTTTAGAAGATGTTTTAGGCTCCCTCAGCTTCCTCTCCAGTACAGGCAGCAGAATATTACATTCTGACTATTGTAGTGGTCAAAGGAAAGCACTTCTATCCATGGTTATTTTTGAAAGTGAAAGCAAGATAAAATTTAAACAAAAAAAATCTGTCATATACACTTCTGCTGTAAATATCTCTAGTTTACACAGTAGCTCTGGGACAGCAAAAAGTACTAGTGGAATATATAAAATAGTTGTTTGAAAGGAAACCAAGAGCTTGTGTAGAAGACATGCTTCGGGGAATGGATAATGTAAAGATTTTTATTAAACCACTTTTTTGTTCAATAATCTTTTTTGCTGTTAAAGTTATTAAAAAGCTCTTACATGATAAGTTGTCAGCATTCTATAGGAAAAAAAAAACCTGCTAACTCAACAGGAGGCTGTCATAAATGTCAGTGCTAGGCTGACACAGGACTATTACCTTTTTTTCCCTACCATTAATTAAATTCTCAGTATGACAAAATGTACATTGCAAGAGCAAGTGAAAAAAAAATACAAGGAAAGCACTGAATGAATCAATTCATTATGCATGTATTCACTACTAAGGTCTTTTTTTCTTCTGTTACTTCCCCTTCTAAACCTTCTGATTAAGCTTTACATTAAGTCAGACAAGCTGTCTCCTACAAGTAATGAATATAGGGGTTTTGCTATAATGATATGCCTTTTGGTACACCAGCACTACACAACTACAATTACATTTTCACCAGCTAGATGACGAAGGAAACTTTGATTGTGCTTTCTGTAAAAAAAAAAAAAAAAAAAATCCATGGATAAAAGGTGAAAAATGCTGTGAAATGGAAAACACGTTTGAAAGTGGAATACATAAGTAAGCAGACAGTCATGTATATGTGTAATTTTTTTTTTCATATAATGTAAAGTGCTGGTTATCAACTTAATCACTTGAGAACAAATGATTATTCAGCATCAATAACCCCTATTATGAGTTGTGAATTTTTTTTTAAGTTAGAAGTGCTTAAATAACATAAGTTACTGGAAAAAAACTTAAAAGCTTTTTAATAAATCTAATTTCACATTAATTCATACACTTTTTTCTTTAACTAAGACAATTTCAATTTTAAAAGTTTATTAGATTAAAAAAAATTCCTTAGCCCTTGCAACATATTTAATTTCATAGATTTGTTGGTTTCAGGTTTAAGTAGTGTATACAGCTCCAGGTTAAATCTGTGGACACCTGTGAGAGAGGAAGAACAAAGGAATACTCAAAGCCTCAGGGAATTGCCATATTCTCCCTTTTAGCAATGAGATAAAATCCTGGAAGATTCTGCCAGAGATGCAGAATAGCACCTGCATCCAACCTCATACCCTCAGAAAAATCAGTGATGTTTTCACTTATTTGCAATTGTTGTTGCTGAACTGGGGCCTGAAGAAGAAAATGCAGCATAAAAGAGCAGATGGAAACCCCAGAAGAGCAGATGAAGAACTGCCAAGAGTGGCTGAGGTGAAACAGAGCCAAATATTTTTATCAGCTCCTAAAAGAAGACGTTTTTGGTAGTGAGATCAGAAGCTGAGTAATCACACCAAATTATGCTCCAACCTGAGATGAAAGTTGTAGTTTTGTTCTCCCAGCCAGTATAAACAATAAAAGAAAAGAAAAGAAAAACATAATAGGAACTTTTCTAAATATATTGAACAAAACCAGAGGCAACCTTGTAACTTGCAAGCTCTAGAAGGGAAGTCCACTGGAAAACAAAATAATACTGGATAGATGGGAGATGCTACACAGCAATTCTGTCTCGCAAAGGTGAATGTGGTTTGTAAGATGAAAGTTATTTTTCTGCTACTACTTTTCGGGCTGTTTTTATGCTGATGGAAGGCAAAGGTCACTACACTAAAGAAACTTTACCTGATTGTTCAGAAGTCAGGGTTCAAGCCTTTATTTGTTGCTTTTTCCATTAACAAAACTGCGTCTTGGGCAAACTGAAAGGTGATGCCTGGTTCCAGACTACTGGTGCACAACAGCCTGACTCCATGAGGTGCACTCCTGGGAAGGATGTCTGTGATGGCCTGAGAGGGCAATAAAAGCTTTCAGAGACTGTTCAGGAATGAATGTGTCTAACTAGAAAAGAAACAAACAAAACTGATCTGTCCAAATTTTCATTCGCCAAAAGCAAATTTAAAATACTGTGGTGCACCAATATCCCCCTAAAAGATGAGGAGACAGAAATCCTGGAATTCATTAAATACCTCTGTTAAGCATTTTAACAGACAAACCTAAAAAGGCTCTGTACACAGACAAGAGCCTTTTAATAATTAAATATTTTTAAAATAAATATTTATTGTTTGTCAACAACAAAACTACATCTTGTCCTGAGTGGAAAAGGAGGAGGACCAGTGTGGAAGAAAAAAATTGAAACTGAGGAGCTGTAACCCTCAAATTTGAACATGAAACTGTCTGGAAAAGTGATTAAACCAAGAGAGGAACCTGTATGCTTTAGAATATGTAATTTTTACCAAAACCTGTCCCTGACATGTAAAAAGAGTAACCAGGTGTGTGTGGAACCATTTAACTGGGCTATAATGAATTCTAGCTTTTCTAGGAATTACCCAGCAACTGCAGAGCAAAGGCATCATTTTGTTTTCCCTCTGCCTTCCAGTTTCTCACCCTCCTACAGCTCATCCCAGCCTGTTACTCAGTCCATACCACTTTTTCTGTGCTCAAGCTTTAAGAGGCTGAGCAACAGGAACTGCTTTCCACAGTGCCAAACCTTGAGAGTCCCCATAAAGTCTCAGCTTTATGGTGATTTCTTCTTACTCCATCTTAACTCCATCTTATACATCAGGGAATTGGAGTCGCCAGAGAGTGAATATTTTCATTGTAGCAGCAGGCAGCACAGGCATGTTGCTTGCTGCTGCTGAAAGCCAAGACACACAGCTAGATCTGAGAGCAAGACCCTAAATGACAGATATGACACAGAAAGAGCCAGCTGTTTCACTGGTTACTTTGCTTCACATAATGCAACTGAAGGGGTTTTTTGCAGAATCAGAGTTGGAAGGGACCCACAAAGACCGAGTCCAACTCCTGGTGCTGCACAGGAGCTCCCTAAGAACCACACCATGTATCTGAGACCACTGTCCAGGCTTGGTGCTCTAACCACTTCCCTGGGGAGCCTGTCCCAGTGCCCAGCCACCCTCTGGGTGAGAAAGCTTTTCCTAAACCAACCTTGACACAACTTCAGGCCATTCCCTCTGGTTCTCTTGCTGGTCACCAAGAGAACAGACCAGTGCCTGGCCTTCCAGCTTCACTGTAACTGCACTGAGGTCTCCACTCAGTCTCCTCTTCTGAGCAGACCACGCGACCTCAGCTGCTTGGAACATTAAAACAATGTATTCAGTGACCAAATAATTCCTGTCCTTTCTACCTTTAGCAACATTTTCACTAGTACTTGCAGTTCACTCTGGAATGGCTTGTTTTGTAATAACACGAGCTCCTATACCACAAACATTTCTGCAATACAGTAAATGGTTAGAAAGACATACAAAGACATACTTTGTTTCCAGGAAAAATCTGCATAGTGCATAGATCACTAAGCTTTTAAAGCAAATCATCTTCAAATACAAAGAACCCCCATACAGATTTTACTCCCCTAAATTTAATATTTGTTCTGTAAACCAGAAGACTGGCAAACACTTCCACAAGATTTTACCTAGAACACAAAATGACAGCAAGTTCCCATTTTTCATTTACATTACCAAATTACATTAAACCTTCACAATTAAAACCCAAGTTCATGCACTTCTTCAAGTTACAGTTGATCTATCAAACTGTTTCTGTGTCAACATATACTACAGCTAGATGTTCCAGCACCCTCAGTTTCATTGACCTTATGGAGCTGACTGAGAGCACAGTCTTGCTTTGTAACCACATCATGTTCATTTTGACAGCACAAAAGAAGGAGACATTTTATAACCAAGACTTGCTGACGTCTTACTACAATAACTATCTCAAGTCTAAGTTGATTATCTAAAAAAATTGAAATTGCCACAGCTACCCAAATACATAAGAATTTAAACAAAATGTCATTTATATAAGCAACAACTGGAATAAGAATTTTAGACTTACCCAGTTTCTTACTATTCTTCTAGCTTTGCTGCTGAACAGAAACTTGACAAATCTAGTCAGGGCAAACTTTAACACCCTCCTTCAGGCAGTCCTCTTTGGGAGTACTTTTAACTCAGTTTATACCTACAAGCCTGTGCTGCACTGGCAAGCTTTCCTCACAGTCACATCACTGGGTGCACCAATATTGCATTTTATTACTAGCTAAATCCACACCAAATCAATCTATAGGCCAGTCTACATAAAGAAACACTACTCCCTCTCACAAACTGGCAGTACCCTTTGTCTACTAAAGACCTACTTTCTCCCACATTAGTGTCAGAAAAACATCAGGGTAAATTATAGATGTGATACTAAATCCTTACACAGATGTTACATAGTGAATACAGATATTAAGCTGCTAAATAATATGATGATATGCAATAGTGGTAAAACATAAATACACTTGTGTCCTTAAAAGGTAAACTTCTAATACTGGATCCAAATCCTTACTTCAAAAGTCAGGATGAAAATAAATAGTTGAGCCAACTTCTGTCCTGTTAGAAGGACAATAGCAGAATTTGCTAGCTTATAATTTTTTCTGGGAAAGAACATCTACATTTAACTATAGGAATTCATTTAGACCACAGAAGGTGGAAGGAGTTCCTCTTGCACAAAAAAATTAAAAATACAGTGAATTAAAATAAATACAGAATCAAAAGAACTTGGAAATATGTATTTACAGGGCCTTCTGCAGCTTTAGTGTTGTCTCTCCTTGGAGCTCAAAAAAATCCTCTTATGAAGGAGGGTGGGGTTTTTTTTGTTTTTCATTTATCATGTGTATTCATTTAACATGACACCTTTTTAAAAGAACCAGAAATTCTTAACTACAGAAACTGAGATACACCTATGTTAACAATACAAATCAACATTCCTTCACTGTGTTAATGGAAATCTTACATTTTGTGCAATGAGTGCAAAGGTTGAAGAACTTTTGGTGGCATCTTACCACTGACTCTCTGAAAATTGTGGACAAGCACAGAAGTCTCTCCTTCCTCTGAATCAGGAGGACATAGGAAAAGAAAATCTGGGAGAGAATTCTTAGGTGCAACAGAAAGGACAAGGTTGTATTGCTGCTCAGGGACAGGAAGCAATGGGAATAAATGAGATCTCCCAGCTTTCAGCTTTCAAAATCATGACCTTAATATGAATAAACTGCCATAAAAAAAGGAACTTTCTGCTTTCCTCCTGTAGCCATCAGATAGAAAAGGCCATCCACTATGCCTCCACTAGTGCCAAGTCTCAGAATGCACAGGTATCAAGGCTGGGATCACTGATTGTCAGCCAAGAGCTTTGAAAAGAAATGTTAGAAAGCATTTAGCCACCTACACAAAGGAGTCTGAAGACAGACTACAGGATGGGTTGGCATGATGAGCATAATCCAGCACTTCTGCTCCCTTGGGAAAAAAAAAACAGTGACTTCAGCATCAAGCCTGTATGGCACAATTGCATTCCCACAGATGAAGCTGACAGATCTTTCAGTGGCAAAAGTTTTTGTTTCACATCACCCTCCGTGCTGGTACAACATGAAAGTCACGCAGAGTAAGTCTGCATTGAAATTCAGGAAAGCCTGAACAAGGAACAGACAGTAAAAACTATGAGGCAAACTAGCAGGGAAAAAAAAAAAAGACAAAAAAAACCCCAAAAAAAACCAAAAACAAACTGAACAAACCAGAACCTGATCAATACTTCTTGAAATATACCAGTAGTGTTAAGTATTTTTTGTACTTCTTTTTCAATTATGCCCAACATTACCAGCTGGACAGCTGCTTGTCACCCTTGAAAGATGACACATACAGAACACTAACTATGTTATGCATTTCCTTGTTCCAGATAATTAAGAATATTTTTCTTCTTGGATGCAAAACAAGACAAAAATTATTAAACACTGTGCCATATATCTTCTGTTATAGAGAAAGGCTATTGGGAAATGGTGTATATTTTGCCAAGTTTCCTTTGAGTCAGCTGCGAGGTTCTTATTTGCCAAATGTAGTTAAAATAGAAAGTACAGAAACTGACAGTAACAACTGAATCAAAAGTTTAATGCTGAACTTTTAATTAAAATCAGAGCTAAGAGAAGATACTGAAAGCTTTTGTGGCTAATATGCATGTTAAAGAATGTACCAAAGACCAGATATTTTAAAAAAGAAAAAAATATTTAAATTCCACTCTAGGCATAGAAGATGCATCATCTACCACACTGAAATTTGTTTTATTCTATATACAAAAATCTTTACTAACTTTTTTATTTTTATTTTATTTTATTTTTATTACTATTTTATTTTTATACTTTACAATAAAAGTAATAAAATAATTAGCACATAAACACTAGTTGATGGGCTAAAACTATGTGGAAAAAACCAAAAAAATTAGCTATTTAGTTGAATGCATGTCTAAAAGCATCTCATTCTACATGTTTCTGGTAGATTTTACAAAACATGCTACACTGTTTTCATTGCAATAAAATCATTTACCAAATATGAAAATCCTAACACACTTGCAGTTCTTTAACATCGCATGGAAGCTTGCATTAATAAAATGTCAATGCATCTCTTGGTCTCTTTTGCATCACAAAAATAATTTTTCAAGATATATAAAAGGACACCTGAAGCATTACAGTATTCCCGATCTTCCTAAAATTCACTCCACCAGCCCCAAGGAAATACAGTAAGCACCCTCCAGTCTCAGGGGGGAGCTGCAGGATTTATTCCAGAGCATAGTGTGGCACGCAGCCAAAGGAGTAATTTAGCAGAGCTTTTGGCCAAGCAGGAAAGTGTTCCATTTCTTCTGCCATTCATTGAGACCCACGAGGAAACTGAGACAGGAAGTCAGGCTTCCAGATAATAGGAGTGTTCCTAATGATGTCCTTTGGCTCGCAGCACTGAACAGTTCCTCTATGCTCCCCCTTGCTACAACATCTTCTCTCCATATAATTTCCTACTGTAAAAGGGGGAACGACAAGAAAAGCTTTTAAAATTAGTTTTTCTTTGCACCCAATTCAAAGAGCCTGGTTAAACTACATGGATTATTACTGTGTATCAACTTCAACTTCTTACTATGTACTAACAACAACTATTTCTTTGCTTTAAAACAGCTGATTGTGCTTGGGAATTCACTTTAAAAAGATTCTCCCATTGAGAAGCTTGCACGTATATATATATATTTATAAAACACCAAAAAACTCAGTTACACCATAATTACCCAGTTACCTCTTGACTCCACTGTAATGGATTGTTGAAAAAAAAAAATACACCTCCAGTAAGTTTCAGTAAAGGGACCCTAAATAAAATGTTTTCTTCAGCCGTAAATTCTGACTTCATTAAGGGGAACACCACCATGCCATTCATCTCATTAGAGGTAACGGGAAATACTAAGAGGAAGTACAGCCTGAGTGAAGAGTTCAGTCTTACAGGTTGCAGCACATAAAGCATTTAGTAGTCATACATAAATGTGCCAGGACACAAAAGTCAGATAAAAAATGAAAACACTACTTTATCACAGAGGGAAAGAAACCCCAAAACAAAACACCTTCATTGGCTGCTGTGGGTCCTGCCCAGAGCATAGCTCCCTGCTGTACAGTCCACATCATGGCCCATCCAACACATCATTGCTGCAGGTTCTTCCACATCCCACCTGCTAGATCTGCTGTATCCCATGGCAGGATAAAAGGCACTGCTATTTTATCTGTGATAGTCCAAAGAGATGAAATCCAAATTTTCCAAGGAAGGTAGCTTCCTTTTCTTAGACCAATCTCACAGAAAGAAGAAGTTTAACAAACTACCTGACACAAAATCTTTATAAGCCAAGCCAAGTTCCAGGTGTAAGAGCTACTGAACAATCCACAGCAGTGTCCAAAAGCAAAACCAAAAGATCTGTGCAAGAACAATTCATCCATATTTAACTGAACAACAGGTTGGAACAAAATTCCACTAGGAATTTCAATATGTGTATCATTAGTTAAAAGTCACTACTTTAGCAACAGATAAACTACAGAGAGCCGTTTGATTCGCAGGAAAAAAGCCCTCACAGAAATTTCTGCTGGAAATCATCTATGGCTGAAGAAGGCTCAGTACAGGATAATTTACTTATCATTTGCATCTCAGTTTTACCTGATTACTGGCTTATCCTGGCAAATAACCCATTCTCTATGATTTCTCTAAGCACCTGTCCAACCTAAAACACAGATACCTGTGACTCCTCAGACAACAAGCAGGAAGGGAAACTAAATCCAGAAGTGATCCTGAAGAGGCCAGGAAGGAAAGATGCAGTGTTTTTTTGGCTGTGCCCTGGGGGGCATGGAATCCCTGTAGCTCCATTATTTGCAGGAACAAATATTGCATTTTGTCCTTTCCAATGGACAGCCAGCTGAACAAAGGGTTTATTTCCATATCAGTACAGCATTAAAGGAATAACAGGTGAACATTCCCATAAAGAATGGGTTATTAACTATTTTCATTAGCATTTGCAAGTGAATCCAAAATCTCATCTAGGTCTTTGCTAATTTTGATGACACATCATCTGCTTGTTGGAAGGATAAAAACATTTCTCCACTGATAAAACCTACGATATTTTAAATCAGTGAAGTCAAGACAGATTATGTGAGCAGAAACCAAGGGTCAAATAATTTTTCTTCTTCTACATGATTATGTAGTTAGAATTAAGGATTACTATTTATGTTTATTTTTGTTGATTTTTTTTCCTTATGGCTGTTATTTAGTCTGACCTTGTTCATAATTAGGAAAGACAAACAAAATATTTGGAAAGACTTGATTATAAGTGTGAGTCATTCAGGAAAGTATTCAATTTCTTATACAAACTTGAACCTAGAATGTCTAGATCAATGAATCAGTAAAAATACATTAGATGTGATGGAATGCTATACCATACACCAAATAAATCTAAGACACGTTATTTAAAATCTCAAAAAATAGCCAAGAAAAATTAATTTTGTCCAAGTTGATAAAGATTGTCACGACTTTAGCTGGCTCTCCACATTTTTGAATTAAAGCACCATAGAATAGCTTGCATTTCTCCCTAATATTTTAGCTTTAGCTAGAAGATCTGCCTATATCTATAAACACATTACTGATCTAGGAGGCATCTTTGTGTTTGGCTCTCTTCCATAATGCAAAGTGAAGCGTATGTTATAAATTCTCTTTACTCATGCTTCACTTGTGTAGACACACTGACTGTGATCCATCAGCACTACAATTCATATTTAATTCAGCTTCTTCCAAATTAAAGGTATTACGAATGAAAACATCCAAACGGCTTGGCCTAGGTTCCTGTATTTTCACCTGTATTTCATGTGTGAAAAGGTTTCATGTATCCTTAAGAATGCAGATAAAAAACTGGAAAAAAAACACAGGAAACTCCTCTCCTACTCTCTCTGCTCTCTACTGCATCTGTAATTTAGTGATCAAAGGATCAAAAAACTGTAGAAAGGTAATTTTTTCATGAAGGGGAAAGATTTTTTCTCCTTACTTCTTTCCCTTACCAAGTAACTCCAGAAAACTCCATGACTAAAGCCAAGAACTTTCTTCAACAAGAATCCTAAGTCAAATCTAGACTCGTTTATCATCTGCATTTCTCACTCTGGCTATGATGTAAGTTCAACACACTGAAGAAACAACATCAGAAAGAAAACAGAAGTTTTCAAAACACAAAAGTAACAAACTATGTGGTTAAATGCAAGATTTGCACAGAGTTAGGCTATGTTATAAGGTTACTTAATTCTACACAGCAATCTAGAGCTTATCCAATATATCCAAACTGCACATAGCTGTGGGAGAAAAAAACACTTTCTGCTCCCTTCTTATTTTGCCATTAACTAGTTCTTCAATTTCCTAAATAAATAGGAATATTAGTACACTTGTTCCTCCTAGTTTTCCAAGATATCTTCAGCTCCTAGCAGCCTCTGGATTAGAAAATGTCTTTGAAGTCATGTGCAAATCACTGAAGTCATATTGCAAATCACTGAAGATTTCAGTGCTTTGATTGTGATTGAAGATTTCAGGTCTTGTCAAACTTTACCTAAATAGTACATGACTGATACCTGTTTCACATGCCTGCTGTATTTTGTAACAAATGGTTTCTTATCTTTGACTTTACATTTCTTGAAATTATATATACAAGGAACTGTATATGCAACTGCAACCATCATGCTCTTCAGCATCGTGAGCCATTTATCAGATTGTCCAGTTAATAGATTACTCAACTATGATGAGAAGAAACCTATCTCTAACAGCTGAGAAATTGTTGCAGTAATCAA
Organism: Chloebia gouldiae; assembly: GCA_003676055.1. Lineage (NCBI taxonomy): Eukaryota > Metazoa > Chordata > Aves > Passeriformes > Passeridae > Chloebia > Chloebia gouldiae. Next base: position 10,561,124 of record QUSF01000005.1, on the reverse strand, counting down.
AATCCAGTCTTATCCTGTGGCTTCTCATAAAGGAAAAAAAAAAAAGAGAGAAAATCAGATGCTCTTCAAGCTACTGGATTTTTTTCACACCCCAGTCCAGCAAGAAAGAACCTGTAATCACAAGGTCACTGAATGCAAGATTTCATGATACTCTTGTGTTAGTGATGACAACTACAGAAACTGGGGCAAAAATCCAACTGCCTTCATTGATGTGCCTGCAAAGCATGTGAGCACATGCATACAAGCAAGCCATAGCCCAAGTACACAGAACTGAATTAGTCAGCTCTGCTTATTACTTATTCACCTATAAACATTATCTCTAAAGTAACTGGAAACACTCACACTGAGTCTAATGGCCTCTAGGTCAGATTTACACACAAGTTACCTTGACATTTATAAGTGGGGGGAAAGCAAAAAGAAGAAAAGCACCCACACAATCTGTACACATGACTTCAAAGAGCCTCTGTAGATAGTTCTACAGGCATCTATGCTTCCATGGTAGCTCCTTAGGTAGTCAGGTGAGTGTGTGCATACATGTGGTTTATAGATAAATGTGTACAAGTGATCCACTGGATCTATACTGACAATCTATAAACATAGCTAAATGCAGTTTTCTTCTTGTATGCCTGCATACATTCATTTTCATCAGCTATATCAATGTGTTTTCAGTGATATTGAGCTTTGAAATTCATTCACATCCCAAAATAGCTAAATTGCATTTATCTTTTAGGCATGTTACAAGACATGAGTTTTTGAAATAGCACTTAGGGAAGGCTGAGGAACAAAGGAACTGCAACACTGGATCATATCCAAGGTCCTGTCTTTGACAGCAGTCACCACCAGCTGCTTCACAGAAAGAAACAAGAATTTGCAGTAGGTAGACAGGCATAATCTTGCCACATATTAGGGTTCATCCTTGTTTCCAGCTACTAAATACTGGCTTGAACTCTGAAGCCTGAGGTATATATCCACTTGAAAATCATTATTGTTACCATTACTAAATATCAGCCCTCCAGATATTCCTGCTACCTATGTAAATGTCATATCATATATCCAAATACTGACTCCATGGAATCCTTTAACAGATTTCAATCTAAAAAAGAACTTGCATAAAATCCCCACGTCTCCTAGTCTCTGTTTTGAATTTTCTACTTCAGAATTAAACATACTAATAGAAGTAGAAACAAATATCTTCTATTTAATCTTCTTGTATAATTTCTGAAATTGTTCATGTTTATCATGTTCTTTCTTTTTCATTTTGTCTTTGCTAACTTGAACATCTTTTTACCCTGTTTTTGTTATTAGTTTTTCTAATAATGCAACCTTGAGGGAATTAAATACCCACGTAAGACTCATTCCTTAGCGATTTACAGGCTGAATTAATGTTTTATATCTAAGGGTTTATTGTGGGTTTTCCTTTAACAGTTTCTTTTCCAAGTATAAAAGATTAAGCTCTGTAAGTTATCAGAACATAATGCAATTATGGCATATCAGTAACAACAGAAAAAGGATTCCACAACTCAGTTCTGAATCAGTCTTGAAGAGTTCCACAGTTAAAGACTGAGTAGTTTATATTATGACAAAAGGATGGGTTGATGTATATATCAAAGATCCTGGTACTAAAATTAAGATCATAAAAAATGGGTAACATGCCATCAACATGGTGCTGGCAATTTTTCATGGAAACATACTATGTTCTTCATTAGAAAAGGGCTGAGCATATTGCCTGAACACAAGATACCTAATTTATCCATTTGCCTATACATTTATGCAAGGGAAGAAGTTCAGAATTATAAGCATGGAAACAGATGTAAAGTAGTGTGGCATAACCTACCTACAAATAAAGCTGAAATAAGTGCACAATTGTAAGAGTAATGTTGAGTAAGGGAAAAAAGCAAGTGCAAGTGAAAAAGAAGATGCATGCAAATTTGTTATAAATATAAGGACATTTTACCAGATGGAGAAATTGGGCAGTTCATCGTCATGTTCTCACACTCGCAGAATTGTTCTAAAACTACTCCTCATGAAAGCAAATACAGTTCACTCTGCAAGTAAACTGTTTAAATAAATCTAGATATTATATAAGAACCATCTGAAATTATTTTCTTTGCTTATCTGAATACATCATCTGGAAACATCAGAAGTTCTGCCCTTTGGCCGCTCTTTGGATAATCACTGTGCCCTAAGCAAAGTTCTTTATACCTTTTGGGAAAGTGGAAAACTGTGGAAGATCTTTAGTGCTACTATGACAGCAAGTGCCTATGACAGCAAGAACCCACCTAATTAGACACCAATAAAATGGATATATTTTTGTTTGATAACAATTAAACTTGTTATTAGGAATATATTTAACTGCTGCTACAAGCATGAGAATAATTTAATTTGTCTGGGCAACTATTTTGATACAACCTGTCCAGCTGATGTCCTTGTCTCTGTCACCTCACTTCCTACAAGAGCTGATATTTAGGTTCCACAATGCAATTTACAATATCCAAGAATCACAATGTGGCTGGAGTGGTGGTACTGGCATCTTTCAAAAGCAGCAATGTGTCTCTGTCATTCAGTTTTTGTAGGAAAACACATGAAATTCACAAGGACAGCAAGATAGAGAATTTCCAAAGTCAGATTTAAATGCACTGAAAATTAATTTTAAAATAAACCTCCTTCCTTTGCAATTTTGTATCCTGATTTTGATTATTATTTCCTGATCAGGCATCACTTATGACCATCCAAATGAAGGGAAAAAAATTCTAAATCAATTCTAATCAATTATTGATGGAGCTTTTTATCATTAAAGTATTTATAGCAAAGAAACTGGTTTAATAAACACCGCATATCCTATCAGGCATCGCATTTCACACACCTCAAGAATAAAATTAGGAGTTCTTTTAGAATAGTATTGATTTTTTGGCATTTTGGTCTTGACAATCTCTGTTTCGTAATATTGAAAAGAAAACCCACAAACGTACATTTTGGAGCATTATTGCGCTGTAAGAGCTATCTGATTGTGCTCAAATATTTCCAAACACCTGATACTCATAGTCCCTCAACATTTGCACTTGCAGACCATTACTCAGGGAAAACTCCCCCCGAAAAAGCCATCTGAGAGTATCTGTTTGAGTGGGAGCTGTCTGAGTAGCAGCCTGCAGGAGCAGTCACTCACATGGGTCGCACACCGACACTCTGCTTATGTCCCCAGCACAGCCTCCACCTTCACACCTCCCAGCTCAACCTGTTCTGCCGTGCTACTATTTATACAACCTTTACACTCAAGTATTTAGAGTACTCCTGTTGGTCAGCAAGCGACTGTCTTCACATCAAATCTTGACATTTAATGTGACTCCAACAGAGAAAGAAGGCTCACATATGCATTCTACATAAACATTTGTAGCTGGATATTTTGGGACTGGCTATGCAGTGCTTAACAAATCATTGCAGCCCACTGAGCATCCAGCACGAGGCCTCTGAGAACATGCTGGTCACACACAGCCCACTCATCTTTCTCCTCCTCCTCGTTTCCAGCTGTGCACACAGGTGCCCAGTTTCTTTGCTACAGAGCTATCAAAACACAAGAGGACAATCTTACAGAAAGCCTGATGATGAGCTAGAAGTTCTATTTGGAGGGAATAACTGATAATTGTAAGCAAGAGAATAACACATCGAGGGAAGAAAACAGGGAGGAGTAGAAGACTGGACAGCCAGCTGGAGGAAAAGCTGAAAAACAAGTGAAAAGTACCTTCAGTGGAGGGACAATCCAGAAGCAAGGAAACTTGCCATAGTAACAATGAAAGAAATTATAGGAAAAGAAGTAGAAGATACACAGCAGACACAAAGAATGAATATGCATTAAAACACATTAACAGATTGGCCATTAACTCTCAGCCAAGAAAAATATCCTGACAAGACAGAACTAAAAATACACAAAGATTTCTCTAGTCACACTTTCAGTTCTGTTACTCAGAAGGGATGTAGTAGGGAGGTGGAGACAGGCTGCTTCTGTTTAAGAATGGGGCGTATGCACTGCATTCACTAGTGACTGAAACAAGTAGGTTAGAAAGGTCCTAAAGAGGCTGAGAAAAGGCTGAAAAACCCTATGAAATGCTGCTCATCTAACTGAAAGCTTTGAAAAGCCAAAACTTAGTTTTGCTCTGTAACACTGCTCTTAGAATTTATCTTTTCTACAAATACATATTAAAAACAAAAAATAAATAATAGAATATTTTTTCTCTAAGTTGAAAGCCAGACTATAAACAGCTATTTCAGTTTAAGCATAAATACATCTTGTCTAAAGAAAGACTAGAGATTTCTTCCATTGTTCATTCACTGTTATAAAATTTAGACTACTATAATGCATCCAGGAAGGGAAGAAGTGTTCCTCTCCACAAGGTCCATTGTGCTTGTGAAAACCAGAAGTTGACTCTTCAACCTTACAGCTCTTCCATTTTACAGACCATCTGTCACCACCATGCACCATTTTTTTTCTCCCAAAAAAGAAGTGAATGAAATTATGTCATAAGCCTATCAACCCTATTGTCCAGAGGGGCAATCAGAATGACATAAGGCAGATATCCAGGTGTGGTGAATGTTTGAGAGTTTTCCTTGGGGACTTGATTCCAAGCTCAATTAGATTTGTCAATTAGACTCACTTTGCAGTGATGTCATACTGCTCCTCGCAGGTCACTCGTTCGATACACCGGATATATATTCAGAAACAGATGCCTATGGAAAGTGGTCTGGACATGAAATTGAGCCTTTGGTGTGGAAGGACATTCACAAAGTTAGAACATAAAACATATCCATTTAATGTAGTTTTCCCAGAGTTTCATGAATTAATCTTTTCAATGAAGCTGAGGAGGAAAAGAACTTTATGTTCTCACAAATCTCTTTCAAAGGTGTTGAGATACCACATTTAAGGGAATAAAAGATAAAGTAATGGTGGAGAATTCTGGGGGAAAAATATCTAAAAGCTAAATTTGTCAGTAGTCTTATTTACTTACTTATTTAAGTTTATCCACAGCAAGATGGAAACCAGTTGGGAAGACTATTCAGAAAAGCTTGTTTCTCTTTCAGCTGCCTACACTATGCATTTACTACATCAACAGTCAAAGTCCTGACAATCTGGCAAGTGATATTAGCAGCACAACCTCTATATTAGTACAAACTGCATAATATAGCTTTAAGAGTCTACTACATGACTGAACTATAAATATGAAAGATCTCAATTACCTAAATCATACAACAGATTCAAAATACAGAAGCAGAGGTTTTAGGAATTTTCCTATTACCAGAATGCACAATCAGAATGCTTACAACTGAACACACGTCCCAGAGCACAAGAGGGAAACTATAATTAGGATGTAGCAGTATAGAAAGTTCCTGCTACAACATCAGGAAACAATAGTTAGACTGCAGTTACAGATGACACTGCATAATAATTGTACTCAACATTTACCATCAATCTTTCCTGTTCATCTATTTTACAAATAAAATATATTACTAGGTTTGACACTTCAGTGATGTGGGAAATACTACGGACAATCCAAACTTTTTTTATTATTATTTATAAAGGTGCAAAGTAAACAAACTAGTTCCTTAGATTCTCACAGGAGGGAGAAATGGACATGTAAGGACAGTCTGTCTTAATTATCTCTAATTCTTAACCAGGCAGGCATGCATACATACAGAATTTGTTCTTAGTCAAATAACTGCATGCTAACTAACTTTCAAGGTATAAAGCTGTAAATTTAATTGCTTGTTTACAATATTCTTTCTTTTTGACATTTTTATCTAGCTTCACTGAGGGATAAAAAATAAAAGCAATTCATGCATCATTTGAAAGGAAAAAAAATCCCAATTAACTGGGTTTTCACAGGGGGAGTAATCCAAGCTAACGGCAGTGAAAACTGTAAAAGTTTCAGTGATGTTTTCCTTGGGAGAACTTCTCCTAGTATAAGACAAAATTTCTAGTGTAAAACAACCCACCCCAAAAAAAAACAACAAAAAAAAAAAAACAAACCAAAAAAAAAAAAAAAAACGAGCCCACTAAAGGGAAAAATAATAGCCCAAGGATCCCAACTTCAAGTTTATTCCCCAAACCTTTAACATTTGTTTTAGGAAGTGAAATACCTCACAGAAGAAATACTAAAAGAGACTTATTTGAGGACAGTCAGCTGTCCAGAGGCTGAAACAGAGCTCAGCACTGTAGCTATACAACAGAACTAAGACTTCTTGTCTAATCTCCCACAGTTCATGGTATTTTAATTAGAAGACCAGAGTACGCCCACTTTTTTTATTTGCTTTGCTCTGTTTTAGGAAAACAAAGTTGTTGAGAAAACAAAACTAAAGCCTTCAAAAAACCTTGAATATCAACTAAGTGCAGGCTATGAACAAGTATTACAGGATGGGAAATTATTTTCCTAGCCATCTCACTCTCTATGTTTCTCAGCAGATATCCTGAATCAGTCATAAACCGTGGTAAGAATGGAAAAAAAAGAAAACCTGCAGGAATCCACAAATAAATGCAGGTGCATGCTGCCATCTGAAAAGTCTGATGATGTCCCTTGAAATCTATCACAGCATTTTCTTCTTTGGATTTATATCTGATTATACAAATGCTGATCTATGTCCTTAGATTTAGAGTGTGGAGTTCCCAGTTTCACATCTTCTGGCAAATTACATCTTGAAGATGAACTAAGAATGCCTTACGCTTGAACTCACAACAGTAAACACTGAGGGCAATATCCTGCAGAGAGACACAAGGAAATATCCGAGACATCAGAAGCACAGAAACTCTGTTACATCATATCCCGCTGTTACAGTGTGCCAGGATTCTTGTTACAAGGAGGAGCAGCGTGACCCAAAATTCACACACAGGTTAAAGGTCTGCAGACAAACCTATGGGAAACCACACAGCTCATCAAGTTCTTCTGCACAATGTCAACAGCTTCCTTCCAGTGGTTGTCTCCCCAACAGCATCACATTTCTCCAGGCCCTTCTTTTCCCTGAAGCTCCAGGGCTCCCAGTTGCTGGCTTTACTACTGAGATTGTACTTTGGTGTTGTTGCATAAAATAGCTGCTGTTTTAGATGCAAATGACAACATCAGCTCCAGAAACACCTCCTAGTGCAACAGGGCATTTGACAGACACCAGTTATCTCTAGATTTTTCAGAAAGCTGGAAATATTTTAAGAAAATGTTCTTTTCAGCCTGTATAGCATCCCATACTGTGCTGCTCCTGGGAGTTCTAAGCCAAAGCAACAGTGTGATTCTAGGCACATTCACTAAAATGATCCCTTCCTTCAGAAAATGTTACAACACACATACAGGACCCATAAAAAAATCCCACAGAATACCTATAAATAACTCCTCAGATATGGAGTCACATTGTGTCTGGTAATGACAGCCACAATGCTGTCACATTCTATTTCTGGTCAATTCCTGCAGTTTTTTCACAATAAAATAGGGAGAAAGGGACCTACCAAGAAAACATTTATTCAACAGAGGTAGGTATCTATAAGGAGATACAGAATTATAACTTCATCTAACTATGGAGCTCATGCCTCATGTGCAGTGCTTTCTGTCACAAGATTTCAAACACAGTCTATGCAGTAAAAAACTAAGCAGCAAACACCATACACTGGAGAAAATTTGAATGCAAATAACTTCTAAAATACAGGTGAGATAATCTTGAATCAGCATATTTGGGGGTAGGTCAAATTATTCTAACATGTTTGCAGGGGTATCACTGTAGTTTTTGAACTGGGTAAAACCATAAATGAATTTGGGTGTTTACTATGCTGCAGAAACTCACTTATATCTCGTTCCTAACAGAAAACACTGACCCAACTGACCAGCCTGAACAGCTTAAAAAAAAAAAAAAGAAAAAAGGCACTTTTACAGGCTCAGCTGCAGGCCCTCAAGATGCAGTAAAAGCAGGTGTTAATTATATCTACAAAGCTTGCATACCTTGAGCGTTATCCCAGCAAGAATTCACTTATTTTATCCTGTTACCTTGTGCATAGAGTAACACACAAATTTGAGTGTGAGCGTCTCACACCCCTGAGTGTGAAGCCTGCCTTTGTCCTTCTGTGGAACCCATCCTAATGGCAGAGATAGTAAATTTACTCCTGGGAGTTGAAAACCCACCCCAGACGATAAGAGCTGACCTAGGGAGAACACACACTTGGGCTATGCTGCGAAAAGAGGCTGAGCACCCGCTGCTCCCAGCATCTTTGATCAGCACCAGTACTTTACATAATGGAGCCTTTAAGGAAGGTCTACCAGGAAAAGTAAATTGGGAAATACTCTTGGAGGATCAGTTTCATTGATATATAGAGCTTTCAATTTTTTATTAAAAATGATGGGTACATGGTACACAGTGCGGCGCATTTTTATTTCTGAAGAACTCCCACACACTAAGAAGCACACAAACAAACAGAAAAGGTTTTTTTTTACTGGAGAGACAACCTCAAAGTGACAACTTTTAAGTCTAAGAGGAACTACACACAGGTAACTCTTCATGCACCTACCTATCTCTTGTCCCTGTAGTACCTAAGCTCCCTATACTTGTGAAGCAACACAAGTAAGAACTCCAGTAAAATGTTTCTATGGGCCAAATTTTCCAAACAAATGCTTCTTTCTCCAGGCAAAACAAAGTGATGGCAGAGAGTTGGCAATGCAGATCAAATTGCAGTCTCCTACTGTTGTCTTTCTCTCATGCATAACCTCAAAACACTTAGTATCATGAATTATAATTGCTAATTATTCCCACTATGAAACAAGAATCCCACAGCAAACTGAGAGTAAACAGGCATTTCTCATTATATGAAATGATGCATATGAATCTTCTTAAATAATTACAGACCAGAAGAAAAGAGTTCAGGTCAAAAATTACCAGTTACTTATTTGTGAGTGTTAACTGAGGAAAAAATAATGTTTTGATTTCAGTTGCTTCTGTTCTTTTTGAACTTGAACATTCTTCTGCTGTAAGTAAGTCAGACCTAACAATTCACACTTAGGAACAAAATATTTTTGTGATTAGAAAAACAGAGCGTCTGCATATTTGGCATATACATACGCCACATTCTCTTCAATAAATTAAAGAAAACCACGGAGATGTAGAGAACACAACCTTTGGCTGAACTAGTTTTCAGAATATAAAATAACTAATTAATGCAAATGAGGCCACTAGAAAACTTGAACGCTTGTTTAACAATAGAGCTGTTGGGAATGGACAGCCACTGATGTTGCTAACACCTTGGGGGGGATAAAAAAGCACCATCGAGATACACTTGTCCACTGAAATACCAGCGAACCCTGTTCCTGAGGTCAGTTCTTGTTACTGATAACTTTAATCGGTGAAGAATTGTATCTGACATTAAAGAGGCTGCAGTCCTAAATCAGTAGGATAAACGTTCTAGAAAATCTCTGTACAAAGTGAGAAGAGGCTGTACCTCAGCTCTTCCCGCACAGTGGAGAAAGGGATCTGTCAGGCACCGAGCACGCGGGATGCACCACGGCACGGGCTGTGGAACCCCAGCCCGCAGCACCAGCAGTCGGGTTTTGGGAGCGGGACGCGTGGGCTCGCCCGCCTGGAAGCCCGGCAGACAGTCACCATCCCTGCGCAGCCCTCCCGCTCGGAGTCGCGCTTATCGCATCCACATCCATGGGGCGGCCGGCGCCGAGGGCCCGCCCCGGCCCACGGGAAGGGGTGCCCGGCCGGGGAGCGACAGGTTGGGATGGAAGAAGGCGAGAGGGAGGCGGAGGCGGCACCCGCTCCCGCCGCGGGGGCGGGCAGGGCCCCGGGAGAAGCCGCCACCCTCCGGCAGAGCCCGGCCCGGCTGCTCCGTGTCCCCGGCTGGTGCTGCGGGGTGCAGTCCCGCCTCGACACCTTCGAGCCCCGCCGAAATGCTCTCCGCAACTTCCGCGGCTCCGGCGGCGCCCTGACCCGAAGGCTCCTCGGCCCGCACGACGCCCCCGGGGCCGCGGGGCGCTGGCGGCCGGTCCAGCCCTGCCCGCCGCCGCGCCTCTCCCAGCCCAGCCGGAGAGCGTAGGGAAGTAAGTGGGAAGTCCCAGGAAAGCAGGTCCAGGGCACCTTCCCCAGCTAAGGCGGCTGGACGCCGGGCTCCGGCTGCGCTGGCCGGCGCTGCCCCGGGAGGGAGCAGGTGAGCCCGGAACCCCACACGCACCCCGCGTAAATAAAGCCGAGACAAAGTCACCATCTGGGGAGGGGGCGGGGAGCTGCATTAGACGTGGAAGTCACTTACCGGCTTTGCAAGGATCCTTATAATCTATCGCCTCGGCTTTATCCTCTTCAGTGAAATCGTAAGTGTAGTCATAATCAAGGCCAGAGCAGGAAGAAGGCTTCCCGCAGACAGTCCACCCGGCCAGCCACAGTGCCATTCTCCAGCAAAGCATCTTCATCCTCCCTCGGGCGGAGAGGTGGCGAGCAGGGCGAGGGTGAACTAGGCGGCCGGCTCTGCTGTCCACGCCGGCTTGGGAAAGGAGGGTAAGGGATGGAGAACCCATAGGCTTTTGGGGGAGGTTGGTATTTTTTTCCTTCTCCACCTGGAGGCTCTTCCAAGAGACGGTGCTCCCTAGGTAGCCCCAGTCAGACGGGTGCGACACAGAGTGAGGAGCATGTGAGCGTCGCTGCCCCCCCTGCCCCCTCGCCGGGGAAAAGTCGCTGGGTGTGTGGGTGGGCGCAGGGGGTGGACTCAGTCCGGGAGATCCTGTCTGTCAGGGCTTCCCCTCGCCTCTGTCAAAACCCAGCCAAACTTCCCGCGGAGGAGGAGGCGGCGGCGGCGGCTGCTGCCCGCGTCCCGCTCCGCGCCCGGCCCGCGCCCCGCTGCGCGCCCGCCGACCGCCGCGCCGCCGACCCCGGTCCCGCTGATGCTGCCAGAAGATGGATCCGGGCTGCACATCAGCAAACTACCTCGGGGAGAGGGGGGGAAAGAGAAAGAAAAAAAAAAGGAGGAAGGGAAGAAAAGGGAGCGGGGAGGAGGGAGAGGGAGGTGGGGTACACTACAGCAAACCGCGGAGCTCTACTGATGGGAGGCAGCAGCTATGCTGGAAGGAGCAAAAGTGTCAGAGTTTCGCCCCCCTCTGCACAAACACTCTAAGCTCTGTCTCTGGCCTGTCCCCCCTCCTCCGTCCCCCTTTAACTTACGAAAACCTTACAGGCAACTAACACACAGTCGTCAGCATCCTGCTTACTTATTCATACAGTCAGGGTCAGGATCCGGGCTGCTTCTGATCTGCTCCCTTGATAGTGTGTCTTATGGAAACACACGCGCATTCACTATACGCCTCTATCTCCATATAGCTTTCTCTCTAGATAAGCAGTGCATGCCATTTAAACAACAACAACAAAAGGAAAGAGATCAGATAAAACAATGCACAGATCGACACCCGGCAGCCAAAAAAAGCGCGAGAAAATGGGTGATGAGGAGTACGATGACAATTAATTACAATTTAGGAGGCAGGAAAATAAATCAGTGTCTGTACATTTGCTCCTCTGCTGCTTTGCAGTGTTAGCCCCATGAGCTGAAGGGTGGGGGTTAAGGAGCGAGGGGGAGGGGAAAAGAGAAAAGTTTAAGAGCCCACAGTTTGTTTAAAACAGAAGAAGGCATTATAAAAGGTCCACTGGTCTCCTGGTGTCCAGAAGTTCAGCCAAGCAGCTGGGAAACCGTTCCAAAATGAAAGTAAGAACAAACAAACAAACAGGAAAAAAATAATCAAGGCAAACAAAAAGTAAAATTGCAGCATGCAGCAGCAGCGCAGAGCTCTTGCAGTCGGGCTTTCCTGCTCTCACGTGGATCTCCAAGAAAGTGGTGGAGGTTTATTTTCCAAGCGAAGTTTCCGCGGGAGCCACCGCCCCGCTCCGCGGTGTCCTGCCTCGCCTCGCCCGGCCCCGCCGCGCTTCAGCGCCGAGGCGCCCCGAGCTGCCGCCGGCTGCGCGGGGCCGGGTTTTGTTTTAAAGCCCGAGAAGGGATCAGCGCGCAAAGCCTCATTTCAGCCGATCAACCTGGAGAGGGAGGGGGAGGAGGGGTAGAGATACGTGCTGCTGGAATAAAATAAGATCAAGCGGGGAAAAAAAAAAATATATATATATACACGTATAGGTATCTAGAGATCTCCCTGCCTGCCTCCTCCCCTCCCCCGAGACGGGCAGCTCCGATCCTGCAGAAACGCCTGAAACTGTTTCAGACCAAGGTGAGACTTTTCCTTAGCAAACTCTACTCCTCCTCCTTTTACGAGTTTCCATGGAAAAGGGCGGGGGGGACGACGAGGGGCGGGTAGAGGGGTGTTTCTTCTGCTCCCATTTCGCCGGGGTGTCACATTTAACACGGACTTTTGAAAGAGCTGCCGCGAAGAAGTGCCTGCGTCTTTCTCTCACGTCCAAGCCCGCACAGGCTCGCTCTCCCCGCAGCACTTCCCGGTAGTCTTCCCTCTGTGGCAGGGGTGGAAATCCGGAGACAACGCGTTCCCCCGGCTGTGCCAGGAGCGCAGGCAGCGCCGGCGGCGCGCCCCTTGGCCCCGCGGGCCGCTCCAGGTGCCGCGGGGACGGGGGCGCGCCGGAGGCACTCCGCAAACTCCGGCTGGGCACGCTGTGCTATGGCAGCTATCGAGGGAGGGAGGGGGGGAAGGGACACAACTTCCCATCGCCGCTGTCAAGACTTAGCTGCCGCCAAAACACGGGGGTCGGGTGGGGGCAAGGTGCAAAGCCTCCTTTCGAATGACGAAACCTGTAGTGCCTACTCGGATACTCTGCGTCTGCCCCTGCCGTCCTGCGAATGAAGGGTTAGTGCTGCTATAGATAGGCACTCTCGGCAGGTCATAACATTAAAACTCGAAAGGTCGGTTAAGACAGAGCTAATAGGTGTTTAACAATATTAAGAAGTCTGGCACCGAGTGGCGTCAGCATCTTTGAAGCATCCATGTGCTTCCTTTTATTTTTTGGCATGCAGGTTGTGTCCACAGTGCTCCTAACTCAGACTTTTTGCTGCAGACTTGAAAGCCAAGGAGTGGGTAGTTGTCACTGAAAAGGTGCAGCCTTCACTAGGCAATCTTTCTCCCAGCAGTTCAGTTTGCTGTGTTCCATAAAACCCTCAAAAAGCACCATATACCAGATGAAAGAAAAGCCTGAGAAACTTGTGGCCTGCTCTTTCCCCCTCTTCCTCAATATACTTTCTATGACTGGCCACCTCAGACCCTTGGAACTGACTCCAAGGAAGTTAGTTACCAGAGACCCTTTCTGTCAGTCCCTCAGAGCAGTGTTGGGGCTGGTGACTACCTCTGTTTGGAGTGTCATGGTTTGGTGGGCTGTGTTTTGCTAAGGAAACCAGCCTGATCCAATCTGAAATATGGTTTCTGTTATTTTTTATGTCCACAAAGGAGTCAGTCATATTTTGCAGTGTTACTGACATGCTCATTTGAAAAAGTGTATCCCCCTAACCTGGTTTTGTTACTTCACTTGCTCTTACTTCATATATACACACCTTTAAAAAGTTCATTTTCTTTCCTGTGCCTTTGCACCTCAATGCCAAAAAAGGAACAATCTGTCTAGCAAGCACATGTTTGTCAACAGAGCTTTAGAAACACTGGTTTTGCTGATTGCTTTACAGCCCAAGAAGAGGAATGTACCACATGCAATCCTCAGCATGCCAGTCTCCCAAGTGATGAGATTATTAGAGCCTCTGCAGAGGGAGATTAACTCTCCCAGCAAGGTAGGCACTGACGTCACCTTCAGCCTCAATCTGCCCCCGACCTCAGCATCCCCAGCACAGGCAGAGCAGCACCAAGCACTCATTGCCATGAGGACAGCTGGCCTTGCAGAGCCCTGACTAAGACAGGAAACAAACTCAGAAACGCTAGATGGGAGTCATGCAGAAATCTGGGCACATGAGTGCTGTAACAAATGTGTGTGTATGTCAGGGTAAAAGCTGTTTTCTGCTTGTAACCCAGAGCAGCTACACATTAGAATTACTCTTTAAAATATGCATTGCAGCTCTGCAGAAACTATTCAACATTGCTTAGGTATTAATATTCCCATCAGTCATATGAGTAAAAAGCTTTCTTTTTATTAAAATAATTTTTTCCAAGTAACCAAACTGTTCCACATTAAAAAAAAACTTTTTCCCTAAGTAACCTGTTAATTATTCAACCTAACTCCTTACATGATGCAAATTTTTGAAACATTTTATGTAAAAAATATTTTTGCCTTATCACACATTCATGTCTACCATTCCAAAAAGCTCACAACTCTGATAATCCATCTGACAACACAGTCAATCAAAAATCCATCCTACAGCCGTTTCCAAAGAAACGAATACATAGCCAGGAAGACAGAATGCTTAAGCTGGAAGGAAACCAACCAAAGGAACACAACAACAGCAACAACAAAGCCATTTTCCTTTTATTTTAAATTTCCTGGTTTGTGGGTATATTAGGGTATATTACAGGGACAGAGATAATGGAAAATGTAGTTATGTTAAAAGTGGTGATGGCATTTTTATATATATATTTATTATTATTATTTTCTAATCCAGAAAGCTGGAGGTTTTTCAGCTCTTCCTACACAAAAAAGAAACAACCAAAACAAAAAAAAAAACTTTAGAAAAAGGACAAGTATGTCCAAAAGACAAACACAATCACAGAACAAAAAAAAAAATACATATGAAACATCGTTGCTCACACCTCCTCCTCATTCTTTGGCTATCTGTCTGCTGCTTAGGCCTCTATCTAGTGTGGAGTTTTAGGTGGGTGGACACAATGGGCTTATTCAAAACATCAAGCTCAGCACATGCCTAAGGCTTTGAAGGCTGAAGACCGTGGTGGGTCAGCTCCTTTGGACCAGGACTCATGGGACTTCTCAGGAGGCTAAAACAGAGAAGTTCTGTAGAAGCTGGTTACCTTCCTGCCTTATCTCCTGATAAACATATTCACTCTGAGGTACCTAAAGCACTTCTGACACAGCTGTAGTTATGTTTAAGTATTTTCCCACTCCCCAAGTAGTGATTCTGTAGGGAAATACTGAAGCTGAAAGCACATTGTGACAAATAAAGTGTCTACAGTAACAAACATGCATATACACAATCATAACACTGTACTGAGTGAACCATATAAACTAAAATTAAACTTTTGAAATGAAAAATCAAGCACTCGTGATCACAACAGCAGTGAGATCACCAGAGAAACCATACTTCTCCCTTCTCTTCTACATGTGATCATATATTATAAAAGCTGTTCACTGTATGTTCACATATAAGTTTTTCCTGCAAACCTCTGTGCTTAATAAACAAAAAGCCCTTCAATGTTATGTTTTCTGTTTTACTTTTGAAAGCATTTCCCATGCTTTATTCATTATGCATTTGTTCAGATCCTATTCTGCATACAGAGTTATTAATTTCCTCATGGGCATTTTATGGAGCTTGTTGCCATAGTACTCATGGGCTTCAAAAATATTAACTATTTTAGTTTTATAATACACCTCTCAGAGAGAGGATATTATGACAGGATATGAATATTACATTTGGGAAACAGTTACAGATTACCTGGTTTGATATCTCGTAGACCTGTCAGGACTTGGCATTATAGAAAAGCTTATTTCTTCAAGGCCTGGTTTCCACTGCTTTCAGTTGTAGTAATTTTAGTCAGTGACTAACTATCTCTGGAGTTTTCAAGCATCTGAAAATGAGAAGCAAATTATCAAGAAGTGTAATTTAAAAGCCTAGAACCAGCTCTATCAAGGAATTCTGTGGCAGAGACAAGAGCTAAGACAAATTTCAAAGTGTTCAGCTCTCTCAAGACTTTGACATGGCTTATCTTCCCAGGATTCTTTTTCTTCAATACTTCCTTCAGTTTCTAGAATAAACACAGCCAGACTCTTGCCAGCAACAGCCCCATCATTAATAATACTCACGTAATTCATCCACTGCTTTGAATCTTCTGCTCCTCAACACATTACCTGTTAGCATGAATATGTCATGCTGTGTTTGGCCCAGCATTTGAAAATATGTGTCTCTCTTCACCACTGGATTTCATGGCAGAAGAAAGAATCTTGGGATCCCTTCCAAACTCTGGGAGAGGGTGTTTTTAAATAGCACATTCACATCTGCTTGCTTCCCATGTCCATGCTTTGCCTTATCTTGGCTTGTTATTTCAAACCTGTCTTCATTATCTCTTCAGTCTTGGCTGATCCTACTTTTGTTTTTCTTATCTAGTTAATGCTAGTGTTTGATTCTCATCCCA
This sequence comes from Chloebia gouldiae, assembly GCA_003676055.1. NCBI lineage: Eukaryota > Metazoa > Chordata > Aves > Passeriformes > Passeridae > Chloebia > Chloebia gouldiae. The sequence goes on along the minus strand of QUSF01000005.1, from coordinate 10,544,874 downwards.
GTTCCAGCTGCCCTACTTGCACTTTTCTTTGCTCTCGTTCTGGGACTTCTCACTCTCAGATTCATCTGTAGCGATGTAGGGTTCTTCTGTTGTTTTTGCTGTTGTTTTGTTTTCACTCTCTTTACCTAGTTGATCGTTGTCTTCTGTCTTCTCACCTGATTTAACTTTTAGATATGTTGATATCCACCCTCCTTGTCTATTCTTTATTCCAGGTGTGCGCCACAAAGCTGGTCTTGCTCCTTGACCATCTTTCCCAGTTGCAGAGGGAAAGTCGTCACTCCAGTCCTCACATTGCTGTTGAGGCAGTTTTTGCTTGTTTGCTCCCTTCCATATACCTCTTCACTTTGTTACTGCTCAGGCACAGTTTCCTTACATGAAAAATTTTGTTGTCTCAAAATATGTCTCTCATTCCCATTGCTGATTTCTCCTCATCACATTCTCTCTCCTGATCCACATTCTTTCTCAGGAGCTTTGTGCTGGCTCTACCATGCTGCAAAATCAGTTCTTCCTCCCCATCTATTCAAGTGAGACAACCTTCCCCTCCCCATGCCACAGGTATGGCTGAGGTGGTTTAAGCGTCTGGAATTACAGCTTCTTCTCAATTAAGTTACAGATCCAAGCAAGGCACTGCTCCAAACGATCATGTGCAGGTGGCACACTCAGGTAAGTGAGCTTTTAAAACTTCATCTATTCAAGGCTGGCTGTGGTCATGTGTAAGTCCATACTAATGTTAACTGGAAAAAAAAATACATCACTTTACATAAGGATGGATATTATCCTTCTTTATATTTTGCTCAAGATTTAACTTTTACATTTCCTACAGGCTGAACATACTGAAACCCTTCCAAAAATACTGCTGTGATTTTTTTATTAGGATCAAACTCATATATTTCCATGTTTCATTTTGAAATACCTTGATAATTTGAGCTAACATTCTGAAAAAAAGATTGATGAAGAAATTAAAATTGAAAATCAGTTCATAGCTGACACTAGCATGACATTATCATACCAAAACTTCACAATTAAGTAAAGGTGTATAAGTAACTTAAAAAATATCTACCAATAAAGAGTAAAAAAATTTAATATTAGATACCCAACCAGATTGTCCTCATAACATGGTTTGTGTTATGTTCTCTCCATTTTTAATCCTCTAAAAGCTGCAGAGAACAAAACCACATTGATAACATATACTGATGTTAAAACAAGTAATCAAGCAACAACAACAAAACCACTGGTGCACTACTTAAATTAGAAACTGTTCTGTGTTTGCTCAGCATCCCTGATCCTCATCAAGCAATAAATCAATTTGCAGTAGCTGTGGACAGCTATTTAAACACAGGGCCAGAAGAGCTTAATTGTTAAAGCAATGTTCAAAGTTAGGAGGTTAGTATAAGAGGTCATATTAAATATTCACTTGTCTGAGAACAGCTGCATTCCAAGTATTAGGAGGCATCCTGACCTTCTCTTAATTAAAAAAACAGTCTGTGAGTTTTGAGCTTAGCAGAGCTTAGCTTGCAATTCTGCAGAAGATAGAGGTTGCCAGATGAAAAACTGGCATGTAAATGTTTGCTAACTTGATTTTGTTTGGTTTACTTTATTGTCTAACATAAAATAAACAAACAAAAACCAACTAAAAAAAAAAAACCACTAACACCCCACCTCATCCCCAAAAACCCAACACCCCCCACCTCCCACAAACAATAGCTAAAAACTGTTTGGTTTGCAGTTTGCCGTTTATGCTTACAAGTGGATAAATCATTCAGGATCCAATTCTCAGCTTTGTAAGATGCTGCTCCTTGTCACAGTTGACAGCAAATTTGCAGCTGATTTGTATCAGAGCGGATCAGGGTCACTTTTCAATCATCATTCTAGACACTGGTAACTGGTGACTATAGTTTCTTTGGTAATTCTATGATAATGTAAGTGTAATAAAATATAAAAATGATAGTACTACTCCCAGACCTGTTCTTCTATGAAAAAATGTTGCTGTTAGACTCAGAAGTGGTATTTGTTATTAGACTGACTAGGTGTACAGGGTTAATCTTGCCCTCCAGTATTGAGCATACTGTCACATAGCTAGGAGTCAGTGGATGATTTTTGACAGAAGAAAGCCTCTAATGAGCCTGATCATGAGTGACTGCTCAGCATTTTGATCTTCCATTCATTTCTGGTAGACAAAGCAGCTCAGCACCTTGACAAACAGGAGTCACTGTTTTGAGCCATGAGCCACTCAGATGAAAAACCTCTGGTTTAGTTTGCATTGCAATTTATCATTTATAACATCTCTGGCACTTATGACAGAAAATATGAAACAGTGACACTGGAGGTAAGAAATCCAGGCAAAGACAAGGAACCTTGTCCTAATTGGGTTTCTATGTAGACACAAGTATTCTTCTAACTCTGGCTCACTGAAGATAAATAAGGTCTATCACCAGCACCCGGGAAGAAGAATGTAAATTGTCTTACAGGAAGCAGCATGAAACTATGATACAAGCTCTATCAAGGACAGAAATATTTTCCTGTATTATCAACATTGTTTTAGTTGTGGTAATACTTAGAAAAGTTCTCTAAACAGCAGAGAACTTTTACCTTTTTCAACAATGTCTAACATATATTTCTCATTAATACAGGTAGTAAAATACCCAGTGAAATTTATGATGCATCTATTAAAAAAAAATCCTCATATACCTAAGGTGTCTTACTGGGCACATTTTTCTTACCTTCAGTGTCATAAGTTCATAAATGTCTATGGCAACACTAATTTAATTGCATCCACATTATCCAGCTCTATCCAAAATTATTTGCACTCTGCTTATTGTCAATTCTTCTTTACTAAAATAGAACATTTTCCAGCAAGAGCTTTTTTTGAAAGAAGGCACTGATGCACCATGCAGCAGTAATTAATAACCTCTGTCTGGAGAATTCAGGGATTATACTGTATTCTAAAGCTGAATGCTCTTTCACATGCCTATCACTAAGATGACAGTTTTGTGCAGGCACAACCAATATTTGCTGTAAATAATACGTATTTCACAGTAATTACACACATATATATGGAATATACATATGTTTTACAATTTGAGCTTAACTTGCAGCCATTTTAGTATAATTTTCCTTCAGCATGATTACAGTACTAAGCTCTTGCAATTCATTTTTTGCCCACCCCCCTCCCCCCACCTTAAAGCTATATAATTTGCAATACTAGAGATGTCAGAGATGACTGAGTAGAGATAGCTATTGTAAATTGGAGGCACATATCTATGAATACTCAATATAAAGCACCCAAACTAAACTCTGAGACCAAAGCACTTCCAAAATTAATTCCAGAATCTGAAACCAGCATTTACATAAAAATTTTATCTTTCCAAGAAAAGAGTGAAAGAGGTCCTAGGCACCATTTCTGCATGCACAGTTCTGTGTTGCATTTAATAGACTCCATTCTCACTCAAAGCAGTGAGGGTTTTCTGAAGAGTTGGATTTATTATACATTCTCCAGACATCTAAGTTTGTGTTTCCCATGTACTGGCAGGGATACCCTTGTCAAATTAGTCACTGAAGCCCTTACTTTATGAGTACAGGCTTAAAACTTTGAATACATGAACAACTTAGAATCTTCAAGGACGAAGCATAAGAATCAAGGTGTACATTTGTATTCCTGTTTATTATCATGTAGAATTGCACAACAGGTAGAATTTATTTTTTAAGTGTGCATGTGCATTTTATTTGTTAAAAAATTGCACTTACCAATTGCACTTAATTTCCAATGTCTAAAAAACTCCCTACCTTCATATACCATAGCCAAATTTGTATCTGCTTGGATCTTCTTTTTCAGTGGGTGACATGAGTAGCAGTTTGCAGGACAGACATTGCAGATAAACTTTGCGCAAAATGCTAGTAGTGAAAACAGTCAAAAAATATTCATGGTTTAGGACTAACCTACATTAAAGCACGAGATTACAACTTCTAAATGATTCAACCAGCCTTCATTTTGTGAGAAACTCTCCTACTACTTCTATTCCTCCTAATTAAACCTGTTTTCTGCTCTCTGTATCATGTTTCTGTAACCTGTCACAAATATGCTGAAACCCATTACTTTGTCGCTCAGATCTCTATAGAAATTGATGCTGTCAGTTCATTTTTATAAGTAATTATTTCTTTGATTTCAAATGTCAAACTGTTGAACACAGTTTTTTATATTTGCATATTTCATTTGATTTTAATACAGCCGCTTGATGTATTTCTAACAGGTTCTCTACTCCTGTCCAAGTTCCATTCACTTTAATGGACAGATCAGTTTGCCAAGCGTCTCCATCAGTAAACTTGGATCTTTGGTGGTTATCACTTGTTACATTTCTTTCTATAACTTCCATCGTCACTGTCATCACAGGAACAGAATATCTGTTTGTTGGGGAAATAAAGATATTGGAATGTGTCTGAGGTTTGGTTTAAAAAGCAGTGGCAAACTAGACGAGAGAGCTCTCTTCTGAAACCCAATCTGTGGTTACACTGTAGTATCAGAACATTGACCAGGAATCACGTTGAAGTGGCCTACACTAGTTCTTCCAACAGTGTACACATAATTAAGTTAATCACGTAGTTAGCCAGAGAAGTGATAAAACGCCACAAGCAAGGATTCTGTGTGAAAGAAGAGACTCGTCCTTATAAAGAAAATTTATTAATTTTCAACAGTGAGCACTTAATGAGTATAATACGAAAAACACTCCCTGACCAAGTCTGCTGTTAATGTCCAGGTTAAGGTCTGCAACAAAAATAATCTCACCTGTCCCAGCGATAGGCCTTTTTTACAGATTACCCAGGACACTTAGTTCATAGTAAGTAGATGGATCGTCTTCCCAGACTCAACCCTCCTGTCCTGAGCAAAGCCCGGTTTTAGCAAGAAACCAGGACCACCCGGAGAGAGGGCAGCGCACGGCCGTCCCGACACTTGCGCGCCTTGTCCCAAGAATCGCAAGCTTGCAAGCGACGGCACTGGAGGTGAGGAGCAGAGGAGTGGTGGCATCCCTGCCCTCCGAGCAAGCCGCGATTTTTTGGCATCCTGCGACCCCTAGTGAGAGCCGGGGCCGCCCCTGCCCCCGCCCCGGCCGCCAGCGCCGCGGGATCCCGCCGGGCACCGGCGATTTCCAGGTCGCGGGCAGAACATCTCCCGGGGGATTTCCGTTTTCCCCCGTTAACTGAGTGAAAGCTGCCATAAAAACATCATAACGCCTTGCCTTTGCTTGCTTCCAAACAATGCGCGGACTGCGCTGCAACTTCACAAAGAAGCTGCTGTAAACTCTCAAGGCAGTGGAGGGAGAGGCGAGAAACAGGACTCATCTTCTACAGAGCACCCCGGGAAAGACAGAAAGAAAGAAAACTGCCAGCTCCACTTCTACTTAATTATCTGCATGTGAGGCCTAAGCCTTTGCAAATAGCGACGATCAGTAGAGAAATGTGTTTGTTTGCCCGCTGGTGCTAGGAAAACACTGGTGAGAAGTTAGTCGCACAGCATGCAAATTTGCAAGCTAAGATTTATGCTGTTGTCATCATGCTCAGATCCACCAGAACAATGGAGTTTAAAACAATGATTGGTTCTGTTCTAAACACATACATGAATTAAAAGCTGAAAATGTAAACATGCAATTATTGAAGAGGAAAGGGTATTTCTCAACTTGGTTCAGTTCCTTCAGCTAAGATTAAGTTGGTATACGTGCATCAGAATGTGTGTTTGAACTTACAGACAATGGTAAATATCAAACTGTGCTCTGTATAGAGACATACTGTGCACACATGTAGGGCCACAGCTGCAGTAGGAAAGGGGGGAGTCTGCTGTTTTAATTCCTACAATTGACAAATAAAACATGCAAACAATTCTACCTAATGCTAAAAACAAACATGCCATAAATTTAGTTGTGAGTATCCAATTGAAATTATAATATACATAATATCACTTTTTCAGTGGGAAGATCTTGACTATCTTACTGGGGAAGCACTGTTATCTGTCAGATTAAAAGATTCCAGGATATTAAATGTACCTGGTTTTCAAAGAGACATATTCATTTCTTGTGATATATTAATTTCTAAAGAAGCAATAGAGGCCTAGAATGAGGGGGGTTTATTCAGGGTTTTACATCAAAATAATTATGGCTTGCCTTTGATGAATAGAATTGTCTTCTGATTCATAGCTTTCTAAAACCCACTAAACTCAAATTCAAGCCTTCTAGTCAGTCTTCCCAGAAGTTTCCATCTGCTTACAACCAAAACTAAAAGTTAAAGATCTTCAGCAGTTCAGATTAAAAGCCTACTTTGAATTCACTCAAACGATTTTCTTTGAGAGTTGAAATTCTCACAGAGGTTTGCATAATGGAAGCATGGATAATATGAATGTTAGACAAGCCTACAACTGCCATCTCCTATTTTTCCAAAGTTTCTCTTACATGGTTTGGTGCCTCCTATCCATTGCTCATTTTGCTAAATCACCACTTTAAGCAACGTACTGTCAAGCCTATATATTGCCTCTGAGGAAATGACTAGTGTGGAGAATTCATTGTTAGTTATACTTCTTTTATGTATTGAAAACACCTATTATACACTTCAAAGGAAAGAAAGTTCACCTTTCTGCAGCAGTGTGGTGAACATCACAGCTTGCATAACCCATAATAATAGTACATCTGTGAACAAATAGTAAAAGAGCTGTGTCTCTTCTACAAAATCTCTCCTCAATCTGCTGGGCTAATTTTTCTTTAACTTTGCCCCACATAGGGGCAGCCTGCTACACAGGAGTTTTTGTACAGCTGTTTGGCTGAGCAGAGAGGCTGCAAACCCTCTAAATACCAATATAATCCTGCTGTGTCACACTGAGAGAGGGGAAGGCAAACAGTCTATCAGAGGCAGTAAACCTGATTCTGTGCAGCAGTGTACATCAGGCTGATGGCTTGGCTCAAGGCTATTGGGTCCTTCACTGCTGCACAAATCAATTTGTTTAAAAATATTTTTATTCAATTGGAAGTGTACATTACTAAAAGTAAGTTATATATTTTATAGAGCATATAGTTTTTGTTCAGATTTATGTATCTTATTTTCTGAAGGCTGATCTAAGCAAAAAAATGAAGACCTCTTTTTTTCTGAATCATTATAAAAGCTTACTAGAAATCATTTGTTCTTTAACCAAATAATTCTGGAAATTCTCATGAAAAATGCAAATTTTAAGTTGATATTTACATACATTCTCTGTAGGTGTCAGCATTGCTTTATATTGTCATAGAGAACTGTATTTTTTTCTTCTCAAAGAAAGAAGACATGCAGACTTGTCATTTTCCACATGACAGATAACTTTTATGCTGCTAGTTTTTCTACCACCTATGTCAGACTAAAAGATTCACTATGAAAACAAATGTACAGCAAAAAACCTACATTGTTTTCCTATACACCCATTTGAATTTTTACAACTTTTTAATTGTAGCTATTTTTCAAATAAATATCAACTGTATATATGCAAACAGAAAGTTCATATAAGCTTTGCAAATGTTTCTCAAATATTGCAAGGAACAACAAATCAGTTAAATAAATGCTAAATAAATTATGAGTCTACATTCATTACACAGACAGAAACTTTAAACTGGACCCAAAAAAGTTTTTTTGATTTTCTAGTGGAATTCTCAGAAAGCCACTATAGGGCATATATTATTTAATACTTTCATTCATAAACTTATCATACAAAAAAAAATTCTACTGCTGAGATCTGCTGATAATACATTATTGAGATGAACTATCCATGCAGAAAAGAATTGCACTACCATACTAGAAGTGAACGACCTTGAAAGCCAAAGTAATAGTAATTAGATGAAAATGAATTGTATGAAATGCAAGGTCATAAATAAAGCATAACAACAAGCATTGTTTCTGGGATCTCAGGCATAAAGAGTGATTGAAGAATGATATTAATTAAATAGTCAAACAAAATTATTATCAACCTCCTATACCCATGAAAGGGAAACACAATCCAGCATCTATGAGGCAAGATACTTTCAATTAAAAAAAAAGAAACATCGATGACATATTACAAGCTCAATGAACATTACTTGAAATGGTGCATATATGCCATTCTTTTTATCAAAGGAATGAAGAGCCACTTTTCCAGGAGGCTCTTAAAAGAGTACTTCAAAATCATTTGAAGGGAATATGTTAGGTTCCTATAAGAGTAGTGGAAAACAAATTAACTATGTAAAAAAAGCCAAAACAAGAAAAAAAAAACTTCAAACTGCTCAAGAAAGACATTAACTCATAAAGATAATCTGACACCACTGCCCAAAAGGAATAATAAAGAAAGAAATCCCATCTACTTTTCAAAGAGATTTCAAAAGAGAATATATGACCTTTCTAAGAATGTGATGGAATCTTTGTCCCAGGGAGGCCTGAGCAGCCCAATATTTCATTTGCATTACAGATTTGAACCTGGTGCTATACCTTTATCTATTGATAAATTCAAGTACTACTTACAGACATGGATTTTTCTTTAACTTTGTGTGTCTCAGTTTGTGTAGGTGAAATGGAAGAGAGGAGAGTTTGTGACTTTTTTGCAGTGGTAGTCTCAGAATCTATTTAGACTGTGTTTATCCTTCTTCACTACAACTGAAAAGCACCTTGATTAGATGCGGCTTGATTCTCAGCAGTAGCTGGCTCACAACCAACATTTTGGAGTTAGGGAATTTAATTTAGATGAGGAGTTCACATTGGGCATTTACTTAAGTGCAAGTTTTACCTATGTATTTCCATTAGAAAAAACCCTTTAGAAAACGTTGCTTCTAAAGATTTGTTTACATATAACTTTTTGTCTTTTCTGGCCCCCTCCCACCATGTCTCTAATAAATTTGTCCATAAAACTGTTGAGCTACACTGACTTATTTTTAGGTCATCTCAAAAGTACTTAGAAGCTCCTATTAATGGCACAGTAGAATGCTGAGTTCTCTATAACTCTGTGGCTGCAGAAATTCTGTCTCTATCATAGATTTGCCCTTGGGCTGCAGAGTAAACAAAGAGGGTATTTATAGCCCGTCTTATACGAAGAGATTTGATCATTCAGAAAGAAGGCAGTGAATTGCACAGAACTTTCTATATCCCCAGGCTAAGTACTAATATTAGTGTTAAGGAAAAGCTGATGTCACCTGATCTGTTACAGTATCTGCATTTGTACATCTCTGGGTAACAATGGGACAAAAAGGTTAACTATTATTTTTAAAATTCATTTATTTCGACGCTGTCCCATTGTCATGACAGATTTAGAAATACTGGCCTCCACCTGAATTACATCAGATTGCTATAGTTGATACAGGATATAGGAAAAATCAAAGTAACACTTCTCAGAGTTCATCCAAAGAAAGTTTTAAGGAAACAGATGGCTCTGACAATTTGGAAATGGCCCATAGCTATTACTCTTAATAAGAGAATCTGGAGATGAGGTAGAAAACCCTCCCATCTTTTTTTTTTTTTTTTCCAGGCTGTAATTTGATTCTAACATAAGATTCAGAAGACTATTGGAAGATTCACAGCTTTTTGTTCATAAGCAGAAAATTAACAGAATAAGCTCTGTGACTTAACTGGCCTTCTCTAAGTCATTCTCTATCCTCTAAATCAAATATCCTTGTTTTAGAGAAGTTCGATTTAAGCTACATCTTACAATGTGGCACCCAGCAGAGCTTTGCTTTGTTGAGGCTTCCAACCCCTGGCTGGAAGCCTCACTTACTCAGCTGGATTGACTCCTCTGTGGCTCAGGCTGCTTGTGCTGCAGTGTCAGAGAGATTGCTGTGTCCCTCCGTGCCGAGCACACACTGCCACGCTCACAATCACAGCCACATCCGGACCCCCCTCAACCCTGGGATATTCTCATAAAGCTCAGGCTTTATTTCCTCAGCTAAGGTTGATTGATGTAGATAAAAGCTTAAGTAAAAACATCCGATACAAGTTTATGATTTTGCCTAGCTTCTATGATGAATGACTACTTTAAAAGGTAATCTTTTATGACTTTAAAATACATTAGAATCCAGCAGAACCATCAGACTAATCTCACTTTTTGTTACCTTTTCCTTTATTGTTTGCTGTCAATCCAAATTCTTACTAGAATATTTTTTAAAGTTTTTAAACATTCAAATACTGAAAACAAACTGCTAAAATGTAGAGTAATAACAAGCTGGATAAATGTTCACATGTAAGGAAATATGTTTAGATTACTAATGTATTGCCATGTACATTACATTTTGTCATGTAATAAGTGAAGAGATAATGGGACTATGTGCTAAGTGGTCAATCACTTAGAAAACAAGATTTTAGTAATCTCAGGTTGATTTTCCAGTGTAAAACAATAAAGTGATTTTCAGTTCAGTGACTTCAAAGCATGAGGACTGGAAACCAATAATATCTTAGAAAGGTGGGAATCCCCTTATGAGCTATGACATAGAGATCCTGTTTGTATTGCTGAAAGGCACACAATTTGAAGATGTCAGAGATAAGGAGGAATTATTTTTTTTTATATCTTATGATAATATGATTTGAAGAAAAATCATATTCACATTTTAGTATTAATTCATCTGAGCAGACTGGAGCCTGCAGTGCAACTTCTAAGTGCAGTGTGGATCCTACTCTTCATTGATTAAAGCCTTCCTAAGTAAAACCTAGTTACACAGGAACAGAGGCCAACTGGATTACTTCTACTTTGTTCTAGAATGAGGAAAAATTAATTCTGACTGCATCACTGTAGCATTGGCTAAATTGATGTCTAAAAGTAGGTGTTGAAATGAAAAGGATAATCATGGGGAGATATATGGAGAACAGACCAGATGCCAATTGAATTCTTGAAAGCTGATACATCACTTTCATCTTGGCAGTGATTTAAAAAAAATCCCTTATAATGAAAAGAAACCAGATTATTTCAAAACATTGTAAAAGAAAACAAGTCCTTCACAGAGAGTTTGAAGCTACTCTAGGAGGACATAGGTCTGAGTATCAAAGATAAATGCATATTGTCACAATAAATTAGGAAACCTGTAATTAATATGTTTAGTAGTTTGCAGTACTATTTCATATCCATATATACCAAAGACTAACTTACTCCTAGTAACTTTTTCTAGTTTTCTATTTAACAGTTGACTAAATGTTAGATATATGTATACAGATAACTATTATTAATACTTCAAATAGCTATAATGAGTGTAGAATATGGTGTCCTGAAAGCACAAGATACATTTGTATGACTCCCTTGCAAAACAGCTTTTAATGTGATTGCACATTACATTTCCCTAAAGTGCAAGAATAATAGTAATCACAGGATTCAACACTTTTTTTCATATTAGTAGTGCAGAATGTGGACTCATGCCCTCAGATTTCTCAGGAAATTAGGTGTTTTGCTTTTTCTCTCCCAAAACAGTACCTCACAGGATCTTTTTAGCAAAGACAGTGACAGAAACTCATTCTCCAGGGCAACACACAGTTTCCTCAGCTACAAGACCTTTCTTTTCTTGACATCCCAACTCATTCGAAACACATATCCCAACTTCCTCAACAAAACTGAGATGAGTCTTGCAAACAACAGACTCTTTCACTGTGTTGTGCTGATTCATTCCAAGCACTGTTCATCCTGCACACTGAATGAGGCATTCCTGTGGGAAAACAAAGGATGAGATCATGTAATTAAAGACTATCTCATAATGTACACAGGGATTGAACTATAATGGCCTCAACAGTCTTAATTATATTTCTTAACTCTCAAGCGATTAATAGGTTTTTGTTTTCTAAATCAATAGTTATGAGCAAAGACATTTTAAAATAACCAAAACCTCCAAACAAACAACAACAACAAAAAAGCCATATGGAACCATACCAACTACTGCGTTATGGTATGGAAGGAGAATTACCAGTGGATCCAACTGGAGTGGAAAACAACAACACTGCTCCTTTTGTGGAACATTCTATTCTCAATTTGCCTATCTGCTAATGTTTATATGTTTTCCAGAGATGTTTTGATTTTAATGTAATTCTGGCAGATTATTTTCAAATCCTGCTTTCTGATTCCCACCAGGTCACAGGCTTGCTCACTCCAGAAGGATGCTGATGAGTCTCTTCATATTCCCCAGGTCTACCTGACAAACAGAGAGATCCTACAGACCTATCCTATTCTGTGTCATTTCTCTTCTGAGTGCAGTTGGATGCAGAATGGTCATTCCATTCTGAAGGAAATTGAACTTTTTGTAGAAATTCTAATTTAAAGGCATTAAGTTTCTGAATCTCTCCTAAAATGGATGTCCTTCCCTCAGCACAACTCTCTGGTACATGTACAGCTCATTTGGAAGCTATAAGCCCGAAACTCAGACATTCATTATTCTTTGACCATTTCTGAGAGCTGGATCTTCAGCAAGACCTGACAGCCATCCCATAGCAAGAGATTATTTTGAAAAAACATCCTTCCTCCCTGAAATTCTAGATCTGGAAAGTACTTTGTTTTGAAGCAGCAGAGAAACAGATTTCAGACGCTCACGTCCCATGTTTTCTGTCGCAGCACACCGGTGCTCCAGCGCTTGGTGCTGCCAGGCAGCAGCACAGGCAGTGCTGCTCTGCAGGAGCAGGAGCCCAGGGCAATCCCAGCACCAGCCTGGCACAGCCCCACAGCACATCAGCACCATGGGCAGAAGAGGCACTGGACACAGGGCCCATCCAGGCACTCCAGTAGGGAGCAGGTGGAGACAAGGCTTGAGTTAAGGCTGCAGCAGGAAGCAGAAGGGATACAGCTAACATAAAAGGGTAACAGGCTATCTGCAAGGCAAGTTCAAGGTCCAGCAGGGATGGACAGACAGACAGACCCAGCACAGCTCTAGAAGGAACTGGAGTCGCAGGTCTGAGCTTTATGGAGCCCCAGGACCTGTAGGCAGAGGGTGTGTGAGTGAGGGTGCCAAGTGAGGTTGCTCAGGGACCCTAATGCCTATTAGTGCACTCAGGGAATGAGGAATGTTATGTTCAGTGCTGGTGTTAAAACCAGGAATAGAAGGGCCTTCAGAGCCTCGGCATGTTCAGTAGTTTTCAGGCTCCAGAGGAGGGTGTGAGCTTCTGTGAATAATTCCCATTTGTTCTTCTTTTTTCCCATATACATTTGGGGCTTTGTGACTAATAACACTTATTTAAAGGATTTACTCTTCCTCTCTTTCTTTAGCTATATTTTGACTTATATTGGCTTCATTTGTTTGAAGCCATATCCTTCCTTTCTCTGTTCTTTTTGTCTCCTTTGTTCATATTATATGTTTGTTGAAATGTAAACTTCTGGGGACTGCAGTACTGAACAAGTTCCTCAACTCTAGTTGAACTCATTAATGTTGGGAACAAGAGCCAATGGAGCAAAAAGTATGCAAAAACTTTTGTTCCTCACTCCTGGAGGTTTTCCCATCACATATGCTTGGAGCTCCACTTCCAAGAACCATTTCTAAGTTTTTCTAGGGTGAAGAAAAAGTGGCAAGTAGCACAGCAACACAATAAAGCAGAGTGGCACTGATGGTGAAAAAATGTTCTGTAATCACTTGAACCTCAGGGCATATTAGGGTGCTGTTTCATGAGTTTTGCCAGAGCATCTTTTTTTAAGATTTCACACCAGAAAGCACCATCCTATACTGAATAAATTCTGACACAAAAGGTAGTAGGTAATAGTCTTGGTTGTGTTCTGTTTCCTTTTCCCTGCTGGCAGAGCAGACAGAAAATTCTCAGTGTGGAAGAACTTCACTGGGCTTATTGATGCCATGCAACACTGGACTCCAGATGCACTGAGCATTCAGAGCAGTACAGATACATTGTGAGAATCAAAGAGTTACACCAAAAAAACCTGTGTGTACCTGTTACAACAAGAAATTGCACCCAACAACAGAGCTGATACACATGATCTTAGAGTAATGGGTGTAGCAGCAGGGTTCTCTGCTGACTTCACCCCTGCTGTTATTTGTTGGTCTCTCCCTGTACAATTGGATGCAGACAGTCATGAACTAGTTCACTCACTCTCTGACCACACAGATTTTAATGTCCCAAAATTCTTCAGAGATTCAGAAGCTGACCCTCTCAACCTCTCTATGAAGCACAAGCAAGCAGGATTTACAAGCTTAGACACAGTTCCCTGCTAATATGATCTAAATGCTTTACAGACCATGGAGTGAACAAAGTGGTGTCATGACTTATGTGCTTGTGCTTGGACAGCTATCCAAGTGCTAGAAAATCCAACCTTACTTAAGATGTTAAAACAAGCTGTTAGAGATGCAGGATTTGACTGCTTACATAAAACAAATTATGCCAGTTAGATAAGTATGCTTATCATGGCATTTTTACATATCTTCATTATTCCAGTGGACTGTTTCCAATCTAGTAACATTCTATATTCTATATATTTTCACTGAAGCCCAAGATACAGAGCAAAGCACTCTGGGCTTTCTAAGTGAGAAGATGATCAAAATTCATAAATATGCATTTAGTAATTCATTTGATCAGTGCTAAACGGAACCCTTTATACAGACTTCTCAAAAACATTCAGCACATGAGGTGAGTTCCTTAATGTGGTGTGGCAGATTTGGAGCAGCCAAGATTTGGCCTAGAGCAAGAATGATCAGCTTCACCACTGCTGGTTTAACTAAAAGATTCTTCTGATGATACAAAGTAGGGCTAAAATGCCTAAAGAGCTGCTGTTCTCCTGATCCTCTTTCTGGTGCAGAGGCTGTTCTTGGGAGAATTTTGAAGTAACTGAACTGTAATTCTAGTTAGAAAGCACTCACCCAAACTCAAATACAATCTTGAAACTGTTCAAACATTTAATTATGCATAAAGCAGAGAATATATTTTAGTGATGAATAAATCAGAATGAAATGGAGTAGAGAGCTTGGAAGAAAGTAAAATTCCCTTGTTAGTGGCAATTCCAGAGGAGGGCCATGAATATGACTAGAGGACTGGAGCACACACCTCTCCTATGAAGAAAGGCTCAGAGATGGAGTTGCTTAACCTGGAGAAGAAAAGGCTCATGGAGATTTTGTGAGAGATGGTGACTTTTACCAGAGCCTGCAGCAACACAAATGGCAAGAGTTTTAAGCTGAAAGAAGATATATTTAGATCAGTTATAAGCATGAATTTTTTTACAGTGGAGATGTGAGGAACTGGAACAGGTTGCCCAAAGAAGTTCTGGATGCCCCACTCCCAGAAGTGTCCAAGACTGGGTTGGATGGGGTTTTAAGCAACCTGGGATAGTGAAAGGTATCGCTGTCCATGGCAGGGGGCATTGAAATGAGATGATCTTTGAGGGCCCTTCCTACTCCAACCATTCTGTGATTTTCAGATTCTATTCTCTTGATTTATCTTTAAGCATATGAGATTTTGTATTATGGTCATACTTGTTTATAAATACTTTGATAATTATAAAAACATGTAATTCACCACTTCAACTCATCTTATGCATTTAAATTAATTAAACCATTTTCTCTAATATTATAAATATATTTTAAGCATACACAAATTATAAGCTCCCCCTCCTGAGATCAGTGAATATTTAGCAAATTTTGAAATGTAACTCTGGGACATATACAGTGCACTTTTGAGTTTTAGAGAATTCTAGTACATAAAAACAGAATAGATTAAATTGTGTCTCAGATATTGAAATGTAGTCTGTCAAATATAAATAGCAACAAACCACTGACTTTTGACTTAAATGCAGCAATTGCTTTGTGTTCAGGTACTGGGTTTGAACTGCTAAGATAAATTTAGCAAAACAATAAAAAAAGCAGAGTTTAAACAAATCACCAGTTTTCATGGCTGTGTTTTGATGCAAAATCTATGTTAGAAAAAAAAAATAAACAGCATTGTATTCTACTTTAGTTGATAAAAGACTTGAAAAAGGCCGTATCCTAGCAACTAGACATCAGAACTTTTCAGTGCAAACACCTTGACCCTTCACTGTGTCAAGCAATAAAAAGAGAACAGTGAAATTCCAAACTTGCAATAAATCCTAACATTAAACCTGAAAATAAAACAGCTCAACAAGACATAGTAGATTTGGGTTCATTTTTTTCTGGCAGAAGTATATGCTGAGACAGCTTACATAATACAGTTCCTTGATTGCTAAGGCTAGAGAGTTTTGCATTCTTGTCCATTTAGGTCTCTATAATGTGGATCTCTAAAACCTTATTGTATAAGGTTTCTTTTGATGACTTTTATTTCATATCCAACAGCTATCTTTTTCTGGACTTGTTCCTCCTATTTAACACAAGCTGTGTGGTGGTCCTCTCCTCCGTCTGCTCCATCCCAAAACAACACAAACTGTCATTAATACATGAGGATACTTGATAAGTATCAGGGAGTACAGGTCCTTGGAACATCTAAAGAAAGTGCTAGAAGTGGGCCACATGTCACAAAACAATAAACTACAAAGCCATTTTATAAAGCCAGCTGTATAATAGAGCTACATTCATTTAATGTCTCTTCCATGCTTTCAAAGCACTTACTGATCTAATCAAATGAAACCCTATCTCTGGCTTTATCATATACTATTGATGTCTGTTTCTAGAAGACCATCAAAATTGCTGTTAGCTCTGCAAACACTACATTACTTTTTTTTTGGTCTTGTATGATATGCACTCATTCTGCTCTTATTTTGGGTACTTCCTGCCTTGGTTTTATTCTGTTGCCATAAGAGGGAGAAAAATAAAGTGATTTGGATAAAGAGGCTGACACCAGGATACATTTCATCTGCACAGTAATCAATAGCAGCCAGAGCTCACAAAGAAAACATGGATTGAGATTTTTTTCCTCTCTTTTGTTTGAGCATGGGTGAAGACCTGAATGTGCTGACCATCCTCTTCAGCAAATGGCATGCTGAAATGTGTGCACTGTTTCCAGTAAATCCAGAACGCCTCACTGACCTACTGTATAGAAGAGAATACCACAGAGGAAGTTAACTATAAACATATTGCTGCCTTTGCATGAGAAGGACACACGGCTAGAGGGGGAGGGCAGGCTGAGGGAGGGAATCTCGGAAGGCCAATGCCCTACTCCACCAGGATTTGTGTCAGGCAACATCTTGCAAATGACCATCAGAAAGAAGGAGGGTTCAGCTTCTAGGTAGGTTTCCAGTTCAAATATGACAGTGATTTGCCAGCCAAAACCCCTCTGTTGGGCCTTCTGCTCTGCATGCTGGGACCTGGGCAGAGGTTAGCCGGGGAGAAGCTCACCAGCGCGTCCGGAAATGGCTCTGGCTCTGTCTGAGAGCCAAAGGTTACTCGCGGCTCACGTGCTCCATCACACTGACTTGGAAAAAGGCCCCTCTCTCCCAGTAGGATATTGCAACCATCAGGTTATCAGGCAGTTTCCATTCCTCTGCACACAGCCACTGTGACTTAGAAAGTACCACATTTACAATAAGAAAAATATACTACATAAAATTAATGACCTAGGAGAAATTGATAAAAATGAGATCAAGAAACTATATGTACTTGGCAATGACTAAAGCAAAAATAAAATGTTTATTAGTGCAGGTAATTGAAAGACTTGTTCTGTGCAGTGCTGTTTTCTATCTGGAAAGAAGGATGAGATACTCAATCTTTAAGGAAGAATGAACTTTTTCAGACTGGGCTAGTTACTACAGAATATGTAGAAAAACCTTATGCTATCTAGAGTTAAATATTTTGAAATTCCACGTAGGGCTCCCAGAAGAGAAGCTGAGAGGATTTCAGCTGATTGTTTTTATTTTCTGAGACTTTTTAATAACTTGAATCAACGTCAGAAAACTGGAGCAGTACCAATATTCTTCTGCTGTTATTCTAAAGGTCATGCAAGATGAGCTAGGGAACAGAAGGACAAATGGTCTGACGTCAATCCAAACACACAGAATTGAAACAGATAAGATGCTTCATTTTTATAAGGTATTATTCATACTGTAACACAGCTATAGGATCATTCCTTCCATCAGCTTGATATCTTCCTAGAAGATCTCCATTTCAAAATGCCTGGCAGCTCCAGGCTTAAGGCAGTTCCTTGGAAGGGGGGAAAACCTTCTTCTTACCAGGCTGAGAGAGGAATCTGGGCTCTTTTCATGTACTCCAAGTAGTCACGCTAGCACTCAGACATACAGGAGACCCACACCTTTCTTGAGCATCTCAAACCAGCTTTCTTATGTGTACAGTCAGAACAACTTGGATGTTTCAGAGAATTTCATTATAGCTGAAAATATTTTCCATATTTATGATATATTAATATTATCCAATTTATGAGTTTGGATATAAGAGTAATAACTATAATAATAATACCTGTTTCAGAAAACCCTACTCTAAAACTGATCAGCAAAGGTTCTTGCAAGCACTATGTGTTTTCTTATTCAAAGTAAATTCTAAGAACATTTTAATATGAAAATTTATGAGTATTTCCACATCCAAACTGCACAATTGGTCTGCCCATCTCACCTTCAGGCAGCTGTAGTATTGTTTAGTTACAGCACATCCTGCTTCCACACTCACCAGCCATGGAAGAAAGTATGAATAGATCCATTTATTAGTGTGTCTGCAGATGTGTGCAGACACAGGCACACTGCACACACCAGCAGAGCTTCCCTCTGCCTTATTCTTTGCCATCCTTAGCTGTACAAAGACAAGCAATGTAAGTACAGGTGCTTGGCAATCTAATTTAAGTAATTGTTTCTTTCTTAAATTACACTAATTATATTACAGCTTTTCAGTCTCATGTTACAGTAATACTACATTGAAATATATTGCAAATTAAATTATTGCTATTTATTTAATTCAAGAAGTTCCATACTGGCAGAACACATAGCAGCAGTGATCCAGGCTCAAAACTCAATTATGGAAAATGTTTTGAAAATTGTAAATTGCTTAAATATTTTTAAGTAATTTTAAGTAATTCTATCATGTTGCTTATCCTTTTAACTTAAAAGAATCACTTAGTTACCTCAAAAAAAGTAAAAGGCAAATTTTCTAGAAAATAGAAGTCCCAGTAGCACTAATATTTGTGTCATATCAAAATAAACTACATTTAACATCAACCAGAAATTAATGTTATAGAGGTGAAACTGTCCAGAGGTCCAGATCCACAATGGTCGCATTAATTCTCTATAGAGTTATGTCACAAGACTGAAACTTGGGCTTCAGCTTTTGGGCTGAACTAGGTGTTCAAATGAATTTTCATAAGCCTCTAGGCTCTCAATTTGCCTTGAAATCAAAGAAACTTAGGGGCATATCTAAACTTCGACTGTATTTGTCCCTTTGTTGCATTTTTTAATGCACAAGGGAAACATTTTTTATAAGCACTTAAATTAAGTCAGAATTATAAATCCCATTATTTTAAACCCAGATGGGAACCAAAACATTTATGGTTTTTTGGCTTCTGAAAGGTCTTTCTATTCAAAGTAATTTCTGATTACAAGAACAGATCCTGCTGTTGAACTAGAAGGTCATTGGTCCTTTATTTCAGTGTATGCCTTTTAACTGTAAGGATCTGGATTCTCCAAGTGGAAACAAAGCATTTGTGTAAAGTTGTGAATCTGAATACTATTACAATCACCAAACTATTATGCCTTGTTTATGATCAGAACCAGTAGAAATAATAATAAAAAGTTGCTTTATTTAAAACACCTGGGGAAGTAATTCTAAGAGTTTTTATTGTCTTGTTAAAGTAATGATTTTCAGCTATTCTGTACACATGAAACCTAGAAAATAGACAGAATTTCTTAATGAAAAATGTAGTATAAGAAAAGCAGATTGCTACTTATGTATGTACAATGTGAGATTTTGAATCTCCCATTTTATGTTTCTCTTCAGCAATATTTGTCTCACCGCTTCCTGAAAGAAAGGCTCTCTAGTGCCACTAGAGAACAATGCCAAATAACTCCACTTCCCCTGCCTCATAAGCAGAGCTGTCACTTCCCTCGGGGTGTCAATCCAATCTTTACCTGCAGACAGCTCCCACCACTGCCAGCTGGAACAGCAGTGGTGGCTTATGGCTTCTGGTCTCTGTAGGAGCTATGCCATTGGTACCTGGCAGCCTCCTTGGATCAAAGCATAATTAGAAGTACCTTCAAGAAAAAAGAATTTTAAAACAGCCCAGCACCTATTCCTATCATTCCCTATGTCTTGCTATTCCCAAGAAGCTGGGGAAACACTGCAATTGCTTTATGTTGCATCCCCTGGGCTCTACATCTATATCTCATATCTGCCTCGTCAGCAGGAACAGCAGACCCATAATTCCTATTTGCATCCTTCTATCCTCACTGTCTCTTTCCCTCTCCCCAGAGAGCCCATTTAATAGTGCAGAGCTCCTTTGATCTCTGTATTCCCAGCTTGAACAAAACAGCTGTGTAACTCTGCAACTGCATCTCCTGTTCCTCCAAGAACACATCCACATCATTTTCCTGCCTCTCTCCTGAACATGTCTAGTCAGAGAAGATCAATATGCAAGACAGAATCACTTATAAGCTCATATACCATTACCACTTTCCCCCATAATCAATCCCAGAGGCAAAAGTCATGAAACTCTGAGACAGCACAGTAGAGAGAACCAGTTGTTACAAACTCAGTTTCATTTTATATTAATGAGGCTTTCTGATTTTGTTAACTTTGGCTGTAAAAGGACATTGTTGTAAAAAAGCTCTGAAACATCTAGCCAGAGCCAATGCCTTGCATCTGTGTGCAAAATCTTTATCACATGCATATATTTCATAAAGATACATCTGTGCACACAATGATAAAGGTGGAAATACAATTAGAAAGCAGGGTCTTTGGCATAGATTTAAGTGAACCCTCATATGACTTAAAGAAGTCAGCAGGTGGTAGCTCTATGTGACTGACATCTATGATCATCTGTTTAAAATGTCTTTGGTGGGGAAGAATAAGAAAGAAAACACTCGATGAGTAGGGTGTCCTGCATTTGTCTGTTATTTGGAAGAATAGTACCAGAAGTAAAGAACTCGTCTTCTGACCAATAGGCTGAAAACTTGTTTGCTACCTGGGGAAAAAGTAAAACAAGAAAATAAAAGAAAAGAGACCAGTTGCTGTATATCACCAATTTGCTCTTTCTCTTTCAGACATCAGAATATTATTAATTTTGTGTGAATGGAGTTTAATCATCATGACAATGTTAAGGTTTAGAAAGTAGTACACATGCAAAATTTGTGAACATGGATATAATACAAACAGGATATTTATACATTACTTTTAAACCACCAAAGTCCACTTTTGATAAATATCCCTGTCTCCTTTAGTAATTTATTTCCTACAAGAATTGTTTACTTAAAGTTCACTACAAACCTCAAAAAAGCAGAGAAATTAGCTGAAGTATCTTCTAATTAAAATAATATTATTTTTAAAATGTTGGTTTTTTCTCCAAAGGAAACATAAACAGTTTCCCAAATGAATACCTCCCCTCCTACCAGCATAATGTACTAACTCCCATGGAGAATTAAACTCAGGACCTTCAGAACAGATGGCAAAGGCCTTATCTGCTTTCTTATCACAGCATGAGGCAATATAGGTTTGCCTGATAATACACTCATAATGAAAAAAAGGTTTATTGACCCCTCTTAATATATTTACACCCACCAAACAAATGCTTTTTAAATTCAATCTACCCATTTTGACTTCTGCAAGTCAAATTAATTTACAAAATCCCTGCCTAGTATTAAACCTGTGATACTAAAGAAACTGTCATTTTAGTGCTATTCCAGCTGTACATTTTGTCAAATCTCTGGCACATTTTATTCTCTGTCTTTAATTAAAAGACAGTTAATTTTCAGCATTTATTTTAATAACTTCAGTGTTCATTTTCTATGTATTTCTCATCTTCCTTCCACATTTGTTCTTAAATTATACTTTGACACTGCTTTGGCCTGTGCTATATAATGAGCTCATAGTGTTTTAGCAGATGAGTAAACTCAGTTCTGACACTGCATGAGTCCTTTTGCTCTATCCATTTGTCAGCTGCCCACCTACACAATTCTTACAGCAAAAAAAAAACCAATAAATATTTCCTCCAAAGTATGAAAAATATGTAGACATCAGACCAAAAACAGCTGCTTTCCCAAATTCTTTTCTTTTTCACTAAGCAATCTATACCTAGTTAATACTCAATTCCTGAAAGTTTCAGCTTTTATTTGAATGCATCAGTCTTAAAATTCAACACTTTTTTCATATTATTGTATTAGTCAAGGTTATATTAAAATTATTTTGAATTTTCAGTTGTTTGCAAAGGCAACAAAATTAAATTTAGGGTGATCTGTAAATAAAAGGGGGAAAATTGGTGAATATGTTTTTAAGTAGGGAGTGAAAATCAGTGCCTGAAAGCAGATCTGGTAGCCATTGGGGTGAAGGATATGTTGATGGACTGTTGATAGACTTCCTATGTTTTTTTCTAAAAAGGTATTTATTTACACAGTTTTCTTTTTTCCTAGGATCCTTATTAGGAGGCACACAGAACCAGAAAGACATACACCTTCTTTACAGGGAAAAGAAAAAGAAAGACAAAATAAACTCTTGAAATGTTGACTCACTATTACTTCTAAACAGAGTATTTTTGCTGTTTGGATTAGAGCAATAGGAGCTGAGGTTTACAAAGCTTGTTTTAATTAACTCACACATGTTCTTTCACAGAATGATAACTACAGTGGGACCATCCAGCTGTTTACCAAGAAATGAACAAAACTTATAGGAGTGTAGGCGAATAGATCAGAGTAACTGTGGTCATAATCTCCCCATATAAACATTGCCATCAAAATAATTTTGTCATTAGCTGGAAAGAGATGAAGGTCTTGTTTACCTATACTAGAAATACTCTTGCTCTTATTATGACCTAAATAGCTCAGAGTTCCCTGCAGCTACCCTGACTCTGTACCAAATAATACCCATGTCTTCTTCCTACACTGCTGTTGTACTGACATATCCTTGCTGCAAGGAGCCCTGCCTTTGTTACACGTCATGGAATCCTCCCAATTTACTGATACAGTCACTGAGATTTCACACTCCATTAGAGGCTAACACACACCCTTACATAACGAGACTGACCAAAGCCTTGTAGTACCAAAATCTAAAGCACATCCCAAAAGTGGTTTCTGGAACTGCCCTTTATCAAAGTGTTCAACGCTCATGCATTCGTTAAAATCAGCAAATTAATTCCAGAGTTGATTAATATGATTTTTAATATGGTTTTTATTTTTAAGAACTAAATCTCTTTAAAATACTAAGCAGTTTAGCAAAATATATTTAGTCAGTTGTTGCAGTTATCTACCTCTGGGAAACTGTAGTTTCCACTTTACTCAAACACCTTGATTAGACTGAGCAAAGGCATCTGGAAAACAGTTAGCAAAGCTGCTGAGAGAAGGAGGCTTTCAGCCCACGTCTTACATTATTGCTTCTGGGAGAATATTTTTCCAGTGTTTGGTGCCTGGGTGCAATCTGTGATGAAAGTAATAAAAAAGGGAAAGGAAAAGTGGAAAAAAAGGGAAATTAAAAGTAGAAGTTCAAACAGTATCATAAACAGCAGCCTGCTACATTGTTAGTTTTTCAAATATTTTTACAATATCTGTGATGATTTATAATTAAGAACTTAACTTAGCAAAAAGAACTAGCATAGACTACCTACATGGTACATCTAGGAAAAGCATAGTTATTTTTAGTTAAGGCATAATTTTTATATCTTGCTATTTGGATGAATGTCCTCCTTGGTCTTTGTATCAGTGTTTGGTCCACCCTAAATATTACAAGTATTTTCCTCTTAGTGAAGTTTCTATTGTTCTTCCACAATAGAAAGGAAGTAGGGAAAGAAAGAGAAAGAAGGCTGGCCACAAGGCTGACCACAATGAGACCAGCCATGCTTTCAGCTGGGACTTTAACACTTAGAGATGGAAAACTTCTTGGCAAGATTATTTTCCCTTGTGTAATTTCAAATGGAAGATCTTGAAGATATCTCTTGTAAACCTATTAGAGGGAGTGATATTGATGAAAAAGAAAATATTTCACAAGTGACAAATCCCTATTTTCAAAGCATTTATGTGTGTTCAGTATCAGAACACGCATCTTTAAAATCTCTAACCAATATTTTATAAAACTCCTTAAATTTTATCCCTGCATGCACAGATTTTGTTTGACACTTCCAAATCCTGATCCTGTCTTTTCCTACCTTCAGCAGAGCAGAGCCTTAAAACATACTTGCTTCTTCCTCTGAACATTATTTTCCCACTTCTTTTAAACATTAAGAAATTGCCTCTAATTATAAAGATTCTATAATGCAGATGAAAAAGAAAAAAAGCACCATTAGAAAATGGTGCAGAATTGAAGGCAAGAATGACTCTTCAGCTCTTTCAAAACTATGTTTTTATCCTCCTTGGCCTTTCCCTTATGATCAGAAACCAACAGAGGAAAGCATCCTCAGGTAATATATGCTCCTTGTAGCTAAATTAAACTTGCCTACTCTTTTCATCTTTTCTAAATGCAGCAAAACGTTTAGCAGAAAACCTGTTCAGTAAATAGAAGTACAAATAGTCTTAGAGCCCTTTAACATGAACACTTTTACTGCGCTGCCTGGGGAGCTTGCAGGGGTAGAGCCTGACACAGGAGACCAGAGTCACACAGCCAAGAGCACCAGGAGCAGAAAATTGGCTCTTTTACAAACCCAATGTTATCTCCCAAACCAGCTTCTTCCAGGCAAAACTAGCAAATGAGTATTCAGGATTAGATCTGGTAGCATGGTGCAAGTAAAATTGTTCTGCTGGTAAGTGGGTTTTCCTCAGAAACATATTCAAGGATGACAAGGAGGCAAAAGGAAGCACATTGAGGCCAAGAACCAGTCTTGAACAGTTGCAGAGCTGACACAACAGTATGCTCAAGGGGAAAATGCTTTAGACAGAAGGCTCTCCAGCATGCAGCAACAGACCAGATCTGTCTACAATAAAGGCTTTGGAGCATCCATATGGCTAAGAAATTAAAATTATTACAATGACAAATACATATTCCCTTTCACCTATGGGCATAGTAAAGGACAGCAATAAATGAGAAGGCTTATTTAATTTTATAGTTTAAAAAAGTTATTTTACAAGTCCTTGTAACTGGAGGATATTAACCCTCTGTGAGTAAAAGCATTTCAAATATAATTAAACTTATAATATTATTTAAAATTGTGCTGATTACTGCATAAATTGTGATACTATTCTTATGACTACAAGAGTAAAATTTTTATAGTCATTCTTAAAAGCATTTTGCATCAGAAACATTTCCTTATCCACAAATTTTCAGGTATATCAGTTTTGCGTATGAAATTGGAGAACTTAAAGAGACTGCATTAAATCAGTAACATGCCAAATACCTATTTGTTATTTTGATTATTTCATGATTAGTAAGTATGTTTCTCGACCCTATTGTGTTTATTAAAAATACTTTTACTTCAAATGGGATTCTCTTCCTTCCGTTTATCTACTTACATTATCAATTGCCACGAATTCAATTAAGTTGACCTTGAATATATATATGTCTTATTAACATAAAAGCCTCAGTATCTGCTCAGCTGTAAGGTATTTTTGGACAATAAGAGGCTTCATCAGAGCCTGGCATAACTATCATCCAGGAAGCTACTCCTTTTGCATGTTCCATTCATTTAATAGAGAATAAATAAAATGGATCAAGCTAACATTTGCTGAACGGAACAAATGAACCATCTGCCTTTGTGACAGAATTATATTTTTAGAAGTTGTGTCTTCAGCATTGTTTTCTGTGGCCATAACAGACTTTGCTGAAAAGGGGAGAAGGATATGGGTTGATCACCTCTAGGGTGATCAGCAGCCAGGCCAATCAACAAATCAATTAGGGCCCTTGCTATATTTTTTAATTAGAAGGACACAAGTAACCATGTGGCGTGGTTACTACTTTTTCTCCTCCTCCTCTTCTAAGAATGGCTGTGAGGAGGCTTATGTTAAGGACCTAGTTCCACAGAAGTCAAAGACAAAGCAAAAACTTGATTTCCTTTTTCTGTCATACTTTTTTTCGTGTGGACCAATGTGCTTATTCTCCAAGTATCTGAGAATGCCAGGGATATAAGGAATAGTACATATATATATATATATTTTTTTTTTTTTTTTAAATCAAAGTATCTTTTCCAGTCAAGTGAAAGTAAAAACTCAGCTCTATTCAAGTTTTAAGGGAGAACTGAATGTCATGTGTCCAGAACAGATATCATATTTTTTTCCAATTATATTTATGAATATCATCTGCTCCACGTATTAGAGTACTCCCCACAGATGAAACCCCCAAGCATGTTTATGCCTCTGACAGTTTTTCTCACTGTTTACAATTCTCTCCATAAGTGAGTAAGGTTTTATTATTTTTAATCTGTAGAGGATCACTCTTCCATAGATGCTGCTATCTCAAAAGTTATGTAGATTATGGGATGCATTTTCACATTGAAAAATGTGTTGAGTATCTAATCACCTGTCTCCATCATCTGTAATCAAAAATTTCTTGAAGCTAAGATCTCAACTCCAATAGTTTATCAAAACACTAAGTAAAATTTACCTTTGTTTTTGTGATTGTTTATTGTAAGAGCTCTAGTTTTTACTACCCAAAAGCAATTTATTGAAAAAATTTTCCTGAAATCTGAACTATTTCATAATAGTCTTCATAAAGACTCCAAAATAATATTTTGACTGAGTTGCTCTACAATGCAACTGCTGACCAAGTTATGCCAGGCCATCCTTTCATATGCGCAACAGAAATGAATGTGTGACTCTCTTTTTGGTTTACTTTCAAAGTTTCCTAGATTAACATGTTAATAATTAAAATATTACCTTCTTTAGGCCTTGTACAATTGTGGTACAAGTCCAGCTGTACTGGAAGGGTATATGTGATTCACACCACAGCTGCTGGCTCACAGCAGGGATTTTGTCCTCTTGAAGTTCATTTCCAGGACCAGATTATGTAGCCTAAAACAGGGAGATTTTCTATCCCTATTACCAGTCACTCTGCTTCTCTGCACTTTGCTGTAAATTTATAGAGACTAAAAATAAAAAAATCATATAAACATATAGAATCACAGAATGGCCTGAGTTGGATGGGACCTTAGAGATCACCTAGTTCCAGCCCTCTACACCTGTGGAGAGGGATGCTGCTCACTAGGTCATAAAATAAAATAAAATACATCATAAAAATAAAACCAGAGAAGTACATTATGTTGGCAGTCGTTGGCTCAGTGGGCTGCCTCTTCAGAGGATATACTGAATAGACAGAATCTCTTAAAAATATGTTATTCCCTGAAAGTGTTGGGTTTTGTGCATGCAGCATGCTGTAATCAATCCAAGCCACTTCAGTGTTTATTGTACTAGCTATAATGATATGACTAGCAAAGTGCAAGTCCATTATACACTAGCTGTTCACAGCCAGTATTGGTTATCTCAAAATGAGAAAGATGTGTCTGGAAAGCCTGCATGAAGGGAAACAAACATCTCTAATACAACTTTTGGCAACAAATTTAATATGGAAATGCATTTTAAATTGCATTTATAATGATGGAAATTCCTACTCATGGTGACATGTTGCACAGAGAAGCACATATTCCATCTGCCTGGGCAACATGAGGACTCTCAGTGCTGAGCAGAGTGAAATGTCTGACTCCAGCTCCTTTCTGCAGTCAGGCTGAGCACCAACTCTAATGAAACCCAGCAAATTTGTTTTTGTTTTGTTTTATTTAAGAAAAATAAATGCAAATTGTTCTGTGGGGCTCCCATCGTATGTTAGTTACCTGTGCAAAATCTTCTTTTATGGTGAGAGTGAGCCACTGAGGCGCGAGTTCAAGATTAGTTCTGAATTAATGGAGAGGACAGAGCTTTTTGCAGCAGAACATCACCAGGTAGGACTGGTGGCTGAGCATGGGCTGCTTACAGGTAACTGAAGGGTCAGACACATCTGCACAGGCAGCTGAGCTGAAACACTGGGGGACAAGGCAAACAAGGTTACTGCCAGAGGTTAAAGGAGCAAGTCCATGTATCCCAGAAGAGCGAGTCAAGAGCACAACCCAAAGGCAGGCAAAGGGCAAAATGAACAATGGGAATTGCTAAGGAAGTGCATATGAGTGTGAAGCAAAGCCAGCCTAGTGATGCACAGCAGGAGCTGGATATAAATGGGCCCTAAAAATGGGGCTACAGGAGACAGAACAAGCCCAAGACATTTGCCAGATGATCACTGGTGTTTGCCTGTTAATGCTGTGGCTTTGAGGTGGAAGCCTTTGTTAACTAGGGTTTTTTGCAGCCCCAGTAACTATTAGCTTTTGCCCAGTTTTTTCTTTCCTCATGTCCATAGAGACTTGTCACAAAGTGACACTATTAGAAGAGTGCAGAAAAGCAGTCAGAAGTTGGAGCTTCTCACTGCAATTCACTGTAATTTCATATACTGTAAAATATAAAACTTACACTTACAATCACCAAGCCTCATACCAAAGTACAGATAATATCTTTAGGAAATGTCATTATAAATTTTGAAAGTCTCCTATAAGAAAAAACTGGGATCATATAACCTCTGGAGTTGCACAGGATGTAGACACACAATATGTACATATTTTCTTACATGTAGAGATTGCAGTTCTTTGTATTCTATTTCTATGATTTAAATTTCTTTTATAGCAATATTATTTCCACCTGTCTTGCTATCTACTAATCTAAAATAACTGCTATTTTGAAGTCATTTTTCAGTAAACTATAATATTTCCAAAGGCCAGAACTTGAATGTTTCATAACCATTACACAATAGTGTCATACGCACACATCTCACTAAAGAGATTTCATAGACATCACAGCTATAAAATTCATACCCCTTACTTATTAGTGGGTCAACTTATTTTCTGATACCCTGCTGAGCTTCTCAGGCTACATGTTTATATATAGGTCTTCCCTTTTGTATCCAGCTCAGTCTCCCATACAGGAGCAAAGCATACAGAAAAAGCTGGTGTATCTTTCAGAACAACAATTAAAAAGGCACTATATAGAAATGGATTTCTGCATTCACCCAGGAAAGCTCAACCAGAAATATTCAATCTTCAGTAATGCCATTGGGTCCCTACTCAATCTATGCAGCTGCATGAAATCTATGTGAATTGCCTGAAGCAGCAAAAGCCATTCAACCTCCATTTTTAATTTGTATTCTTTCAACCCTGAATTTGTGAACTGTAGTTCTATCTTCATTTCATTGATTCTCATATTTTTACCATTATAGAGTTCCAAGTTCTACAGACACACAGTTTCATTTCCAGATTAATTAAGAAAAAGAAATTACTAGGTCACAATTCCTCTCCTTCCACAAGACTTGTGGAAGAGGTTTGAAAATCTTCAGCGCAGTCAGCTTTCATAAGCTAAGCCGTTCCCTAAAATCCTTTGATATCAGAGCAATTGCAGCAGCAGAACGAATGAATCAAATGGAAAACCTTACCCTGCTCAGAATTCATGATGCCCTCAGGACCAAATGGAATACTCAGACACATGTCTGTAATGGGGGAAGATGGTGTCCTTGATGGAAGGATGGAACTTTACTGTACCAGTCTTTATCACAGCAAATCATTGTAATCATTAACCATGCAAACAATTTTTTTTTTCTGAATGTGCATGTAAAGACAGTATAATGCAATTACAAATTTTCACCCAGTAAAGAACAGTCTTCCATTGAGAAGAGCTTTTCCATGATTGGATTTTTAGCTTTATTAATAGGGTAATATCTCAAAACTATTTACTCCTTTCCTTTCTACAATGAAATTTAGAAGAAAGTAATGTTAATATCAGCATAATTTTGAGGAGTTATATTTCAGTTGCTTAAACACCTGCAAACTGGAAAGCAAAATTTTCTTAATTTTGAGATCTGAATTTTAAGATAGAGGAAAAACATTACTTGCTTTTTATCTTTGGAATAAGTTTTTAATTTCTGCTGCAATATTCAATATATGATTGCTGTTTTATAGAGCAACACTGCAAGCGCAACTGTAGCTATACAAAGACTTATTTTCATTCTGTGAAGATGGGAAGGAGAATCCAAAATACAAAGGAGAAAGGAGTTATGAAAAAAGGCTGACCCTAAAGAAGAAAAACTTCTGTTTTTCAAAGGATATCCCTTATGCTGACAGTCTGCAGTAGTTTGATCTTGCTAGTGTCAAGTCAAGTGAACCAAGCTGGCCAAAGAAAACGCAGCTGATATCATATTTTAGCAGGTCATCGAGCTTTTGGGGGTGAAAAGGAGAGAGGCCACGAAGCTAATCCAGATGAGATACCTAATCTTTTGTTTATGTTCCACTGTGATAATGTCGTTTCAGTGTAACAATTATAATGAAAAGCAAGGAAGTTGAAAAAAAGTGGAAGGACAGAAAAAAAGGGGTGGCAGAATTATTTGATTGTCATTTTGTTTTGGCAGATAACAATACAAAGTTCAAAGGCTGTGAATCCTAATAAAAAGTTTCTAAGACAATGAACTTTTGATATCAATAGTGCATGTGTTGAAGGACATACTAAGTAGTGTTAAAAGGGTGTTCAAATAAGAATGTCCCATGCTATAAGTGCAGTAACAAAAAATGGCAAGAATGTCAAAGGGAAATGGTTATTTTGTTCTTATCTGACTACAAGGTGTAAATCATTTTCTCCCTGCCACCCCACGACTTTAACTTTCAGTTTTCCCAGCTCAACAGAAATTTTAAGGAAAGATTCAGAAAATGCATCCATGACAAATATATTACTACAGCTGAAAGAATGACATAACATGTCAGTTTTTGAAAAATTCAACAACAGATTTTTTTTTCTGAGAATAATAATTTCTGTGCATAGCACCCTTTCTCTCATGTCATGCTATGGAATTGCCCATTTTGTACATCATGTAAAATATTTTCTACCGATATTAATTTACTCTGTTTTCATAAAAGAATACTTTAAAAGAATCTTATGAACTTCTCACTTATTAAGGATACAAGAACAACAGTCATTCTGGATCTCTGTAAACCAAGTCAGTTCTTTTGTGCAAATGCTACATTTTCATTTCTCGTTTAAAATGAGAAGAAATGAATACTCATTTATAGATAAAAGTATTTAAATGATAATATATACATTTATTAACAGCCTCTTATGAAATGTAAGTTGATTTTGAAAATCCAGGCTTTCTGAAGTTCCCATTTAATTTAATTCTTAGAAGCAGCTCAGCATTCTGTACAAAACATCTGACAGAATGAAGAAAAACTGGGTGTTCACTGTTCAGTCAATGAGGTCCACTAAGTCCCCAGAGCTCCCATTTGCCTGCTCTGCTTGCAGGACTGTGATGAATCATTTAAAATATACATAGGAACTCATGAATAGCAGTAGTTCTATTAAAATTAACACTTCTGAAAATCATTTTCTACGATTGCATACATCAGCAATGTTAGGTTAAGAATACCTCTCTAATGATTTTCCTTGCAGTTTTGAGGCTTCTACCATAAACAAATAACTGTACTATATAATACTTTTTTCTAACTTAGTCATATTTTAGTTCTACATATTTTAGTGTATTTGTCCCTAGAAGAACATTTGCATGGCCTATTATTACAAATCAACATCTGCAGCTGTAACACATTGAGTCCCTCAGTAGCATTTAGCAGTCTATACAGCTGGTTTTTTTACACATTTTAAATGTGATTTACTTTTAATGGTGTTTTCCTTCAGCCTTTCCCAGACACAATTAAATTTTATTTTCACAATTTTACTTTTAGTCTGTGTTTTTGCATGTGTGGCAGATGCAGATCTAGAGGCATGATGCTGTATATAACATGGATTTTTTTTTTCTTGTTTCCCAGCTGATAAAGAACATTTGCATTCCAAGAGTTCCCTTGTCTCTATTCAGACATGGGTGAATACTGCAAAGTACTCAGAGATATGTATTACAGTAAAACCATGAATTCACCTCAGTGGTATTTATGACCTTTTGTATTTATTTTCAGAAAACATGTGAATATTTTTTAGCCAAAATGCTTGAGGAAAACAAGAAGTCTCATGAGTACTTGTACAAAGACTCACGCCTAGGAATGTTCATTAGGACTTTTTCAAACCTCTCATTTTCCTTCTTCAGTCATGTGGTCACTGACCACAAATATTAAGCAGCAAAGAGTTAGCTGAAACAGAGAGAAATCTTAAATCTTGGCTGAAATGAACAGCTCTAATACATCCTTTGTTCAGTAGTTTGTGGCCTATAATCCATAACTGGTTCAGAGATTACTTTCTGTCTTCAGGGAGAGTCATCTGGTCACCTAGTACACTCTTACTTCATCTGCTACACTGCACTCAGACAAAAGCAGGAATACAGAATTCCCTGTCCTGTTATTTTGCATTAAACAATTCTTGTGCAAACATGGCTCTGGAAGGGGACAGAATGACCCTTAAGTGGTGCTACATCGTGAAATGGAAAACTTGCCACTATAGCAAGTAATACATCTTCTCCTCTGTTGAAAGCTCCCAAATGTGTCTGTCTTTACAGATAATTCATAAAGGAAAAGCAGCTGCTGCTATTGACAGTTTGAGCAAAATTTACCCAGTGCATTTCTTAATGAAAACCTTTTAAACTTTGCAAAGATTTTAAAAGTGACAAGATGACTGGAACTGGTTCAAGGGACTTGAATTAACTAGACTGTTTAAACCATCCTTTTTACACTTTAAACTCACAATTCACACTTTTCAAAAGATAAATTTGACATCACTTTTCCAGTTCACTAACAAGGACATTCCAAACATTCACTGTATTTCCCCCAATATATCTGCATATGTCATGATAAAATTACTAACAA
The DNA here is from genome assembly GCA_003676055.1 of Chloebia gouldiae. Lineage (NCBI taxonomy): Eukaryota > Metazoa > Chordata > Aves > Passeriformes > Passeridae > Chloebia > Chloebia gouldiae. The sequence continues at coordinate 10,512,057 of QUSF01000005.1, read as the reverse complement.
TTTCAGTGAAATTAGATATTTGGGAAGAAGACTGCAGTGTGTAATTAAGGTACAAAAGGAGAATAAAAGAGTGTATTTGCATAAAGAGAACTCCTCAGCTCAAATTCATGAAGAGACAGACAGGCAGGACTGAAATTGTTTCCCCATCGTGTAAGAGTAGCACAACAACATAGCTCTGAAATATATATTGACCTGAAGCTCTGAAATATATATTGACAGTGCTTAAAGTTTTAATTGCCATCCGAAATTGCTAAATATGACCATTTTTTAATATAGGTATATATAAGGGTATGAGAGCAAAATTCAGTGTGAAGTGCCTTTGGGTTAGTATAATTTAAAGTAATGAGGTTCAATTCATAAAATGCACTTGAGAATAATTTGGGCAGTTCAAGGTACGTTTTTACATAAAGATTGACCTATTCATATGTAAATATCCTTCTAAGCATAGTCACCACATGGAGATATCTGTATTACTTTAGTTTGTTCACTGATTTATTACACTATGGTCAAAATTTAGAGTACAAATTATTGACAGATGTTAATAAACTTTGACACATTCAACGTGGATCTTACTTGAAACTGAGAATGCAACTATGAAATGTGAGGTTCTACTCTTGACTTTTATATTCCTGTTAAATTAACAGTTAAAAATAATAAAAAGCCAAATAAGTTTGTAGCAGATATTTCAGTCATGCCGTGTTTAGTATTTGTTCAGCCCAACCTGACAGACACGGCCGAGATGTAATTAATGTCATAACATAGAAATTAGGCCAGTTAGTGTCTAACACTGTTGGCATGGTCTGATGCTGTTAGAGTTTTGTTCTTCATTGATTTCTAGTATGCTGAATTTGATTGTTGGGGTCTTTATTTTTTTCTAATAATGAAACTTAGCTGTTCTCCAGAAAAGTATCCTATACTTATATTTGAAACAGCATTACCAAGTTTTAAAATAAAATTTGTTCTACTCTCTAAAAACTCCAAACTCAGAATAAAAGCCTTAAAATCTGGTGTTTATATTTATGGACTCCTAGCAGACCAAGCTATGGTTTTTGCAAATAAAAGGAACAAGCAGTAACAGGTACTTAATTGGCTGTGTTTGGATAACATTTAAGCATAGCCAGTGACTGGTAGCATCCTATGAGTATCCATCCAGTTAAAATACTTGATCACAGCAGAAACTGGAAACCCACTATTATTAAAATGTAAACAAAATAAACATTTCTGCAGCCTTTGGGTCATAAATCCTCAGTAGTTCCAACCCGAATATCTTCTATTTCCTTGTGCTCACAGTTTCTCAGACTGCAGTTATTTTAGTGGCAGTTATGGTACACCACTGCTCCCTATGCTGTGTGGTCCTCCCAAATAATGCATGAAAAACAGAAGGAAAAAGAAACATTACTGTGACAATCCAGTATTGGCAGAGATTTCTTCAAAACAGGGTTTTTAAGACTCATTCTGTGGTCCAGACATTCCATTATTGCTAGGAAATATAAATCTGCTCCCTTTGAGGAGAGAGTGTATTACAAATTAGTTATCCTTCCACAGACAAAAGATTACTTTGGACACTCCTTGCTCCAATTAAGTAAAAATTTTTTACTAACCAGATCTTTAAAACCAGACAAACTTCTATTTACTACATAACAACAACAACAACAACAAAAAAAAAAGAGTTCTTTATCTTTCAGTTTTAAATGAAAGACACCGAGTTTAACAGATACACACACACACACACACACAAGATCAACCTCTCTCCCACCTCTATTCTTAAACATTAATTTTCTCTTTCCCTGGAAGTGTTTTCATAGTTTAGAAATCAAGAAAAAAAATCCATAAATCCATACAATTACAGTTCTGATCAGTCATATTGATTGTGAGTGCATGTCCTTGAATCAACAAATATATATACACCCAATACCCAGTGAGATAAGAAGATAGTTACTTATTTTGTGTGACACACTCATTACTTCTCTCCTTTCCACTGAAATAAGCTTTTCTAAAATTTAAGGAATTTTTTTAAATGTATATGAGGATCACGCAGGCAGATTATGTAGACTGATTCAATGTCAACTTCTTAGCAAGAGTCATACAAGTGAGAATTCATTTATTATTTCTTATCTGAGACAGACTACTATAAAATTCTTCTCTCCTTGTTTTCTCTGGGAGGATCCAAGATGTATAGGCATAGACTCTGAATACTATGTGCTTTATATGCATCTCCATTACTATTTCCAGTAGATGGAGAGTACCTAGATAAGTCACTGTATTTGATGTGTAAGCTGTAATTCACTTCCATATATTAGTAAAATGTTGTAGAATATATTACTATAAAATTATAGAATTTTGTCGGGGACCTTATCCTAGAATCATAAAACCTCAGAATGGTTTGATTTGGAAGAGACCTTAAAGATCATCTAGTTCCAATCCCCCCTTCCATGGGCAGGGGCATGTCCCAGTAGATGGGATCTCAGAGCCCCATCCAGCCTTGCCCAAAACACTGCCAGGGATGGGCCATCCACAGCTTCTCTGGACAGCCTCTCCTGGTGCCTCACCACTCTTACGGAGAAGTATTTCTTCCTAACAACTAATTTAAGTCTACCCTCTTTCAGTCTAAAACTATTACTTCCTCATTCTATCCCTAACCTTCTTTTGCAACTGATTTTTCCTAAAGTTTCAGTGAGCTGCATTTGCTCACCTTACCATCCAAGGGAAACCCGGCTGGCTTGATATGTGGTAACACTGTAGTCATATTCTGTTACCACAGACAAATAGTGCAGGCTAATGGAAATTTCCCAATGCCTGTTTCTGTGAAATGCTAAAGAAGCTGGAAGGATGGGGGGAAATGAGTAACTTCAGTAAGGAAAAATATGCCTCTTCAAGGAAATCTTTGTTTCAACTCTAAGGATCACCAGATCCTGCATATAGTTTCACAAACCCAAGAATTGCTGAGAGATAGGTAGGACATGTGCAGAGGCACACATGTACACATAAATATAGGTCTAATCTATTCACTGCTGAAGTAAAAGCTTGGTAACTTTAGTTAAGGATCTTGAATGCTAGCTTAATATTCTTTAAACTGTGCAAGCCATTCTTGATTTACAGCATGATCTTAGCAGAAACTCTCGGTGGAACTACATTCTCTGTAGTCAGAACTGCCCATGTTATATTTTGACACACATCATCTACAAAACATATCAACTGTTATTTTATTGATTTATAAGGCTTTTATGGCTCTGATGTCCAGAGGTACACTATAATACAAGTAGAAGGAGAGATCCAGGCTTGTTCTAGAAATGTGTCCTATAATTTCCTGAACAGAAGAGCTTCCTCTTGCCTGATCTTCCAACAAAACTATGGGGCACATGTCAATTCATATTGCATTATTATACCCTGACAGAACTCTAAAGGCTATAACCACAGAAGGAGGAAGGGATACTAAAAACTCAGTTCATGATTGCTACTTTAAACTGAGGTGCAGGCCAATTACAGCAAAGAGATATCAGAGCAAGTTTGACTAACAGTCCAAGACATAGTAACTGCTCCTGTCCATTTTTATTATTTAATAAGCAAATTACATTATAAAAATAGAAGGTAAAATGTATTAGACCATTTTCATTGCCCATACAAGAATTCTTCCCAAGTTGAAAACTAATAACACAGAAAGCTAGAACAAAATATGCTGAATTTTTTTTTCTTCCAGTACAGTAAAATATAATTTATAGTATTTTTTGGGATTTTAAGTGTGCGATTAATTTCTTCAGACACTTTAGTACACTAAGAAATTTTTTAAAATATAAGTGATATCGTTAATATCCCTCTATTCTGATGAATATCGTAAAATATTTTAGATAGCTAACAAAGTATACAATACAATAAAATAATTTATTTTTGGTTAACCTCATCACAACTTCCTTTGGTTTGCAGAGTAACTCAAATTAGCTACAGAGTGTTTTCAAGTATATTTCAGAGAATAAAAAGGAAAGCCTGCTAGAGCTATCAAAATACAGTTCTTTCTATTCTGTTTTCAAGTATTTATTAGGTCTTGGAAATGGTAGGACCATGATGAAACTTTAGTATTCTGCTAAAGGAACAGGACATAACAATATTTTAACCTTTTTTAGCCACTGAACTTTTAAATTTCAGAGGAGTAAGTGACTTCTCTGGGAACTATTACAGGAATGAATGAGCTCTTTAAAACACCAGGAGCTGAGAAGGGACTTTGCAAGAGTAACCCTGAGTCTGGTTGCTGTAAGGATGGTGTACAATGAACAATAAACAGGCAAAAAGTAACTTCTCCTTCCCAGCTGAAGGTCCTGACATGTCAGAAGAGAAGGTGCCCAGAGCAGGGCACAGAGGTACAGGCTCACACCCACTTTGTGCCCAGGGGAGAGTTAGGCAGTTGGATCCTAAATTGTATACCACAATTTCCACAAAATCCCAGAAACAAGCCCGCGCAGCACCATGTGGTGCATCTTTCTTTTATAAACAGTAAACAAAATCAGCTCTAAATTGGCTGAAACTGTAAATTCTGTAATTGAGGGGTGGCATTGGTCAAGTCCAGGCAGCTGACCCTCCCAGAGCTGCAAACAGATGGCTAATAACAGCCTAGGACATCCAACCAGCTCTGACGATTTGTCACATTTCCAAGCTGTGGTGACAAGTAGCCCCCTGACACCTGCTGCAGCTCTAATTTGAAATCTTGAATGTTACTGAAAATCACAACTAAGGTAATTTTCCCCCCATGGTGTTATAGCAGAAGATTTTCAGGTGGTTATTTAAAGCAAACTTTTTTTGTCTAAATTAAGCATATGTATATGAGTGCTGGATGAGAAAGGAAAAAACCTCACAATGAATTATGAAGTTATATAACATTTTGGAAAATAAATTTATATCCCAGACACCCTACAATGGGTTCCAAGAGAGACATGTTGGAGTTACAAATTAAAATGCTTTGGCATTTTGCCAGGCAATAATTTATCTTCCCGGGGTGAATCATTATATTTACTTGGCTTAGGTTACGGTGTAGGGTCATTTAAAAACACTCTGGTTTCTCCACCAGATTGCAATAGCTTCCATGTATCCAGCTGCACCTACACACCATGCTTTAAAAAATTGGTTCAATATTGGCTAAAAATTGATGAGGTAGGCAATTTTTATGATCAGTTCTTTGTGACTGATTAGGAAAAAAAAGAAATGTAGGCAACTTTTATGTTTGTTCAAACCCGATTAAAATAACACTTTTATCTTCCCAAACCATAAGTGAAGCATTTGCAGCATCGGGGCTGACCCTGATCTTCTGCATATTCTCCGCTTAAAGGACATGAACAGGAAATGGTCAGCTTAAGGACACAATGAAAGGAAACACAGCAGCAAAGGTTTCACTGATAACATGTGATTTGAAGTCAGTGAGCAGATCCAGTCAGTCATCCAGCTGTTTGGGCCAAAGTCTATACAGCACTCTGCTGACTCCTACAAGACTGTGTCACGAAAACATGTGGAAGACTGACGCTTGACATGGGCAAGGCAGGGAAAGCAGAGCACTTTCACATCATCAGATGCTGTGGCTCAGTGATTTCATGCCAGAACCAAAGAAAATTATGCTGGTTTAGAAATATTTGTTTTTCTAAGAGCTAACTGGGCCAAATAGAAATAGGATGCTGATGTGAGGGTGTATCCATATGTCAGTGCATGAGTATCACTAGGTGTAATGGAGTTCAGGTCAGAGCCAGAACTGCAAAGTAATCCACACCCACAATTAAGGACTAATAGTATTATTTTTTATTTTCCTTTGAGGGAGAGAATTTTCCAGAAGACATCAGCAATTTGGATACTGAATGATTGCAGTGTATTTAAAAGGATTGATAAACTATAAACTTAATGCAGTTTGTAATTTCTAAGTAGGTATTTTCTTTCCTCACACACTCAGCAATTAACTTACACCAACCAAAAATTAAAAAGAAATCCTTATTGAGTGTAGCAAGGAAGGGAAAGATTTTATAAGCCTTGGGTGATGTGCTTTCTTACTGAATTTAGAAGCATAGTTTAATCTAATTTCTGATTTTGAATTGTGGTAGTTTCAAGTCTTGTGCTTGGACAAGAATTATGTTCTCTATATTTTTCAAGGGACATTAAACAGGAAAGAAAACATACTGATTTTTTAAAAATCATTAAAACCCTAACAATTTCTTAAATTTTGCTTAACTGTGATTTCAGAAGGAAGACACTTCCAGGTTGTACAAGAGCATAAAAAATTCTTAGAGTATTGACAATTACTCAAATCATCATGCAAGTTTCTATGTCAGCACTATTGCTATTTTTTTCCAGTCCAGAATGAACTGGCTGGCCAAAACCAAAGTAATTAAGAGCCTGACCACTTGAAGGGATTCTGGAAGACTCAAGTTTCAGACTCCATCTTCTACCCAGCTCAACATTTTCTGTTCTGTAAGAGCTGTACTATCTTATCCATTTTATGTATTTTTCTATTAAATACCAATATTAAGACAGATAGAAAAAACACTATACACTAGAGGAAAGAAACCCTGAGTATAAAATTCCCCACAGCCTAAGAAAAGTTTTCTACCCAAGAAATTAGTTATGCCAGAACGAATCAATACTTAAAAGAAATTCTAAAAGGTCATGTGAATGTTCCACAGCAAAATTGTTGTATATTTTAAACCTCAAATAGTTTTGCAAATAGAATTCTTGTTTTCTGGCCAACCCTTCTCTTAAAACAAGCAGATTTGTAAAAAGAATTGAAAGTATATAGAGTTTTTCTTTCTGCTATTCATTTAAAGGTTCTATCATGGGTGTTCAGAGATTCCTTTCATGACGCTGGAGGTCTTAATGACAAGTGTCACTAATGCCAAATATATATATTATGTGGGGCTTTCCAAGTACCAAAAATGATAAATTAATGTGCTATTTACTCACAAAATTTGCAACCTACCTATCTGCATAAGAAACAAATTGGAGATGACAGCCCCTGATGCACAGCATTTTTACTTTTATACCCTCAATATATCTAAAATGTGTAGGCATGGTCAAGGGAGAGGAGTCTGAGCAGCAATAAATTAAATACATAAAATTAAAATCTATATTAATAATATATGTTATGTCATCACTGAATAAATCATTCAATAAATCCAAACCCAGTCAAGAGCTCTTCTTCCCTATTTAATATTTTTTTAAAAAGAAAGGGTTGAATTTTCAAAGCTCAGAGAAAGCCAGTTACTGTAGGCAGCTCTATTTCCATTTACATTTAAGATCATCCTCCCTTCATTTTGAGCCAAACACTAACCAAGAGTTTAGATATAATTCAGAATAATATTTACATGGACACATCGTATATTTCTCTCATAAGTTTCAGACAGTACTTCATCTCTGTTTAATAACCTACTAATTTTTAGACTACCATATGCATTACTGCAACTGTTCTGTCTTGAAAACTGCAGGAATACCCAGAGTTACCAGCATATAAAGCAGTTGAATCAATATTGTGAAGAGTACCCCCACCTGCATGAAAATGATCTTAAATCACTCTCCTTTAATCACTCTATCAAATGAATGAGGTGGCCCAACTGTAGTCCCATAAATTATTTATCCAAAGTCCAGTTTTAGCTGGTATTGCTGTTTTGGAAACAGGAGATCTTGAAGCTATTAGGAAGGACAGAATATGTATTATCAGTTGTTTGAATTTTTAAATTCCCGTCTACAAACTATAAGAGATACTGGCAGACCTAACCTGTGTGTATGACTGTGTTGGTGAGAGTGAGGTTGACAAATGGACAATTTGCCCCAGAGAAAGACCAAAGGAAGTCTGAGGAAGACTAACATAGGACATTCAGAAAGAGAAATATTGGATAGATTCCATTTTATGAGTGTTGTTCTACACAACGTGTTCTACTTGCAAGGAGAACAAATTTGGCATCATTCATTATCTTTAGCCCCAGGAGATGGAAGATTAGGTGGATAACATAAGACAGCTGCATCCTTTACTCCAGGATACTTTCACAATTCATTTAGGCTTTTCCTCAAGTGCCAGTTTCTCAGCTCTGCTGTTGACTCTTGACTCTCTTGAAATTATCACTCTTATATGTGATAATTTCCCCCCCTGAGCTTTCCATTCCTTTTGCTGTGTATCATCTGCCAGCATGCATCATCATTTCTCCTAGTTCAGTTTCCACAGCACACCAAGCTCCCTCCTATCAGCAGGCTCACAGATGAACAGCTTATAGCTATAATCAGAGGCTTATAGCTTCTGCAGTAGAGTGCAAATAGAGTAAAGACTGGCACTCTCCACTTTTGGGGTTGGTCTGTCCTTTTAGATTGCAAATGCTTGAATGAGCTTTGCTAGACACAGCTTTCAAGGAAATAGCTTTGAAAGTCATGCTGTGATTGCCACCCAACATGAGTAAGGGCCTTTGCCTCATGAGGAGCAATGTTGTGGAGGTCATGATTATTGTCTTTGTAAATGAAAACATGAGTAAGACATTCACAGCTACATCTAGGCAGGTAACTGACAAATGGTTCACTTACCAAAAAGGTGTAGCTTTGTTCAAGCCAAATGATTAATCCGTTTGGACCTAATATATTTAAAATTTTCAGCCAAAAAAGCTTTGGTTTTACAGAAAATAGATTTATGAAACAGAAAGGAGTAAATTGGATAAGCTATTGGGTAAGAGAAGCTATTGGATAAGGGAAGCCAAAATAAGTACTCTGAATGATGATCAGGATTCAAAGATCACCTTTGGAGGAGGGGATCTTGCTTTGGCCTGTGCTGGTGCTTGTAGTGGTTACAGCTGTCCTTGGTCTTTACAGAAAATAGTACTGTTGTTTGTCCAAGTGACTGGCACTTAAAGAGGTGCCCTATCCAACCTGGCCACAAGCATATCTTAGTAATTATATCTTTAAAGCAGATTCAAAGAGCTGATGCTGCATGGACTGAGAAAAACTCCCACTAGAGAACCTGGCAGCAGGGTAGTTAGGGGAAGGCATTGCTACCAACTATTACCCTGAATTTGGCATAAAGTGATGGAGACACTGAACTGTTGTGGTAAGTTTCTAATATTTTAATGAACATTTATTCACTGGACTGCTGTAAATGCAGCCATGGAGGAGCAAGAACAGCACTTCTGGCTTCCATCCAGTGCCATCAACTTCCTCACATTTCATGCCATTAATGTAGAATTTATACACAAGGTGTACTGCTCTGTAAACACAGGAAATGACAGCATTTCCTTGAATTTCCTAACTAGCAATCCATTTCTACCTCAGCACCTTATTTCTCCTGGGTATCTCTTTAGGACTTTAACACTAGACATACTTACGCCCCCAAATGTTGAAAGAGCAGAAGCTTATATTTTAGGTGGGATCTGCCTGTCTAGACAGAGTCCTTTACCCCTGAGCAGGGTTTGCCCATGGATTACAAATATTGCCCAGCTGCTCCTAGGTCCATTCAAGACCTAGCATGATCCTGGCACATTTCTGCTACGTCACCAGAAAGCTGGAGAAAAATACACTTGTAATGCATAGGAATTTGGTAAATTACTATAAAGAAAAATAAAATAGTTGTCTCATTGTTCCAAAGTTTCAGTCTTACCCCCATCCACCTCATCTATGCTCTCGCTCCTACCAGGAGTTCAAATCCCTCAAGCACAGTATTCAAGATTTTTAAAGAAGCACATTTCAAATAAATACTTGGCCTAATCAGTGGTTTTCTTCACAGCAAGCCCACAGCTGCAATAGGCTATCCTAACACTTGTATACAAACCCCAAGACTTATTGATTCAGCAAGGAGTAGTTTGGGACAAGTTTCATGTTTCCTAAGGCTTTCCAGTGCCTCCCACTTTAAGCCTTCTTCCTGGACCTAGCTGACAGCACAAGTGTAATAGAATAAGGTTCATTATGCCATTATTCTACATCCTTCCTGGCTGCAGCTTAATTAACTGTCATCTCTCAAACTGTTTATTAATAATTGTTTTTCATGTACTCTGGATATCTATTCCAAATAGCACACTCAGGTTACTCTTCTGAGCAAGCCCAGTAAGCACTTTTTTCAGGTTGGTTTTTTGTTTTTTTTTTTTTGCATAGTTTGTCACAGAACCTTTTTAGATAGCTACAGAATCCCTGCCTTTTGAAAGCTTTAACCATACAGCTCAGAATTCATTTTTCTTATAAGTGCACCCTGGATTTGTTCATGTAGCAGCTCAAATTCCTTCCAAAATAATCCATCTTTATACCACTTTACTTTGTTTTCCTGTCACCAAGAAACTGTTTTCCTAGTGCCTCGAATATTATTTTTTTCTGTGAATCTTTTTGAAACACCTTGCTGTTCAAGAGACAGTGAAAAACCAAAAAAATCTAGTAAGTGATGCATGCACAAGCATGGATCTTGTTTCTTCAAATAGTACCTACCAGAATTCTGCAGGTTTATCAAGCATACACAGCTAAGGGGCATTTGACTTATCCTTAGTGCCCTTCCTTCTTAGAAATGTTCCTCTTTCTTACGAATGTTTTTATAATTCCTTTTCCCTCAGTAACTTAATGCATGGAAAGCTTGAATATTTCTGTTCTTTTCTTGATTATTACTCTCTTTCCAAGAAAACACTATCAAAGGCTCTTCACTCACCACATTTGTCTTCCACTCTAATACACACCCCCCTTTCGTGAGATCAAAGGTTTTATGGGCTTCTAATCCCACCTTGGATATGCTTATCATTAGCACCTTCCTGTGTGTCTTCTAAACTAATAACTAATCATAAGTGGTTCATGTACTCTTCTAGTGGCAATGTTCCTACTTGTGTCCTGAATTTTAATCTGCCTGTGTATCTTCTGAGGGTTTTCTTCCATTTCACTGACACACTAAAGCCTTTATTTTATAGGAAAGTCTACTCATCTTTCACTGAAACTGCACGTACTTGGAGCTAAAAGACATTCATCTGAGTGAGTGGTATAATTGTCCTTTTTGTTCATGATGAACATTACCCAAACTCCATCCAGTGCATTTCTTTTTGCAGATCTTTGACTCACGTAACTGGTGTTGGCTGCCATGCTGAAGTCTGGTTCCATATAGTTCAGCAAAGGCAGTTCTTTTTTCTTCTTTTGCTAGTTCTTTTCACATGGGCATGGGCTCCAAATAGAATTTTTCTTTTCAATCCTCTCAAAATGTCTCTTCCACATTCCATATTGCTTCCTTACCCAGATTACAATATTATAACTTCAATTTGTTTTACCTGCCTGAGTTAACAGAGAAGTATTATATAGACTAAAAGTGTACAAAATAACATTTCCTTCAGTATTTTCCTTCTGGGTAACATTCATTGTGTGAGCATTCTTTGAACTTGCCTCACTTGACTTGTAATTTGGCAAAGAGTTTCAACTAAAATGAGATTTTTATTTGTTCCATTCTCCCATATGAGATATTTTCTTAATTTCTATGCCACTGGCAACATTTGCTTTTCTGTGACAACCACCTCAGAGTTTAAGGCACTTGCAAGAGAGATTTTTCCATATCTTTCAGCTTTACCAGAATTGTGCTGGTTTGCTGAAATCCACACAAAAGTATTCAAGAGTTTATACAAATATTTTCTCCTATATTGAAGAACCCCACACAACCTGAAGTTCTTTTTCTCTTGAAGAAATACTTAAAAACATGAATCCTCCTCACACAAAATTAGGAGAGGTTCAGTAAACTGTATATTTTTAAAATTTCATTATTTTAAAGCCAATGCCTTGATTTCTCAGTGTTTAAAATAAGCTGTAGATAGATGGAAAACTGATATACCAATGACTTTTTCATCTCTTGTTGTGAAAAAGAAGAAGAACAAGGGTCCCAGTCATGTTAAACTGTTGCTCTGGGATTTGCAAGGAAGCTGCACATAGAGGTGATATACTTACCTAAGCACCAGCAGCTGCATTCTTCCTTCTAATAAGCAGTGTTTCACAGAGAGAGTCTATTAAGTTGATGCTACAGAAACCTGTAGTGAATGCTAGCAAGTTTATGGGCAGGATTTAAACTGTTGTTTTTAATATCGAGTGAGCCTCAAAGGTTTCAAATCTGATTACATGAGAGACCACCTATCTTGCAATTGATTCTGTTGTATTCGTGGTCAGAAGAGGAATTCAAGTTAATAGCCTCGTCATATAGGCAGAACAGACTTGGCAGAAGGAGATATGGTGGGCAGCTTTGAACTCTGCAGCTTATTCTTCAACTGTAAAATGGGGATAATAATGTTCCTCTACCTCCCAGCAGGGTGCTTAGGCTAAATTCATTATTAGACATTTTCAGTAATGCTTCTGTTTTTGTTTCCAGGGTAATGAATAGGGATGGGCTGGAAATCCCTTAACAATAAAACTTACAGAGCTTAGAGGGCAGTGGGAGCTAAGGGGTCACAGCACTTGCAGCAGGAATTATTATCTACTAGACAGTAGTTGTAAAATCTGGTAGATAACTGCCAGCCCAATCAGTTCTTGGCAACACAGTAATAAGGCTCCTCTGATGCAGGCCCAGGCACCCACCTAATAAGAGGACTGCTCAGAGATACTTTATCTCATCTTCAGGAGGACCATTCATAATACTGAGACTGAGGGAAAAAAAAACAACTCTCTGAGCTGTGTGGTATACTGGAAAAGCAGGTGCTTATCATAAACTCCATCCCTGCAGCCAAGAGTACTTTAGCCTCCAGGACTGCATATATGTCCAGGATGATAGCAATGAGATTCCTTGCAAATCCTGTCATTAAAAGATAAATCTCTACACATGGATTTTAAAGTGAAAGAAAGAGCTCAGTAAAGACCACCTCTTCCAACAGTACTTTGCACAGGAGCCCCAAACCTCACCCTACAGACAGATCCCTTCACTGCCTAATATATTAACCAGAAACCTCTACTGCCAGCTCCTAAGGTCAGCTCTGGGTCAGGCTGCACTTGAAGCTTCACACAGCTCAGGAGACACTAGTAGGAAATCTTCATTTTTTTGTGCAACCGGTAAACATAGCATCCGAATATTGACTTTATGAGTCATCACACTGAGTTGTCAATCAAGCTGTATTCTGCAAAGGCATAGCCTTGTGCCTGTGGAAGGATGTCAGGCTTGTGGAATCAGTCTCAGCAAAGGGCTGAATCCATCTTGGCTGTTTGCCCTGAAGTCCTGCTGTTTGAACAAGAGGGAAAGCAGAAGGAGTAAAATGTATGATACAAAGTGTACTCAGCCTCCTACTAGCACAAAACTTTTTGGTCTGTGTTGCTGCATTTGTTTGATAGACATTTGATTCCTTCAGTTTCAGCAGCTGCTGAAAAACCTACTAAGAACTGCAGCTTCAATATGTTATGTTCTGCTGTATGTTCCTCTCAGATTTGAGTGGCGTTTCTTCCTGGTGATATTTGAGGTTGGATGGAGAGCTCAAAGTTTGAAGATGAAATAAAAAAAAACTTTCTACATTTGAATGTCAGCAGAAAACTACAGAAAGCAAAGGTTGCTGACTGCATCTTCTGTCAGCTTTTGCTTGACTCTCACTGAATAAAGGAAAAGTTGTTGATCTTAGACATAGCTGGTATACACCACTGCTTGCAGCTTACTTTTGCCTGTACCTCATGTACTCAGAACACAGCAGAGGTTAACGAGCTGGAGAAGCAGGGTACCTTGCACTGAAAACCACGTTAGCAAAACTGCTAAATGAGCCTCCTGGTACTGGGTGGGCCAGGAGCTCCCTCAGTAGCATGTAATGCATTTCACATTGGCACACCACGCCAGGAAATCCCATTTCCTCCCTTCAGAGAACCGAAGGACGCATTGCCAGCATGCTTGATTAAATGGCTTCTACTAAGGTCCCTTTTTATTTATTTATCAAGAAAAGGTTATCTAAGATACTACCTGGAAAGGTCTTAAACTAGGACTGTCATCACCACTTACCCCCAGCTTTTTACCATAAAACCCATCACTGTTAGGTTTAAACAGCAGCAGTTCAGCTTAATTCAGTTACTAGACGTGTCATGATAGAAATAAATAGTGATTTTGTTCATGTTTCTATTTAGACTAAGTGTGGTCCCTAGGCTTCTGGCAAGCTGTCAATATAGCCATCTGTTTTGTAAAGTTTATGGATCTCTCTGGAAATAGACAGCCCAAAGCTAAAGTACACTAAGGATTGTTTTTCTTTGAACCACCTGCTGTAGATGAAGAACAGTCACATTTCAAAAGGACATGGGCTTTAAGCCCCATGTATGCTCAAAGTCAGACCATCTTAAGGATGCAAAACTCACTTAATTTAATTTCATTTATATTTTCTCACAACTCAACTACAGCAACTTGCTTATAAATTTATTTTATATATTTTTCAAACACATACACATACTAATACAGATAAAATTAGACAGAAAGAGTAGGGGACCTGAAGTCCAGAGCTATATCACTTCAAGATCCTATAAAAACATCTGCTTCAAAGAGCCAATATATTCAGTAACAAGCATAGTACCTTAAGTATATAAACTAGTAAGCCATGATGAAGACAGAAGGTACCTGATACGAAATTCTGATAGCAGATGTGCAGTTTGCAGGTTATCAGTAAGAACAGATGTCATTCTTATGACCCATGAAGGGAGACAAAGCAATCAAACCATTACAAATTATTTGAAAATAAATGTGAGAGAAACATTTTTCATTGAATTTTTTTTAGTTGGACTCTTTCTTCTGTATTATGTTAATAGCGTGTTACACCTCAAATGCCTCCCTGATTTCAATATGGCTTACTCAATTCTAAAGCAACTGTATGCCATGTCAGTTGGAATTCTGTTACATATTTGGACATAAATAAACTAAGATGTGAATTGAACCATGTAGTACCATAAAAATATAGAGGACCCAGTAGTAATGGGCTTGGTCTTGCAATCTTGAAACAACTGGCCAGGGTGTGGCTGAATCTAGATTTAGTAGATATAGGAAATTTTTTGACCAACATGGCTGAAGCACTTAAAGCCTATTAGTCATTGCTTTTCCAAAATGTTTTTGGATTAATTTGTCATTGTTCTTAGTACATTATCTGCCTCTAGTATGCTTTAAATGTCAAGTAGCTGCTGTCAGGATGGAAGAAGTTGTGCTCAAGCTCTCTAAAGTAGAAGGGAAACCCCACCTAATGTAATTGCTTTACTGTAGTGCCAAAGCATGTCAGCAACACAGTGTTGATGTTCTTGAACCTGCAGATACAGAAGTGACTGGAATGGAATTTTATTTTAAAGGAAAGTACTTCTAACAGTGCCTGAGGATTGGAGATGGCCTTACACTAAGCCAGAAACCCAAGTGATGAGAGCCAAAATGACAGTTTCATTGGCTACTGTCTTAAAATTGAGACATACAAGGAGTACAACTGGTAATACAAATTCTAAGGAGACGTTTGTCTCCTTAATTCAATCAGCCTGGAGGCCCATAATCATGTACTTGTTATTGCTTTATTCTCTGCAGTGCTGGACCAGATGAGCTGCTGTGGTCCCTTCTGACTGTACCCATTCTGATTCAGTGAGTCTTTGATTCAGTGAGTGTGGAAAAGACAAAAATCAATGGAAGATTAGACCTTTGAATTCAATCATATAGCTGTCTGAAGCTATATTACTGCTGCACTGTTTTGCTTTGACCATTAGCTAGAGGACATAGAAAGGGCTCTGTTATGCCTCTCTGATGCAGCTGACTTGTGGGCTGTTTCAAATCCAATTGTAATCCATTGAAGATTTTCCAGTGGTTTTATTTTGTTTTGGTTTTTCTCTTGATCGAGTCCTGTGTGGACATGGGTTTCTACCACAAAAGGGAACGAGAATTCAAACTCCTTGTTCATGCATAATCTCTCCCTAGACTTATAGACTTTGATTTCTAATGCCATAAGGTAGAGAAAAAATGCTCAATTTCATTATATACATTTACAGAAAATAATGCTGAGTATTAATAGCACCATACGATCCTTATGAAATCCATACTCAGCAACCTCCAGCTGCTTATCTGAAGATATGGTAAACAAGCCTCTGCCACAGAAATTTTCATTTGATTGTTTATTTTCAGATATGATCTACTCTCCTATCCCATCCAGATATCAGGAATATCAAACCTCTGGCACAATGACAGCAAGCAGGCATGCTGGTGCAATAAATTATGAGCTCTCAACAGCAATTCAGGCTGGGTGGCAATATCAGACCATATAGGGCCAGATCTGCTATTGTTTTGTTTTTCATGATGGGTTTCAAGTCATCACGTCAACATTAATTCAGTCTTGATTAGAGTTCTGTTTCTTTCTTGGCCATTGTAGCCATTTCTTGGCTTTGTAGTTCTCCTGCTGATGTCAAATATTGGACTCCTACTACCCTGGAATTTAGGTCCCATTTGCAATTGTGAACTTTGCAGGTCTTCGATTCAGCCGTGTGTAGGGGGCGTAGTAAAACAGCGGGTAGTGGCTATTCATAACTTATTGAATCAAACTGCTGCCAAATACCTCTTCTGAATATATGGTTAGCCTGTTACTGCGTAGAAAATTACACTTCCCCCTGCTCTCGTTTGAAGTGTTTATTTGACATTACTCCACAGGCTACTATTCATTTAAGTATATTAGAATGGAAGAATAGGCAAAAGCAAGGGCTGAAAGTTAATCAGAAAATCATCCATTAAAATTGTCTCACTAAAAAGGCACAACATTTCAAGTCTTTTGTACTTATGCCACCTTGAAACTCACATCTGGAAAAGAAAGGTATTTTTTGCAAACAAATGTTTGCTGCTGATAGAAACAAACAGAAATGCTAAGACACAGAAATCAAAACTCTACTTCTGGCATCATTGAAAATGTACATGTTCCTGGTGTGTTACTCACATGGAACAGTTTACCAAATGTGTTTTTAAATGCTTTTCAAGGAGTCTGAGAGATGGTTCAGGATCTCAGATTTCCTAACTAAGCATACAAAGTGGATTTTCGAATCCTTTTATAAAAAGTTAGAAATGCAGATGAGCAAATAAATTGCCAGCCATAACTTGGAAAAGAAAATACAATATGCTATTCACTAACAAGCCTATACAATGCCTATATAACTCCTATATAACTTTGAAATCCTGAGCTTATAGAAATATCCTAAATTAAAATAATTTGGTTGATATTATCGTGAAAGCTAAAGAGTCCAAACTTCAACACATTTAAGTTTTCTCAACCAGGCAAACAGTGATAAATCCAAGGGCCTTATTTCCACCCATTTTGTTTAGGTAAAAGGCTTTTTTCAGATTGAATTATTCATGCAATGACTTATTTCATTATAGGCTCTTAATTCACAATATATCATTGATTATATATTTATTATATACTCTTAGTATTACCTAGATGTCTGGATAAGAAGCTATAAAGTTAGTATGCTTTCACTATAGCAAGCTGGCTGTCATGTTGTGAAGAGATTTGTTTTACACAAGGATGAGGAGACAAAAAAAGAGGCAATGAATGCAGTGGGCTCCTTTAGTTGTCCAGCTGATAAGTGAACAATCTGAAAGGACACACTTGGTGCATTGGGGATATTGATGTGCTTTCAACCTTTTGCTATCACAGAGCAATCATAATTTATTTCAATATTAGTAATTTTTTTCAATACTGATACGTTATTCAGCCCATTCAGATCATAAGATGAAATCTACACTCTTTTTACTGAAAATGAGTATGTAAATAGGGCCCACAATGAACAGTTTGACTGAAATGTAGCTGACTCCATCTAATACAATTATGGTCATTAAAGCAAACTCTTGTAGTACAAGTATGAACTCATTGTTTTCCTTATTTTACACATTTAAGGCCACTCTGTATCAGCTACCTTGTGTTTCTATCAACTTTTTTGCAACTATTATACTTTCTGCTTCTCCATGACTGTTTTGTAGAGCCGATTAGAGAAACAGCAAGTTGATTTTTGGTATTTGTAGGGCTTTTACTATTGGCACTGTTGCAAGCATGCCTTTCACCATCTATTGCTCTATCTCATCAATTGTTCAAGTTTACTAAACAAAAGGGCAATAGGGGTGGAATAACTCCATCTCCATTTATGAACTGTGATTCCTCTTTTTTGTGGTTAGTGTGTGACTAGACAGATGAGTAGAAGAGCTGCAGCTCTGCAGTGGACAAACATAATTTCCAGCTTGGACAAGAAGTGACATTTTAATGAACACATGTGCAACCTTGATAAAGCAAATGAAATCATAACTGCATCTTGCTTATACGAGTAGGCTTCAAAGAGCTGTGTTAGTCACTCCAGTTGTCTCATAGTCATTACAAGTAGTGGTCATGGCACAGGCCACAGCATGTTTTCTACTCTAGAAAATGATGTAGGCTCAAAAGCTTGAATTCACTATGACTAAGCAGTGTATGCATTGAATTACTCACAGTGAACTCAATTATAAATGAAATAAATTTTATCCTCTAGGTTCAACTGAAGAAAAACTACAAGTACTTTAATTTATTCCATCAACCAAGCATAATCTCAAGCAGAAGTATCTGGTCCACTAAGCCACTTAGACATATTTATTATTCCTGTTCCTGCAGTAAATCACCTTGACTTCAAAAGGGAGGGAAGGTGAGACTGGCAGACACAACAATGAGGGTCTTGCTGTCATATCATCTTTTTTGCAGATGTTATAATCTTATAAACTAAAATAAAGCTCAAAACAACTGAGTAACTAGTTTTTATGAAGCACAGCCTAATTTATTCGACAACATAAATTTTCTGCAAGTTTTGCAGAAATATAGGTGGCCCAAACCCAGATTTATGGCTCTTCTTTCATGCAGTGTTCTATTGTAGACTTTTAAGCAGTGTCAGCTGCCAGTGTGATGTGTGCAACACTGACTGAACTGTGTTGCAAGGGGAGTTCACTCCTTGCAGGCTCTCTGAAAGCCTGCTAACCAAGCACATGTGGCATGGCTCTTTCTGCTTGCCTCTTTACTCATGAGTAAATAAAGGACATCTGAACTACAAGTTTGGGGTGCAACCCTGGACTCAATGAATTGAAAGGTAAAATTCACATGGACTAGAGTGGAGGCAGGATTCCTCTCTCCTAATATCTTTCTCCACTTCAATAACAGCAATGTCCCCTTTTTGAGGACAGATTTAGCCCAGATCCTTTTTGCAACTATCAGTTAGAAGCATCAGGTTCTTATCATTAGAGACATGACCACACAAGTTATGATGCAAAGTCAGAGCACATCTGCTACATGATGTTATCATCCCACATGCTCATTTTTCACCGTTAGTAAATAAAATAAAATATTTTATTCCTTGCTGGAAAATTGGTATTTTTTTATTGACTCAGAGAGTGTAAATGGGCTGGTATCATGAGCTTACTGATTTTCTACAGCTAGTACTACTGCATGGTAGTAAGAGAATGCCTGTAGATTATTATTATTATAGTGTATCTGATGTGTTGCAAATTTATATTGTTACTAAAGTGTAACATTTTCATTTGCTCAAAAATCCTGAATTCATACTACTTTGTAAGACTTCTAATTCTATTTTATAAAATATTGGTATCTATGTAGTTATAAACCTTTACCTTTTTTTTAAAGTGATTTATTTTTGACTTGGAAATCTGTTATCAACTATATATCCAGTTGTATTCAAGTGAAGTTCTTGTTCACAAAAAAATTTCTAATATTTTCAGTGACACTTTTCTGATGAAAATGGAGTACATTTACAGCACAAAGAAAGCTCACTCCTACCAGATAGCTAGTGGAATATGACAAAAGAAATAACCTTAAACAAGACAGAAACTGAGAAACAAGACAAAGGAAACAGGTACTAGAATATTTCATTTAGTGACTCTATGACAAGTCCATCATAGACCATTATTTATAGGTCACTTTCCTGTCAGCTGTAGGATTCCTGTCCCTAATCATGAGAGTCAACACAGACTTCCGAATAAAAACTTCCAACATGATAGAGATAATTCCAAGAAAGACAAACTATACTTATGACTATGATTTACTTCCTCTCTTACATTAAAAATGATGAGCTACCTCTATAATAGTTCCTTGTCATTAATACTGCTGTTTTCTGTTGTCACAGACATCACAAAAAAACATTTCTTCAGCAAGATCTTGAGCCTTGCCAAAGCTGCAATTCAAGTCTGCAAGAAGCTTAAAGAAACGATATGGTTAAATATATAATTTTGTTAAAATACCTTGTTTCTAATCTATGCCAGGATTATTTACCTCTCCCATTAGTTTTTGGTCTTCAACACATATGTATTTCATTTGCCCTTCTTCTATCCTTGTTGGAATTAAAAGAGAAAAAATATCTTTCTTTTGTTCCTGGTTTTGTTTGATGTGAAGATACTTGAAAAATAGCAGGGTGTCTATGGGAATATGGTCCAAGCAAACTGGCTCACACTTCTGTTCTGGTATAAAGTTACACAAAGAGGGCTTGGGCTGTGTGGCAGGTCTGGAAAGAACTTTTGTTCTAGTTTTTGGGCAGAAAACCGAAAACATCCTAGGTCAGCCTGAAACAAACTAACAAACAGAAAAATCCTTTTTTTCCCCAGACAGGCAAAAAATAGTGTAACATCCTAACAAGGGCAATCCAGAACCTTCCACCTACACACAACAAAGGTGGCATTTAAAACTTACTTTGAAAAATAAAAGAAGAAATTGAAAGATGAAAACCAGATGCCTATAAACCAAATCAAGAAGCTGGACAACCTCTCCCTCGTCTAAATGAAAGGCAAGTTTTGCCACTTTCTCTGGTTGGTTATACTGCACTCTGATTTTCAACCTCAAATGGCTTTTAAGTGTCCACTTTCCTGTGTACACAAGCAATACTGCAGGACTGATACAGATTGCCTCTAAAATATGAATTATCCAACTATTATGTTGCTCATAAAGAACAGTAAAAATTTTATTTCATTATTTTCTCTGAGCTAGAGCAATGTGAAGAGAGCAACCTTTCTACTTTCAGGGAAAGCCCTCAAAAATATGACACTATCTAGGGGGCAGCATACCTGAATTAGTACATTTTTTAATATATGTACAAGCTCATTATAGTTAGACAGCAGGGAGAAAGATGAAAAAAGAGACAAAGTAAAAAAGTGCCATTTAGTTCTGACATTTCAGAAAAAGGAATCTGCCAGCAAACTTGCATTAGGATTTCTTAATTATTTCTTTGTTCACTTGCTCCTTGTTGTCTCACTTTAGATTTGGACTTGGGCAATGTGCCTTTGGTTACAATATGTTTCCTCCTACTGTGACAGCAAGTCCAGGTCACTGAGAAAACTTATCTTCTGACCGTGCTCTGATGACTATTTTGCATGACTTCTGAAAAAAACTCACTCCTAAGACTCTCTAATTACAAACAGAAAAACTCAACAGAAAATCTACAACTCTGAACAATCTACATTGATAGTCAATAATATTTTTAAAAATTCTAATTAATGTCTGAATGCAGAGATTCACAATGTTGTTGCTTTAAAAGCACTTGAGAAGAAAATAAATTTACACAGTGAAATAAACCATGCAGAAGTTTTTATACTAAGCTTCAGAGTAAAGATCTTTTATGTTTACTATCCTCTATAAATTCTGTAACAAGCATTCTGTAAAACAAAGCCAAAAGCCCGTTTAAGGAAATGTACTGCTTCCATATGACAGTGTTATGTTGGTGAAAAACCCAGATGTTCTGACACAACATCAAACAACCCTGCTAACTTCTCTTCTAAGTGCCCTGTAAACTCCCTCTTGCAAGCTGAATAACTTCTGAAAGCCTTTGCAGTAGAAGGACCCTTGCATGAAAATGCTCATGTTCAGATCAATATTAATTCAATTCATTACTTAAAAAAAAAACCCCACATGTAAAAGCCTAAGCATTACAGAATTGTAATATATATTAGAAACTATGAGGCAGCTCTTTATGTTTTAACCAAATAACTGGATAAAAGTAAAAAAAAAAAAAGGAAATTAATAGATTCCTTGAATGAAGACAGTCAGCTTTAGTGCTCACCATCATCTTTGTGATAAAGCAACTGAGACTTATGTCTTGAAAACTGCTGGTAGACCTCTACCTTCTGACAAATAAATGTTATTAGACTAAGTAAAGAAATTGTCAGGTGTTGCCAAATAGTTAATTTTTGACAGTAGCAAAACAATGCAGCAAAACAATGAATTAATGTAAGCTAGCAATTTTTATTCACAGATCTGGATTGGTCAGAGGCAACAGGAGAAATGGATCTTAACTTAGCAGGCACCTTTTAAAAACAAGTATCCAGACCCAGTTCTGCTGACTGAATGTTGTGCCTTTGCTACTGGGGAAGTCTCTTTCACTTACAGAATGTGGTTTAACTCTACCCAAATGAAAGTATAACTATCCAAAACACATTTATATTCACAAGAGTTGTTATACCATGCATTCTTAGTAAATATTTGTTTGGAAAAAGAGATCTAACTCACATGTGAAGTGGTTTCATGATTAAAAATAAGACCCAAGTGTTGTTTTTAGTTTTTCCTCAAAGATGGCCCTACAGAGATCCAATGCTCATAATACACATAAAAAAGTGACAGAAATTGACAAAGTTTATTCAGGAGAAGGGTTTGACCACACAAGAATTTGAACATAACAATAGCCACTTGTTTATTTGAAAATATTAATTTCAAATGTTGTCTGTAGTAATCACTAAAAGAAAAATCCCATTTAGCCATCAAAGGCCATAATGAAAAACAATCATGCAGAACATGGATGTTCTACATCTGGGTTCAGTTTTCTCTGCAAATCACACTAGATAGAAGTTCTTTTTAAATAAAAGGCAGGATTTATCTATGTTGTCTCAGGAGTTATTAATTCATAAAGTGATAATTTCAAATGAGGCTTTCCATCAAAATCTCTTATTGGAAGTTGGAAACAGGTGATTCAACCAGAACAAATTAATTTTAATTAACTTTAAATAACTTAATTTTAATTAATTTTGCTATCCAAGATTTACCATATATAATGTGTATTTTGTAAAATATCTTCACCACTTACAAATTCAAGCACTTGAAAAGATGTACCAAGTATCATGGAATTATCCCTGGAAATGTGCTATCATGTAAAATAATTACCCATGATGGCTGAATTATTTTCCAGTAGAGCTCTACGTGCTGGAAAACAGTGTGCATTGTGTGCCAGTTTTCATAATAACACACTGTCTCCTGAAACGTAGAGAAGGTCTGAGCTCACAAAATAGGACATTCCTAATCACCTCCATCTCCAAGGCAAGGCAACAAGAATAAGTCCCTGAGGTGAGAGCAAGACAAGACCTTTCTGTTCCAATTGCCCTTCTATATCAATCTGTCAGAGAGGAAAAATTTAGTATTTTCTGACCTACATTCTAAGGTCCACAGTTTTACTTAGACAATAACTTAAAATCATGGATTTGCACTCAGGAATATGCTGTAATTTAATTAAAATTTGTCATCTCTTATAGGAATTACTTGTTTATGTGATATTAGATCAAATGAGCTAAACACCTAAAACATTGAGACACAATCTCTCTGCAGCCAGTTTTAAAATCTCTGTAAAAATTCTACCTAGCTGATCTTTGCTTACAACACAGAGACTCAGCTTCTGAACTGAAACACAAAAAAATCCCCACAAATAGTTTTGTAATGGGCATCTACTCACCAGCCTTGCCCATGACTGCTATAGAATACATCTGTGATCAATGTTGGGATTCTAGTGCAGAGTGCTACAAATTTCAAGAGAAAAATAGAGAAAGAAGAAAAATAGTAGCATCTTCCGTAGCCTAGATTGGATGTTTGATTGAAATTAACAAAACAATAAAATAAAATCTCTTGCCTGTCTATCCTTCTAATTAAGTTTATTATGATACCAGGCTGAAAGAAATTTCTGAGGAAAAAAATTTCATTGGCTAGGAACACATATGCAGAGTCCTTGAGACCATCAGAACGACAGGAGAGCACAGCTGGGAGAAATGGCCCAGCAAAGCAAAGATGTTCTAAAAATTATTATGTGCAAATAGCAGCCTGAAGAGTTTATAGAAAAAAGGCAAAAATTGAGATGCTCTAGACAAATAATGGAGAAAGGGACAAGCAATATATTCTGCAGGTAGAAGGCAAGTAATTAGCAATGAAAATATTAGAGGTATTCTATGCTTAATGATTACTTATTTTAGTGGTTGGGGTGATTTTCTGGTTTGGGCTTTTTTCATCTAGTGTACTTCATTAGCCTGTTTTAGGGGCTTTGTTGCAATTAGCTCTGCAAGAAAGAAGTTTCCTACTTTATGCCTTTTGTTCCCAGAGAATTCCTCCTTCTAGCTCTTTCTGATCCAATTCATATTGAGGTCACTTTCTCAGAAGAAAAATGTTGAGTTCCTAATGCTAAATGGAAAGCCTAATGACTTCATTAAATTATTCATAATGGCTTAAACTTCCTTTTAAAGTTAGAAATATGTTTTTAAGTCCTGAAAGTACTGATTGGTAGCCTAGTAGAAAATAAACCGCAGTCCTGTTGCAACAGGTATTTTGCAGGAGAACTGCTACTGATTTTATTCTATGTCCTAAATACAAAAGAGCTTAGAGACAAAATAAACTATTTCCCACATAAGTTTAATTTATACAGAGTATCTCTATTCAGTAAGAGATAAGGAATATCTAAATAAAACATCAGTTTAACAAGTTTTTTTCCAGACACATCTTATTTAAATTTAAATTTTATACTGATTTAAAATAACAACTTGTGTGCAAAACAAATGTTTTCATCTGGGCATCAGTGACAATTTAATGGTCCCCTTGGGTTTGCTAATAAAGACAGCAGCTTTCTGTTCCTGGTTGGTTTTTTTTGTTTGTTTGTTTTTGTTTTTATTTTTTACTGGATCAAAGCCAGGTTTAGGGTTTTTTTTTTAAGAAATTGTGGTGTTTTTCCTTGTTCTGTAGCAAAAATTTCCTCATCTGGGACAAAAAGCCACAACAAATGTTGTATACATTAGTGTCAAATTCAAGGGCAAATACACAAGATAAAATTGATAAAATAATAATGTGTGTAAAACCATCAAAGCTAAGCAGCAGTGAAGATAGCACAGAAAGTCTTAATAATTCCATGCCTGTGCCATATTAAGATATTCACAGCAAGCTGCAAAGAATTTCTAGTTATAAAGCAAACAAAGGTTCAAGACGTGATGTGTTCCCAGCCACACTATAGGGGGAACTTTTTGTTCTGTTGCAGTTCAGGAATAAAACCCAGCTTTCAGCTGGAGCAGAGATCTCATGGGCTTCAGAAGGAATTGTACCTGTTAATGCCAAAGCTTCCTATGGCCAGGGACGTGAGCGCGTCAGAGAAGCAATTGTAACTATGAATTAAACCACCCAGGGGAACCACAGCTGAGCGTGTTGGGCAGGAAGGGACTCTGCTGGAAAGTTCTTAAAGTGAAATACTAAACCAGCTAAATCGTACCACTTGCTGCATTCTACAGTAGAATAGAAATAGAAAGATACCTTAGATAAAATAACTTCTTTCTTAAATAACCAACCAAACCTTTTCTTCTGTCAATGTGCTTCCAGACTTTAAAAAAAATCATATTTGCTTGTTTGAGCATACTTACTTTTATGAAAGCATATTATGTCTGAAGTCTTATCTAATAATTTGATAAGATTCCTATCTGCAGCAAAATGCTTTACAGTAGCTTTTACGTGGAGGAACACATCTCCTACAGCTGGAAAAGGCATTACTGCCTTCAGTGTTCCCATAGTCCAGCCCTATGTGCAGATCACAGGCACATCCATGCTGGTAATGTTTCTGTTTACAGGTAAATTTCTGACCTAGGAAGCTGGCCATGCTCAGGCAGGTCTCCTGCACCTATATTTTAGTATTTTATATTCCTCAATATGGTATCTTCAGCAACAGAGTTCCTGTAAGCATTTCCCAAGTTCAACCAAATAATACTCCTTCAGATACTCATGTTCTTCTGCCCGACAACTTTCTACATCTTACCTATGATGAAGCAGTGGCACATAACACCATACTGTATAAAACATGTGACTGGCACAATACAGAAATGACAATTACCTGTGAGTGCAGCTGCAAGGTGCCTTGGAAGCATTCCAAAATCATAACCAACCACAAATCCTACCTGAGTAAGCAGCGATTTTCAAGCCACCCACAAAGCACAAGGCTCCTCTATAGGTAAGAGGCCATGGATCCATCATGCTCCCAGGGTCCACACAGAGCCAGCCAAAGCTGTGGATGGCACACAGCTGCCTGCACTGCATTACTGTCCCCTGTGAATGTTTACAAGCAAGGTAGAATATTCTCTTTAGGTTGCTTCTCTTCCATAACAGCAACTTTGAGGTCTTCTGCCTACCAGCTCATGCCACTCTCACTGTCCAATTTCATTCTTATTGTCACCATTAAAAGAGCTCTTCATAATCTTTTAATAACTGAATATAAATGGCTTTACCAGCTTATGCTTCTCAATATAGTGTCTTCACCTAAAATTTGTCATTTCTTTACCTCAGCAGAATACAGACAAAATTTTCAGACAAAATTAGGTGAAGAGCTATTTCAGTATTATTTCTGGAGATAAAGCTGAGCCATGAGGGATTACAGACTACATCTCAGTGGCTCAAAAAGACATGGTAGGCAGGCATGAAAAGAAACCTTTTACAGTAGAAATAAGGTTTAGCAGTAGTTCTTCATGCTGAATAGGGGGTCAATGGCAAGAACATACTATTATTATAAAAAATAGGAAGGTCAGGACCTAAGCACAAAATAGAAGGGATATTTCTGGCTGAAAGGTCTAGAAAATGGACAGGAGAGTCCTGTGGCATGGATATTTCTAAAATGGTTTTGTTTTATTCAGTAACGTGACAAACATTTTTTTTTTCTTGACTGAGATGCAATAAATAGTACCAATGATCTTAGATCATATTTATTTCTCCTACAGGAGACTTCACTTGCAGTCTAACAACTCATGGAAGAAATTAACATAATTTGTGTAAAATGCTACCCCTAGAAAGGGTATTTCCCTGGGCTGAATCCAATAAAAACACACTGCTGTCTAAGCAGTGATATATTTGAGCCGCTGTATAGTGCACTGGGATATGTTTGATCACGGACTGTAAGGATGTTATGGCAAACCTTCAATTAAATACAGTGACTTCATCTCAATCTCGGCCAATTTAGCACTTCCACATATTTTATTAGGGGTTAGTGATCTGACATCTGCTAACTAGTTACAGTCCACTGGCCAATGGAAAGCAATGTCTCAGTTCTGAAATGATGTGAAATTCTCCAGCTTCAGACCAAATAAATTAAACTTCCCCACTCCCACCACTAAAATATTCCTAGAACAGAATAATAACTTAAAATGAAAATTATTGAAAGATGATCAAGTACAGAGAAGCTCATGAAACTGACCAACTCATCAGGCCCTCAACCACGTGAAGCATTATCCCTCAGTCGATAGGATAGCTATAACCATAAAATGTTTTGTAGTTGTCAATAAAATTTCCTTAGAATAACTTCACCTAAAAAAGAATGCTTGTTTATTGCCTTCCCCCCCCTCAAGACATTGATGGTAGATCTTTCAGAATCAATTTTTCTTATTTCCTAGTGACCTTTTGGGTGCTCATTCTTAAGCAGCCAAACTTGAGACATGTGCTTTAAACACCAACAGCCAATTGATCTCCATTTTACTGGAAAACACGGCTTTGAGTTATCAGGGTTGCTTGTAGCCTTAAAATCCATAAGGTCTGCTGTTCATTGTTCAGTCAGAGGCAGATTTTAAGGCTAAGTGAAATATAATACATGGGAAATCTTTTTCAATAACATGGATACAGTTATCTTCTTATCACCTTTTAAGTCTTAGTTTTATACTCAACCTGATCACATGTCAGACTGGTATGGTGGGGAATAACTGATAAAAAAAAATGGAATTTGTTAGGAGTTTAAAATTCCTCTCCCATAAAGATCAAGAATAATGCAGACATTTCTGACTGGGAGAAATGACCATCTATTTCATCCATGATATAAACACTTGAATTACATTAAACATGAATATTTAATGTAGAAGTGCCAGCAATTTATTGTTGAAGTAGTCATATATGTGCTTATTACTGACAGAAAGTTAGTGCAAAAAATAGTTGTGTAGTATTTCAAAGAGGTAGGCACACTTTTTCCTGGGACACCTGCACTGATAAATGAATTCTTACACTTGTGTATTGATTGTTGGACAGTCATCTGAGATTTAAGTGCTTGCTGAGATAAGCTGACATGTGAATCTGAGACTTTACATGTGCAATTCATTTATGTGGCCTCAAATTTTCAAGGGAGAATTATTGAGGGAAAAACTGCCTGAAAAACATTCTTCAAGCAATCATTTTAGTTCCTTGGGAATACATAAATGATACCATAATGTTCAGATATTATTGTTCAGATGGCCTAGAATTACTGATTCCGCATGAAAGGCTTTATAGTAAAGAGAAGAGTTATTGTCTGTCTGACCTAGAAGCAGAAGCTCCCTTAAACTGAATAGATTTTTAAAATTCTCTTTTACCAAGTTACACAAACACAGATTATTTGGCTTCTGGATACTGAATGACAGCCAAAGAACACTGTACTCAGGGACTACAGTGTGGGGTGGAATTAAAGTATACAGAACACAGCTCTTGCACTGTGGTGGAGCTAGCTCTGCACGGGAAGATGGCCCTGGTGAATTTTGCAGGAACACATAAGGCTTACTTGTATTGAAATTCTGTGAAAGATGTTGCCATTTTTTGCATGAGTTTTAGGACTGCCTTCAACTTTTGATCCATATGTCTTAAAAATCAAAAAAATCCAAAATCCATTTTGGAAGGGCCAAAAATGTCAGTAACATTTCCATTTCCAAATGTCTTCAGGGAGACTTCTTCCTAGTCAAAACTAAGCACAACATAAGTGGTCAATATTGATCACTGCACATTCATTTGCTATTTAAGTTCCTAACAATATGCTATATTTCTAATACTCTACATTGCAACACCTAACTGTGGACAGAATTTTGTTAAGACTAGGCATGAGGTAACTTTAGAAACAAAACTAAAAAAAAAAATATGGTCAGGCTAAATGATCAAAATAACTCCATGATAAACAAAATAGAGACGTCCCTAATTCCTCTGAGAAAATAATTTGCTTCTTGTGAAACAAAATAAGAAACTGGAAAAGCTTTTCTCATCTCAACTAAGCAGCTAACACCACTTGAAAAGCTCTACCAATTGTCAGTACACCACATTAATAGACTGCTTAAAAAGAGACATGGACAAGTTACACAGCTCCTTGTGGTCTTCTCTTGTCAGAAAAAGAAGTGTGTCTTCAAAATTTTTGAGAGTGTCTGGCAGAAATTAATTTCAATTATTTATCTCTTTGTTGTGTCTAGCTATGAAGCCAAATATAATTTATTTCATGGTTCATAAGCCATTGCTCAGCTAAATTCTCCATCATAGAAGTAATTTAATTACTCGGGTGTTCTAAGTTACAACAGATTTAATTTTACTGTGAGGTTCTTCAGTGGTAACAAGAATTAAACCTGTTCATAGCTGATAGTGACAGGCACTAAATGTAGGTCAGATCAGCAGCAGGGATAGATTTCCATAACTTAATTGATATAAATGGAGCTACCTTACTGAGTGGTCATTGCTGAGTACTTTCTGGTCTTTGAAGAATTGAACGTAGCAACAATGACAAGGTGACCAAGTTAATCTCATACCTTATGACCTTAAAACGGCTCCTATTCATCTACAACTCATTCAGTTATTGCAAAACTATTTAGAAAACACTTGCAAATTTTTAAGCTGGTACTGCTTTTCAAACAACTGTCTGCAAGAAACTCCAAAACATTTGAAATAGAAATGTTCAAATATCAGACTCTTGAATTTGTGTTGTACTCCCATTGCTTTGGTACTAGCTACAAGAAAATGAATAATGTTCCTATTTTCTCCTTCCCTTTCCCTTTGTCTTTTCAAAATCTTTCCATACTTTCAGTATACAATGGCAAAGTTTCAAAGTTGATTTTTTTCCACTTTTTCCCATAATTAATTTTCTAAGCTTGGCAAAGACTTGAAAAGTCAAAATAAAAGGCAACATATACACAACAGTCCCAGATGACATAATTCCTTCTTCTTTTAATGAAGGAAGGAAGGGAAAATAAAAGTTAAGTGAAAACACAGAGCTTTAAAAAAATTATGTACATTCTGCATTTTCCCATTAAAAATAGAATGAAAAGTAGTATTTATCAAGATATTTTCAAAAAATAAGCCTCTACTATTCAATTAAAAAAAGGCAATTCCTTTTTCAGGTATATCTAATCTAGCCTGTATTATTATTATCTATTCCTATCAGGAAAATATTCCTGAGTTGCTGTGAAATCCAACTACATACACCAACAAAATTGAAAATTATGTCTATATCAGTGTCAAAATGCAGTGGTGATCTGTGAAGATACTAGACAGTTAGGTAGTTGATCAAACAGTGCTTGATCCCCTCACCATTTGAATTTTAGTTCTCACTTGCTTAACTAATTAGAAGATGAAAGAAGACCAAGTAATATTTCCTTAACTCCAACAGAAAGAATTTTTTTTCCTTCTAGTTGTACATTAAATATTCCCTATTTTAATTCTAAGGGCAGCACTTTTATGACTCTTCCTGAATTTTAGGCACTTGCCTCAGTTGCTCTACTGGCAATTAAGAAAGTCCCCATTCTTTGGCTTGGAAAGTGAGCACAGTCCATCTGCCAGGCATTTGAATTTCTGGTGCCGAAAGCCATCATGCCTTTTACAGGAATCCAATATAGAAATTCTGTTTGTGACCAGTATACACTGCAATGAAAGGTTTATACTGGGATTTGTTCAAAAGTGAGCTCGGGGAATTTTGACACTTCATCTGTGACACCACATATGGATGTGTCACTTGTATACCATTACAGATGCATTATGTTTTGTTTGAACATCACAAGTACCCAAGTGTGTATAAACAAAAAATTATATATGTCCTGCCCTAAAGGCCTAGTAGCATAGATAATTTTTGGTGTAAATCATTTCAATTTGTCAAGGTATTAGTAAAGCAGTTGAGGAAAAAAGCATTTATAGTCATCATATGAGTTAATAAGAGAATTACCAAGAAAAGCAAAAGACTGTTCTATCTTTCCAGTCTAGACCCAGCTTGAAGCAACATTACTTTTTCTTTCTGTCCAGAATTCTCTCACTAAAAATGAGAACTGTATTAAAAGAAGACAGCACTTGCCTCCAGATTTTAATTAAAAAACAGTTATTGCTATAGTACACAGTCATCGCCATCTCTGGAACTATTTATACAGATTGGAAGAGGAACGGTATATCCAGCACTTCTGCTTAAACATTTATCAAATGATGAGCTAAATACCTAACAACATGCTTGTCTTCCCTGTAGCAGATGTGGGGAAAATTGTGTTCTCCAAATGCTTGAGTGTGAGCTAGAGAGGAGACTCAGCAGTCCCAGCAGGCTGCTGTAAAAGAGACTGAAGCTTTTGTCTGTGGCAGTGCTTAACTCATTCTGCAAATGAAAACAGTAACATTCTCAACACAGAAATGTTGAGACCTTCACCAGCCATTTCTAAGCACAGCAGCAAAATCTGGCGATGACAGCTCTAAATTCTCTGACAGAATGTTGCCCTAAACAAAAATGCTACTTGAAAATTAACTACCTCCCAGGAATATGTCTTTCCAACAAAATTTCTGTGAAATACAGGCAGGTCTGATCATAAATGTACCTGGTTTTCTTCTAGATTACCTGCTGACCTTTTTGTGCATATGTGTATAATTCAGGAAATTGTGAATCTGGATCTGAATTAACCTAGAATCCCAGGCCATTTTCAAAATGACTGAGAGTGCTTAAAATCCATCCCAATAGATTTAAAAAAAAAAAAAACCCTAATTCATATGTTAAAAAATCTGAAATGTAGCTGTTGTAGAAATCCTTGTGCCTGGAAGACTTCAACTACAGGCTCTCAGCATACTAAAGACCTCAGAGAGATATAACAGTTGCCTTCAAAATTTGTTCATGCTTCAGTGCATTATAAATGCCCCTCATTACTC
Source organism: Chloebia gouldiae (assembly GCA_003676055.1). NCBI lineage: Eukaryota > Metazoa > Chordata > Aves > Passeriformes > Passeridae > Chloebia > Chloebia gouldiae. The sequence continues at coordinate 10,479,991 of QUSF01000005.1, read as the reverse complement.
AAAATAACAATATAGCAGAGGTTTTCAGGCATAAATCCAGATTGAAGTTGCAATAAAAAGTAATGTTTGCATAATACTCTGTCAATTCTTGATAAGGGCATTTCTTAGGGATTCTTGACAGTGTGTAGGAACAGAAATATGAGATTGGTTCAATGCACATTTTATTTTTAATCATTGGCCAACTATAAAGCTATTTTATACGTGCAATATATCACAGCTCTTGTCTGTATAGATGATCCTGTCCTGTTTACATTAGAAAAAGTTATACAGTGCACTTGAATGTGCAGCAAGACAAAAATAAAAGGATCAATATTATAATTTCCCACAGATTTATAAGGATTTAAAAGTAATAGTTCTTTCAAAACTGGAACAGACTTTAATAGCTTAGAGCAAAATGCCTACATGTTATTTGAAACCTTGCTGGTTTGTGAATATTGATCCAATATAATTTTTGTATGTGCTTCTACGAATAATTTATAAATGCCTCAAGCAACAGCTAGATGCTTCTGATGAATTAAAATAAGACTGTGAAATATATTTTAAATTGATTGGGTACTGAAGTACAAGGTTAGCTCCAAGTGTGTTCAAAGCTTGGGAATACACAAATACAGAAAGCATCACAGAATATTCATTTCACCCGTGATATTGTTAAAAATGTGGTAGCAAGGAGTCTAAATAGGTTAAGATGTGAATGAGGGGTTTTGAAACCACTTGCCTCTCTTTAGGAATGCAAGGACAAAGCGTGCAGATACAAGTCCCAAGAGCAACTTTCAGTGATGCAATGATGAGATCTGCATCGGTAGTGATGACAGCAGAACCTGCCTTAAGTGAGCATGCTTTATAAAATTAAATACTTCAATAAACCCCAAAAGACTCACAGCATTTTAAGCACTTCTGCACTGGTCAAAACACAGAGGGACAGATTTACTAAACATTGGAAGTGGGAGTGCCTGCCCTGGCCTAGATACTTTGAGTATATCTGCACTGCACAATGCTATATGATGGGAGATTCCCTGAGCCATTTTGGTACCAGGAGAATATTCTGGTGTCCCTGCATGGCCCATATGACAGCCAGCTACCTCTGTCTGGCTGCCCACAGGCATTGCTAAACTCCTGTGCTGTGCTCGGGGACCAAATGCTTATGTCAAGCTGATTTTCATTATATTTGTTCCAGTTTAAGACAAAATGGCAGGTGAAAATCAGTTCAGTAACCTAACAACTATGAAATTTTCCTAACAATCTGATGCAAAACAAAAAGAATCAGGCAGAATCCTCCAAGTGCTGACCTGAACCACTGTTCAGCTGCTGCCTGTGCCTGCATTTGCTGAGCTGCTGTAGTAGCTTTGAGCTGCATTTACACTGCCACGGTAGAGTATCACTTGCACATCTCCACAGCCACCCAATGTGTTTGTATTCCTTTTTGTCTGGACTCCACTCTAAGGAGAAATACAGAGGTAGCACGTTAGGGAAATGCAGGTGCTACTAAGATGTGCTGGTGTCTTAAACATACAGATGTCAACACAACCTGCAATTTCTTTTTCCACAACCTGCCCAAAATTAATATGTCAGTGTGTCTTAAAACATGCTGTGTCCTTCATTTTCCAGCTCAATAGAACACATCCAAAAGAGCCATCCACCAGGCTCCTTCCCCTCATACACACTGCTATCATGGCTGTCAGGGACCAGAATCCTGCACCTGAGGCCCTACCTGCATCTATAGGTTTCCTTCTAGGAACATTTCCAAGTGGCAAAATGAGAAGACATCAGCAGAGCTGACACACACAGACTATTTCCCTATATATAGACCCCAGTGCAAGTCTGAAGCTGAAAGCCACATGGAGGCCAAGGTGTATCAGCCAGCAGTGGGGTACAGCTCAAAACTTCCAAGAATTCTTGTGGTGGAGATGTAGCTTGTCATAATTTATGAGAATTTGTGCTGAGGCCAACATCAGGGCCTGGAAGACAGATCTCTCTGGGTATTTCACCACTGAATCAGAAAATACATTTTTCAATTGTTAGAAAGTCACCTTCCTGTCATTCCACTCCTCTGAAACAATTTATGAGAAAGCTGATGGCCAAAAGCACCAGAGCCAATAAGGTCAATAAGACCCTGTGCTTATGAAACGAGGCTCTCAGGGACTCCCTGGGCTGTCCCACAGCCTTGTCAGTCTCTGCAGGGAGCAGAACCTGAAGACACACACCTCAAACACATCCTTGAGCCCTCACTGTCCTGGTCAGCCCACTGAAGGCAGGCACTGCCCAGTCCTGGCCCAGCAGAGGTGCAGATAAGGATCTCCACTGCTGCTCTGGGACCACAGGAACCAGGCCAGGAAGGGGTATATTTCTTGCTTGTCATACAAAAGGACACTGCTTTTCACTGTGTGCTATCATCCCTTATGAGGGAAGGTACAACGAGAAAATTGTTCCTCTCATAACTTCCATTTTACTAACACTTTTCTATGAATGGCCTCCTCATTGACTTGGAAAGTAAATTTACTAAGTTTTCACATTTGATCTTAACTATTTTGAATTTTATTTTAAAGAAGAATAAAAAAAAGAGTAGGAAAATCAGTATCACTCCCTTTTACTGAGAGTGGGTTTTAGACAATAAAATTTCAAGCAAAATGAAAACTTATATCTATAAAATTATAATAATAATAATCAGACCTGTGTAGGTACAAATACAAATTGAATCAGGAGACATGGTATTTCAGATCCCAAACACTTGGTTTTAATTGTAAATAATAGAAGAGTCATGCATGGCTTGGTGCAAAAGGATCTATTACAGATGAATTTTTAAAACCCTAACAGCTAAATTATGTGTAAAGGAAATTTTGACAGGATATAGTTAGCCAATGAACTTTTTCTACACCCATCAGCCAAAATCACTATTGGCCACACAGTTTGCCAAAATGATTAAAGAATATGCCAATAGTAACAGATTGAGTAGGGCTAGAAACCATTACTATGCCCTGTCTGATGTTCTGAATGCACATTAAAAGACTAATCAACTTAAAAAACAGTAAATATTCATCTTTTAAAGGTGCAATATCACACACATCTAACTGAAGTTTAACATTAATTTTAATTTCAGCAAGATTTCCACTAAAGAGATCACAGTTTGACAAGGTCAGGTGTTATGACTGTGTATAGATTGCCACATATGCCTACCTTGTCTCTTTCTCCTCATGAGCCCTAACTTCTTCTACTCCCTAGCCACACTTTCCTGTGATGTATTGCTTCCTATTGTGCTCCAGAAACCTGCACTTCTCCCAGGACACTAGGTTTCTATATTCTAAAAATCAGAGCACATTTATAAGAAATGGATATAGAGCAAAGAATTCTGAATGTAACATCAGGGCAACTTAGCAGGTATTTCTCATTAGCAGCTTTAGAAAAATGGGAAGGGAAATACAATTTATGTTCAATATTTACTCCTAAATGAGCACCTTCTAATATATCTTCCATCTACCTTATATTTGTCCTGATAATCTCAGTAGAGAAAGAAGTGTGTTCAAAGAAGATAGTTTTGATTTCTCATAAAATTAACTGGGGTTTGATTTTTTTTTCTTAGATGTAAGGACACAGTTGAAGAGAAACATAGGATGGCAGCTCACAGGCCAGCTCCTGCATTGACTACATGTTTGAAAATAAGATTGGAAAGGGATTACTTCTAGACTCTCAGACAGGAGGTATTGTAATGGAGGGATCATGTTTCAACTGCATTCTTGTGTACATCCCTCCAGAGAGATCCATCCACCACCTGTAACGCTTGCTTAACCTTCAAGAACACAGAACTTCTTATCAATAACAGCTCCTGCAGAGCAAGCCCAGAGGCAGAAAAGGGATGTCTACTTCTGTGTTCTGAAAAACTCCCTGTGAGCTATTTACTGGCGCTGGTATCCAGGTAGGACTACTGCTCCAACAGGGCTAATTCCACAGCTGTGCAGAGGCTGCTGAGGAAAGTAGGGCAGCACGCACTAAATGTTGGTGTCTGCTTAGTGCTTGAGGTCATTTTCTTCTGCTTTGCAGGAGGGCTGGAGTGTTTCAATTAGCCAGCTTACTGTCCATGATAAGGAAATTTTAAAGACCATATGCTGTCAAAGCTACCAAGGACAGTCTGCAGTGACAGGTTGACCAGTGCCATTTATATTTAGGGGTTTTGAAGACGCCGTGCATCAGCCCTTGTATTATCAACCATGACTATTTGCACAAGTGCTCTTACTAAAACTCTACCTCCAAATTCACAATAGCAGCTAATAAATTAGTAACATAAAATCTGCATTATTTTTGGGTCTTTTCTACAGAGCATTGTTCCTATAAACATAGTTGTAAGCCATTCTCACAGAGGCTAACTTGAGAAAGAAAACAGGCACAAGTAATTACAGAAAAACATCTGAGAAAAGTGCCAAATGTTTTTGCAGCCCAACGTGCCAGTGTGAAGAAGGTATCAGAGAGGGAGGTGCTGCTGAAGGCATTTTGCTTCAGTTAGGGAAGAACACAGTTACTGATTAAAAATCTGTATAGCTGGGCTTCCATAATGGGAAAATCTGCACTGACCTTAATATTCAGGGACCAGAGTGCAGTGAACTTCTTCGGAGAGGTGGGGAGAAAAAATAAGAGCTCTAAAAAGGAGGTTCAGTGGAACATTTAGATTTTTTTTTTAACTAGAAGGCAGGACACAGTTTCTCATCTTCCTTTTCTTCTAATCAAGCAATACAACATTAAAGAAATAAAATTCAAAGTTGTACGAAGGGTTTTCATTATTTGTCTTTCTTGTTTTTCATTGTGTCTTCAGTAAAAATATTATATAAATCATACACTAAGCTTTTCTCTCAGAAGTGCTATTAAACGTGGTATGGTTAGGAAACACAGACACTCTGGTATTTCCACAGAAATAAATACATACTGAAGTAGTATCACAGAGCATTAGAAGGGATAAACTAATAGTTTAAGCAAGCTTCTGAATGTTTTTTGAGTTTGGGTCTCTTTTCCTCACCTAATCTGTGTCAATAATATTAACTAAAAACAGATCTACAAATATTTACCATGTAAAGCAGAAACACATGCAAGACACTTCAGAAAGCTCTGTTCAGCAATCCAATATTTGTTTTATTCAGTTCAACACCGATACACTGGGATCTGTGCCAAGGTTATGCATGTTGTTGAATGAATCCCAAAGTGTCCTTTTCCGCTATGTTTTGAATCCCCATTAGTATAGTTCACTGCAACAATAAACCTCACCCACTTCTCACCCTCTGGCTCCCTGTGGAGCAATACACACTTTGCTTAAGAACCTACATCTACACAGAAACACACTGATAATGCTTTCCCAGCAGAAGACTGGCAATCGTATCAGGCAAAAAATAATTAACACAAGTAATTTCAGATGAAAACAAGATTGCAAACACGTATAGCAGATAGGTTCTCTTGTTCAAAACACCAGCAAACCCATCATGTAGGTAGGACTGCTACCAAGAGGAAAATTTGATGCAATTAAAGTAACCTTGGGGAAACCCAAGGCTGATGAATTTTCGCAAGTTTCAGAAAACACAGGAGAAACCTATTTCATCAGTAGAACTGGATGGCTCTAGTAAGCATGATTGTACAAGCAGATTTCATCAGCACAGAGGCAAATCCTGCCTCTTTCACATAGAAATAAAAGCAGCAGAGCTGGTAGAGTAGATACACACATCCTCCATCAAGATGAAGATGTGTGTATCACATAGTCTATCTTGCACTCTTCTCACCACTAAGTACACACTAACTGATGGGCTGCCAAGTAGCCTGTGGGCAAGGATTACCCTCTCCCAGGACAGGCCATCCAGAAATCCTAAGGATTCTTGAATGTTACCAGTCCTGCGATAGCAGAATAGGTTCATGCTTGTTCCGCTCAAAAAATCTGCTCAGAGAGGTTTATTTGCCTGTTATAAATAAGGATGTGTCATCCACCCAGTATGTTTCCGTGTTATCCTCACTTATATTAATACATGGTACATTAAAAAATCTTCACCTGTTGATATAAAAATTAACTGTCATAAAACAAACACCCCACAAAATCTGCTTTCTTTATAATAAAGAGAAACTCCACCCTCACCTATACCTAACTTGCAACCCTGACTTTTTTTGTTCTTTCATTTGAGAACATATGAGCTCTGGTACTCTCATGCCCCTTGTGAGTTCATCATCCAATTACCTATCATCACCCAGTAGTGATTCACACCCTGAAGTTAGATTTAGTAGTTTGAAAATTCATTTCCAGCAAAGTTCAAATGAAACAGGTCAAAGGGACACATCACTGGTAACTCTGAGAGCACAGATGTTTAGCAGAGACAAGTTTAAATTTCATTCTGGCAATAGTTTAGCCTTTGAACTCACAAAGAGCGTAGTCTGTTTAGCAAGAGACTGTTCATGACAATTTCATTTTTATACATTTCTTTGAGTCAGGAATATTTAAAACAAGAGCAGAGTGGTTTTGTTTTTTAAAGTGAGAATTTTTTTTGCAAAATAATGGTGAAAATTAGTATTTTAGTCTGTGTGACATGTTCTATTGAGCAAATCAGATAAGGATGAAATAATTTAGTGATTTTTCTCTCTAAAAAATTAATACTAATACCCTTCCATGCATCTTAAGTCTGTGTTGTTACAAGACTTAAGTACCTGCTTATGCTTCTCAGCTAAAGAAATAAGTTTGAAACATGCCTTTGCCAGGAGACTGATAGAAAGTCATAAATTAGAACACAGAATAAAATATTAGTCACAGGGAATAATTTTACTATGCTAATACCATAAGTCAAGTGTTGAAGACACCCCTATAAAACTACAAAATTAAACTTTACTCTGACATATAACCTTATAAGTTCTACAGACCCTAACCCTAAATGTGTTATAACACCTACTCTCATCTTGTCTGCTCCTTCATCTGTGGCTAAGGAGCAGGGCCAGATTTGAGAGGACTGCATCTCATAGCAGAATATATGACACACAATTCTTTGGGGATTATGTCAGGTCTCTTTGAACATTATTCCCATTAACTGCAGCCCTCATTGAAATATTGCAGTGCTAAATTGCTTGTGAACTTCACTGAGCTCCTGTGGAGAAGAGTCATTAAAGATGCACCTTCAAGGACTGATACCAGTTAACGAAACAAGAGAAGCCAAAAATAAAGGGAAAATTGTCCTTGCCAGAGGAGCATTTAGTCCACTTTATAAATATTGACATCTTCAATAAGCTTAAATAAAAAACACAGGATCCTTCTACTATAGTTCTGCATGTCTAAAAGGTCTGGTTTGCATAACACAGTGAGTTTGCTATTACCTTTCTTTCTCCAATTTAAAGCATTATAATATCATGTACATGAGATCAAAAATAATATAACTTTATTTGAAAGTACTAATTTCATAGAAAAGTGCAAAAATTTTCACTTTTCCCACAATGTATAAGGAAAATATTGAGTGTATTTAGTGTATATACAAAAGAGATCCAAGATTGCATGATCTTTCTATTTTGCTGCAAATATACAATGAAAAAGATTAGCATGATTCACTTCCCCCCCCCAAAAAAAAATCAGGAGAGGATAAAGGACAGGATAATACCTCTTTCTCTAGCAACATAGCCAGAGGAAAGGGTACAATGTTCATCATTAACTTGGGTTTGAATCAAAGCAGTTAAAATATTGAAAGATAATATTCTCAGAAAGTAAATTCAAACTCTAAATCACTGAATAGTGGAGGACTACTACTAATAGAAGAAACAGCAATGTCTTATTACTCTAAAATCTGGAAATTGGAACACTTTCCTCACACGTGTATTGAGATATCTACTTTGGTCTCTATACTGCCTAAGAATTTAAAGGATATAAACATATCTTATGCTTTATGCCTCACCTTGTGAATGGCACTTAAGTTCCTTTGTGATTTCAGGCAAAAATTGAAACATCTGTTGGAAAAACATAAAGTAGTTTCAATATCTTCTATTTGGTTTTGATTTCACTCCAAAACTCTCTTCCACTAACAGAAATATTTTCTAACATCATGGAAAAGCACAACTCTAGTTTAGGGGATGGGAAGAAGGGGAAGGAGCGAAGGCAGGTTTGGCAAGTAAGGTTTGGTCAGTTGCTGAACAAAATACTATAAAATTACTAAGGTTTGGTCAGTTGCTGGATAAAATACTATAAAATTACTAAGGGGACAAAACTCTTAGCAAACAGACAAGGGATGCCAAAATAGGACAAGGGATGATTTTAAAACAAAGATGGGTTGGTTTAGAATAGGTGTAAGGAATACATTTTTCTACAGGGAGGGTGTTGAAACACTGGAATAGGTTCCCCAGAGAGGTGGTAGATGCCCATCCCTGGAAACATTCGTCTCGACAGTACTCTGAGAAACCTGATGGAGTTAAAGATAGCTCTTCTCACTACAGGGATTTTAGAACTTTAAAAGGTCCCTGCCAATGCAAACTATTCTATGATTTTGTTCTATGCTCTGAATGCAAATTTGTAGCCAGTAACAAATAAGCTAATGCATAACTTAGTGGCCCAGAGTAAAGTGACCAGGCAAAAAATTTCATTTGATATCTCAGTCTTTGGATTTTTATCAGAGAATACAGCAAGATTCCAGAAAGAAATCCTATGAGCTGGACAGGAGGGGATTTGATTCAGTGCTTTTGAAGATGGAGTCTGCTTTCATGAGTAGCTTTTCTACAGGAAACTATTTCAATCTGCTACTAATTGCAGTAAACATAGTATTTCTCTTCAGTTTTTGTTAAATGGCATCAGGTTGGCTGAAAGTGCAGCCAACACTTCTGTGTTGTTAAGGAGAGGTGGAAGTTAGATATTTTCTTAAGTTTCACGATTTTAGTGGTTAAACAAGGAAACACAGAGGTCTTGTGGTAATAGTTAATTCCTGACCAGTACTAATTTAACATGTATCTTATTTCACAAGATGTTAATGTAAACCTGAGAGTGCAATTATGCACTTTAAAATATTTTTCTTTAAATGAGATACTATTTAAACAAAGCAATATTAAACATCAAAATTAGATTAAGCTGAACTGTTAAAGAGTATTAAGAAAAAATACCAAAAAGCCAGCATAGATCTGATCCAAGGAAAAATTAAATTCTATGGCCACCAACCAATAAAAACTCTTTGGACTGTATATTTTTATGAGTCATCTGGATTCGAAGAATAATTCTGTTTCTTTGCAGCCCAGATACTAATTGGAGTCCATTACCACTTTTTTCAACAGGAACACTACAATGCCTTCAAAACAAAAATCAACCTCTTGAAAGTTTCACATTTCATTGTCGATTTCTAGTGTGGTTTCAAATCCCATTGCATGAAAGGCAAAACCATAAATATTAAAATGGAGCAATAAAATATTTTCATATATTCCATTACAGTCCTGGGAGGCAATGAAAATGCTGACCTTTACTGGTGTCAAGGAAATTTTACACCATACAGCACCTTGCAAGGCCTGCTCCTTCCTTTCTATATACACAATAGATAACTTGCAAATCTAGTAGCCAATGGAAATTGGCTGAACATATCAAAATCTCATTATATATCATGATAAACAAGAAAAACAGTGAAACCAGCAACCCTAAAAAATACTTGTCGTTATGTGAATAAATTATCTACTCATTGACCTAGTTTCAGTCTAGTAGGGAAATTCAGTCATATCCAAGGGGAGAAAAATAAAAATCAGGACTTAAATATACTCAAAACAATTTTTAGCTCCATGGCATCTTTCATCTCATGATTTCTTACTGACTTCAATCCCGCACATAATACTTATTCCCTTTTCTATAGAAAAAATATATACAGACACACTAAGAACAGTAAATACAGATGCCAATATCCAGGCCATGACTGAACTATTTCAAGTGTGAATCAAGTTTTCTCAGTTCAATTGTGCTAGGGACTCATTCTTTGAGGTTTCTACTGCTGCCTCAGTGAATTGATTCCCCCTTCTCTGAGGGACTAGGAGGCAGGATATACAGAGTCCTACAGAGCTGTCATAGAATACTGTGGAAAAAAAAAGGATGCAAAGCCCTTACCTGTTCTCTATCTAATCAGAAGATCTATGTCTTAATTAAAAACAAACCCAAACAAATTTGGCTGAGGATGATTTAGGAACATATTACAGAGGTTAGGCCAGTCATGGTGGTTTACAGTATACCATCTCAATCACAGAACTATCCTTTTCTCATGAAGATATTTTACTTCCTTAGAAAAATAAAATCAGAAAAAAGCCCACAAAGTCAGAAAACTTTTTAATACAATGGGATTCTAGTACTTCAGAAGGATTAAATTGTGCTTACCTATGTGAGTAACCTGTATGGGGACAATCCTACCAGTTACTCACACAGGGCATAGCAAAGTAGTCAGAAAACAGGAACCTAACAGATCTAACACAATAAATAAAACACCCCACATTGTAAGAAATAGACAATAGGAATGATTGTATCTATTGGACAGTAACTCCTGATCCCTTCTGTTGATGCCCATTAGCTAAGCTGACAAAGTATGACTAATGTGTAATGAAACAACACTGAGAAAACAGTGTTTGTACTGTCAACTTTTCTGCTTTCCTGCTTTTCTTTTTGTTTTGCTTTTTGGTTTTGTTTTTTTTGTGTGTGTGAATTTATAACTGTGTCACCCCATGAGACTGAACTGACTACTTTATTTCTGATTTTTGCAAATAAAATTGATAAGAAGACTGATTTTAAATACAAATATCTGGATACAATATTTATTAACACTGGCACTCCTACAAAATAGTATCACCAGTTGAAAGCACTAACTTAAATGTAACTTGATTTTTAGAGATCATTATTAGAGAGAGAATTCCCTCTAAATCGGCATTAGTTTTGAGAACTGAAGTTTGAATTAAAAAATAATATAAGTCAGTCTGGGATCATTTTAAAGTCCACTGTTAAAACATCTCTTGTAGGTTAGAAACAGAGAGGGAAGTTTGAGAGAATACTAAAGTTTTAGAGGGCAGTTAAGTTTAATCTATCACATAACAGATGAAGATTTAGATGTCAACATAATAGATAAGAAAGAAAACAGGCTGATTAGATAAACAGATCAGTAGATTGTTTAGAGTCAGAGGAGATGAAAACATTTCAATTTATGTTCCCTAAGAGAATTATTTATCTTGGCAAAGGGCTGACAAAAATTTCTATATGAAAAATATAGAAAACCTGACATAGCTCAAGTTCCAAGAAAAAAAAGACCAAATCTAGAGCCGGTTCAGTTGAAGGCAAAATTACTACTAAATGGCATCAGAACTTCACACCAAGGCCATAAAATGTGAGGAAATGGCATTATCCAGAGCAGACCTATCCTGGCATGCCATTCACTTCCTGACAAGAGGATTCATCCCATCCAGTTAAAGCCCAAGCACTCAGAGCTGAGTGGGAGCTAATGTTGAAGATAAGAGCTCCAATACTTTTTGAGGATTTGGTTTTAATATTTGACTACCTGGCAGGCCCTGGAATCCACATCTCCCTGCCAGAGGCCCAGATCAGTAATACAAGACTGGGTAGGATTCAGAGGTCTGACAACACCACGGGGCACTGCTCTGGCTCAAACTATGGCCTTCAAACTTGACAAGATGCAAAGGAAAAGAGGGTGTTTTAAATCCCACCAGTCCTTCAGATTGGAAGAAGTTGTAAGAGAATTACTCTGAAAGACATCCTACAATAGCATTTTTGTGGGAAAGTCAAGGGCTGACAAAAGGGTAAATTTATATTAATTCAGGCCCTGAACTAATGAATACAATGCAGGAGATGTGGTCAGACTGAAACTAATACTTTTTGAAGTTAATTTTCAAAAAATAAAAAACCAGAATTTGTCTTCCATAACTTCAATATTATGTATAGAATGTAAGCCCCATTTTTATTTGCAATAATTAGTGTTCATTTTAAAAGCAAATTATGCTTTCAAAACAAATACTTCAAGGACACTAAATCAAAAAAAGACAGAATAAAATACAAAGGCTTTTGTGAAGCTGCTTTTCTTTTTTTATGGGATGGTGTTTAAATATCCTTATAAACTAGTCATATTGTAACCAAGGGTGCACTTAACTAAATTCTCATAAATTCTTTCATCTTCCTTCTGTATCTCTTGCACAAGTGCTTCACATACATCACGGCAGTCCATATGGCACTAAATAGGGAAGCTGAGGCAAGGAAACTGAGTCCACAGAGTCCCAGAGGCACTAGAGAAGCATTTCAGCAGCCAGTGGGTTGAAAAGCTTCCTGGATACTGACAGCTAACCTGGTGGCAGAAGCAAGACACGCAAAGAAGGAATTTAGTTACAAACTGAGAAAGGTTTTACTGGAAACCCCAGCCCAATCTGTCATTTTAAGACTGGCCATGGTCTAGAGATGAAGTTGGTAGAAATCATACCTTCACTGAGACTAACAGTAGAAATCTTTTTTACTTTAATGACTCCTCAAATGATACCTACATCCTTTAGCACAGACTGTTACGCATGCTTTCCTATGACATAGTCATTGCAATATAAAAGCACAACCATGTATAGCCAAATACAAGCTATAAATGAAAGTAATCCAAGCTGTCACTACTGACAGTAAATGACTCAAGTTTTTTCCCAAAGCAGAGTTTTTATCCTGAAAACAAAGATTAACTTCTGACCTTCATAATTAATCAGCCTTTAAAACTCTGGTAGTACAAGGCATCCTTAAGAAAATACATTTCTTTCATCTCTGTGTGCTGGTCTTACATGGCTTTTCCTGAACAAATTGGCAACTTCTGACTCACTCATATTTATGAGAAAGACTCTGAGTAGGCAACTTCTAGCACTGGTTCTCAGCATTATATTTCCTCCTCTATGAAAATAAGGAAGTATATTACGTAAGAAAACAACAAAAGGGGAATAACTTATTGCCCTTTTGGGTAGTCTGGGATATTTACAAATCTACATCCTTGCTGACACAGTAAAAATACAAACTAGTAATCTTGAGAGACTTACTGTCCCCAGGGCAACACTGTTTTTAATTCTTTCATTGTTATTTATCTAGTCATGGGAGAACTGCAGACTGGAAGGACTCACTTCATTTAATTCATGTTCCATCCATAAATGAGCAGATAAAATTTACAGTGAGACTTCTGAAACATTTGCTTCACTTTTTGGAGGACTGTCAACTGTTGTATATGCAACAGCAGTGCCGAAAAGATGCAGATGTCATTTTGTTTCCTGCAAGTTCTTCCATTTATTAAAAGGAATATTCCCCCTGTTTCTGTGCTGCAGGAGCACTTTCATTCCCAGCCAGAGAAGAGCTCTAGGTAGCACTCAGCACCTTCTCTGCTACAGGGTCATCACAGCAGAGGGTCTCCTCAATCTGTGAGCTGCCATGCTGCAGTAGTGAGTAGTAATTTGCAAACATCTTCAGGAAGTGGGTATTTAAACCAGGAGATTTCATTTGAAACCAAGCAGAGCAAAACTAATTGCTCCCTAACCATTGCCAATCCTAGACCTCATAGTTAAAAATCTAAAAACTGATAAAAAAACTAGTAATCACAATGTAATACATCTATAGTAACACTCTTTGGTTTTTAAAGCAAGCTGTGGCCTGTGACATGTGTCAAAATCAAAACCCATCTTCCTTGAAAAGTAACAGAAGGATGCAGGTCCCACTGATGGTCCAAGCCCCTGTCTTTCTGGCCAATTCCAGTATTATTCACTCAGATACCACATCTGAGTTGAGTTTGTTCATCTAAGTCACGGTTTTAACACGTATGAGATGAAAAGGTCGGTGTGAGTCATGAACATCTTTTAAAGTATGGTATGGTTTTAGTATGGTTAAAGTATGGGTTTATACAAAAATTGTTGCACAAGTCTTTATTTTAGAAACCCCAAAAAGACAAAAAGCTTCTATAACACTAGCAAAAATTATTTCAGTTTTGTTTATTTCAGTGATAAGAGTTTTCATCTGTAAGACTGAATCTCTGATGTGTGCTTGCTTTTATATACTTAATTTTTAAGATTATAATTGTATATTGAATAAAACACTTATTAACTTACTCCTTAATGAATTTTTTTTTAATTCCAGTCCTGGATAAAAGAATACACACCCTTTCCCTTTAGAATTGGCCACTCCTAACTATTTTTGGGCAAAACAAAATGCAGCACAAAATACCTTCCCAGACAACTGAGTTTCCCTGACTAGCTCCATACCAATGAAATTACAATGCCCTTTTCTATTTAGAGAGTAGCAGCCTAGACCTACCTGAAATAAGCAAAATTTCTCATGATCATATCACAGATATGATGCTAAACTTTTGTTGCTTGTGCTCCAAGTGCATAGAAAGCAAATTCACAGATTTTGCAATGAGCAGCACAGCTCACTCTTATCCTCCTGACTCAGAAATTACATAGGTGATTTCCATGCTATTATTAAGCACAATTAATTTACTAAATCTATATTTGCTGTTATGAAAAAGTACTGATAAACCAAGACATCAAATTCTGATAATGTTTTTCATTTCCTTCAAAATTTGAAGTATTCAAACCACTAAGGATACAATAGCTATTCACAAACTTGGCTCTAGGAGAAATACTTCTAACTTTAATACTTAGAAATTTATTCCTATCTGAATAAAACCATCTGACATTTCAGAGACACCTCTGACCACACCTGTAGTTTTATAGCATTACTCTACATACCACAAATACAAACTGATCCAGCCAGTGAAGGGAAAAAAAAAAACAAAAACAAATCAACCCCAAAAAATGAAACCTGCTATTTACACTACTGGTAAATGAATAGGGGTCCCATTTGACTGTTTTATATAAGCTCTGTTAAAAATCTTCACTCAGCAAATTTCCCATTAATAAAGGCACAATCTAAAAATAACAGATGATACACTTGAGAAATGTTGTGCTCTCAAATTAATCCATTTTCCCAGTAAGATATATTCAAACATAATTGAAACTCACTAAGATATATTCAAACATATCCATAACCAACTTTTTATTGATTCCTTTTAAAGGAAATTAAAATATTTTCCTTATACTCCTCATGTTTATGCAGCTACAGAACTTTTGATGTCCAGGTTACTGGGAAAGGTGAACAGTGCCAGAACAAAAATACCTTTAAAAACCTTATGCAATTTTGAAATGCCAGGTTAGAAATATAATTTGAGCTTTTCTTGTCCAAATAGATTGGATATCACTACCTAGCAATGTTAACTCATAGAACACACTGCTTGATATTAAATTTATGCATTTTTTCTCACAAGCCAGAGAACAAAAATATATTTATCTAAAAAAATGAAAAATGCAAAAAACACTTCAGCTTTTAATTTCCTTCTATTTACTTTAAGTGTCTTCTCAAAATTGTTTCTATTCCCCCTTTACAATAAAAATATTTGGATTTCCTGAATAAACAGTCAACCTATATATTTCCTTATTCATAGCTGAAGTACAATCAGCATAAGATCAAGGTGTCTGGCCCTTAAAATAGTTTCCACATAGTACTTTTTTCCTAAAAGCAACTCCAAGTTATCCATAAGTTTTCTTATATTCAGAACAAATTAATTTATAAGAGAGAAGTTTTGAAAATAATCAGAAGATAAAATATTAAGAATTAATGAAACACATGTAGAACTGGTTTCCTAGAAGGAGTTAGAATCAGCCATTAGGACACATTCATCAGCTTTTAATCATTATATTTCATAATGATTCATTTTAGAATGCCTATACCATAAAATAAGCAGAAGATTTCAGGATCAGAATTTAATGTATTATTATTAATGTATGTAATATTTACCTCAAAAGTGTAAAAAGTCAAGAAGATTGACTTGTAAAATTATGACAATTCATAAATTGCCAAAATACAAAGCATATATGATTGATTTACTTTATGCACATCCAGTTTTTCAAGGATGCTGGCAATGACTGCATATATTCATTTACCAAAACCTTTGAAAATACTGCCTTTTTCCTTCAGTTTATTTTCACTTCTTTAAATTATGCCACTTTATTATTGCTAAGAAATATCATAACTCATTCATTCTCAGAGAATTAGGTGGATGAGGAAAACTCACAATGAACCTGATTACAAAAATTTCAATAGTATATTAGAAGAGACTATTCTCTCTTTAACTGTGGAATTCTTCATGCAGCTGTATTGATCTTACTGTATCTGACACCTAACTGTGTCTACAAATACGCTTAGATTTGACCATTCCCTTTACTTCTTAAAGAATTTCTTCAGCATTCTTCTGCTTTCCTGGTGCTCAGAAGCAAAAGGATTAATGTAGTTATTACCACATTTAATTTTACAGAAATGAATACCATCATTGCAGATAAATAAATCCTATCTCTCCTTATCACAGGTCACAGGTCAAGCCATACATTAGCATTAATCTCTATGTTGTATCACAAATTTTTCTTTCACTAGAAAATTTTTGTTGACTTGCATTTTCCCAGACTAACTCCATCACCCCTACACTACCAAGAAAATGTTAAATTTCCCAGATCTCATTGTATAATTCCCTAGTGCTTCAGGTTTTTTGCCAGGAAAAGCACCTAATTTTCTTATTGCCTCAGTAAGAAAACTACTGCCCAGATCATTACTAGTTACACTGACAGCCCAGTAATAAATAAACTTTCGTCAACATTGTAGATTTATAGGTTGCTTCAGCTCATAGATCCCATTACTAAACACAGATTACTCCTTTGTTAATCATTTTTCTCTCTCTTGTTTCTGTTTTTTGTAATACTTGTAGGAGTACGTGGTGGTGTCATGTACTGCTACACACACATAAACAGTCATGCATTCACAAGTCTTATATTCAAATTAGCACAATGAAAACATCCAGATTATAAAAATACGTGCGTTTGCTGTTCAAGTCACTAGCTGCCACTGCAACTAATTCTCTCCCAAGAAACATGTTCTGGATTTGGAGAACCCAGCACACAGGTTGGAAAAGTGCTAGATCAATGAATGATATTTTTAAAAAATTTAAATCTAGAACACAAAAATCAAAGCTTTTTCTTTTATGCTACCTGTCAGAATCCATTCTGAGTAAAATGGAAGAATCTGACTGATTGGAATGCAACACCCTGAAAAGCCTGTTCCAACTAACAGAAACCCCTAGTAACCAGAAAAAGTTGCATTTAAACAGGATGAAGACAAGTTTTAATGTACAAGTATTTTCTTTAGCTGGTAATTGCATGTTGCTATTAAGATTTTTGTACAGAAAAGTTAGACTTTGACCGTCTGAAGAATAAAACTGGGCCTCTCTCTCTGTGTGGGTTCAATTTCTACAAATCAATAAAACTAGTTCAGCAAGAAGTAGAAGTAATTAAAATCCAAATCCTGATCCTTTCCTTTACCTCTCCTCCCCTCCTCATTCTCCCCACTGAAAAAAAAACAAAAAATCAGGCAGTTATGTTTCTACTTTCCAGATGTGAACAACTGGATTAAATTCTATGGAGAGCTTTTAAAAAATCATAACAAGTCAATGGGTCACGGTCTTCACAGCATAAAGGAAAATTGCTACGGCCTCATTGCTGAGACAAAGCAACATGGCTGCAGCAGCTGCAAGGTCACAGAGATTGAAACAGATCCATGGAAGAGAAAGCACAGCCACAAGAACGACAATTACTTGGAATTTTTTTTCCAGCATAGCAACGGAAGAAGTGCATTCTTTTCTATAGCCGAGCTGGCTCGATCACTATACCAGCAAAATTGCTTCCCTGGTTTGGGAATGAAAAGGTTTTTCCCACCTCTGTGAAGCGTTTTTGATATTTGAGTCAAGATCATTGAGAAGATTCAACAGAGCAAATAATGCTCTCTGAAACTTGTGAAGATTATTTATTGTGACAGTTATTCATGTTGAAAATAAAAGTGCCTGAGATGAAAGAACGAGACAGACAACGCAGGAGATGTTACCCAGAAATTTCAAAAGCAGTTTTCCCTCACCAGCTTGGACTCTTCCTGTGAGTTCTATCAAAGGCAGCAAGATGAAAAAAGCCTATACTCTCAGCAGAAAAGTCTGATCCTTCTCCCCTCACTTCTTTTGAAGAGGCTAAATAAAGTTAAGGCATGAGCAGCAGCCTTAAAGTCCAGAGTAAAGCTGCACAACACCACAAAAAGCTTTGGAAAAGGTATTTAAAGAGGAAGCATGAACTCATTTAACATTTTTGACTTGGGCTTTTTGTGAAGTCTTAATAAAATTGCTGATTTTATCCACACAGATGCCTTTAAAAAATACTAGATTTCTTTATGTGATGGAGTATATAAATAATGCTATGATTTTTAAGTAAACCAGCACATATGATCACATGGAAATGAAATTTTTTTTCAAGTAAAAATCTTTTTTTCAAGTAAAAATTCCCACATGTTCAATTGTTCTACTTTTTATACAGTGTCTGAAGCTTAAAAACAAGAAGGACATTTCATAATCCCTTTTATTTTCTTGTACTGAATAAAGGGAAGAAGTACAAAAAATGCACCACTGAGTAACTGGCTCTTTTTTACATTTTTGGGTTTCTTAAGGAACTTTATACACTTAAATTCACATGAAAGTATAAAGGTATAAAAAGGTACCAAAAGTATACATTTCTTTATCCAGAATTTTATCTTTCTAATAAGATACTAAATTATTAGATGAATAAATCACACTGGCTTTGAGTAGCATTTAACTGTATATTACTTGCATTCAGTGCACAAAGAAATAAATGTTTCTTGAAGGTATTTGCTGTTTATGCAATGAAATTCTGTAATTACATAACCCTGATATGTTTATGGTTTCTAGCAATAAGAATTTAATGTAAAAAATATACAGTTCACATCAATTAACTGTTGGACTTGACCATGTTAGTGGTCAATTTTTAAGAAGGCTGCAGGGAGAAATGGCTAAAACCACAATCACTTCAACCTGCTCTTTCCACTGGCCTTTTCCCATTTGAGGAAAGAGTTCTCTCACAGGTAGAAAATGGACAAGAAATTTTGTCCTTTCTGTCCTATTTTGACCTATTTCTCTTGGAGACAGAAATCACCTACTGAGGTTTTTAAATTCTTAAACTGAATTTCAAGTTTTAAGTTAGTTACCCACATTCAAGGCCAGATCTAGCTGTACATGGATCACAACTCACTGCCAGCAGCCAGACTCACTAGTATTTTATACCTCTGTCATGATATAAGGATTCATCATAATTACTTCTTTATAATCACATTTCTAAAATATAGTATACCTAGTAATTTTGCTATGTGCTCAACTCCATTAGCATGCTCATTCCTCAGAAATCTTTGATCATGTAAAACTTCTAACAGCTAGTTTACAGAAAACCAGTAGCAATGGTACTAAATGAAGATCATCCACTGTCCAAAACAGTGTTATTTTTCAGAAGCATTTGATTCTTGACTGACCAACTTCTTCTTGCTGTGCATCATTCATGTTTAACCATTAAGATGTTCAAAGTTCTCCAGGATATAAGGTCAGGAAAAGGGGCATGTGGCAATGTGATACACTTGCTAAGCCTCAAGCAAGGGATGGAAATAAAGAAATACTTAATATTTATTCATATCTTCATGGTAACAAATGTGAACTGCATGTATTTTCTGACAGGTAACTTAAGTGGAGACTGATAGCTATGGGGCAAAGGAGAGCACCCTACTGCAGAGTCACATACAGCTCTTCTGATATAGGAGTTCAGTCTTTAACCTCATCTGACTTAAATTGGCTTATATTTTAAAAACTTGACCATTAAATATGATAATGAAATACAACAGGAACTCCTTTTTAATTGTAAGGGTTCTACTATGTTACATTATTTGGATTTACTACTTAAAATTAGAAGGAAACCTGAGTATGATCCAGCAGCATCTATGCAAGTGTAACAACTTTAAGCGTTTAGCCCACTGTCCACTGAAATGGGAGGATAAAGATACTTCACAATTCTTTAATTCTTAATATAAATTGAACTGAGATTAGGGAAATATATCCCCAATGGAAAGTCAATCCCAAATACTGTCAAGATCATGAGAAAAAACAAGACCCTTCTGGCAGAAAGCTTGCTCATAACATGATCCCTGTGTATGGAGCATTGTTTAGAGAATTTTGAACAATCAGCTTTGATTTAAAAATATGAATAAACATCAGTTCTGTGTTAGACACATAGAACATCAGTTAGTATTTTACCCTCCAGCAAGAATTTGAAGTCCTGTAATATAAGACTAAAATTCAATCTGTAAAAGAAACATTTATTTTTCAGTGTAAAGGTAACAGCCAGTCTTCCATCATCAGCTTCATCATCCTTCAATTTCAGTAAGCTACAGTTTGAGAAAAATTCAATCACACAGAAAATTATACTGGTCTGCTATTTTGATTTACTTTCTAAGTTTGTGAATTACCTTTCAAATGCTGTATTTTCAGGAGCACCTTTACAACTGTTGTGTCACTTGGAATTGAATTCAGGTCTAGCACTAGCAAGTAAATACCACAGACATCAGTTCAAGAATAAGTTTAGGGTCAAATTTCAATTTGATGTGGATGCTAATCTTTAAATCAACGTCATGCTAAGCCACTGCAAAAAAATCTGAATTTCTCTGACCTTGTTTCCATATTAATACCTTTTTCACTAATGACATATTCTTGAATCCCATGCTAAAAAATTTTATTTATATTTATGTTTTTCCTTTTTGAATTAACTCTCCACTTGCTTTCTGCATATTACAGTAGTGAAGTTAAAATATTAAAATGTTTGTGAAGCTAAAATGTGATTTCATTTTGGCATTTTATTAAGAGAACTGAAAATGTTGGACGAGATTGTGAACACTTGTGGTTGGGCTCTGGCAGAAGTTTTTATATCTCAGACCAAAAACCTCATTGGAAGGTCATTAACAGAACTAACAATTTTAAAGCAATTTGCTTCCATATTCTGGTACAGGGAAACTTTATGGCAATGTTGGAAAGCTAATCTTTCTTGGCTCTCTTGATCTTCAGAAGAAAATTCTGACTGCAGATCAATGAAGCTCAAACTTACATTAAGCTGACCAGCAGCATGTTATAGTTGAACCAGTAGCACAAATGGAGGTTATTCTTACTTTCAGCTCTGTGAGGAATCAGCTGGAGTCTTTCCTTTGACTCTTCATTGCTCTGACATTTAAAGGATATTTACCACATTCTTGACAGAACTGTAAGGTTGACAATACCTATAGCAAGTGATTAGGATCCACTAAATTCACTGACAGAAATAACACTGGACAAGTATAAGGTGATCTTCAATTTTCTTTCCTACTTAAATAATTATTTTTAAAGACATTCTTAAAACTCACAAGATATGTGTCAGTGTCTTGAGGTACTGAAGTGTTAGAGTTCAGTATCTAATAGTGTTGCTAGTCAGTGTTAAACTGAATGTCTGGTACACTGAGGTTTAACCTTTCATGACAAGATCTTCCAGCTGAGTAGAGATTAGATGATAGGCTAGGAATCAGATTTCAAAATTATTTCAACAGCATCAATCTCAGATTTTTCTTTAAGGTGACATACAAATTATATAGAAGATACTTGATTCTACACATCTTCAACAGAAACTTTCCTTCCTGAAACAAAATGGTGTCTAACAGCCTGCTGGTAAAGGCATGCACATGCCTTAAAGCAATGCCAAAAATGTCTGGAAATCGTGAGTTTACTCTAGAGTTAATTTGATTTAAAATTGTTGCCTTGGATTCAGTTATACAATAACCACACCAGTAGATGCACAAATGTCAAGTGGAATGAAAAGATCTTTTAGTAGGAGTGGTTCGGGTAAGTCCTTTTCTCCAGGCAGAGTTATTCTGCTCACTGTCAGTTTTCCAACAAGAGAAAAATGTCCTTGCTTTAACCTTGGGCAGTCAGCTATTTTCCCTGTAGTCAGTAGAGAGCTGGATTGCAATGCTGAAGAAAGGGAAGGAAAAGGTCCATTGGCAACAACTATAATTTATCAGAACAGTGAGAACTCTCATTGGGGGAAATGGAAGGCAGCAATCAACACCAAACTAAACATCAGCTAGATCTGCAACTTCACTTTAACATCAAGTACAGAGGTTGTACTTCCTATCGACACTTAGGCAGATAAAAAGGATGAGGGAAAATAGCAAGCATATGTCTTAGCAAATACAATATGATCACATTTCTGCTAAATATCTGGGTGGAAAGCTGGAACTGAGAGAATTTCACAAGAACATTCAGAAACTGCTTCTGTTCCAGTTTTTCCACCTCTTTGCTTCCAGCTCTCCAGTTATATTTCCTTTTTCCTATTTTTCATTCATGACTATTTTTTTTGTTGCTAGTCAAAAGTAGTATGCTTTGTTTGGTTCGGTGCTTTTTTTCAACAAAATAATAAGAAAAAATGTTGAACAGAAATTTTCCCAAGTATTTCAACAAATTATAAACAGCTCCTGTCATTTCCAGGCTGATAGTCAGATAGGTACAGGTAGTCTTCCCTTAGATGTCAATCTTTTTAATTTCATGCATCCTTGCTGTAAAGCACCATCCTCAGTAAATAATAAATGAATGCATTTGCCATCAGAAAGAATAAGTGGTATAATTCTGAACTATGGAAACTGTAGAACGGATAAGTAAAACACAACACTACACAAATACTTTGTGTCCTTAATATTATCACCTATAAGATTATGTTAATTTGTGGTAATTTTTGAACAGTAGAAAAAAATTAGAAGTGGTGTGAGGAAACTGATACATTTTGCTATTCAGAAATAGCTAGTTTATTGAAGTAAACTTATGTTCTTCTGGAGAAAGTATGCAGATACATTTGGTAGAAACAGAACTCTTCATAAATCTCAAGACAGGACAAAAATTTAGTTCCAAACTTGAAAACCTCAAATATGGTAATTTTAAAATTGATTAATTACAGAGTTAAAAATCTTCTATTCTTTGGACCTCTATGCATTTCAGCTAGCAGCCTTTTTCCCCTAACAGTTGGATATAATTAGAGCTTACTGATTAGAGGAGACATCTTTCCTGCATGCCTAAAGGACTGGGCATCTGCTCTGTGTTCACAGTTATTAGGGTCACTTATATACAAACAATAGACTCCAACTGCAACAGAAACATGGAACTGAAGCGAGCTCTGCACTAATGTTATGATTCTATATATGTGATAATTATATATAACCATAGCAATGGGAACCTCAAAAAATACCTCCACATTATCCATTTCTGTTTTCTTCTACTAATGTCAGCCATCACAGTCATTCATTCCTAATTCAATGTTACACCCAGGCTTGGGTTTCATAGGCAAGAAGGGCCAAATCAATCAAAAACTCTCGAGGGAATAGGAAGTCCCTTTTACCAAAATACCAAAGAAGCAAGGTTTTCATATTTGATATTAGGAAAAGTATTGACTTCTCTTGCTCTGAGGTCTTAGGCGTTCCAATTACTTGCAATGTAGGAGTATGGCATATTCTAGTGTATAATACCATACAAGGTAATATCTTTGAAATTAGATTAGTTGATATAAGGTATTCAATGTTTCTGTGGAGGTTTGTGCAACAAACAAGAATTTCCTAAAATGAAGAAAATAGCATCTTGGAAAAAAGAATTATATTCACTCTAGATAAGGGAAAAGAGAAAGAATATTGCCCTCATCTTCCTGGCTATATTCCAGTTTCGCTGTAAATTTATTGCAGTTTCCCATCCCTTCTTGGTACTAAAGCACAACTGATGTTTTTTATTTTTCCAACTCTCCTTCTCATTTCCATTTTAGCCTTGCTAAGAGGCTGTAATTACTCAGGTGAGTTTTAACAGTGTCAAGTATAGCCATGGTCTGGTTGCAAACTAAAAGTAAAGCAATGTTAGGTAAGTGGAAATCAAATGTTTTCCATCCATTAACTGATAAGGAACAATAGCCCTCTGCTAATTGCAGTCAGTCATGTTATTTAAAATCCCCACAAACAATCTTGTTAGGGCATTTTTGTTGTGTCTGTTGGGGGTTTTGGTTGATTTCCTTCTATTCTTTTTGCACGCCCACTCTGTATACCTAGCTCTTGAGAATAAATAGTAAAATCTAACAGCAAACAGCTCCATACAGAATGTCCTTTCTATATACCTATCCTTCCTGCCAAGAGCACTTAAAACCACAAAACCTAGTATCTGCAAAAATCTTTTTCTTATTTAAAAAAGTATATAGAATTATGTTAGCTGAAAATTGGCCAGAATAAATACTTGATCCAGTGACTGTTTGTTTTCCTTTCTAAACATCCAAACTAAATACAAGTTTGAAAATAATTTTTTTGTTGATAACATACAAATAATAAAATTCCTCTTCTGTTAAATTATCATACATATGGTGGGAAAAGTTTCTGATTCTTAACAGTAACAATCCCTTGTTATATTTTTTTTTTATATAACTATCTGGGGAGTTTCACTCTAAAAACTTAGACTTAAGAAATTTCCATCTTGCTCCAGTGCAGACAGCACTACTAGCAAAAGTTTCAGGTGAATTTCTTTAGGCACATGCAGATGGACTCACCATATCATCACAAAAAAAAAGTACAAAAAGAGTAGGAACAAAATCTGCATGTTTAAAGATTCACATAACATGATAGTGTCCCCCTTGTATGAGATTACATTTTTCAATGTAATTCTGCAGCTTGGAATCACAGTATCAAGGCTTGACTTCACATGGAATCTCAAAAACTGTTTTTTAAGTACAGCATGCATCTCAACTTTTAATAGGCAAAAGTTTAAAGACGTTATAAACAAGCAAACTCCAATTGTTTATAGATGGCATTCCTATGAATTTAATCATATTTTTAAACTATTTATGATCATCAGTAGACCTGACCTTTTGAATTTTGATTGCTGTACAGACAGTTTCCCCCTAAAGTGAAGAGGTCAAGCTGTACCCAGTTACATCATTAGTTATCCCACAGACTTGTCCACTTCTCATTTGGAAATCAAGCTGTGTTCATTTCTTCATGCAGTGTTGTCCTCAGGCCTTATCAGAGATATGAAGCACTGTCAGAAATAGCATCTTAAGCAGTGCCCTGTGATAGCCCTGACCCTTGCCATGGCTGCCCTTTTGTTTCCACTGCTCTGTGGTGCTTAGCTGCAGTTAACTGCAACTCACTTGGGCACACCAGCCACAGCTCAGCCTCACGGTGAGCCAGGTGAGTAACCTCAGAACACAATTTATTAAATAACACCTATTAAATCTTTTTCACCCCAAGGTGTTTCACTACACAACTCTACAGACAAGTGTGTTGGCTGAAGAGGCAGCAACACAGGAGGGTTGTGGACATTAATGAGGCAATAGATATCAGCCAGGTTCATATCTGGTATCTCTGATCACCAAAATGTGTGTGATGACCTGTCTGGCAAAGGAAACTGATACCAGAAGGGCAGAGAATTCCAATTTAAGTGAAATCTTTGAGAAGGAAGACAAAAAGGCAAGGATATTTGAAAGGAAGAAATACAACAGGGAAGAAGAAACAAGACACATAAGAGGATACTTTTTTCTCCTTTTATGGCAAAAGAGCATCCCTTAGCACATGTGTGTGTCATGTGCATACATGAGAAGTCACATCAGCATCTGTAGATTTACAGAATTAAAGTGAGACACATGCTTTTGAAAAAAAAGTCACAGCTGGCACCTGTGTTAAGAAAATGCAACAAATTGTTATGCTCCTTTTTTCCCTAAATTGGTTTCTAAGGAAAATACACACATATTTTACATTAAATTTATTTCTTTAAGGCTCAGTGTTTGAAGCTGCAATAGAAAGTTTGCAGTTCCTGCTTTGAGGAGTAATTTTCTTAGGAAAAAACAAAGATACCACGTACCAGTTTTTCTGTATGAAAGGTAGTATTCCCCAATTAGCCTGTAATGCTGTAATGTATTATTAAACACTTAAAGGTATTGTTGATGGAATGTACTACGATAATAGCATAGCTGGAAAAGACTTCTACTTCTTTTCCAGGATAATTTATTCCATATTGGGCCACCTGGAAAGCTTTTCAAAGACTGTCAGCACCATTAGCTCTTTACTGTTGAGGCAAAAGCAAGAGTATTGGATGTGTATTGATTTGATGTTATTCTGAGACTGCACAAGAATTGGAATCGGGACAGAACTAGATATGTGGGTGTACCAGGAAAAAAAAAAAAAAAACTACTCATCCACACCAAAGCACTGCAGAAAACTTATCCAGGCTCTGAAAGCAATCTGATAGGGGATTTCTTATCAGCAGATTGATTTCAGTCTTCCTCTTATTTATATATCCAGATAAAAGGTCCATTTATGTCCAAAAACAAACAGAAAAAAACCCCAAAATTAATAAGAACCTAATATTATTTATATTTTATGAATATTTATTTGATATGCAGTCTGTTGTGTATTCAGAGATCTTAGATAATCACTGTTAGAGGTAAGTACTGTTAGAATTTACCTGCAAAGAATATTTTCCAATAATGTTTTTTGTTTCCAATATAGATTTTAACTGTAGTTTCCTCATAAATGTTATAATCCTGCAATGCTTAATTACTGATATGTTTAGGCTCAGTAAAGAGCATGCTGTGATCGTATACATTAACCTCATCTAGATGTGTATATAAAGAATTTTTTCAATATATAGGTTTTCAATTACAAGATTCAGAGGATGGAGGCCCTTTGCACTGAACATACACACTTCATAAAGAAATTATGCTGTTGAATAATAAGAGGAGATTACTCTTAACCAGAGCTATTTTGTGGATCTGTTTTTACAATACAGCCACACAAAAAGGTGCAACCACATCTGAGATGACAGCAAAGTGAAAGTCCTGTCTGAATGATTCCAGGAACCAACCAAAACCTCTCACATCAGTGTTTCTTTGAAAGGGAGGATACCTTACCTTTGGACACTGACAAGATCATTAGGCTTTCCTTCCACTCACAGTCACCTGCAAGCCAGTCAAACACACACAATGAAGACAGGTCTGCAGACATGATTTTACATCGAAAGGAAAGACAGACTCCTAGTAATCTAATGGGAAATATATCAAAACCTTCCACCAAAAATTTAAAATTAAAGAAAAACTGGATCTGAATGGAATCCCTGGAAGGCTCCAAGAAAGAATCTGGCTATAAAAGCAAGCACATTTCACATTTCCCAGGGAGTGGGATACTTCTGTGAAAAGTAGTCACAGAATAAGAGAGAATTGCAACCCTAAACAGTCAGAAAGCAGCCAGCAGAAAACCAGACCTCCTGAGACATCTTTTTGGTTTGATCTGTCACTAAGTAGATCATAACAGTGGGGTTTCCTTTCCCTTTTTTACCTATCTGAACAAAAATTTTGGACTATATATTTAGGATATATAAGGTGATAATGTATTTTTATTGTATTTTGTCTTATAGTAGGTTACCATAATATCCAAGCAAGTAGTTTGTGTCAAGCTATTCTTCACCCAGAGTGAAGTGAATCTACCAAGGCAGGTTTTCAAATACCTCAAGATGTTCCCTGGTCCCCAGTATATTCTTTTTCTTCTGGCACAGAAAGAGTACAGACCTGTTTGAGAGCAGTTTCTTCCAAGACAGGGAATGAAGAAAAATAGCAAGAGAGAGGCATGTTTAACTTCCCAGAATCTGAAGGGAAGTGGAAGTAGACCAGAACTTTCTTTATAGAAATAACTGATTCATTCAACTATTAATATTGCTTCAGAAAAGAAAGCTTATTATAATAAATATCTGTCAGGATTTTGATCATTATTTTATATTTGAAAAGCCAGCACCATCACATGCTTTTCATTTTTATTTGAGCCACAGTGCTGAATCTGGCCCATATGAGAAATATCAGATTTTATTATTGACAGAGAAATGAGCTGTCAGGAAATTCTCAGTCCTATCAGAAATGACATCTTGATTTGTTCATAGTTAAACAAGAAGTTCAGAGATTTGGTAGATGAAAGAAAGCATGATCAACAGTTTATATTAAGGACTTAGCATGTAAGAAAGACATTAAAAATTAATCCTGAAATAGGAACATGAATTTCACCAGAGTATTCCTGATACATTTTCCCCCAAAAAAAAACCAGGGATATTGAATTTTGAATACCAGGCAAAACTACATGTTTATGACTGTTCTGTTTACTTAACTTTCTGGAGTTCTCACTAAAAGTATCCTATAGAGATGAATTTACTTCTTTACCTGCTTTATTGAAGAGTCAGCTTTCATTTTTAAATGAAATTTGATTTTTTTTTTGTCTGTGTTACAGTAAACAACCTTGACTGCTGTCATGCAAATGAATAAGAAAAACTCATACAGATTTTTCAAATGGGCTTCAAAACTGTCAGATACTATTTTGCAGCTTTATCCAATGTAAGCATTTTGCTGAAACACTCAGAAAGGAAAGCTCTGCATCCTTCATGCCACATCCATGAGGGTTTTAGAGACTTAAAGACCACATAAGTGAGAAATCGATAGCTGGTTGATAATCATGTAGGATGATGTTTTTCTAAGCTGATGGCCCATCAAGTTTATATTCACCTATTTTACAGATCTCAACCCCTATAGGCATGAGGCAGAGTGTGAGTCAAAGGTCACTGATCTCAATAGGTGCATTTCATTCACTGAAATGGTTCTGGACATGAGTCAGAATGAGCACTGGTCCATTCTTTTGCTGATTCAGTTTCAAATGTAGAAAGCCATATTAGATTACTGATTTTGAAAAGAGGGTCCAGTAGATTGTAGTTCTAATTTACCTTTTTTCAAGTAGGTATTTCTTAAATTTATTAAATTTTATACTCTAAGCTGATTTTATACCCTAAATTTACATTTCCATAATTAACAAGCATAGACCTATGTGAGATTACTACCTATGCAATATCATACATACCCATGGGACCTGAAACAGAAATGTAAGTATAATGGGGTATGGATTTATTGACCTCACAGGCAGCCATGTCATTAATGTAAGCAATATCACCATGGCTCCTACTTTTTAATCTAAAATTCAACCAGAAGCATAACAAAACATTGGACAACAATGGTAAGGAAGCAGACTGTTTGGAGTAAGTTTCTGCAGAAAATAGTACTGTTTTAAATCCTAC
Organism: Chloebia gouldiae; assembly: GCA_003676055.1. Lineage (NCBI taxonomy): Eukaryota > Metazoa > Chordata > Aves > Passeriformes > Passeridae > Chloebia > Chloebia gouldiae. Next base: position 10,450,922 of record QUSF01000005.1, on the reverse strand, counting down.
TGCATATCCACAATAATTTTTCATTAATTACCAGATTTACAATCATAAATTCATAGCATCAATCTGTGATATTACAATATTAAACACCATGTTCTAATAAAATAGACATTTTGACTATATAGTCCAGTTTTATTGTTCATACAACTTGCTGTATGTAAACATGCTGAGGATTTTTTTTGCATATTGCCTCAGAGTTTAAACTACAGTCAAACAATGGAATCTATTTTTAAGGTTCAATAATATGTGGTTTGGGCCCCTGGCAATTCAGTAGAATTGCACTAGATCAGCTATATCTTTTCCTTCAATAAAAAAGAACACTTAGATAAATCTGAAACCAGAAAACTGTGAGTACTTTGGTCTCTCAAATGGCTCCTCCCTAAATGAACTGGACTCACACATATTTATTAAAAAATTTGTTTTATCACACTGCCAGCAATAACATCTTTCTTTGCACAGAAAAAAAACTATTACAAGGATATTATCAAATGCTACAACCTTTCACCTAACCAAAGATGTATGAAAAAAGAAACAGAAACTATGATTTATTAAAATAGTATTGCTAAATTTGTAGATAAATCTGAAGGAGGAGTCAGGTAGATATTTGATAGAAGTAAACACCACTGATAAATAGAAAGGAAACTCCCTATGAGTGGGAAACTGGATGGGTCTCAATATCTATGTATGAGCTGGCAAGCTGTCTTGAAAAACAGAATGAATTTAAGTAGTTTCCCTGCTAGTTCTGTAAACAATTGTGCAATAATTAGCCATGCATATCTGAAAAGAGAAAAATAATATATTTTCAAAGCTAAAGATCACATGGATAAGTTGATGGCTTTCTGACAGCAGATTACTAATTACTAACAAAACTAATTTCTGGTATATGCTAAAATGCAGTTTCATCATGTTTATTCATCATACAAACTTTAAAAATAATCAAAGCATGGAATATTTTGTATATGGGGGATGGGCCTTTTCCTGACCATTTATGAGCAAATGAATTCATTATGCAAATGCACAGTCACATGTTTGGCACAAAGAATTTACTAATTTCCTTAGCTTGTCACATTGTGCAATTTATTTTTCAATGCAGGCTTCTGCTTGTTGTTAATAATAAATAAATCAAAAGTTCTGGTTTGTGAACATCTCGCAGCTGGCCCTTCATAAATCTAAAATGCCAATAACTATCAAGTACTGCAGATACGCCTTAGTGGGAACATTCCAACTGCTTTGGTCATACTGTAATTTTTGTTTCAGAAATATGGTTTTAATAGGGTTTTACTAGAGAAAATGTTCAGTGGAAATGCTTACTTTTTTTAAACTCAGACTTGATATTATAAAGCAAATGTGGGAAAATAGGTGGAATCTATGTTGTTAAACACTCCCCATAAAGTTCACAGTCTTGAGAAAATTTCTAGTACTGCAGAAATATCCTCACAAGTGAAATAATATTTCTTTGTTCTGTGTTAATCAAAAACCTCTGAGGGAGCCATTTTTATAGATGAAGAGTTGGGGGGGAAAGATCTTTGGGAAACACCAGCCACTCCATAAATCAGACAATGCTATGGCATTATGGAGAGTCACCCTAATTGCTAGCACATCAGAGAAAAAGGAGACAGAGGTTTTCTAAAGGTTGCATGGGCCCATCTTTCCATTTTCTTGGATCTTGTTAAATAAACTTCACATATGCCTACTTTCAAAATGTGAATTTTGGCTCTTCAGAACATTCTCCGCTGACTGAAATATAAAGCTATATTTTTGCTCTGGAATCTTTTTTCTTACCATAAAATCTTAAAACAAAGTTGGAAGGGAAACTAAAAGGTGGTTCATTGAGCTCTCTACCTCCACCAAGCAGGATCAAAGTGCATGTCAGATGTTCATGGCAAATAGATACTTCTTTAACTTGGATGTTCAGGCCCTTAGTAATGAAAGGCTTTTCCAAGAATCTATCCCAATATTTATTTAACCTTATGAGTGGCCATCACATTTTGCTAAAATCTAACAGAAACCTTTCATAGCACAATTAATTAATTACTCCTTGTCTTACCCAGCTTTAGTGGAAACTTTTACTTATGTGAAGGTTTAACTTGCCTCCTCTAGATTCAACATTTTCCCAGTCTCACAGGTCCTGATAATTTCAGCTGCTCAGCCACTGACTGTCAATCCCTGCAGAAAGAGGAGTGTCCCAAGGCTGACCCTGCAGAGCAGCTCCAAGGCTCTCCCACCTCTGAGCAGAAGCTGTTGCACGCCCTGTCACACCTCCAGCACTCCCCACTGACAGATCTCAGTGTGACATCAGTGCCAAGCAGGCTCATCTGTGCTCACTGCCAGCCAAACTGACCCCTTCCAAGAGGCAGTGGCTCTGTCCTGGGCTCGAGGGGCAGCACCATGATCCTCCCCCATGACAGTGCTTATCTCAAAGTCCAACCCTGCCTGAGAGCACTTGCTGACTCTCCCAGGAGGATGCTGCTTACAAAGATAATGAGAACACTCCCCAACCAACTATCCAGATAGATAATTAAAAGGGTTGATAGTGGACTGCACAAAACTGCTGAGTATAGTCTCTGAGTCTGAATTCATCCTCTAGTGATTCATCTGATGTCTAGACTGTATCTCCTTTGCTTATAAAAATATCTCCAGCCCTAATGTAACAATATATAATACCTTTTCTCTACTGACAAGGGGTATTAGCCAGTCCTGAGTGGAAATTAATTAGATTTAATGTATTTTTGACAGATCTGTATTAACTATTACTTACCTTCGTTTGTTACTCTCCTTTTTCAAAGTCCCTACAAATACCTAGCTTAATTTTTAGTTCCAGTATTTTTCCATGCATTGAAGCAAAGCTGACTCATCAATAATAACTCTGTTTCAGTCCATTTAAAGGGAGACACTAGCTTTATAATTTTCATTGAATATGCTGAGTTGGAAGGGATGCCTCAGGATCCTCAAGTCCAACTGCACAGGACCATCCCCAGGAGTCACACCATGTGCCTGAGAGCACTGTACAAACACTTCTTGAACTCAAGACAGGCTTGGCACTGTGACCACTTCCCTGGGGAGCCTTTTCCAGTGCCCAGCTATCCTCTGCATGAAGACATTCTCCTGATATCTAGCCTAAACCTCCCCTGACTCAGCATCACACCATTTCCTAGACTCCTGGCACTTGTCACGAGAGAGGAGAGATCCTGCTGGAGTAATATCCAATGCCCCGATATAAAAAATAAAAAAACCAAACCCACCGTTTTTCTGCTAGGCAAATTGCAAGTATTAGCAAATCCTCTGTTTGAATCTCTTACAGTATGTCAATTAACTCTTCCAGTTCTGTTAGATCATGGCAAAAAGGAAATATTTAATTTTTCACTTTAATCAGAATAAGATATATGGGCATAATTCTATACATTCTACATAGCTACACATTAATAAATTATTTTTAAAGAGAGTTTAAAAGGTAAAACAATGATAATAGCTATGCTTTAGGAGTTCCCAGGTAAAATGAAATAAAGAATATTACAAAAGCGGAATGAATTTGTAAAATAAAAGAACAGGAAAAGAAAAACAGCATTAAAAAAAAAAGCAAAAAAAAATCCCCTAACAAACCCAAAGCAAACAACAGCAAAGAAAACCAACCAAAGACAGATGCAAGTAAGTAGAACAAACAAACTGTTATTTAATCTGTATTTAAATTGTCTCTTCATCCTAATCATAGTCAAGATTTATTCTTCAGGGCAAAACTACTAAGAAAAATGTTCCAAACTGTATTAAAAATAATTTGAACAACTTCAAAAGTATTTAATTCCTGTTTTGCCGCTTTTGCTAGTACATTATTTATCATTTGGATCACAATAAGACAAATTCCCCAAATTAGCACAGCTTCACCAAAACAGAGAAGAAAAACAAAGAAATATTTAAAGATACCAAGGTCACTCTTCCTTATGTTCCTTGGCCACACACTGCTTCTGAACCCCTTACACCAGCAGAGCTGACAGAAATATTCTGCTTAGCTTCTCATTAAGCAAAGGACAACTATTGGTTTACAAGTCTCTTTTTCTACTGGAGAACCAAGCCCTGTGTTTTTTACTTCTTTCTTTGCTGCACCAATATTTTAAATAAAGGGAATTTTTATCTGAAATGAAGGAGGCAGTCCAATTTATACTTGAAATATGCAATGAAAACGTGACATACATATGTAAGTATAATTATGCATTAAAAACCCCAACTCTTTTCTATATTTCAGGCATCACATACTGCGACATCAACTTATACTCTTTTTGTGGAAAGCTTCCTATAGTTCCACAAAACATTACTAATACATTTACCTTATAACCTGCAACATTTTTAAGGGTTGTCTGAGTGCAGGGCTTTTTGTCAATCCTGCCTGTTTCGTGGAAATTTCCATTAGTCCTGAAATAGTGTTTTGTTTTTTAGAGTCCAACAGATATTGCACTTGGCAGGTCTTGAATGACCTTGCTGTTGATACTTTGAAGATTATCCAATGACTTTTGCAGTGTCTCTGTATCCCAGAAGCAATGGGATCCAGCATCCTCTCTGTAAGGTGCTCTGACAGTGCTGTACCATCCTTACTGCTCGATACAGCAGCACCAAGCAGAGCAGAGTCTTATGCCAGATTATTTTTCTCTTAGTTTTACTTTTGCTATAAATAAACAAGACAGAATCCAGCTCTTTAAAAGACCATTTAAGAAAACATAGAAGAGTAATTGGAAAATAGAGACCATGAAGTTAAACTGAAGTTCTCCTAGATCACATCTGCCAATCTGATAAACCGACATGGTTCCTCCCCTGCCACCAACGAATGTGAAAATAATGTCCAAAGAGAATAATTTGTCTTCCTGTGATGAGAAAACTGATCAGCAAGTGCCCAGTAAAATTAAGAACACAAGTGAGATTTTTCAAGAAAGAAGTAAATAAAGCAATAGAGAGGATATGAAGTTGCTGACAGTGAGTTTTTTTCATCCAGCACTCCTTTTGGTTGAGCCAAAAAGCTATTTGTAGAAAAATAAAAAAAACATAAAGCCAAGTAATAAGTGTCATGTCATGGTGCTGTTAGACTTTTTTTTTTTGTGTGTGTGTATGTGAAGCAAAATCCTTTGCAAATGTTAGGTACAGTTCAGGAATCGTTTACTAAAATTTTATTTTTAAATAAACTCTAGGGAGGGATGAATACTGTGACACAAATAACACAATAAAAGGTGATACAGAAAGCCAGTAAAGTGGCTGGTCACTCAGTTCCCCTGGTCTTGAATTACACAGAGGCTTCCCCAAAACATCTCAGAGTGACACCAACAGGAGTACGACAAAGGAGAAAAACTAAAAGGAACCCCTCAGTCCTCATTTCTACCAAGCTTCTTCACTTTGTCATTCTGCAGAGGACTTTGTAATTTATAAGAATTGATAAAATAAGCATTGTCATTCTCCCTTCTCTATTTTCCATCTGCACCACCTTCAGTATTCAGATTCAATACTGAGGACTCACAGAGGAGATGGGAGAGAAATCTTTAGGGGTGTTGCCAGCAGCTTTTCAGATAGATGTTAACACAGTATTTGGGAGACTACTTGCAAAACTGAATGTTATGGAAATTTTAAAAAGATAGAAATAGTGAAATTAATCTAATGTACACTGAAAGAAAAACATTCACATTTACCAACAGAACTTCACTCAGCAACTTTTTCAGATTGTCCTACTCATTAAGCAAATTTGTGACTGGGTGTTCTGCAAGTGGAATAGCTTGCTGCCAAGAGAGGGGAGCTGGGAGAGCGCTCATCAGGGCAGCAGTTTCCACGGCAGCAGTCACCATCCCTGCGCACGGGGAGATGCGCTGAGCCGGGAGCTGGGCGCACCCACCCGGTCATACAGCGAGCAGAGCGCTGCCCCGGGATGCTGCCCAGTGCTGAGCACACCCAATTCAGCACAGGAGATTTGCTGGACAGAGGAGCTGCCGTGGAGCTATATGGGCTTTGGGGTGCTTACAGTGGCCAAACACATACTCCCAAATACAAACCAAACCAAAATGCGCTAAAAGGAGAGGATGGCGAGAAAATTCCCTCTGAGAGGATATGTTTGATGCAAACAAAAAAATATAACACATATTTGTATTATTAGATCCAAAGAAGTTGGAGATTTAGTTGCATTAAAGTCATATGAACTAGCATATTGGAAATATTGTAAAGAAACCCCAAAACTCTGTGACAGCAACATTTTACAATCAATTTAAGGTAACAAAAACTGTGGTGACTTTACATAATAAGCATAGTGAGGCAAACAAATGCTTTGAGTGCTGTCAAATGCACTTTATACTCTCTCCAATTTCAGATTCTCCTTAGCTGGATGCCTAAGGCAGACAAATCACTTTGCTGCTACAAACTTTTGATGAAACTTTGTTCCTGTACTCCAAATTAACTAACAAGATACACAGCCTGTGATTAAAAATCTTCTTACTGGAATGATTCACACCACAGTTCCTCAAAGCCTATTATACCCCCACAGTCTGTGACAAAGAGTCAGATAAAAATAGACCAACTATTCTCTATTCCTTTAAATATAATTGCTTGGGTTTTTTAAGGATCAGTGTACATTTGGGTGTGTCTGGAAACTCAGTTCTGGAGGAGGGAGGTTGAGACAGAGATAGAAACAAATTACTGGTGCACACATACACTGGTATATACGATCTGTGTCAGTGCTTTCACCAGAACCATTGGACTGCAGACAGACATTGCACAGCATTAAAAATTATGCTAGTGATGGAAAATCACTAGAAGCTAATCATCTTTTAGAGTAGGTGGAAACTCCTACATCTGAACTGCATTAAGTAGGATGGGATGGACCTCCACAATCTGCTCAAGTCTAGTCCTTGGGAACTCTCTTCTATCCCCTTTTATAGGAGCTGAAAATTGATGGGCCAATTTTCCTAAGGACATAAGCAGAAACTGTTCTCTACTTCCATCAAGATTTTTAACAAATTAATGTGTGTTACATTTTTTAACAGACAAACAACCACAAACCAACAACTAATCATCACATTTAGATTAAAAAACATTTAAATGAATGTTTATAGTTTATTAACTGTTACAAGGACATAGCTTGCTATTTATTAAGTGCTAGATTTGTACAAATACAGAGATTTGGCAGTCATGAGGAGCAATCATTTCCCTTTTCTCCCCATTTCTGGTCCTGACATGTTGAGGTGCTGAATGCTCATGCATCTTGTGGAATGCTTGAACTAACTTGCATAATTAGATTCTTTCAGGATCAGACTGAACGGCAATTGCCAAGTAATCTTCCTATCTTACTATTCCTTAGTTGCTATGAAGCTCCATGAAGCCTATTTCACCCCCACAGCCACTCACCAGGTTCCTCCCACCCAGATTTACAGTGCAGCCCTGGGCTGTGCTGGTGCCTCCTGCACCCTGCTGGTCTGAAAGCCCAGGGATTAGGAGCCCTTCTCAACAGCCAGATACCTGCACTCCTCCTCCTCTCTGTACAGAGGGAGGACAAACGTTGCATTGCCCCATTTGGTACCTCAATAGATGTTGAGGTAGGGCTACAAATCCCTCCCACTGCAGGTTATCAGAGAAGGTATTTAAATAAACATTAAAAAAAAACAAGCAAATAATCTCACTAATGCACTGCAGAAAGCCTGCTGGTTATTTTTGTTTTCTTAAAGCTTACTTATAAATTAAATGAAGGGAGGGCACTCCAGGCTTTATTATTCCCTGCCCCAGAACCATCGGCTTTCTCGTCAGAAAACAGCAAAAACCTGTAGGACAAAAAGACAGTGGAAAAATACATTACAAAGGAATATATGTAATGTTTCCTATAACCCATAGAAAATCAAAAATGATAGTATGTAGTCAGATCATGACTTCTCTCTTTGTGAAGTAGCACCCTTTAACATCAAGGGGCAGGAATGCCTGCTTTGAGTTGTGATTTAGAAAGGAAGGCAGAGTCTTTTGTGTGAGGGGAAAAGAATCATGCTGGCTTCTTTAAAGGCCATCCTTACTGAGCTTTTTATCAACAGGCTACATTCTAAAAATAATGCAGCATGTAGGATTGCTACTAGAGAAAGGTAGAAAATAACCCTGACATTAGCATATCCTGCTCAGAAAATCATTCCTAGATCTGCTAAATTTATTGTGTCATTGGACACATTGAGATATTTCAATTAATCAGCAAAACACTGAGAATGTGATAGTAATTATCAACAACATTAATGACTTCAGTGCTGAGTTTCCTGGGCCATTTTGGTTTTGATTTTTTTTCCATTCCGCAGAAATCTTTAAATAAAATCAAATCCACAAGGCATGGAAAGATATGGCAAAGAGTTACTTTGTGCCTCAGGCAAAGATATTTTCTTAGATACAAAAAATTTACTGACGACCTGACGTTTTTGTTTAAAAGCTACACAACTTCAGACTCCACCCATTTCTTTTGGAGTTTGTAATACATGCTAATTCAAATCCAGAGTAGGCAGAAAATCACACAGATGTGCTTGTGAGAATGGGAGAGAACCCCAGACAAATCAGCTACAAAAGATGTAGACTTCAAGCAATTCCAGAACAGCTAGTCACAGACCCTTGAAACCCTGCCTTCACTGAAGTTTTACTTTTCAGTCTACTTTGCTTTAAAATACATACATACACATATATATACACAGAGAGTAAATATAGACAGAGTTGTAAATATAAACAATCCTGGCAACATGCTGTGAAATGATCCTTGGATTTCAGAAGGTGAGGCTGATCATTCAATTAAATCAATTGAGAAATACAGGGATATTGTATCAGTTCTGCTTGAAAACCATAATTTATGATAGATTAGATTCCCAAACTGGATATCTAGGTTGACTCTAAAGGGAGAGACACGTACAGGATGTTTTTAAGCACAGTATTAGAATAATTTTCTGATTACAATTTTGTTAGGGGTTTTTCCTTTTGTATCTTTTCAAGATCAAACTCATAGTTGCTGATTCAAATAAATTTGTTTTTCTTTTTTTTTTTTTTTTTTTTGCATGTAGGGCATAGTTTTAAACAATATAGCTTTATAGGTGAAAAACAGACCTGCAATATGCTTTAGGCTGAAATTTGGTTTGCTTTGCATTATTAAGTTCTAGTTGTAACAAAGATGGCTTTAAAGTGTTGCTTGCCCTGAATGTGAGAGATTCTTACAAAAGTTAAAAGAAATTTTTGCTGTAATACCCAGTTCCAGCTGTGAAGGATCCACAAAACACACTGTGCAAGACTGACACAGATGAAATCTGTCTAAAAAAGCATAGTTCAGCCAATGAGACCTTCATGTTCCATGAGCTTCAAATGTTCTAAATACAGCATTCACTACTCTTGATCTGCAGAGTAATTTATCCAAGGAGCAGACTGTAGCAGAGGATCTAAGTCTTGAGAAAAGTCTATTTTTTTATCACTTCTCTGACTTTTATAAGTCAGTTTGTTGTTAATTTTTTTTTCTAATCACAGTCACAGAGAAAAAACATTTGAATGCAAAAATAATCCCAATGCTGAATGGCAAATTGCCCATAAATGCAAGTGAAAAATAGACAAGGTCCTGCAAGTAGTTTCCATGGAATCAGTGAAAAGTACTGATGTAGAAAATAAAATTCTGTTCCAAAAAGTAAAGTCATTTTACCCAAGGGCATTGAAGACTTCGCTCATGCCAAAGAGCATCAGGAGGTGGTGACCACACCATTCTAGGAAGTCCTGAGTAAGGACATATTATCAAGTGGTACTGCTGGGGCAGATAGAAATGTTTCAGGTTTTATTGGCTTTTAATTCCCATGAATCACCAAGGAGCTGATTTGTTATCAGCAATAACAGCCTCTGTCCCTAAGAGAGGGGGACGATACAGGAAGCATATGCTCTAGGCTATTTATGAGGATGTTGCCAGAAACGGGTGTAACATTTTGAACATGGTGACCTGCACTTTGAGATTGTAATTGCATGTGAAGTCATAAACTAGGCAGAAAGGACATATAAGAGGGACATGGAAAGGAAATATAATGAAAGCGATTAATACGTGATAGTTTCCATCCCATTATTTTCTCAGGAAAAGAATAAAACAGCATAGTGCAGAGCTCTTGGACTCCACCTTTTAGTTCCTCTGGTCAGGAACAACTATATTCAGCTCAAGTTTCTGTTTTATCTGCAGCAATGACAAACATCTCTAGCAGCAGAGCTATTTGGTCCTAGAGCTAGCTGGGTATCTCTGGCAGTGATTGGGGAATGACTGGGATACCACCCTGCACTGGTGGGTTCTGCAGCAAAAGGGGCAGCCAACGCTTGCTTTCAGATACCTACAGACCCTACATCAATTTCTAAGACCACTCAGAACAAGCTGTCAGGGAACATGTGCCAATTTCTTCCTAAATTAGGGAATAATCTTCAATAATTTAGGAGAGTAAGCAGATGTAAGGTGGCTGAAATGCAATACCATTTAAGATTCTCCTCACATTCTCCTCAGCTATGTCAGACATACAAAAATATTTCCGTACAATATTCACTAGCCATTTCCTTTGTCTTCACTCTGATGCACCCCAGATCAATTACTTCCCAGGGGTCACTAGAGCTGTGGGTGGGTATTCAATGCCTATGACTACAGTTTCTCTGGGTTTATTTTCTGTATTACCCTGCTATCTACATCCAAGTAATAGAACTGACTGTTGTATTAGATAGAGTTTGTAATGACAGATAGGCTTCAACATCCAAATTCTAACATTTAGGTCTTTGCAGCAAACATTATTTTTTACTTGTCTTGCAGATCAGCAGTAAGCAATGTAAAATAAAATACTAAAAAAAGGCTGGATAGAAGAACCTGAAAGAGTCTAATCTATGAAAGAATGAGAAACATTTTAATAAACCTATAGAAATTTCTGGATGACTATGCCACAATTAAAATGGTCATTAGAAAGACCTGGAATTATCTTTCATACAGCTTTCCCTATAAAACTTATCCTACTAAAAGTGCTTTGATGTACCAGTAAAAAATCCAAAAGCTGTTACACAGCAGAAATGGGTGAGGGTTTTTAACCAGATTGGATGATCAGCTGTCACTGCTGTCTGATCATATGGACTTCTGCATAGGAAAGCAGTTTTTCTGGGCCCAAATACATTAAGCTAGAATTTCACCACAAATAGCATTGATGTGGTGTTTAGCAAGGGGGAATTCTTTGTTAAGACCTTCATTCCTGTTACTTACTATGGAAGAAACAGATGGAATTCAATTTTTCCCCAACTGTCATGATGAGTATCTTTTCAGTTAATGCTGAAGGAGTACAAAGGTGTGACAAAACAGTATGAAGACCAAAATATAAAATGTAATTCAATAGTCAGGATAAATACAACCTTCACCTGATTTGTGACTTGCCCTATGACTTCCTTACACATAGCAGGCCACCAGCTTGCAAAAACCTAGTTTTAGACTTTTACTGCTATAGGTATTGTGGCATAATAATTTAAATCCAATTCAAAGCTTGAATTCAAAGCCACTGAAAACAATGAGCACATCTCCTTGGATTGAAAATATTTTATTTGTCCCAAAAAATTTGATCTTCAGGTATTTTCCATTCTCACAGATGGTCTTCGGTTTTAACCTGAGTTTTCTTAATCTTTATATTGTTTTGCCATAATCAGTTTTTCTTCCAAGCCTTTCCTCTAACTGAAGATACAAACTTTCTTTTTTACTTCTAATGGTTGAAACTTGATCCTCATAGTTATTATAAATTTCTGGAGGAGGACGGGGTGGTATTGTAGCTTCTGGTATGGTCAAAGTAGTTACAATACAACTGGATGCATTTCATATTACCAGTGAGAACCATTTGCATTAAACATGGTTTATGTTTTCAGTCATTTAAAAGGGGAGGTGGACAGAATAAGCTAAAAAAATATGTTCATAGTCTGTTTTCTCAGTGCTGAATCTTTCTCTGAAGCCACTTGGAAGTTTGCCACTGATTTAAATAGGAGACTGATAGGGCTTTAAATTCCCTTTTCGGAGATGTGCCCCCACTTTCTAAACAACACTCAGAATATTTTCCAACATTCTCTTCTTCCATTCTAGAATAGAACATAAATCAGAGAATTTTCTCTTTGTTGTTTGTCCCACGTTTTCCTGGAAAATTCATAGTGGGGATTTAAAGGAAGAGGATCAGCAATACATGCAAGATGTGTATACACATTTTTCTTTTGAACTCGCATCTAAGGTGGTCTTCAGTGCTCTATGATTTTTCCTATTGTATGCAGAGTGGTTCATTTGGACTTTGGCACTGCTCAATATTTTCCTGCTGTTTGAAATGAAAAAGAAGCGAGTGTGAAGAGGCTGATGTAGACTGGCTCCATCTGCACTTCCTCACTGGCTGTCAGAAAGTCAAGGGTGACTACAGTCCCCTTGTTCCAGCATCACTTATTCTTAACAAGGCATTGTTTCTAAACACTATTATTGTTTCAGGTTGTCACATAAAGGAGATGCTACATGTACAGTTACTTCAGAAATGATGGTTGTTCTGCCCTCAAAAGCCATGTTTATAGCTTTACCCTCTGCAGAGGATGGCTGGCTGCCACTGCTGCTGACTGTGCTTGGAGCATAGCTGCAAAAAGCTCTTCTTTGACCTAGTGACTTTTAAAGTTTGTATTTCCCCTCATGCTCCATGCTAAGCTGTGAAGTTTGCACAGCCATATCCACCACAACAAAGAGGAATACTAAGTTGCTTTATAAATTAAAGGATATTTCATAGCTGAGGTTTAAAGGAGACAGGAGCAGAAATTTCTCTGAAGGTACAGAAAGATTTCTGTTGGGAGTAGACAACAAGAGCAAAAAGGTTTTGTCAAATTGCTGTATAAATCATTAGTTAATTATAGGCATTAATCATCTGCATATTGTAGAAAACAGCCGTGCTGCAAATCAGAACCACTCAGGCAGCTCACAGACTGGCAGAGAACTGAGAACTAAATGCACAGGGAGTTCATAATCATAATAATCTCTTTAATCTGGTGGCACTGCTGCACATAATGATATTCTGAGTGCAAATCTGATGCAACTTTAATAATACTAGGGAAAACAAAATACAGATGTTCCCAAAGTAAAGGAATTGACAAACAAATGTACAGAACATTAAAAGTTAAGATTAAAAAGAATTTACCATCTGCAATAACCTAAAAGAATAATAAATCTGACAACCTGAGGCAAACATTTAGAATGCATTTGTATATTTTCAGAACTGCTGTGCTGTTATGTAAAAAAAAAAAAAACTATGCCAAACAATCCTACATTCATCAACCTCCCTCATTATCCAAGCCTCTCACCACACTTGGCTCACAGGTGCCAGACCACAGCACAAGCCAGCAGTTGGAGTCCTTCACCCAAGGACTTTCAGCTGCTGTGGAGCACCCATTACCACAAATTTAGTTTTCTGGCACTTACATTCATCCTCAGATTTAAAAAAAAAAATGTAAATTCATATTACGTGAAAGATAATAAAAAAAATTGCTTAAATTCAATTCCTATTCTGTGAGATTCAAAGAATTCTCAAAGTACAACTTTTTATAAAGAAGTTTCATCTACAAATGTCCTCATCCAACATGTAGTGGGATCAGGGAGGATTCTTCCAGTCATCCAAGAGGTTTGTTTTGTCTTTTTTTTTTTTTTAATAGGGACAGTCTTGTTCAGATTAAATCACTGCTTGCAAATCTCATGCAGGTCATTAAGAACAGCCTTCTCATGATGCCATTTCTTTCCCTTTCTTTTTCTTAAGAGTTTATTTCTACTCAGCAGGGCTGTGCAGCTTATTACATGTTAGAGATATTAAATAAGGCTAAGAATTGTTTGCTCCCTAATACAGAGGTGTCTGTCACTACCAAATACAAAAGAGTAGCAATAAATAAGCAGTATCTGTGCACCATAGTAAATCAAAAAATCCCAGTGAACATTTAACTTGAATTAACTTTGGTCCACAAAAAGTAGACAAGTAAAAAGTTAGCAGCTGACCACCCTACTCATGCAACTGAGCAGTGGAAAGCTGTCAGTAAGACAAGAAAAGGCAACAGATAGTAACAAAACTTTTTTCCTTAAGTAACCACAAAGCAAGCTTCTGGAACTGTAATAGTGATAAAAAGACACAAAACTACAGCTGCCAGCCCAGCCAGCTGCTGGAAACACCTATGTGACAGCAGGGCTGTATGACAGCAACCATCTTCATCATCACTGGGATGACTCCACTTGTCCTTGCAGCAGTGGCAATGGGCCACTTGTTCTGCATTTCTGCAGTCATCCTGCAAAATACAGTGTGCTCCAGAGCTAAGGGGATAAAAACATGTGAACACATTCACTATGGTGTTTTTCCTTGGACCAGGCTTCACAAGCTCAAAAAGAGATGGATTTATGGTTCCTGAATTGTTAAGGCTCACTCTGTTGAGCTCAAAGCCAAAAAAACAGAGGAAATTATGTCGTATAATACAAAGAAGATGGAACATTGGCTTTCCAGAATTTGATGTATCTTGCACTTGGAGCTATTTCCAGGACCCTGTAGCACTTCAAATGCACAGGTACTATGCCCAAAAGCCCTCTGTTCTCTGTTGCACTTGTCAACCTGATCCAGTTGATACAGCAGAAGCTGTCAGCTACCCACTTCTATCTTTTCCCACTTTTACTGCAGCTCAACAAGTCTCTTTTTGTTTCCTGACTGCCATATCGGCTCATTTTTCATCATCTATTTAGATGTAAAATGTTTTATGGTAGGAAGCATCTGTTTGCTGTGAAGAATAGCCAATTAAACAGGCATCCCATCACTAACAGACATCTGATTGTTACACACTACTAATTGGAAAGATGAAACCATGCTTTTCTTTTATTTTTTTTAATAGAAAATGTGTATCTGGCTTTTATTTTGGTTTTTGTTGCTTTTGTGTTTTATTTTAAAGATCTCTAATGAGAAAAACAGCACACCGCTGCAGAATGGCAGTAGAAAAGTCTCTTGAAAAGAAGCTTCTTTACTTTCTTCAAAAGCCCATTTATATTCCTGTACCACTGGATATTATGTATATAATATTCAGCGGGTGTCAGGAAACCAAGATCAACACCTATAATCTAACTGCTTTGTGAACCCTTCCTCTTGCCTAAATGTCTTAGCATCAAAAAGGCCTGATAACTGGCCTTTATAACCGAAAAATTTTCAGTTATAAAGAGGCACTATATTCCTGAGGAAGTCAGGGTTTCTTTTCAGAGTAAAGTAACTAGCAATCGGCAATAGGACAGATATCTGAAGAGAAAGGCTAGAAGACTAGTAGCAAGAAGAAAAACAAGAAAGGAAAATAGGAAATACGGGGTGGGGGGGGAGGGGAAATATGTATTCTGGTCCAAACAACATGTTCCTGCAAATTTACACAGTCTAGCTGATTCACTAGAATTAGATTAACACAACATTGCTCATTTCCAAGTGCAAAGTCTGCGTGCAGAAAATGCTTAATGACAATACTAAGAGGAAACTTGCTGAAGCAGTTAGACACAGATGGCCAGAATAAAGTACTGAAACACCACAGGAGTCAAGTTGTACTGGGGCTGAGATGAGATTTCCCTGTGTACTGATCTGCTCTGTAGAGGACAAAGAGTGACTGTGCCTACTCTGGGGAAAAAAAGGAAACATTAGAACAGCTATGTGCAGCAGATTTAGGGATGGAGATGTGCCAGAAGTTGTTTCAAAATTTGTTTCTCTTGCCAGTAATGAGTAAGCAGATTGACCATTTTAACATATAGATAGCATTCTACATGTAGGCAAAAGAAGAATTTTAAAAAAAGCCTTAATCCCTGTATCAAAGACCCTGGGGGCAAGAAACACATCCATATGCTACCAGGTATTGCAGGATTTATACTGTCAAACCTTTGGGCATTCTTTGCAAATTAATAGCATGTCTCTGTCAAGATGCAAAGATTTCTTTTGCTCTCACTTGATATGAGCAGGATTTAGGGATTGCTTTAAAATAATGAATATTGTGAAGGAAGGGTGGGGTTAAGCATTAGGGAAATCAAAATCATCTTCTTGGCTTTACTACAAAAAAAAAACTGGATCACATTGAGGCAAGTCATTCAGTTTCAGAAGATTGGTTCTTTATGTACTTAATACTGAGATTAGAATAAAGATTAGACTAATACTACCTTCTCCCTTCTGCTTTTTTGTGACTTGTATATTTCACTCCCTTTAAGACTGCATTTTCTGCTATACTGGCTTCTCCTAGAATAAAAGATCCTACATCTAAGCTGAAGACTTTAAGAATCATAATTCTAACAAGAGCCATGTTTGTAAATCTATCATTTGCTAGTAGATTAATTGCACAGCAAAAGAAAAATAGCTCCAAGTTGAGCACAATTACAACACAGAGGGACTCAATTTCTATAAGAACATTGCTAATTCCAGACAGACAAGCTGTAATATCATCAAATAATTCCCTGAATTTAGATGTTACATGCTAATCCTTACAGCAGGATGGAATGGGACATTGTAGGTAATATAAAGCAAAAATGGTTTTGGATCATACACATTCATACTAAAGATTTAAATAGTTGCCTGAAATCAAGGTTTACCTGACATAAATCTTGAATACAAGGTACAATTACTGCCACTTCAGAGCAACAGGTATCACCCTTTAATGACATTTTAGGGTATTGGATGCCGTTTTTTAACTGTGACCAGCAAAATAAGGTCCGAGGCAGACAGAGAAGGAACAGCACACTTACTTCCAAATGGAGAAGTAGAGACAAGACAAAGTGTTTGAGCAGTACTTTCTAAATAGCAGACTGTTACACCTGCCATCAGCACATTTTCCAGTGTCCTCCTGAATAAGGGAAGACAGTACACTGTTCCAAATTTCTTAACACACTTTATGCCAGAAGCACCTTAATTAAGCCACTTTGAAATGAGTGGCATGTCAATGTTTAACCTTTTTATTTATTAGAGAGAGAGGAAACTACTTTGGTTCCATACACGTAGACATCAATATCCAGGTGATATTTTAGAAGTTTCAAATGAGACACTTTCTGAAGCTTACTTGTCAGTTTTGTTGAGAAGTTATTCAGAAATATTTTGAATTGTTACTGAAAAATCCCACGAAAGTCACTGCTTCACTACATTCAAAAGACTTTTCCTCCCAACACTAAATTAAAACCTATATTCACATACCTATTCTGCATGCTGCAGATTAATGATATTTAATCACAGGAACTTTTATAAATTCTACAGACCTACAGATTTAAATCAGACACAGTTAAAATGAAACATTGTATTAAACTCATAATCCATACTTGATTGGATTTAGCAGAATTTTGCAACTGTCTCATTCATCATGCTGAGCTTGCTAGTGATAGACCATAGAATATGCTGGGCACAGTCATCTTTGTAATCTAACATCCAGACACACCGTCTCAGACACTGACAATATGATCCATGCCTTTATGAGACATTATTTAGGTCTCATTCAAATCCCAGAAAAGTTCATAACCAGTCTGTTGTCAGTACTGGCATACACTCAGCTAACTGAAGTCTCTGTTAGCATTAATGAGGACAAGTTCTTAACAAAAGTAACTGATAGAAAAGTAGCATTTAAGGAGATTTAAAGATGGATGTATCTATCTAAATGATAGATCTATGTAGTTCATTTTGAATTGGAAAAAGAGAAAAGTTCTGAGAAATTAACAGAATAAGTAAACACCAAACTAGATTTTCATTAATGAAAAAATAATCATATCTGTTAACAAGACATGCTCTACACCATACTTCAAGACATTACTCTACACCAGGGCCCACTTTCACACAAACTCAGTGCTCTGCTTGGCTACCAGCAGATCCTCCCATGCCCAGAGCTCTTCATCTACTCTGCAAATACAGCTTCAACAGGCTTCATTGTAAGCACTGCTTATGTCCTTTGCTTTTCATTGCTCTTTGGTCACATAAATATATGATCTCCCTATATGAAAACAGCCTAGAAAACCTATGCCTAATATTGGGCATTTCAACAACGTAAAGAATTTATGTGAATGAGCATGTAAAAGGCAGGGCAGAAGTATATGCAATTAACACATTTTAAAGGTGACAATATCTGAAGAATTTTGAGTATCAATACCTAAGCCAAAAGATACCAGTTTTCAGATGCAGAGAAATAACTGGATAGTAACTATTATAATTAGACAAGCATATATAATCATTGATCCTGAACACATATTAATGCAAAATATATGCACATTTATAATGATTAATACTGCAGTTTTCTTGCTCCTCCTCAAGCAAGTGATTTTACTACACTGCAAGTTCTAAAATAGAAAAAAAACATAATTAACTCTAAATAATCTCTACTGAAATGCCAATGTTGTCAAAACTTCCACCTTCAAATTCTTGTTATGGTGGTTATACATGAACCTTTTGGTTGTGATGGACCTCAGCAGAACCTGCTGCTTACCACAGCTGCTGCAGCCACCAAGTCCCTCCCAGAGCTGCTGACAGAGATAACAGATATTCTGCCTGATGCAAGACCTGCAAACCAAAAGCAGCCAGTCAAGAAAGCCCAGTGGCCACCTCTCTGATAAAGCAGAGGGAAGCAAGGGCTGCTGGTAGCATCCCAGACAGCAGTGTTTGGCTGTGACAGCAACTGAGCTGCACAGAAATGTTCTTCCCACATATATACTGAAACAGGATTTATGGAGTAGGCCTGGCGTCCACTGACTGCTCTGATGGAGAGCAAAGCCAGGTGCCAGAGACAAAGTTATGTTGCCTGGAATAACTGTTAGAAAATTGAGCTGCATTAGGCCCTCTCAATGATTCATTCAGTAATGGTGCTGGATTCTCCCTTCCATACAAACATCCTGTAACCAACTTGGAACAAAAAGTTACTATGGCACAGATTATTTTTATTATAAGGCCTTTATTCTAAGTCCAAACTATTAGGTACAGCCCATGAAAATAACTCTGGGAGCTGCTCAGAATTAAAAGTCCATTCATTAAAAATTTCTTGTCTCCTATGTCCAAGCACTTCTCAAACATATAAACAGTTCATAGTGCTGTGACTGCAGACAATTGAATTTTAGAAGTAAACTAACCCAAGACCTTTTCTGGTCATGGATAACTGAATCCAGAATCATGCAATCCAATAAAGAAAATGGCATATACCACTGAATGTGACTATACTACATAATAAAGAACACACCACTTTCTCTGTTATTCATAAAGCCTTCCTTTAAGTAGTCCAGTAGTCCAATTTAAGTAGTCTAATAGTCAAATTTAAGTAGTCCCTTGTCTCAAGATAGCATCAAGCAGCTTGTTTCATAATCTCTTAATCAGAACACTTTTTATTTCCATTTTTTTCTGTGATGCAGAATTTTATACTGAAAAAAAAGCAGATTAGAGTGATAATTTAAGTACAGATCAAGTTGGCTTCTTTTGAACCTGTTTTTGAGATTTCCTCCCTTCTGCAAAATGTACATAGCTTATTTACAGCCAGGTACTCTCAGACATAGTTCAAAGGTTAAAAATATCTTGAAGACATATTCATCAATATGTGGTAAATTGAACAGCTTAAGACACACTCTGAACAGACTGAGAGAACTGTGGTTTCAGAACAAAAACTGAAGTTATTCTCCTACTGAAATGATAGCATTCAAAATAGATATCTTGTAGTGAGCCGCACCAACCCTGTTTAGATGTCCTTCAGTCAACTTTAAAAGACCATTTTTAGAGGAAAGAGAATTAACAAATTTAAGGACACAAATAGGCTGAACAGAAAAGATCAGTCTGTCTGATGAGCTATTCTTCCCTAAGGAGGTAAAAGTGACTACTGTCTCACATTCATCATTGCTAGAAGCATCTACACAGAGTAACTGAGGGTTTTCCTAAATCATCACAGTCAACCAAAAAATAACAGACATACTGTTCTGAGCCATGGTAAATCACAAGAGTTAACATTTGAGGTAGATGCAGAGGACAGAACAGAAAATTTTTAAAGCAGTTCTACCTTTGTTTATAGTTGCATTGAGTTGGTCAATAAGATAGAATAAGATTATTATTAATAAATCACTGTTCTCTGTTGGCTGGCTCCTGAGAAACTTGCATTGTTCAGCATTGCTGTTATCCAAGTTCCCATATTTTCATTATTATTTTGCCCCTCTACAATCTTTTTTTTTTTTTTCTGGATACCCTGGGAAATGTCTGGATTCTGGATGATTAAAGTTAATGGGAGCTTTGCCATCAGCTTCACTAAATATGGGATAATAGTCTGTGCCAAATTCCATAAACCTTCTAGTAAGCCACAACACCTGTTTTCCTTCTCCTCCCATGCCCCATTTCTCTTCATTTCACATTTTTTCTCTGCTCTGACACTTATTAATCCATGCACTCTATCCAATCAATCACATTCATCTTTCTTCACCAGTTATGTTGTTGTAGCTCCGTGGCTGAAATTACTAGGGCAGTGTGAACTCACTTATAAAAGTGCTACTTTTCATATTGCCAAAATAATGTCAGCATATCACAGAACACCAGTCTAAAATGGTATGCAATACCTTTTCATGCATCTTGATCTGATTTTAATTTAACTTTCAGTCCCACTTGGAAAATCACCACCATGTACATTTATTTCTAACATGTTCTTATACCCAAGTGTTAAATCTTTGCAATTGTTCAGCGTGTGGCATTCCAGTCTCCCCTTCCTAGCAAATGTAATGAACATACTTCATTATCTCTGCCAAAATGTTTCAACATTTAAACTTTAGCAGTTCTTCATTCTTTATGTTAAAACCCTTCCTGGAATTTTTAGTTTAATTCCTCTTGAGTTTAATTAAAGGCACATCTTCTAAAAACACCTATTGAGACAAGCAAACAAGTGGAACTGTCTGAGGAAAGCACAGAGCCTCAGCTTTAGAATAATAGTGACTAAGCAGAGCGGAAGCAAAGACAATCATTTGGGAACGATCACTTGGGTCAACAGTCTCAAATACGGATTAATCATGGGGGAAGGAACCAAAAAAAAGAGCACTTTGGGAACAGTTGGTTTCTTATTGAAGCAAGAGCTACTGCCCTGTCTCTTTAGCATATTGTCTGATTTGTTAAGACCTTTCACTAGCTCTGTGAATGTAATCCACTACTTTGTCTCCAAAATGTGCGACAGGCCAAGCAGCAGGTGAAGGATACCCTTTATTCAGTTCTGACTTTGACTTTATTAGAGTGATACATCATTCAGGACTCAAATAAATGTCTATCCCAAGAGACTTATTGTATAGCTCGATATTTACTCTAAGTGTTCTTTGAATTTGCTGTCTACAGAAACAAAGTGCAATGCCATTATCAGAAAATTTATTTTCTTCTACTGGAGCTCTGTGAAAGCCTGGCTTCTACTCCTGGTAGAATAGTTTATATAAGATGCAGGTTTTTTACCCTCCCATATTTTTCTTGGGAAAAATGAGCAGCTACAGTACTAAGTAAGGAGCAAAATATTGTATGTTCATTCAAAATCTAGCTAAACAACACACAGAGTTCAGAGAGCAACTGCTAAGTGCCTATAGCTCACTCCCTACTTTTATGAGAAGTTAGAACACTGCCTAAGGGAGGCAATGACATAGAATATTTCATAATAGTACCATCATTAATTCCCAAATACAGACTCAATCAGCTTAATCCAATCAGCACCAGGTTGCTGGGGTGTCTGGTACAGTAACCTGAACTGATATGTCAAAGAAATCACACTTCAACCTTGCTGCTTTCAGTGTACCATACTTAATTTTTAATCATTATTGCTCCTTCTTTTGACGATAAGACTCAATATTAAAAGAATCAAAGTAGCTTTGAAATACTTGAGCCAGAGCCCAAGGTTTAAACAGCAGTATCCATGCAAACAGAAAACCAGGTAGGGATATTCTTTTCAATTCCCAGGTAGATGTAAAAACTAGGTATGGAAGCACCTCCCTCAAATGCAGAAAAGAAAATTTTCTCCTGAGCAGCACAAGCACACCAGAGACAGAAAAGAGACAGTACTGCTTCCACAGCCTTCCCCATCACCACTCACTGGCTTCCAGAGCTGCTGTTCATTCCCCAGTACCCAGATAGGGGCAAGGTTCACTGCAGATGCCCTGATGTGACTACATGCATTATTCTGTGGGTTTTTTAATTTCCTTATCTTACTTCTATCAGCAATTCTTCTTTTTACTCCTCTCTTAGGCCTTGATTCTTTTCACTAACCAATATGCTTAAAATTAAATAGCAGTTTAAGCTCTTAGGGAATTTAGAAGTTAGTAGTATTCAAGTTATTTTGTGGGTGCTGAGAGTAGGAACCATGTTTTTTTATTGTATTGTTTCATCCAAATAATTTCTTTATAGAAAAAAATTATATTTTTTAGGTATTTTCCCCCTATTTATAAGCTGAGGTGGAAAAGTCAGTTCTCCAAATGTTAAACAACTTTCTGAGCTTTTTTTTTCCCACTTTTTTTAACAATTCAAAAATATTCAGATTTAGATATTTTTAAACCATGGAATGATCTGCTTCAGGGTAGGTTTTAATCGGGGTCACCATGCTGCAAAATAGTACTTAGAATATTTCTCATCCAAGTCTCTTTCTATTTCGAAAGTTTGTTCGGTACAGCAATCCACATCAGTCTAATTGATATTCTGCCAACCCCTTAATCCACATTTGTGCACACACACCCTATAAACCTGTGAGTTTATGGCAGTGCAATTTACTTCAGTGTCAACTGAATTGTATAAAACCCGCTTGCACATCAATGGGATCACCCATTGTGAATTGGTTTTGTGTAGACAGGGCGTAAATCACCTGATAATCTGATGAGGATGGACTGTGTAAATAGTCCCACAAAGAGCAAATGTGCATAGATAGGGCAATAAATTGGAATGATGGATGGGAGAAGCACCATGGTAAGATCAAAGACAGGAGGCTGCAGCAAGCTTTTTAATCACCAGACCTTGCACTCCCATTAACCACTTCCTGCAAACGCTCTCTCAGCACTCTGAATTGGAGATTTTCCACTTTTTTTTTTTTCTTTGCCTTACACCATTCAAGTTCAGTAGGATACAGCCTCGAGCAACATCAGAAACCAGTTGAAGTGCAAACAAGATGTGGCTGAAGAGGTGTTTGCTTGAGTTAAGCAGCTCTGCACTTTGCTACCTGAGGGCTTCCTCCCGAGCCCGTTTGCTGCACCAGTCCTTCCCAGAAGTTATTAGCTCAAATTGTGACTGCATTCTTTGGGGACCAGGGGGCCAGGAGCTGACACTTCCCCATTCGCAAGCCCTCGGTGCTGTACCACGCTTTGTTTCACAAACCAGCGTGGCACTTTTGCCAGAAGAGCTCAGCACATGCCAGAATGAGCACAGGCTGCCCCTTCTTCCCTTCATCATCTTGTCAGAGCGCTGCTTACACTGCTGCCGCTCATCTTGAATTTGTTGTTGGTCTAAACTCCCAAATTCTCTCTCTGCCTTGAAAAGCTGCTCTCCATTTTCCCTCCTCAGCTAGTACCTCCTCCACCCCTAAACTCACTACCTCTTCTGTTCCCTTCTCACGTATCTCCTAACCTTAATCCTTCTCATACAACAATCTATTGCAAATTTAAACCCACATTTTCTTTTTTCTTTTCCTTCCTGAGTTTGCGATATCACTGCCTTATCATCCACCAGAAATATCTTCCTAAACCCCAAGCTCCCTTCCCAGGTGCCCTCCATTATTTCATCTTCTCCAGATTTTTGTTTAATTTCTCAGCAGTGGTTGGCTGCAATAGCAACTGCTTCTCTCTCATCTAATTATTGCATGAACCTGTACAAGATATCAGAAGGCAGTTCTGAAATGCAATGAGAAGTGTTTGTGTATTCAATATACTTTCTTCACCAGACTGAAAGTAGCTTAATTACCTAGAGCTTTACAAATGCTCATATTATCTCCTTTACTTCTCAAATTTTTCATACTCCTACAGATGTTTCAGCTACCAGCAGACAGAAAATGTGGTTTCTTAGAGAGGGGAAAAAAAGGCAAGAAATAAAAAATTGCTCTTTTCACCTAATTCATCCATATTACATCACAACTTGAGCACAATTTAATATGTTATTTTTTAACTTTTCCACCTCTAATTATTTTTCTTTGCATTTTGATTTCCTTCCACTGACAGAAATAGCTAGCATGCTGACTGTGCCTCTTCAGAACAAGTCCAGTTTAGCTTTCTGTGCAGCATAAACACAACCATTACTTAGGATGAGGGAGAGGGAATTGAGCATGCAACATAGGCATAATGTACTTTCAATAAACTTTTGTTTCTATATATCACTGTACTACATATACAAACTTTTACACTTCAGAAAACAGCCATATATTTGGATACTGAAAGAAAAGAAACATTTTCTCAGTGTTGGTGGGCAGGAGGGTGTTTTTGTTTTATTTCATCTTTTTCTCTCTTGTGTTTAAGGCATAAAGATCAAAGATTGTCAATGAGATTAAGATAATCCTGAATGCCTCTTTCATTTTGATATCATAACCATTACCACCAGCAGCTCAACAAGGTGGGTTTTTTTTTAGGAATCGTTTTGGAAAAAAGTTCAAAACCCCCCCATACTTCTTCACAGCCCACGTGGTGTCCTCAGGCACAGTTAATGGAAGTCTGGCTTCCAGACACCACGGCCTTTGATGAGCTCATTCACAAAGCAGGCTCCCTGAACAAGCCAAGACGTCAAGGCAAACGCAAATGCTTAAAGAAACAATTGCTCAAAGGGTTGCAAGATTTTCTCCAAAACACATTGGTCAAATAATTGGAAATGCGAACATGAAAATTATTACCACTTAGATTTTTGGACATGTCTTGCTTTCAAGGTAATGGTCTCAATGGCTTTTCTCTCCAGGAATTTCAGTAAACTGCTGCGTCTTCTCAGCTTAAGGGCTCTGCAAAGCACCGTAAGTACTGTGGGCATTTCATGCTAAATTGGTCAAGATTAGTTTTTTAACTCACTCCACAGTTAATGCATTTTAATCTAGAAAATAGTCAGATAAGAAAGCTGTCCAATCTGAACATTGTAACTAAAGTTCCCACTGCAAATCTTCTGCATCTCTCTCAACAACCATTTTCATTTTAGGAAATAGAACCTCATAATTATATAAAAACCTTTATGGGGAAGGCTTTGAACTTAAAGGAAGGAAAATACAACCAACCCTAATACTTGGTGGGCCAGTGTAAATTCCATCCTAAACAGAAAACAAACATGCTACTGCAACCATCACCACAGGCTGGCTTTCTTACAACAAAGAAAAGGAGGAGACAATTCACATCAGATTTGTTATGTTTCACATAAAGAACTGTAAATAACAAAATGAAAATGAAATTTCAGCTGGAACTTGTAAAGCACTACATAGGCTGAGATTCTGTAAGTGACAGAGATGGGCTGACATTCCACTGCAAAACAGTTATTTTAGCATTTCATTCATCAATGGCTTATTAGATGGTTCTTACTTTTGATTTATCTTGGGAGTTTTTGATCAAAGAGGGACACATTCAAGTTTTCATTTTTATCCCAGTAAGTCAGTAATTCTGGAATCAAATCAGTTACCAGTGAAGCAATTTTTTCCTGTCTTCCTTAAGAAAACCACTTTGCAGAATTTGCTAGTAAGAACTGTGAAAATTAGTTATATAGCAGACTTATGTCTGGAGGCTAAACCAATTACACTGACCTTTCCCTCCTTACTTAATACACATTCTTTATATGTTAAAATACAATAACATGTGGAATGGCTTCTGCTCTTTTCCAACGCCTGGAACTGTGCAGTAGCTTATAAAGCAAGGAAATTTGTCTGATATAGAATATTCTGAAGACATAAGATTATAGCTCCAAAATTATAGAGTGAAACAATCAGTTTGCATAGGTTGCCTTGCTTTTTTACACTCAAGCAAAGACCGGTGTTCAGTTCTGTGAAAAACTTGTGTCAAATTAATCCTTTTAATACAGTCATCTTCTGCTCTATATGCAGGTATGAAGATATCTTTTACCCAAGGCTATTAACATTATGCCCCAAAGGAAACACTCACTCAGAAACCAAGAGAACAAAGAACTTTCTGTCAAAGAGTCAAATCAAAACATAAATCAAATAACAGATGCTAAAATATATTCTCTAACCAGCTGTGGTCAAAGCAGGGATATTTTTAATATATACATAATGGGCTTTAAAAATTGTATTTTTAACTTGCTGAAAATATGACAGTAATAAAATGTGTCCAATGAAAGATTCCCAATGGTATGCACAGCATTAGGAAGGGAGGAATTTATTCTGTGGTCCCCTCAGCAATCAAAAGCACCAAAAGGATTTCACAGAGAATCTTCAGCTGACTTTTATCTAAGGCCATACTACCAAGCCAGGGAAGGCATTTTCCATGAATTAATGAATCAATTCAGTTTTTACTTTCTTCTTCACCTTAAAAAGAAAGCCCTGAGGCCAGAAATACTGCAGCACAACACAGACTCATGCTGGTTTGTAATAGAGGATTGGCCCACTATCAACCTCAACTGCAAGAGCAGGTCCTCGCTGGAAAAGTGGGTAAGGAAGGAAGCATGGCACAGGAGGCTTTCATCACATTAGACAACAAGAAGGAAGATGCCCCATCCCTGGAAGGGTTCAAGGCCAGGTTATATGTGGCTTTAAGCAACCTGGTCCAGTGGAAGGTGTCCCTGTCTATGGCAGGAGCATTGGAACTAGATGATCTTTGAGGCCCTTTCCAACCCATTCCCTTTCCAGCCTGTCATACCATCATACATGCCATTTATGATGCTATGACAGGTACAGTCAGGATAAATACAAGACAACAATTAGCCATGCATGAAATGCAATGTTGCACATTTCTGTATTTTAATGTGTATCTTTACATTCATCTACCCTGTTGATAATACAAATGATCCATTGAACACATGGCAGGGTCAAAGCATTGGTATAAAGAAGTGTTAATACCAAAAAAGCAATCCCAGAATGAAAAGAATATCTAAGTATTTCTGTTAAGTCCCTTTAAGCCAATATATAAGTTCCTGTATGTTCTATACAGTGAGAAAGGAGGAAGAAAAAGGTAACTAAAAAAGCAGATGGGTGTATAGAACGGAAATAATAAGCAGAGAGAGAGAGAGACTTCTCAGGGGGGGATACTAGAAGAATTAATTGGGAGACAGAAAATGAAAATGTGAAAAACAAAGTTGAGCAGCTATTTGGGATAGAGACTGATATTTGACATTATGGATTCTTAAGGGTCATGTGGGATTACTGACAGTTGCCTTCTGTTACTGCAGCTCTTCATGCACAGACACCACAAATACTGAAGAAAACCACCTGGAGTGTCCCACTAATCTTTCATTGACTGAAAACAACATCGGGAATTTCTCAAGGAAGAATTTAATTATGATTGCAAAACAAAACCAGCTGCAAATTGAATCTAAATTTAGATTAAATTTAGAATTGAATCTAAATTTAGATTAAAAGGTCAACATGTTAGAATTGCAATATCAACTTTTTCTGATATCATTCAAAAGCTACAACAGAATTTCCCTGTTTGATGCTTTATGATAGCAGTGCTACAAAAGAATCAATTAGTATTTCTGCTATGAGCTCAGGAGAACAGGTGTCCCTTAATTTTTGTTTAAATTGTATACAATAAAAACAAATAGTAACAACTGAAAAAAACAAAACAAAAACTACCTTAAAAAAAAACCCACAAAACAGTTTAGAGAAAGCTTCTCACTATAGTACAAAGCCTTACTGAATGTTCAGCACTGGTTCCAGATGAATGAGGCAATCACCTAAATATATGAAAAGCTAAAGTACAGTATATGTTTATCCACACCTGGGCTAAATCCAGAGAGGTACAGCAAAGTCTGAGATGGAGGTGAACCTGATATATACATGCAACAGAACTTCCTTATGTCCCAGAAACATTACCAAGCTATTACACAGGCTTTTGCTCATCAGACAAAAAAAGAGGAAATGAAAAGGGAACATCTGCAGTGTCTAAAGTATTCTAAAGGGAATATATGGGAAGGATGTTTCAAAGCTATTTGAGCTAGGGTCAGATCGGGATAGGAGATGCAAAACCTAACAAGGGTCAAGCTACATACTAACAGAGTTTACATTCTGAAATAATTATTAAGCTCTGTGACAAATAAATACACTTTTCTGAAAAATACTTAACGAATGAGAACAAGCAAGACACTAATTTAGTGGTCCTTTACTGATCCAAATTGGTCCTGTGTTTTACCCCGTGTTAGAATACTTGCTGTAAAAGAGCTAAGGTAAAGCTATTAGTTTGAAAAAAATCATAATACCTACCTGAAAGCACTTTTTATTGAATTTGGAGGTAACCTCTTTATACAGGTATTACATTGCCATCTAGTGTATGCACTATATATTGTAATTCTATTTCCTGGGGTTTATATCAGCTAAAGAACCTGAATTTTCCCATTGGCTGGCTTTCCTCAATGCATTTTTTCTTGAAGCAGAACAGATTTCCTCCAGGCTACTCAATCCCAAGAAACCTGCAACTGTTGTCAATGGGAGATTCAGCACCATTAAAAAAGCACTATTCCAGAAGCAGCCACTTGCTGAATCTCAGTGTCTTTGGCAGGTTCATCCACTGAAAGTTTTAGGAATTCAAACTGTTCTCATGCAGCAATAGGTGATTTGGATTCAATGGTCCTCCCCTGGAGGGGATATGAACTCTCATCCCGGACAGCAGCACAACTACCCCACTCTGGAGCAATACTGGGTGGAGGAGAGGGGAGCAATCCCAGTCTTTCAGTAACTAATTCAACTGTTATCGAGACAAGGACAGCGGCTAAACCGCACTGACAAGTCCTTGGATGGCAGGGAGGCAGAGTCCACTTTGTGCAGGCAAAGGACTGCCCCACACCACAGGTGCAGGGTGTTCCTACCATGCACCCCAAGCCACAAGTCACTGCCCCAGGCAGGCACATGGCAGTTTCCCAATTTTGCTCTAAGAGAAAGTTTGGGAGACTGGTGTCACCCTGTGTGAGCTATTAGCAGCTACATATCCCCCCTTTGAGCAGTATCCTTCCCGGGTAGCAACCTTCAGCAACCCCTTGGTAATGGTTGCTGAATCCCCCAGCTGTGAGGAAGGGGAATACTGCTGGAGGCACAGCACACCCAAATTAAGAACAGGAGACATTTAGGTGCTTGTATAAGTGGAGCTTGGCCATCTCAAATTCTCACAACGACCGAGTGCTGAGCAATGCCCCATCACTTTGAACACTCCAGTCTCACTCCAGTTTAAGAGTCTGAGCTTTTATCCCCAGACCTAGACCTCTGAAGCACATCTCCCCAGTACTTATGGTAAGATTTATCTTTTCTGGAAGAGTTGTTTCAAGACACAAACTGACTTAGGTCCAGAATGCAAAGGTTAACTTATAAGGCAGAGAAAGCTACAAAGGAACACATTGCTCTGGTACAGTGCATGAGAGGCCATGGCCACCAGGTTCTCCAGGAGGCCACTGTCACTGATCACTCTCACCTTCCACTCATTCCTTTCTTGGCTACCATATGCTGCAGGGAATGCTGAGTACAAAAGGAAAAAATGTTTTTACACTCACCCCATCTGCCAGTGCACATGAGAGAGAAATAGGCTCTTCACTGCAAAGAAAGAACAGGAAAAAAATCCTTACTATCACCAGAAAAGGAAGTGTCCTTTGCTTTCAAAATTCAGCTGCCACATTATGGAACGGTGGAAACTCTTTTAAGCCCTGATACCACTTACAAATACCAAGCTGTACAAGAACTGGCTTCAGCTGGTTTTTTTTATGTGTCTTGCCCTTTTAACAATATAGCAAGGGCCTAATTTTATGCATAAATAAAAATATTTTAATGCATAATAATTTATGCATAAATAAACCAGATTTTAACTCCTTTTTTGCTAGTTGTTGGGGCTTAAATTACTAGTTCTCCTTGTTAATACATTTGCTCACTTTATTGGTCCTATCACAATACTTTGCACTGTGTGTAGCAACAAAACATGCATTTAATAGACTGTAACCTATTATTTGGCCACTGTGTTACCCACTTATATTTGTTACTACTATAATCAACATCCAAAATATGAAATCATCCTTTATAAAATTCAGTTTTTGTTTGTTATTGACCCATAGATATTACTTACACTGTGCTTCAGGATATGAACACACGGAGCCCATAAGCAGCTGGCCTAAGGGGTGAAGGTTAGCAAGCCCCCTAATTAATTTCAGTCTAAAAGAGTCAAGTTAGCAAAACCCCACTGTTCAAGCTAACCAATGCCCTTTAAAATAAAACACAACACTGGCTCAGTCAGCAGATTGGTCCCTTCCAGCAGGGAGGGAGGTGAAGGACAATTAGGGCTGATAATGTCTCTTGTTAGTGCAGCTGTTGGGCATTAGGCCATGAGAAAAGGTAGCAAATGTAAATAGACTTCCAGAGTGATAGTAATTTCTATTTTTTTTTTCTAAATATGCTGAACACTAATTCAGCAAGATACTGATACAGTACAATTACCAACTGTGTAAATATTTCCATTTTCTTAAATAGGACAGCAACCCAGCTAAGTCTTTAATATTAAAGTCCATAATAATCTATAGAAAGAGAAGTTGTGCAAGATTTTGGTACATCTCTTCCATCCCCTCCTGTGGACTGTTTTCCTCATTCTGCCACTATCCTTAAACTTAGTTCAGCCCTAAATTCACAGCTTGTCACAGGCAGGCACAGCACCATCCAGCTTAGCTCAGACATATCCTTAGCCTTTTGGCTCATAGTTAGTAAAAGCTGTCATTGCTGTAACTGGAAATTAGTTCCTCATCCATTTACCAGAAATAAAAGCACTTACAAATTATTAACTTACTTGTCACTTACCTGATCTCCAGCTTACTACCTAATGAATTAATAAAATAAACAGAGATTTTTTTTTTCAGAGAGCAAAATGTAAAAAGTAGGTAATCTTTTTATAACAACTTGTACTGTCTGCCTTATTTTTCAAAAGGAGAAGTACATTTTTGTTAACTGAAGGAAAAATATTATAAACAGAGGAGTGCATGCTTGATAATTTTTAATAACTTCTAATGCGTTGGGTGGGGCTTTTTATCCAAAGTGGAAATAGCATGGTGCTTAAAATTCAGAGGAGAAAGAACACCTCTTGATAAAAGACTAATAACACAGAGAATTCAATGGCATACAATCGATGAGCCTGAATTTGTTTGCTAGCTCTAGCAAGGCTATTCAGATTTTAAGTTAGCAGCCAACCTCTCATTTACAGTCTGCTGGCATGGGAAAAAATTTATTCCAAGCAAAGAGAGGAGAGTCAAGACATTTCTAAAGACAGTGTTCTACTAATTCCCAAGAAGAGATGATGAAGCTTGTACTAAGAGCCCTTCTGTGTGCCAGTTTGATGTCAAACATCAGCAGGCTGAAATCAACTAACAGGTTTCTCAAACTGTTCACACTATAATTTTACAAGAAGGTGTTTGCTGATCATATGGCCACACACACAAATTATCACAGTAAAAGTATACAGAAAAACATTATTTCTTTCTACAGATCTGTTTCTCAAAGGTCATAACCTGCCACTGAGCATTCACTACAGTGGATGGCAAACTCTACCACTGAGTTTAGCTGTGGGGCATATATGTTCTCACCTAGAATATAATTTTTCATCCTGGTCCTAAAAATAACATTTTTCATTTACATTTCTGCAATATTTTCCATGGCTACTATAAAACTTACTTATTAATAAATAAAGCAGTAAAATATTTGAGGCAAAATTTTAACATAGAGGGAGAAAATTTAATGGAATTTCCTAAGGCAGTTGTGAGGGTTTTCCTCACAGAAGGGGTAGCCATCTCAAATATAATAACCAGATGTGTCCAGAACTCAGTGTTTCCAAATGTTTCAGGTATGTGAGGTTTCAGAATATGACACATTGTTCCAAAAATGCACAGAGGAGAGGAAATGGGTAATTGGGAGGGAAATGTGCAGTAGTAGCACGTGCCAATCTGTCCTTGCTCAACATGGGAAAGCTGGAAAGAGGATCTTTGGGGTGGAAAGAAAAGGGACACAAGGTCATTTTCTACTCCCAAGGATGACATTTATAATCCAGAGTGATTCCACTGAATTCATGGGTTTTGAAACCAGAGTGGGAAATGGATTCTGGCAGTTATGTCTTTTCAATCACAATGGGAGGTAGACAGTCAGTTCAGCACATATTTAGTCTCTCCTCCACTCTATGGAGACCTAGGATAAGGGCCAAACAGGTGCTTAAATACCTGGATTTGATGACTTGTAAAACACTAGATTAGGGTGATACAGAGGGTAATCATCTCATCCAGTTGTATTTGTGTCTCTCTAGCACAGGATGCTGCCCAGCAGGAAGATTGGTTTGAAACACAATATATTTCTCCCTTCACAGAATTTCCAGGAGGAAACATAATGGCATAGATATCCAGATTCTCTTTCATTTTGTTCATCAAATAATAATTTAAAGGTATTTAGGGATTTGCACAGTCCTTAATTTTATAATTAGATATTCCACATACTTAGAATCCAAGTTCCAGGGGGTTTTGTAGCTTTTGGTTTTTTGATTTTTAGTTTTTCAAAGCAAGGTTTTCAAACATTAAAGATTTTGGCGGAAAAAAAGAAGCTGTAACAGGAAATGATTGCACAACTTGATTTTTATCTTTTGGTTATTTTGATCAGCAGCTTTCTAAAGGGAAAACATTCTTTGGAAAAGTATGATATGAAAATAATTGAGATACATTCCTTGAACTGGAACACAGATGAGAGCTGAAAGATTGTATGGATAGGGCCTCCACACAGCTATTATTTCCCATTGTGTCTCTTCATGTTGCCTCTTTGTAACCTCATAGTAAACAAATAATTATGGGCATATACATTCCACATACATTCCAGAGGTATAAGCAAAACAAATGTGAACTAATGCTTCAAAATATTCCAGCAAGTTTCTGCCTGGCTGCAGAGAACACAGATTCACAGCTGGTACATATTGGAGCATCTCTGCTACCATCCCCACAGCAGTGCCACTGGTGGCCACTGTGCACCTTCAGCCTAAACTCAGTATCCCGAAGTTTCAATGCATAATCAAGTTTCAAGTTTTCAACATCATTTCTAGAATATCTGGAAAACATCAAATGAAAATATATGCCTGAGATTAGCAGAATCTAAGTAACATAACTTGTGACTCTGATATTAGAGGAAATATTGCTAAGGAGTTGTAGTTACTTACTTGATGACAGAGAAGTGTAAAGAAGAGTAAATCAAAAAGAATCTCCTTTATAAGCTTCCCCTCCTTCTCACTGATTAACTAGTCAGGTGTGAAAATCCACAGGACAGTTGTGCCCAGAGAAGGGGCACAAAATTATGTGGCTTAAAATATAAAGTGTGGTGTGGCTTTGTGATTTTCCTTCACTCTACGTTCAGTGTCTCCAAAAACACACAGCCTTCCAGTTCTCAGCTCCAGCTGTAGGCAAGAAAGAGTTTTACTGGACAAGTTCCTGGATGTTTGTGTTCTTAGCTGCTCGCCTACAGTTAATTAAGCTTATCCTGATATTTCCTCTCATTATCAAGCGTGGTTTTGATTCTAAGATTAAGACTATCCAGGTCGTAATCCAAGACTATAAAACAATAAAGTAGCAGTTCCAACTATTTGGAAGAGTAAGTTTATTAAGTATTGAAATTATTGTGGTGGGGATTAGGGTAGGTCAAGCAAAGCTATTTCCATGGGTCATCCTTTCTTGGAGGAAAAATATGCCTTGCAAGGCAAAATGAGAAATTGAATAAAATCATGAGAATCAACTACAATTGACTGTAATATGCCAAGAAAAGTGCTAGCCCTTCTACCCTTTTAGATGTCTTTGTTTTCCTTTTGTGAATGCTTTTTCATGGTTTCCACAGTATCCACCTAAGCAGCCATTTGTCTAAGAGAAATTGTAAACTGTCATGGAATAGTTTGGTCTAATATAAGAGACTTAACAATATTAGGAACTGAACTACATTCTATGATTAACCTTTCTAGCCCCATCTTCAAGAAGAAGAATTCCTGAGTGGAAATCTGGTAGAACATGAACTAATTCCATTCAACAATTTCTGTCTAATAGCCCAGAATAATGATGTTGTTCAACAGAAATGATAAAGCTGTGCATGCTCTGTGACTCTGTGACTTTCTATTACCAGCAGGAGTTTAGTTTCATCTTTTAAGTAATAGATTGCATCATATCATAACCTCTTTCACATTTACTGACTTGGAAACCAGCACCTCTGGCAGTGCACAGGTCTTATCAGTATTTTAGCATCCATCTCAGGGGGTCTTGGAGTGAAAAAATGAGGGTATGGAGAAAGAAAAATTTAAAAATACTGAAGTGGCAAAGAAAAAATATATGGCTTTCACATCTCATCTCTCCCCATGGAAGCAGATGCATTTCTGAGGAATGAAAACATGCAATACGAAATATTTTCTTAGATATTATGGAAGTGTAGCTGCTAACATTTAAAATATTATGCAAAATTCTAGGAATAGTAAAATTCCAAGAGAATAAAGAAACATGTAAGACTGAATGAAGAGAGAAAGCCCTTTAGGGCATTTTAATTGATCTGAATATCAAACGCATTTCTGTAACACTTCAGCAGGTTCTGTTGAAAATCCAGCTCAGAATCAAAGCTAAAAAAATCTCACTCAGCTTCACTCAGATCACAGACAGTAAGGGAAGTAACTCAAAAGCAAGCATGGAAAATCAATACCCAGATATTTTTAACAGCATACAAACACTGCCCACGGAATCCAAGCCTGAATTTTCAGAACCCTGTAATTAGTGAATCCAAAAATGCTGTTAGATTAATGAAGCAGAAGCTCAAAGGGATGTGTGATTATCTAAAATCTCAGGAAACAATTAAACCAGGTGGGACAATCACGGGCGTACCCCATGAAGAATAAAGTAGCTCAGCCAAGGAACACAAAAGCATTTAAACAGCTTTTATAAAGGACAACAGCTTCACTTAAAAAAATTATTGTGATGAAAAATCTGTTGCACAGCTACATGAACTACTATCTCAAAGGTAAATTAGCCTCACTGAGAAAATACTGAACATTAGTTCTGCTTCTAAGTTTTCCTAATTTCAACTGCCAACTATTTGATCTTGTTCAGTCTTTCTTTGCTAGACTGTGGTTTCAATTATGTGGCTACATTAATAAAAACTACAAAACTATTAAAAATGCTTCTAAGTGTACACATTATACAATAAAATATAAAAAAAAGTCTGAATTTTCATTTTTGTAGATGAAAGAATCAAGTTGAAGCAAAATAGTTTGTTTTTCAGAATTTTACTCTTTACCTTTCAATAGCCCTTTTCAAAAATTATTTTTCAGCCCACAGTTTCCAAAGGCATCTAAGCATCTAGGAAGCTTTATCATAAATGAATTATTTTGGTACAGCAGTATTCATTGCAATATTTTTCTATTTTTAAAAAAAATTGTATTTGTTGTATTTTTGTTTTGAAATCCATAGTGGTTTCTATTTTTATCTTGGCTCCAATTTTCTTAAATTTTAAATAAGGGGTTTGAGATTAATTACTTTGGAAACAGTCTGTGAATACATCTCCATATTTAAGTGCTTTGTTGAAGAAAAATCTCGCTTAATAAAAATTTCATTCTTCTGTGCCACTTGTTCAAATCTATTATATATAAACATTATTTTTTTCATTTGAACTTTGTTTTCCTGGCAACTATTTATCTGAGAATTCTTAACATAATGTGCCAGCAACTTATGTAAACCCACAACCAATATGACTGCATATTTTTCATGTTAATTTGAATTTATCTTGGCATCTTATAATACCATCCAGCTCATTGGCAAACAAATATTGAATGACTTAACTTGGGATGTCCTCCAAATTTCGTTTCTTTTCAGTGGAAATTCCCTGCAAGCTATGTCTAACTTTTCAGACATTACAGAAATGATCAGAAGATTTTGCAGATGTTTAACATCTTGCATGTTACCACATATGTTAACAAGCATCTGATGTTGAGTCCTGTCATACATACATAGAAATAGAAAGCTAAAGAAAAAATTTGTATTTATTTGGAAGGGCATTTATCATGTCCTGGTATAAAAAGTTTCTTTTCATTTAGTCTTTCAGTTTCCAGAAGAAGGCATAAGAAAAAGTCCCTTTAGAAGTTTCTTTTGCAAAAGTCCTGCTAAAACAGCAGGTAAGATTTTTATGTTGAATGCAGTAAAATATTCAGCTCTACATCTACAGAGGCTTCAGCAGAGTGCATGACAGGCACCTGGTGCCTCAGAGGCAATGCAGGGCAGGCACACAGTCACAGCTACAGCAGAGCTGCATGATATGTATTTTAAAACATTCCTCTAAGCACTAGCTGGATTCCAGACTTCCATTACCCTTTTTTGAGGTGTCTGCCTGGCTCTCTCTAATCAGGGGCACCTTCTTTGCCCTCTGGGGACACCCAGCCCCCTAACACGAGGGTCAGCCTGGGGTTCACTTGCCTGACATAGGAGTCTAATTTAGACATGATTCATAAAACAAGGAGCCTGCAGCCCCTTGATGACAAACAGAGTAGGTTTGTTTGTTTTTGTTTTTTTTTTTTTTTTAAGGATTTCTGGGCAGTAAAATGACTAAAATAGCCAGGGCAGATGACGTACATGCTTGCCCTACTCCCTTGCTCCCACACACGCTTATGTATGTATGCACACTGTGGATCCAAAAGATAAACTTTGCAGTACTGTTGTTCTTTGCAGTAAGCCCTTTCTGGGTCCTAAGTTTTTATGCATTAAATGTGTGCAAAAACAGACCTCCAAAACTTTTATTTATGTCTATTGAAACCTAGTAGCACTGGGATTGGAGTGAATGCCCTCCTTTCTCACACATCACTAATAAGTGCTGTGCAGCACGAGCCAGTCAGTCGTTTTCCAGTGTACTCATGCTCCCAAAGCTGCTTCTGTATTTCACCCAAAACTTTAAACTGAAAAGCATTCCCTCCCCCATAGGAAACAAAGCAGATATGCTGATATATGCATATACAGGGATAAATATGGGCAACATGATAAATCTTCAAATATATTACCTGATTCTGAAGGGGAAAGTAGGTGGTATGTCATTTGCTGATACTCCTTTACAGATTTGAGTTTCTTCAGTCACTTCTCAGAAACCATGTCTCAGTCATGTCTAACCTATGGAATCCAGGAATAACTCCCAGTTTCCAAGTCTTAATGTGTGCCCCTCACACTCTGGTGTGGAGTCACAGGCACAGGCCAGCTCATCCCTTCTATACCACCAGCAAAGTGCAGCAGCTGTGTGCTGCTAAAGGAAACCCAAGCACACAGGCCAAAAGCAAGCTCCTGCTGGGGTCCCTGTTCTGGAGACCTGAAGATTCACAGTGCCAGGCCATGCCAGGGCATCTGACTGAACAGAATGCTGCAGCAACCCAATAAATTCACAGTTGTGCCAAATATGGTGTGGACAGTAGACAGGAAGTTCTGAATGCCTCACCCCTGGAAGTGTTCAAAATCGAGCTGGATGTGCTTGGAGCAACCTGGTCTAGTGGAAGGTTCCCTGCCCATCGCGGAGGGTTGGAATTATGCGATCTTTGAGGTCCTTCCAACACAAACCATTCTGTGATTCTGTAACTCTAAGCGCAAACTTGGGATCTTTGTAGACACTGGAAAGCCCTGTAATCCACTCCTGATGGGGCTTGGAACAAGTGATCCTTGAGCTTCTCAAGTTGGGCTAGTTTTTGACACACCCTGCGAGAGAACTGGAAGCAGCCAAGAAAAACCACATGAGCGGATATTTAGTGAGCTGAAGGGAGGGAAGTCAGACTGTAATTTTGCACTGTTCTTGGCAGCCAAGTCCTCTCTTCAGTGTTGTCCACAGTTTCTGAAATGTGTTTAATTTACCTTTTGTGCAAGGGGTGCTGGGATATAGAAGAAGGATGTTGGTTCTACACCCTTGGATCCCAGCATGTGCACCACAGCACACTGCAGGGTTGATGCTC
Organism: Chloebia gouldiae; assembly: GCA_003676055.1. Lineage (NCBI taxonomy): Eukaryota > Metazoa > Chordata > Aves > Passeriformes > Passeridae > Chloebia > Chloebia gouldiae. The sequence goes on along the minus strand of QUSF01000005.1, from coordinate 10,412,863 downwards.
TGCTAAGCTCATGAACTCTCCCATTGCAGCATGGTCTTGCAACACGTGGATCCTTCTTTTGCTGCAATGCTACTGGCAGGTGACATGTGTCATCTAGCTCTGTATTTTGTTTCTAAATTAGGGCCCCAATCACATTCTCAGTGGGTGAATGAAACAAAAATGGCACCCAGATTTACCGTCTTATCTTTCAAAGGATTAAGTGACCTGCAGTGACCTGCAGCTGGTTCAGCTCATCTCCTTGATTTCTACTTTGTGTCTTGCAAGGAAAGTTCTAAAACCAGCTTTGTACATTGTGAAAGTAGACTTCATTTCTTGCTTATTATTTTGCTTCTTTCTCATAGAAAAGATGAAAACTACTACTGTTAATGTAGAATGAGCAGCCCTGACAGCAGATAGTTCTGACTACTCAGATTCCAGGCTTAAACATCTTCTAATAACAGGAACCTTTCCAGAGTAGCTTTACTTTAACATTAACGACATGGACATACTGAACTCCTAGAATCCCACAGCCGCATAACTCTATTCAGCCTTTACCAAAAAACAATTAGAGAAAAGGACGGTAAAATCCACTTATTTCTCAACACCAGACTGCTTCCAATGCATTTCCAGATGTCAAATTCCCTCTACATTCCTAATGCAGGAGCCAAATTCTTCAGCTTCTCTCTTTGACAATTTCCACTGTGCACAGGGATGTGTGATTACAAAAACCTGTAGTGACTTAACTGAATATAGAAGGAGAACCAAGATAAAACAACATGGATTATTAACCATTAATTCAGGGAAAATCTAGCACTGTGATAAGTGATGCCTAATCATGGATGTGTTTAAGTCATCGCTGAAATTACTTAAACAGAGCAGAGAGGTAAAATAAAGAGGGATGAAGAAAGATCAGCTGTGCGAGGCCAATTTAACTCAATTAATATACTCCCATTATCACAGTCAAAAAAGCAAACAGCAGTTGTTTCTAAGTATCTCATTTTTATACTGCTGATTCCAGTACTTGTTATACTGCTGAAAGTCTTGGTCTCTGGATGCATAGGATTACATCAACTTCTCAGTTGTCATCCACCTCTCTCCCTAAAGCAGGCTTTAGAAACAAAAACTTGAAGCAAGCTCACTTGAAACCCTCAAAGCCAAGAGGCAAAAAACCACACTGTTTTGGGGTTTTTAATGCCATGGATTTCAGAAAATCTCCCGAGTGTTTTTCTTTTCTGGGTTTAATTGTCTAAGTCAGAAATAATGGAAGAGAGGCTGTGTGAATGACCAAACCTATGAGCCAGTTTAACAAGCAGCAAATTATTCATAACAGACACAGCTCTACACAAACAGAAGCATACACTGGGAATAAAATACTAGCAAGGAGATGATCAGAACAAACATTTTGCAAGATTCAGGAAGGCAGAAAGTGAGCACTGCAGTGGCATTTCTCAGTCCTGCATTTCCAGAGCTAACCAGAACCAGGAAACACGGCACCCCTGCAGTGGAGCAGGTTTATTGGGAAGCCCTAGAGAGCTGCTCTAACTCAGAGACGGCGTCATTAAACTGCTGCTATTCTACAGCCTCCACAAACATGAGTCAAACTAAACACAGACACGGGAGAACATCAGCTCATTGGAACAGCACCTTTTAACTTTAAATTCCATCTCATCTTCTCTGAAACATCTTCCTTTCATGGCCTAGTATTAAGCATTCCTAAGACACCTGCTATAGCTGGTAAAAAGAAAAAAAACTCAGAAAAATCTGGTAGCAATTCTTTCTAACCCACCATCTCAGTTTTAATTTACACTTTAATTATGTTATTAGCACCTCAGGACTAGCCAAGGCTGTATGTGAACAACACAACCTTGCTGGCAAACACAATTCAGATGCAGTGATTTTATTTGACTGACTTCTGTTTTTCTATAATCCTGACCCCTGCAGTTATAAGGAATGTGTAGTACCACAGATTTGCAAACACACTGCACAATGTGCTTTTTAATGCTAAGGATCAATATAGAAAAAGATTTGTAAATACTGTAAGACAGACACACAGAAGTGTATGCCCTGTCCACACCAACCCTGCATGGAGGCAGAGCATCTAATTAATGTCCCTTACTTGATTTAAAAGTCTCCATGGGAGAAGTGCTCAGAAGGATGTATACTCCAAAAGGAGGATGTTCGGCACAAAGTTAAGGGGCTGTGAATGGCTCTCAATGAGATATCAGCAGTTACCCTGTTCTCCTTTCTGTGTTCAAACAGCAAATTAATTGTCATACACACTCACTGAGGATGTTTATGGCATACTTTGCAGACATGCACAGCCAAAGAGGTCACAACTTGAACCTGCAAATTACTCACACATTTTACATTTTAAATAAAACTGTAGATTTATTGTACAATAGTACAGCATGTGCCTTTTTAACCAAAAGCTCAGCATCACATAACACTTTAATCTTCCATTAAACATACACAGTCCTACAACACAGCTCAGCTTAGCAAGCTACATAATGAATTTATTTATTGAGAGTCCTGGCTACGCTGTTCTTAAGGATGTTTACCTAGAGCAAGAACAGTGGCAGTGGTTCTGGTGCTGTAACTTAATCACTTTAACCTTTTCTCAGCACAGTAATAGCAAGCAGTCATCTAGAGCACAACAAACAGATCACTTAAGGGACACCACATTTAATTGCAAAGGTATGAAACAGTAGACCAGAGGATCTCACACACATCACACAAGTGTGGATTAGAAACCTGTTATGAGATCACTTTGATGTAATGTCTGCACTAACTATGCCACAGGAAGACTGGATGCATGACAGGCATCGTACCATGAAGAAGTGTCATTTGGATTGAAATTCTTAGGTTTGGAAGAGGCAGACCAGGGTGTTCTGTACAAATATACACTTGCCTTATTACATTAGTTTACACTCCTGTAGCCATTCGCCCATGTGACAGCAACATCTTGTTATAATTAATACCATTTACTTCAACTTTACCTGGTTCAATTAAAAACAAGATCATTACTCACAGACACAGAATGTGTTCTGTGCCACATCTTGGCCTTTCAAATTGTCATTGACACCCAGTTTGGTGTAACCAGGCATCCTTTATGCATGCTCTTGTGCACAGCTAGCCACAAGGTGTTATTAAGACACATTCAGATAAGATTCTTTATTTGCCACTGGGGTTTTTCATTGCAGTGAAGATTCAAAGCTCATCACTATATAATGACTTATATTAAGTTCCTCTGAAATTTGGAGTCAAACATCTACAGCCCCAACGAGCTGCAGATTACATCACAAACCCTTCATCAGAGAGAGAAAGTTTATGCTTTTTTATTGCTGTTCAGTTTACCATTGTAACCTGTTCCTTAAAAGGATCAAGTGCTATTTTTATTAAAGAATTTAAAATTCTCAAAAAACAGTATTTGCAGTAAATTTTTAATACTCAAAGGAGCTAAATTTGTATCCTACCCCTGAATATGTGATTTTTCACTTACAGCAGGAGTGTGATAGTCCACTCTTGATTGGTTTTGAACAAGCATCAGCTAAAATAATATACTAATCAAAACACAGAGACTGGTATTAAAGAAACAGAGGAAGGAAATCTATATCAAATATCTGATCTTGAATTAAAATAGACTAGCAATATATGTAAGCTTTCAAACAGATGAAATGCTTAGCTTATCTCAAGTAGCATACCAGGAGTCACTTCCGAAGAATTATACCAAACTTGCACCTGCTATGGTCCATGTGTATTCTCTGGCTCTGCAAATTTCACTCATCATGGCCAAAATACTATAGCATGTTAATTAAAGTATAAAAAAACAAAAAGGGACAAAAAAGAATTGCTTTAAATGAAAGTTGCTGTTGTATCACCTTCAACAATTTTCTGAAAATTTCACCACACTGAAAAAAGTTTCACTTTTCTGTCTTGTTTCGAGTTTTAGATAAGACTATCCAGCAGCAGAAACAGAGCTTGAAACAAATCAATTTGTGACTTGCAACACTAAAAATACAATCTCAGTAGATTTCCAGTTCATTGTCTAAACTGTAATATTTTGATAGCCTTCAGTGAAAAGATGAACTTTTAGCTGATTATCAAGACATCACTGATACAATACAGACTGTTGAAAAGATAATTATTTAATTAAAATAGACTTCACCTGAAATGATTTTTTTCTTGCTGTAAAACAAACACAAGCAGATATAAATGAGATGCATTAGCTCTTCTTCTCCCACTCAGAATTTCTAATGTCTTTAACAAGTAATGAGAAATAATTAAAACTTGATCTTCAAACATTATCACCTGTTCAAGAAATAAAGCTCTGCTTTTTCCTGAATTCATTCTATGCCATCTTTTATTAAAGAGTTTATGCAGATTCCTTCTGGTTACTAAAATGAAGTCAGTTTGTGTTTCTTATATATTTAAATAGCTCCAACACCAGAAACATACAAAGTGTTATACTGAATTTTAATCCTTGTAAAACATTATTTCACCACACACTGTTATTATAAATCTTTTCAATAACATCCATTATAGAACTCAGTAAAGAGCACTGTCTACTACTATGCACTGTCAAATATTTCTGGCAATATCAGTAATTAACTATAGCGTATTTCTTTTTTAAAATCAAGTGTTAACCTACATATTCTGAACTTGCAAATAATACACAACAGATTTTACTGTCATATAGGCTGCATATTCATTCATTTTTTCTGATTTTTATAGAAGAGTAAATTTTCTATAACAATATGAAATAATAACTTATTTATCTACCTAGGAGGTTAGTAGTTATTTGTAATCATATTAATCAAAAGATGACTGAAAAAATCAAAGTTAATTATTGTGAAGTGCACAAAATCTAGAATATAGGGAGTTTCCACAGTACATTATACTAAGTCAACATATAATAGATTAAAAGCTGTAAAGCCAAAATCCTTATTTAAAAATTTAGTGTCTCTGACATCATCTTCCACCATTCCATCAACTCTTCCTTTTCCTCTTCTTTTCTTTCAGACAATGACTCCAGTTCAAAATCAACCTGATTAAGAGAAACAATCAAAAACATCAGTAAGACTTACAGATAGAGAATAGTTAGGCTTTTAAGAATAATTTATTGAAAGAAGATCCTTAACACAAACATTGAGCTTAGAGAGGTACCTTCTGGGTCAGGCTGTGTTTATTCATAAGTGTCTCAAAGATGATTTAAGTATGTGCAATACTAGTATATCTGCACAATAACTTGTTTAAAAATACACACAGGTGAAACAAAATTTCCTAAAGAACCAAACATCTGTCCACTTGTATTTGACTTGACTAAAAGTTTCAGAAAGCATGGGCCAATGTAATTAAAACTGAATAATAGCCAGCCACATAAATCATATAGCATATTATAAAAAGTATAATCAGCATATTGCCAACACAGAACACAGAATATTCTGAGTTGGATGGGACCCACAAGGGTCATCAAGTCCAACTCTTATGAGCTCCATTCTCTAACCAGCTGAGCTAATCTCACCTAGCACTGCAGACCCCCAGCATATCAAATCATGTATTCAATTTTATGCCATCAAAAAAATCCAGAGTTTTTCCTAACACATGGCTCATTAATGTAGATACAATGTGCTAGTTTCACAGAATTCACAGAATGACTAGGTTGGAAGAGACCTTTAGCATATCTTAACATGCGATTCACACTAATGAAATACCATTTGTTTTAAATACCTCCACATCTGTTCAGAAAGTGAATTAAAAATGCTTTTGAAACCTCAGATGCGGTCTAGGTCTTATTAACTTTACATACTGGATATCAATGCAAAGCAGTGGCCCATTGCTACCCTTCTGCACAGAGCTGGCCACTGGGTTTAACCTAAACAGGTACTCATCTGACAAATTAAATACACATATGTCTCAATCAAAACCTCAACAGCCCTTACTTTTTATGTTGTGCTATTAAAAGATATTCTGTAATATTTTATAATATTCTGATTGGCTATTCAGACATGGACTAATAACATGTTATTTCAATATTACCCTTCTCTGTGTATTTTTATTATAAATAAGAATGCCAAGAGATTAAATGAGTTTACAGGGACATTACTTTCAGTGGCTGGTGCATCAAGAGTAATTTCCAGACTTTCTAAATTAACATGTTCTGGAATATTCTGAAAAAATCACCTCCTGCTTACATTTATACTGCAAAGGAAAAAGGGACCTTTTAAATGTACAACAGATTATAAACAAACACAAGTGGTGAGCACTTACCACAACAGCAGGGCTGAAGGGCACAGCCACTTTTTTAGTTATTGCTAGATAGCCTGGTGCTGAGGCAGTAACTTTGTAATTTCCAGGCACAAGCAATCTCCAGTAATCACCATCCTTGGCTGAAAAGAAGAAAAAGACTCATATAAATATGTATAAGACTAATTACACAGCTAAGAAGAAAGGCTCCTGTCGGTGCTTTGTTTTTGACTTCCTGAAAAGAGTCTTCCTTCTTCTTTCTTTCAGTAAAAGCTGTATCTATATATATAAAATATATGCTTCCTTTGATGTAATCAAAAGAAATTTGTATTTTGAAGTTGTGCTGGAGCCCCCATGAAAGTTTATGCCTGCTGAGGCTGAAGGCTCTCCATTACACTGAAGAAAAGGACAATATGGGACATTATTCCACCTTGGAAGCACCCCCCCAGAAAATGTAAAGTCCCTGATAAGTGTCAGAGATTCTGTTTGCAATGTGATATGATTTTTTAATCCTAAGTATTCTGATAATACAAGTGGAAATAAATGTTATTCTTATCAAATTTAAATTAGTGGGACTACCTTTCTCATCTTTCAGAAAAGCACTATAAATCATAATTTCCTAGAATATTGCATGTGTATCACCCTTGAAGCATCATTATCTACATGTTTCAGTATCCAGGCATTGTCAAGAGTTTTTTCTTTGATTCAGAGAAATAAAGAAATGGAAGCTTGATCCACTCAGGTCAAAGATAGTCTCCTACTACACTGTTACTACAGATTATCTTTTCCAGAATCAAAATTCATCATCATCTTCTCTAGAAATTATGTATTTTCACAAAGACTCAGATCTTCCCTGCACAAGCAGTAGGCAATAATCTAATTTGTCACAGGCTAATAATTTGAATATCTCTACCTCCAGAAAGCATTGCAGAGCTATTCTAAAGTTCAGCTAGCAGTGCCATTTAGAAGATTTGGCCATGCTCTTTGTACTAGTCCCTTAAATGCTTTTTCACCCCATCTGCAGCTCCACAGTGTACAAAGGGAAAAATTACTTAAATATCTGCTATTTGCAAGGTCAAAAATATGTCAGGAGTTATTCCAGTTGTTCCCAGATTTTTCTCTTCATAAAACAGAATGGAAAAAAAAATAATGCTGTAGAACTACAGCAATTATTTATTCCAATTTCTGTCACTGGAACAAAGCACAATTTCAACTCTTGAATAAAGAAGCAGGAGAAAAGACAAAGAATATTTCTCCCTCATTCTGACTTTGCTAATATTCAAGTATTTGTTTTCATCCCTGTTTTGAAAATGCATGACTTTTAGTCTTATACACATACACAATGATGTGAAAAGATTTATTATTAGATGCAATTTTTGTATCATAGAAGCATGAGCTCCTCTCTCTCAAATACCTCTTTGCACAGTTTATTCCCTTTTTATTATGCCTGACAATTTATTTCCAGTCTCTATACATTTTGCCTCCTTGTTTACAGTGACAGAAGGTAACTAATGTTTTCACAGTTGTTCTGCTTGGAAGAAGTGCTGGCAGTCTCTTTGCAGGTGATGTGCAAACACAAATCAGAGGTGACTGAATATTCTACCAGTCCTGTTCCATAATATTCTGCATTTCTGTGACAGTATAGTGAGACATATCATCAAGAAAATTACCATAAAATAAGCTCATGCATAAAGCAGTGACATTTACTTATTGTTTTTCCAATTGCTATCTTTTGCAAATCAAAAAATGTTGTTCAGGATAGGAGAGGATAGGTGTATAGGGAAGGCTGAAAGTTGGCACACTGTGCAAGCTACCTTCTGAACTCATTCCTAGAACAAAGCACATCATCACTGAAGAGGTGACACATCATTTTCTGTCAACACCAACCAACATAATGCTTTCATCTTTTAGAATCACCCTTCTGAAAAAACATCACGCAATTGTAAACAGCAGAGAGAATTTATCTTTACTGAAGGAAATTATGTAAATTGGAAATATGTCAAGAATTTACGTACCGAAAGTTATGACTGCGTTGTGAAAAATATAACACTTTTGGACTAAAATTTAGCCTTCAAACTGAAAGCAGCACCGTTGACAGGGCTTTAAATCCTGTCAGAACTGTGAAACACTATTTGCTTTACAAATCAGAAGACACACTAGAGCATTAATAACCAAGAGTCACCCGAACCAGAGACCCATTAGTAAAAAAAACAGTCTCAGCTACTCTGAGAGCAAAATACAAGTGAAAGATTTGTGAAATCCTGAGGGCAACAAACTTCTTGAGGTACAAAGCACCATCCTGTTTTCAAACATTTTCTCCCTTAAAACTGCAGTTAAAAAGATGTGAAATGGCTGCAGGTTGCCAAGCCAAGGAGAAGCACTGCAGAGGTACCACACTCACCTGATGTAACATCATGGCTTATCCCCTCCACAGAAATTATAGCATTTGCTATTGGATTGCCCTGAAGATCTTTAACAAATCCCTTCACTCCTCGATGAATCTAAAATAAATAAGGTCACCAACAAATGGTAAATAAAAAATTCTTAAGAAAATATGGTATTTTTTGGCAATGGAATATCTATTGATATATGTAACAAAGCATTCTATGAACCCCACAGTTTACAGGCTGACCACTATCAATGATAAATACTAAATATCATAATGGAACAGAGAACGAAGAGGAAAATAATTCACCAGGTAGTTATAATAATATATCTCTTCAATGCACGTAATGCACAGCAAGTCCTAACACCTGTAAACATTCATTTGCAAATCTTTGTCATATTGGGGATTAATGAATGCACAGAAAAGCTCTGAAAGAACAGCCTAGAGAAACTTTTGCTTTAAAGTTTCATCAGCTGTAAGAATGTAGAGCTAATGAGATCATTTCTTAAAGGTGAAGCATTAGCAAAGTAAATGCAGTCACTTGGACTTCAGTGGGCAATCCCTCTGTGAGATGCCTGAGCTTTCTATTGCACACCTCAAACGTCCAGTTCTGTGAGCTGGGACCACAGACAGTCACAATACTGGAATTGTATTGTGACCCACTACTGCCTTTCTCCCACTCCCTCCTGGCCTGTGGCAGAAGGGCAGTAGTGGGTCGTGTCCTTGCTCCTTCATGCTCCAGGTCACAGTCCCAGCACCTTCACTGTCTGCTCCCACTGTATATGGAATTAAAACACTGATATGATCTCAGTGTGTGGAGAGACCAGTCCTGCCAGTGTATCTTATCAAGTCTGAAAGCAAACTCCTCAGAAGCAAGAGAGGATCAACTGCCTTTCCATGTCCAGAAAGAGGAACTCTTGGTGCTGGGGATGAGGGGATGTTGGTACCCTCTGTGGAGATGCACCTCACTGTGAGCCTGAAACAAAGCAGCAAAGTACTGTAAAGTTCAGGCTTCTCCCAGATTCCACGTCCTTTGAAAAGGCTTGTGGATCCCAAGTTTTATTTTGAGATATTTACATTCCCCTTTATGAACCTATATGGTGTATTCAGCTGCTATAGTTTAGTTCAGATTCCTCTAATACACACTGTTGGGAGAAGCCTTAGAAAAGCAGCAATTACATATTTGCACTGTCCTCAGCACTCCCAGGGGAGCTGGAGCATAGACCTGCTCATCTTATCCTGCAAGAAGATAAAAACCAATGCCAAACTGACCATCTGAACTTCCAAGGATAAAGCCAATAGCTCTGCAGGAGCAAAGGAAGTTGGCAAAATAGTATCTAATACATGAGCAATTTTAAAAATGCAGTGACAACATAGCTTTCCATGAGTCAGAGAAAATTAACCCCTGTGCAGAGGAGCTGAACAATTTGAGATGGATTCCATAAAGAATGGGTAAAAACCTGCAGAACAAGTACAGTATTTCCTCAGCCTACAGATAATGTTTTAACACAAGAGTATAACACTTCATCTATTCAAACATTTCAGATTTCTGGGTAACTGAAGCATTTCTGCACAATTAAGTCCTAAAATAAATAAATGTATTAATTGATGGGCTCTGCTAACAAAGTGTGTTTCTCATTTCACGATCTCAGGTGTGCAACCACTAATGAGACCAGATTTATTTGTAACTTTTAACTACAATATTCAGGTTTCAGAAATTCTCTATGGTCTAATCCAGCTGCCCAGGTTCCTGTACATCCACAGAATGGTTCATCCCACATCTGCAGAGGTCAATCCATCTCTCTGAGAACACACACCAGCACTGGGGGAATCAGTCATAGACTATGGAGATTTGTATTTTTTTTCACTGAGGAACCCAACACAAATAATTTAAATTAAATGTCTGCAACAGCTTAAGTAGCCTGAGAAGGATTCTATACTGTAAATTCATCCTTCTTTTCCACTCTTCTTCCATTTATTTAGAAATATCACACAGGATTTACCACCACAGAGACAAATAAGAATTAAAGCAACATCTAGATTAATATGAATTAGATGTTCACAAAGCACAAAGTTCAGAAGCTTTATGCACAATAACTGGTTTTGCCATCCTCTTTGTTACCTGCTCAATGTAATTTATAAGAGAGTTCTTGTTGTCCTCCCAGTAGCCCTTCAGAGTTTCTTCAGGTGGGAATTTTTCACAGCTAAGCTCCACTGTGATTTCAAAGCAATTGCTGCTGAGGTAATTGAAATCCTGCATTCCTGTAATGCCAAAAAAGAGGCAGTGATGCATTTGGCATATTCTGAAGTCAATAATGGGGAACACATGAAATGCTGGGACTATTAAGAAAAGAGCAGTTATATATACAATTTATACAGCTCCACTCCATCTGCTTAATTTTTAATTCAGAAGCTTTAAATCAGAGAAACCAATAGGAAAAATAATTCCAAAATACATTTTCTTCCCAGGGAAAATTTAGAAAAGCCTTGATAAATAGGCCGTATACTTCTACTTGATGCTGCGTGTGACCTGTTAACATTTAGCTCATGCATTTTTGGATTGCTGATACATAAATTATATTTTTCCTCTTTGGAAAATAAAATTATTTTAAATTATTGCTAAAATATTTCCATATTAAAAGGACAACTAAAAAAGATGCTCACCTTGTAAGCCAAGAAGAATTACAATTAATTATAAAGCAAATTAAACATCATAAAGTGACATTGAAAAAGAGATTTATAAAGATGCGTCAAAAATGTGTTGAGGTTATTTTCTGAAAATATAACGTTTTATGTCACTAACATTTTACATGGAAAACATTTCATTGTCAAGATTTTCTGCATAGATTTGAAATATTCTCCACCAAATAAATACAAAGTAAAACTTCCTATAAAATTTATTTTTATGAAATTATTTCTATGGAGCAGGTTTCTTCAACTCAGTGCCTCTGCAAAATCAATATTAGATAACCTTTGAAAGAGAGAAGAAACACCACTATAAATGCAACTTTAATAATTGAAATTTTAAAACATACGTAGCACAGTGGTATAATCACTAAGAATAAAAATTTGATGGAGAATATTCATTCTTTTACATTTCTGAGCCCCACCTCTTACTACATGGGTGTATTGGCTATTTGCTTAAATTGGTCAACCAAAATCAAAGGAGATTTCCAGTTTTGTAACTGGATCAACTAACTGGAGAGGGACAGTGGTTGTCCCCAGGAGGTTATAAATATATGTTTTGCAGAAGCTGATGTAGGATCATCCCTCGCCTCCCCAGTCTGTCTAGCTAGCAGAGTCAGAGGATTCCCAAATGAAGGCCTGAAAAGAAAGCAGCCATCAAGCCTTTTGAGCAGCCCCATGGAGGTCACTGAGGGATTTAGAAGTGTTTCTAGGACAGCTAATTCATGCAGCTCTGTGTTCCCCTTTGCAAGCTACACATGATACCTGGGGCAGTCTCTTGACCAAGCACCAGTGCTGTTCACGGGTCCATAGCTGCCCAGAGAGCTGGTGTCACATCCCAAAGAGACCAGGCAACAAGACTAAGATTCCCAATTACTGACAGGCACAGGGATTTTTCTGCTAAAAGAACCTTTTTATTTCTAACACCTTTTTTTTTTTTTAAGAAAAATGAGGACACAGAAGGCAAAGGCTCCTGGGAGGGACAGCTCTGGTTTTCCAGCAGGCAGAACTCTTAGATGGACCATTTAGCAATACACAGCAAGAGAGCAGTGGAGTCATGAGTAAAATCCTGACAGTGGTGCTGACTATCATGCATCTGTTCTGGACACTAGATAATGTTTTTGTTGATTTTTTGTACTTCAAATAGAAAGAAAGAATGCATGAAGAAGAGAACAGGGAGCCAAAGAGCACAATGTAATTTTACTGTAGTGACAGTAATTCTTGACCATTACTGTTCCAATTGTCAGAAAATTTCTCTTTCGTCCCAAAGTATTACTCAGGGATGCCCTAGTTTCTCAAGAACAGAAAAAAGAAGCAATATATTTTCCAGTTTTCTGCACAATGGCCATATCCTATGTTTGCCAGGGGCGGGCCAGTTTGTTTGCCAGGGGCAGGCCTTGTCCCAGCCATGGGTTGCTCCTGAAAAAATTCATCTTTGTATCTCTGGGACAGAGAATAGGATGAAGCTGGCCAAGATCTAAACTATGGCCTATCACATATGCAATCAGGAGTGCATTGGGCTGTGCACTCTTGACCTCCCTGTTCACAATGGTGATTAGGTGCAATATGCAACAAAACGAAAACATTTCTAAAGATTTATCGAGTATTGCAGCATCTTTGCTGCTCCTGGTCAAGTCCTCAAAGTGCCCCATCCGTGCCATGTATCCCATGCATGCACATCATCATGCTCCCAAAGCCTCTCACTGTGACATTCTCACACTTTAACAGGAACTCCCCTCTGAAGTTCCGAAAGGCTTAGATGCCTCAGATATAACTGAGATTCATCAATGAATGCCCTTTATTGCTGACCTTGAGTAGGACTTTGAAACTGAGAACACAAAAACTTCTCTGTTGCACTACTCCAGTGATTGAGGGACTATAGTGTCTTTATGTTACTGCTTATAAAAGTAAGCTTGGAATATGGGAAAAAACTAATTTCTTCAGGTTATAATAAAGGAACAGCAAGCTTCATAAATGAATTGGAATGCAGGGTGTGCCCCTGGCATCCAGGCATCAGAATTACTTAAGACTTTGAACTGCAAGCTACAGCACTAACTTAGCTCAGCTTCTTCACATAGAAGCTGGACAGGATGTACTTGAATGGGAAGAACATGAATGCCTCCTACATTAGTCTTTTGTGAAATCCTAAAAAAACCCTAACACTGCTTCTAAACCCATAATCCAAGTCAGGAATTAGCTGAGTGTCAAGGGTGATCTGAGAGTATCTGAAAATTAAAAAAAAAGACACTTAAACAATAGCCTAATAGTACAGCAAAGTAAGCTGCTTTGAAAAACTATTTTTGTAATGACATGAATCTGATTAGACTCAGGTGACTCTGTCATGACAGAAAAAGCAGAACAGGCATGTGGCTAGGTAGTCATTTATTACGAGCTGTTCTTCTCATTTATGGTTCCAGAAAGGTACTCCACACAAAAGGCATATTAAAAAGTCATCAAGGGTGTTGAAAAGTTATACAGTCAGCAGCTAAGGAAATGCCAAAAATTAAACTTTTTGCGCAAATTTAGTTTTTCTTTCTTGTGCATGAGTGAAATCATTAATTCCATGCTAACAGAGAGAAGGCCTCTATTAAAAACAACATGGTTTTTGTCTACAAACTTGTTTCTCCACAGAGTCTGATAACTAAAAGAACCATTCTTGAGCAAAGAAGAATGACATCTTTGCCTTTGCTTGCTGTCTCTGAAAAACCTACATGGATCAACTGATTACAGATGACAACTAGTACAAGAGTAACAGCATCATGGCCTGAGACTTGGTGCAAAGATTCTCTTGGGGGGAACTTTTCTCTGTACCCCTGCTCTACAGAAGGAAGTAACTACCAAACAGTAATGCTGAGAAAAACCTCACAGAAAGTGTAATTAAGAGAGAGAAGAAAAAGTCAAATATTCCTCTACAACATCCACTCTCTCCACCCAAAAACCAGAAAGGGGAATTGCCACCTTGCATGAGGCTGGTGAGGAAATCCTGAGGTCAGATGAAAGGGAAGGACAGAGCAGGAATGCAGTGGAGGGCTCCTCCTTGCCAGAATCCTGGATGCTGAGAATTGTAAACTTGCCGTGCTGAAAGGCACACTCACAAGAGAACACTCCATTTGACCTGAGGTTGTAGAGAAGACTTCCAAAATTGATTGATAGCACTAGAATTATGAGTGTGTAGTTGGTTAGAAGTGTGTAATATCACAAGGCAGAAAATTTAAGAGTTTGAAGTTTTAGAATATAGTAATAAACATGAAGCAAAATACAAGTTTTAGAATGGAAACAAGTTGTTCTTCTTTGCCTTCTTTTTCCTTCTTCTTCATAAGTTTAAATAGTATTTCATAATTAGACAATAAAGACTATATTACAAGCTTCTTGTGATCAGTTATTGAGTTTAAAGGGAAAATAATTTATGTGTCATTTCTGAATTAGATAGTTCAGTCTTAAAAGGCCTTATAACAAAAAACAGTTAACCATTTTGTACCTTACTAATAAAAGACTACAAAACTCACAGCTGTGAGGCTGTAACATTAATAAGAAACAATAAACACCTGAATCTAAATGCAAACTATCATCTCAAATACCTTCAATCCCAACCCAAATAAAAGTAGAAAAGAAAACCAGAAAACCCACACCTCCTTACTTCCAGTTAGAGACAAGGACTATTACCAGATGTCTCTGCCACAGGTGTTCAGCCTTCCGACTGTAAGAATCCAGGTATTCAGAAAGCAGAGCAACCCACAGCCACACGAGAGCCATCCATACCCCTGCACACTGAAGAACCAGTGAAGATGGCTGCTGACCCACTTGTCTTTTACAGAAGGTGCAAGGCCCTGAGGATCAATTATATGGGCAAAGAATTGATGTTGCACAACTGGGGCAGCATAATAAGCTCTGTAAGGCAACAACACCTATAATGCATAATTTGAATGAAAAAATCATCCTTTCCTACTGTCAAAGGCATAATCTAGGAGATGATCAGGAATAGAGACAGAAAATGGGCAGGAGTGGATACTGGGGCTGTGTTTGCTGCAGAAAGGAATCTTTAGTAGAACGGTGAGAAAGGAAGGGAAAGGGGGAAACTAGGGGACAAAAGCCCAAAGGAGCCCAAGGATGCAAAGGTAGAGAAGTACCACCTTAGCTCCAACAGAAACAGATGCTCCTGTTGGATGGAGATAAGGCCTTCAGAGTTTCTTTTGATATATTCCTAACTCTGGTAAGGATGTACAGCGGAATACTTTCCCTAAAGCAACATAAATGGCTTTTTAACAGTTTATGCTGCTGCTAACTTTGAGTTCATTACCATATGGACAGCAAAAGATCACTGATACCATCAATAACTAATTGCCACATTTTGGTTTTCAAATGATACTTTTCATATTAAAACACCGCAGAAAATTTTCACTTGAACTGAGCAGTACTTAGTTATTTTCCTTTGCACTAGACATAGAAAGAGCAGAACTGTTCTCACTGAATTATATTTGGGATTTTAAGTCAGCAAACACTACCACAGAAGTTTTATTCAAAAGTCACACCTTGCCAGCTGGTTTCTACACTTGAAAAAAAATCCCAAACCAATAAAAAATTCAATCTGTATGGTCCTAAGTTTATTGTTGTCTCTCTATTTTTATTAGCTGCACCATATTAGGATGATAGATCCTGCTTAGCAGTAGGATTCCTGCCTTTTAATATATATACAAATATGAGAAAAAGGTCTCACTTAGGGAATTAGCAGTCTAACTTAAAATAAGATCCAAATAGAGGAAATCAAACTTTTCACAAACGTTTTCCAATGGAAAAATGTGTCTTTGCCATATTCTGTTTAATCAGAATCAAAGCATTTCATCAAAACAATGGAAAAATGACTTTTCATAGCATTTTCTTAAGAAAGAATAAGCTAAAATTAAATATCTCCACATTTTAATATCTAATATTTACTATTTCATTAAGATAAATTTGAACTGAATTAAAACAAATTTTAACTATGAAACTTTTCAATATTTTGTTTCTATTAATATTTTTTCAGCTTTTGCAAACTTCAGTTGTCAAGGGTGTTTTAATGGTTCCAATTCAAAGTCTGAAAAGCCTCACACAAAGAGATATTTTGGGGTTTTAGTTGCATTCACAAATGTCAGCATTTTACTTCACACTCAGTCCCTGGTGATCATTGGCTATGTGAGCACTACCAGTCATTGTTCTGTTTCTAATTTCTTCACAGGAGTTTAAATATTTTCTTCTTTAAGTACTGCCTTTACTGTAAGAGAAGCAGAGTTAGGCTACTACTTAGACTGTCTAATGCTTTGAGAGATTCCTATTCACTTCAGGTAAAAATTTTAAATTCATTCAGAGACTGTAATTGAATATCAAGAGAACAGCAAAGAATTAAACAGTTATGTGTGTTTTCAAAGTTATCCAGCATAAATCAACCAAGCCAAAGCACAGGCAAATCACTCTAACACAAGCTGGCTCAGAAATCTTCAGCTCAGTTTTCATTCCAAGTTTAGCAGAGGCAGAACACTCTAAGATTTAGCTATCCCAAAACCTGTTTGGCTCAGTTTACAAAGATATCAAAATTCTTAATAGAAAGGAATGAAATGTCTCATTTTAATTAAATGTCTCATTTTAGACTACTCTTCTGGACTTCTGGAAAATTAGTCTGGACATGCCCACAGTAGCTCTGCTGCTCCTTTTAGCACAGAAGGCTCTAACAGAATCTAGGGAAACAGCACCTGGGCAGGAATCAGGCACTAACCAAGCCACAAAGTATGGAGAGGCAAATGTAAGTATCTTCGTGGCTGGTTTTGTTCCCATTAAAATCCAATGCCAAGCTCCCATTTTCTATAACTGCAAAATCAGGCAACCAGACTTCCCTGTTTCCTTCAGCTTGGATGCCTTTGTTATTGAGGTTCAAATGAGCCATCAGCAGCCTGCTCTATTAAGGGTTTGTCAGGGGATTTTTCACTATTTTCTTAACCCCTCTTCCCGCAAAAAACTCTCTTAGTGAGAGAGATAGCAGAGCTATGACTCGCCCACTGTAGAACTATTAAATTTGCAATGACCTGGAGCCTGAAGAAACATTGTAGAAAAAGCAATAAAAAGGAGTATTTTAATAGTTATCACAGTGAGCTTTATCTGATTTTCTAGATGTACTGTGATGAGCGATCGGCCTTTGATTTAGCCTCAACCAGACCAAAAGTCATGGCTAACATAATTCAAGCTCAGAATAGCCAGTGGCATGGACTCCTGTGGGTGGGCTCACCTCCTGGGACACTGTACCATGCACCACCATTAGTTGTTCCATCCACAAAGCTGCTGTCATCATCATTTTTACGGCACGGTGGTCTGTTTGGATCTGACATAGCAGGGTTAAAAGAAGAATAACTGCGAGCCAAGCTTTGAAAAATAGCATCATCAGGGCAGGAGCTGTACTCATGAGCACTGCCTAGGGAGGAAAAAAATTCCAGGAACAAGAATTATTAAAAAGGCAGTTATAGTGACTAGGCTCACAACACAATCACTGCACAGAAGAACTGTGCATGAAAATACTATGTACACAGGTAAGTGTCCTACAGCATCACAAGTTAATATGGCATTATCGTTTTAGCATAAACATTTCCCCGTTACTTCACTAATTGTTGCCCTATCATTAAAGTGGCTAATCACAACAGTCTCAATATTTAGAAAAAAATACTACTTTAAAAATGCACTGCAAGACCTAAGCTATTCTAGACTTTTTTTAGAAGAACACACAGTTCAAAAACGTAGATTTCTCCCTAAAGAATTTTATAGTCAGGCATTAGAAGAATTTGCAATTAAACCGTGATAAAGTCAACTGAGAGAAAAGAATCACAAACAATATAATTTCATGAAACTTCAGCCATGTCTTCATCCCACAGTAGCAGAAAAATAAAAATATTGCTGTATAGTTTATGATTATCTCTATGCCACAATGTGATCCTTTTGATAAGGGACCAATACTGAAAATGGCAACAGTGACAACAGATGTTTCTGTCAGCACACTACTGCTTTCAGAAATTCATTTTTCACAGGTGCATGAAACCTTAACCTAGACACCTCTTTCTCACTTCATTTAAACAGGGTACAAACAGCCCAGCTATTTTAAGAGCTAAGCTGATTTGATTAATATATCTGAGGGACTATGATTCCCTCAGGCATTACATCATTTTTGTCAGGTGAATCTACTGAAACAATCATCTTCAAAACTATAAAATATGGTCATACAGTAACTAGCTTTAATCACATGATTAGCATGATAAAATAAGTCATTACAATGCAATTACTATAAATGCTTATAATTTTTTCTCAATTTTGCTATGGTTTGCAGTGTTTTATGGTTTTCTTTGCAAGGTTTATAAAGTGGATCTTAGTTAGTAGTTAAATAAGTATAGAAGGAAATGTCTATCTCCTACTATTTCATGTTAACTTCTATTTACATACCAGTCCGAGTCTCATCATAAGGATAGTTTGCAACAAGGTCTCCTCCATGAAGATTGGCAGAGAGCACAAAGGGAATATCCATAATCCAGTGAATGACACCTTTCGTTTCAGGAGCAAGCTACAACCAAATAGCATTACTAGCAGTTAGAAATTGGTAATCCAATGCAGAAACATTCAATTAAATGCAGTGGGCTTAATTATTACCACATACACTGTGCAAGACATTTAAATGAACAGCAATTTTATTCTGGCTTCAGTGAAAATTAAATCAGTCCTTACATTAGATTTATACTTATAATTATATTAAGTGGATTAATATAAATCCAAAACTGGTGTCAGCTATCTCAGAATAAGACTACAAAAAAAGCAATCTCAATCTTTTACTTCTTCCCATTATGGATAAAAAAGCCCACTCAATTTTAAACAAAGGAAAATAAAATAATTAAAAATAAATGTTGGTGCAGTCTCTTCTCTGCATGGAAGGTAAAATTACTTCATTAATATTTTGAATTTGAAGACAGAACACAGTTGTTAAGGCCACAGTCCTACGGGACTGCAGTCACAACACTCAATTTTCTAGAACTTCCTCTGGGGGTAAACACAAGAAGATAAAAATCCCTCCAGACATACAGCTGCATATTAAATGCTTAAACTTAACAAAAATGCATATGTTATGTGTGAGAGTAGCTATCTGGCTAGCAATATAATTAAGCGCAATAAACAATTTAATTTCTGGCAATGGTAAAAATGCAGAATATTTGGAAAATCATCTTAAATTCAAGAGAAAAGGCTATAAAAAAATTATAAAATATCTTTTGACCCAGGAATTGTCTAAGTATTGAGATGGATCAAAAAAGTTTACTATGGCAGTCCATTTGGAGGAAAAAAATCAAGAAGCATCAGAGGGATAAATTTAACAAAATGAACAAAATATTCAGAACATATGAACAATAAAGACCATACACAGAGCTCTTACAGGTCACTACTGTTTGCTCACATAAAAGAGATGGGCATGTCAGTGATCTGACATTGAGCCCCTACTTACCTTGGGATTCTGGTCCACAGCTTTTTTCATGTTCTTCAGAAGATGGTTGTTTGGGCCACCTTCTTTCTCATTAACGTAAACTATTCTATCAAGATCGGGAAAGTTTCGGTTTAGATCTATCCCTTGGGCATTGCTTCGACCAACAAACCAATCTTTAAGTTCACCAGGCTAAATGAGGGAAGGGAAAACAAAGAGAGGGGAGATGAGCAGATTCAGGAGATTGCATATCAAGATTTATATGGGTATGTTTACCTCCCATGTGCTTCCCATGTGGGAGAAAAAACTCCTGAGGCACCAAGAGCTGAAGCAATCACCCCTCCTCCTTCCTAGAGCTCTGTGGGGACAAACCCAAACCCTATTTCACTGAGGGTCTTGCAGGACAGGCTTATTCTCTTATGGTACACTTGGACTAAGGACAAGTAAAATTACCAGCAGTACCAGATTTTTTCAATGCCAGTGGTGTCTCCCCCCAAGATTTGGCTTTTCCCTATTGCCTTGTGCCCTGACTGTGAACTGCAGATTTCATTGTACTGAGAGTCACATCGCCTGTAGGCTTATCTGGAAGCCAAAGGAATGTTTCAAGTTCCTCTAAATAACTTCAGGGTAAAGGACCTTAATCTTTACTTAAATCTTATTGTGCCTGGCAGCTTTGTTCACTGAAATGGTAGCCATGAGAATTTTTGGAAAATTATTTTTTTAAACTGATTCTCTAAAATAAGTTTTGGATTTCATTAAGGAAATGCCTTCAGAATGCATAGTTTTCCCTAGCTTCTCTCTGTAAGCTTTCAGTGTTCTTTAATGTAGTTTAAGTTTGGTAACTGGTTTTAATCTTGGGGTATACTGAATCTATTGTCACACTGTGTGTACAGGATCAAGATATCCTAAATTAGAGCAGCAATACTAAATTCAATCTTATTATAAATCATATTTAAATTTTAAGGCAACCATATAAAAGCAGGTGTACTTCGGCTAAGGAGCTAAAGTTTCAGGTAATATTATGAACTTCTACAGAGAGCAAGATTTCAAAGTAGTAAAATGCCACACCAATCTGAGGACGGCTTCTGCTTCACTGCCACGAGAGGGAGATGTACCACCGAATATAAGGAGTCTGTGCATATTTTTAAAGACTTCATGAGAATCAGTTTAATAAAGATCTTAATGAGGTTTGACTTATTTAATCATAAACAGAAAACTTGAGAACTTTCAACATTTCAATATTAAAACATAAATATACCTTGTAAGCAAGGAAATTCTTATTTTTGTTTATAACAAAATACACACCAGAATCTGTATAACAGGGTTAGTATTTGGCTTCCATTTGTTAATTATGTATTAATATATTATATGTTTCTTGACTGAGTCATCACCCTAAAATGCATACTAAATATTCTTGACTAATACCTTAATTACTTCATGCATGAAATTAAGAATCAACGTTATTAATAAGATGGCTCATAATGCCTGTTGTTTTGGGACCAAGCTCTAGTGAACGTGAATAATTTTTAAAGTGTATTTGCATGGGAATATCCTTAAAGAAAACAAACTTTCACTTTTTCAGAACTTTTGAAACATCATTTATTACTAATTTAGGACATTATATCTTTAAGAAGCAATCAGTGAACTTGAAGAAGTTCAATCAGTGAACTTCAATCAGTGAAAGAATATGCATGAAACATAAACATAATTATATTTTAAATTCACAGGAGAGAAGGTTACTTGTTGAAAAGTTAAGCATAAAATCCTCCTTGTTAAACATAACAAGCCTGCTGTACTATTAGGAAATACTCTGGTTTTGTTGTTCCATTCAACAATTGCCAGCAGCAATCCATGTATTGGTAAAACTGTTAGTCCAAGAGCCATTACAATAAAGGTGACAGACATTGATCACTATTCTTATACACACATCCTTACAAACCTGGGATGCTGCCTTCTCAAAGCCATCTGGGTTCAAAGATGGCATGATATGGATACGTGTGCTGTGGATCAAGTTGATAATAGTATCATTTCCTTTCTGGTATTCATTACACAAGTACTGTGCCAAGAAGATGAGTAACTCTCTTCCAACAGCTTCATTCCCATGCATGTTCCCAACATATTTAAATTCTGGCTCTCCTGCAAGAAAAAGGTAGAACATGTCTTAGAACAACATATAAAAATCACCCATGGACTGGATCACACAGCACACCTGAGATGTGGGTATGGCTATTACTAAAACTGGGCATGGTATCCTCAGGAAGCTTCAAACCTCCTTCAGAAAATGGGGTTTAGGGCTTTTTCTAAACTCTGGCTTAACAAATGCTAATTAATATTCAGCTGTTTGCCAAAGGCTGAGCGAGAAGAACAGAGGACAACACAGTGTGCCAAAATGAATGCTAAGCACTGACATTAACATTACTACTGTTAAGATCTAATGCAGTTGATGCATCAATACCACAAAAGTGTGTCTCGATTACGTAGCTTTAAAATAAATAAACTGATATTAACAGAGCTTCCTATCTTAACTCTTCTCTCCAAGATTAAGTTAAGTTTATTCTACTACACATGCATTAAACTGCAATTCTTTCATGAAAGCAAGGGCAGTGAAAGCTGCGGATCACAGTGACTGAAAAATCTTACTCAGCAGGTGTTTTGGATATTCAGCTCAGACTTTACAGGCCAAGTGCAACAGCCTAACTCATAAAATCAACAATTTCCATTTAACAGTTTAATAAACAGAGTAAACTATATGCTTAAATATTCCATATATATATATATTTAATGCTTATGTGTATATTTAATGTAAATTTTACACATATTATGTAATCATACAATACACATATTAAATGTGCAATATATATTCAGTAGATATTCTCTACTGAATATATAAATATATAAAATATATGTATTATATTTTTATACATTATAAAATATATTAAAAATATATACATATTTTTGTCTATGTATAAAAAAGCCATCCAATATTCCCAAATGCTAAATAGTCTCATTCTTATGACCACGGACTTTAAAACCACACAACATATGCCTTATGGAGCAGTGAAGGATTTGCCTTTTAAAAGACTACATTTTGGGCTCTCATTCCAGAGAGGTTTTAGTGTACATGTAAATAACTAAACAAGATCAAGAGGGATGTCCTGGAACTAAAATGCTATTTTCCATGCTGAAGCTCATTTTACTGTATGCTTTTCATTTTAGGATATAGTTCTGTTGTAACTGCTTTAATCAAACATTCTGTTAATTATAGGCTCTGGGTAGTCTTCAACTACACTCTGTGATAGCCTTTAACACTATTAAAGGGGCAAATTCAAGTCAGGAAAAATGTTACACAAACAAGAGCTAAGTAATTGCTAATCATGCATGCAGCCATATCTACTTACAATCCTTCAGTCTGTGCTTGTTAACCTTAATCCAATGATAAGATGCTAGCACATACTGTGCTATTAATACCATGGCTTCCTTTCCTTCCAGCTAAATTGGTTTTATAAATATGGATTCATCTCTGCAATGTTTTGCTAGACAGATTTAAAAGTTTCCTAATTTGAGTGAAACAGTTTCACTTTATCTGACAGACAGAATGCCATTACTGTGACTAAACCCCTCCATTTCCTCTTTTGGCATTGAGATCCTATTTACTGTTTCTTTCTATCTGCTAATACCAGGAAATGGAAGAGGTTTAATCATCAAGAGTAATCAGACCACGCAATCAACCTGATCCCATGAAAACAGATGGATACTGTACAATGAAATACGCAGCACTGCACATCACATGTTCTCAGAATACCCACACACGTACACTGGCCTGCTACTTACAGAGAAAATGCTTCACAAGCTAACAGGAAAAACTGCTACTCCTGTAAATATGAACACAGCTGCATTTTGCACCTGTGCTTTTCCCTAGGACATACCTAAGGAAGCCTGAAGGAGAAATACTTTCTTCTGATTCCCAGACCTTTGCATCAATTCCCCACCTTTCTCACCCATGTGAATTTTACAGGCCTGGTTCAAATGAGTGAAGAGAAACATAGATTTCCCATAAGGTATTACCTGGCCTTGCCCCCAAGCAATCATTAACAGTGTTTAGAAAGGATCATGGAAACAGTCACACAGGGTCCACAATGAGCCAAGAGTACAGCTTTGTATCTTCAGTAGTAATGACCATCCCAAATAAACCAGGAAGAGGTACTAAGTCACTGGAAATATAGAAAGTGTTTCCTATGAAAAGTGATTGAAGAGGTCAGCCCCATTTTCCTTAGGTCAAATATACCAATCATTATGTTACAGAGGGCTTGATCAGGAAAAAAATAACTCTCAACACCACAAACAAGGGAGTGATTTTTAGTGAAAGGAAACAATGAGAGTTTCTGGAGTGATAAAGAAAAATTACACAACTCATAACACAAAATGTGAAACCAGTATTCAAAGAATCCTCTTAACACTGAGGTATCTGCACAACTCCTAAGTTTTGCTAGCAAATCAAGAGTTAAAGATTAGTTAAAGTATCTAAAAACAAATGTAAAAAGAATGAAAAGATAATGAAAATATAACAGAAAGCTGAGTAACAGCCCTTCTTCAAAATGTAAATTCTGTATTTCTATTTTATCTCCCTTGGATATTTTCTTATCCCTGTCTCTGAAGCAAAGAAACCCATCTCCTATCCATCCCCTGGCTGCAGAGAACAAGGATGCCTGGTCCACACCTGTCCCTGTCCACACCTCTGTCAGCTCCCAGCCCCACCACTTTCTTAATTCTAGGCACAGCAACCAAAGATATAGTGGGTTTCTTCTTAATATAAGTACTGAATATCATACTGTATCCAAAAATCTTAGGAAAACTCATTCATTTCATCAGTGCAATGAAGCCAGCATTCCACGCCCCCTACTGCACTGGAAAGAACCACCAAAGGAGCTGCTGCTGCTGCTGCTCCTTAGCATGCGCTAACAGAGACCTCAAAAGCCAAGGGTACCAGCAATCAGGTCATTCAGCCTTCACACTTCATGGTTTCCCTGGTCTAGTCACAGAGTATGTCCTGCCACACCATTTCCACAAGCTCCAGCCTTCCCTGGGAAACAGCCCAGCCCATGGAGAGAACAGCCTCTGGGTCACCTGTTGCCAGCTACTTAGCTAGAGGAGGAGCTGCTCTTCCCATTAATCCTTCATGAGCCATTTAATGCAGACCTTAATCACCCTTTGTCAGGTTCCATAACTGCAATTACCTCATCGAATTTTTAATTTTTTTTAATTAAAAGACTCTGTGTCAATTTGATGAAGAACCTTTGAACAGTGTCTTCAAAACACTAGAAAAACTTCTCTTCCACTGCAGAACTGGAAGTGCCTTTAAAGAAAAAAAAACTTGAAGAAATAATAACTGCCTTTTCTCATTTATTTGACCCCCACAGAAAAAAAGGAAGATTGTTTTCATGGATTCCCAGGGTCTAAGATAAAATAAACACAAATGAACATTTACACTGTCTGAATATTTAAAATTCTTCTTTCATGAATTTTATTAATTTTCTGATGATATATCTTTAGAAGTCATAGCCTGCCATTCACAGTAGCAAAAGTATGTCTTGTAAACCATGTATGGCATTTATAAATGCTTGCATCTCATTTCAGCTCAGATACAGAGGTTTGTGATAAGTAATGAGTGAATTACAACACAAAAAATGAAATGTAGCAATCAAGTTTGTAAATATCTTCATAATTCTGGTGAAACCTAAGCCATCTCATCATTATGGCTCTTCGAAGGCTTTTACATCCCTCTTAGACTATGTGTGGTACATTCATTACAACCTGATGATGAACGATTGAGGCAAAAAGTACTTTAAAATATCACATTTTTCTGGTGCCTGGCAAATATTGTGAATGTCACCATTTGCTTCTGCAGTTACTGTCAGCAAAGGTCTTCCACAGTTTTCTAGGAATAGCTTGTACATCATTAATGCTAGACAGGTCACCCAATTAACAGTGACTAACCACTGCCATTTTCAGGTCAGGCTGTATTTGTACAGTAAAGAGAGTAATTTTCTAAAACATAGGGACAAAAAGTTCACCACCCACTAATTATATATCCTACAAGTCACGGCAACATCATGCCACTAGTCATGGTCTAATGTCAAACAGCCTCAAAATCTGCAATAGTTCACTCATGAAACTAAAAGCCATATGGAAGAAAATCAATTAAGTCCTGGGAAGTTTAAGTGCTTAAAGAACTCTTTTGCAAACCAGCCTCAAATATCCTTAAAAATTTGAGTCCTTCTGCTGTCCTGTTTTTCTTATGGAAAAGCCAATACTTCTGAAATAACAAATTTAGTGTTTCTGATTACTTACAGTTGCTTGTCATTTTTAATACGGCAACCAGCAAACTTCTCTTGTAGATAAATGGCAGACAAAAATCTCATAACCTTGCTGGCAAGAAATTCATTCATTAAATGTTATTGAAAACTTTTTTACACTGCAAATTTTTATTAGCATTTCAAAGAGAAAAAAATTATCTGGAGATAAACTACATGGAAAACCAAGTATTATAAAATGGGCTTCTCCTTCAAATATGAAAAAGGCAAGTAAAAGAATAAATGAAGATGCAAGATAGAAAAGTGAACAAATTAGAAAAATTAGATTTCTAATACCCTGTAAAATAACTGTCTTGAACCTGCCTCATAACAGCATTTCAATGGAAATGTAGATCTCCACATTTTGTGGAGAAAATGGCATTGAAAGACAGAGCCATAATGCAGTATTAGTTTCTAAATCACAGGGTAGGCCTTACATAAATTTAGGACAACATTTACTAAGATGGTAGCATTGGTCTAAACTTGCTGAACAAGAAACTACTGAAAGTTTCACAGGTAGCTTACATGAAAGCAGAAACAGGTCAACAGTCAACACCAAAGATTTTTGAAAAAACTAGTATTTCCTTTTATTGCTACTAACTGCTGGAAAATACACTGGAAGAAAACAAGATGAAAAGAAAATCAAGGATCTTTTGGCAACCTCTTGCTTTAGAAAAACCACATGTACTTTTAACAGGTATGATTTAAAATCAGTTTCAAGCTCTTTCTGGAAATTTTCATAATTACTTGAACACTACTGCTGAAAATCAAAGTTAACAATAAATTCTGTATAACAGATTAAACCTGTGAAAGCTCACAAGCAGCAGCTGTTTCTGCTGGCCCTGATGTACAAATAAAGATGCAATCTCCATTCTACTGAGTAAAAAGCCTCTGAGTTGGGCTTCAAACTAGGATCTTATGTGTCCTTGCATTGGAAATTAAAATTCTCCAGACAGATTACCTCATGCCCAAGACAGCTATTTCCACCACAAAAGTCTGGATGACTCAGTGCTTTCTCCAGGTTTCCAACATCCCACTCTTACCCTGGCAGCTACAGGAGTTGACACAGCCTCCCACAAAAAGTGGGCAAAGCATCTGCTCAGCTCCTGCAGTCCCCACCTACAGCTCTTTGCTGGCACATCCCTGTGATCTTTCCACAATATGCTGCACTTACACTGAACTGTTGCACAATGCAGCACTGCATCCAGCATTTTGGGAAAAGCCCACCTGCTTTACCACAGAATACAACAATTTTTGCCTTCTAGATTGCTGTTACTGTGCACAAACTGATGGTTCTATCAAATACACGTGATGATGATTTTTTAATCATAACAAACCACTTGTAAAACAAAACAAGTTAATTTAATCAACCACTTTTAACTTAGTAAGAAACACTGAAATGTGATATGTAAAGGCTGCTCAAGTTAAAAGCAGATTTTAAAGATTATCAGAATTTTAGAAGCAACACATACCTTTCTACATATACATCTGGATTAACCAACTTAGTTTTCTAACAGATTGCATTTCGTTTGCCCTAAGAAAACTAAATAGGACTTTGCATTTACAGAATCCCTTAGTGTTACAGCAGCAAGTATCATTAGGTCAGCACTGAAGATAAGGTTCCTAAGAAACCAAACATTAAATTGGTTTTCACCCTTACCAATCTGTGAACCACCCTTACTAGTCTATGGCAGAGCATAAAACAGGGGTTTTTTTGCCTACCAGTTTCTCCACTCACTGCTAGGAAAAAGCACAGACCAAAAATGTCCCCTGGCACTCTTTGTAAAGGACACTGGCACTACAAAGATGTCATGAGTAACTCTGTCCACTGTGTTGCTGGCTCTGGGATGTAATAGATTCATCTCTTCCACTGTACTCAGTAGGAGAGGAGGATTTTCCATCTATAACAAGTGAATTTTCATTTCAAAAGCACTCATTGTATCCCTCAAGTTTTGGTTGGCAGATAGAGCAAAGATTTTTATCTGCTCAATCTATCAATTTATCATTGAAATAAACCAAGTTATGAGCAAGCTGATACATAATTTAGACATGTATTCATGATGGTTCCTCATCAAGTTCACTTTAACAAGCTTTCTCTCTTCAGCAAACTCCAGATTCAGCTTTTTCATTTCAGCTACAAAGGTACTTGCCAGTTATCAGAGTACTTCAAAAGGACCAAGCTCAACTATCTCATTCCTTTTGCATGTAACAACTATATGGGGAATTTCAAAGCTAAACTAGTTCAAATGCCTGCTGCCAGCAGGAGACACATTTGGGCTCTGCTTTTCCTCATCTTCATTTCATGAAGAGAAGAAATAAAAATCAGAAAAAACCCACAGCATTAATATCTAGATTCCAGGCTCTAAAGTCAAAGAATTGGGCAGGAATACTGGACAAATAATTGAAAAAGTTAAAGTAAGGTCTCCCTTATTACTGGAAACAAGCCAAGAAAAAGTCAATGCAAACACGTAAATAATTCTTTTTCACTAAATTATAAAGGCCAAATTTAACATTGTTACATTGGTTTAGATTAGAAGAAATTATTTCTTGTGAGGGTGGTGAGGCACTGGCACAGGCTGCCCAGAGTAGCTGTGGATGCCCAATCCCTGGAAGTGCTCAAGGCCAGGTTGGATGGAGCTTTGAGCAACCTGTCTAGTGCAAGGATCCATGCCCACATCAGTGGAGCTGGAACTAGGTGACCTTTAAGGCTCCTTCCAACCCAAACCATCCTGTGATTCCCTCTGCCATACGGGCGGCCAAAACCACAGAAGTGCAGCCAAGAGCTCGTGTGGCAGCAACTTTCAAGTTGGAAATGATGGACACTGGGATTTTCCCAGCAGTGCCAGAGCATACAGCAAATCTGAAAAGAGCTGAGGGAGTAAAGTCAGGCCAGGGCTCCTCCTCTGTAGCATCATTCCCCAGAACTCGCTGCAAGGCCATTTTCCAGGAGGAAAGCAAGCTTGGGCAGCATCCAGAGCTGCAGTGCCTTGGGCCCTGGGCTGCACCAGCATGTGAGAGGGAAGCACAGAGGTCATCTCCAGACAGCAAAACTCCTTGCATTGCTCTCTCCATAGAGGAGAGCTATTTCAGACTGAAAAGTACCACAGTTTCTGCCACAAGGATGTTCTGTGTCCTTGGGAAATATATTTTCTCTGCCTAAGAGGAATAACTAGTGGCAAGCCTCCAGACTTACTTCCTGGATTTCCAGGAGCCTTCCTGAGGCATCACAGTTACTCCACCAAGGCTCCTGGTACTGGATGTTCCTTCTTGATTGGTAACTGGAGCATTCTTTTATTTCACTGCTATTTTGTCACAATCTGACACTGTGTGAAAAAACCTGTGGGCTGCAGATCTGTGATTCAGGCAGATGATGCTGAAGTGCATTGGTCATTGCTAACAGAGGGAAAGGGATAAAATTTCCTCAAAAATGTACCCCTGCAACAAGTCCCTTGTGTAGACAGCATGCTACAGAATAATAGCTCATTTTGCACTGGCATATTTATTCAGCTTCCCTTGCTTAGATGAGCCCAAATATTTACTGATCTTCCCTTCGTTGATTATTGGCCATGGAAGTTACAGAAAGTGTTATAAAGTGACTTTTATAAAAATGACAGAAGGACAAAGGAAAAGTGCAGAAGTTAATTATGCTGTTAATTTGCTCCCATGTGGGAAAAAAATATGAAAAACTGACTTGTGATTGACTAACAGGGACACCATTTACAACCAACCTGATTTATGTCAATATTCTCAGAAACCAATAGACACCCAGGTAGCTTCTTTTAGTCTTAAAAATTATTTTATTATCATGCTTTTTATATAAATTTTTAACAGAGTTAAAAATATATTTATACCAATTTTTAACAGAGTTCTGTCATTTCAAATGCTGGGGGAGGGGGTGGGGGGGAGTTTTCCAGAAAAAATACATCTGCATTTTAGCCTTAAAAACCTGGTAAACTCTATGAAACCCTGATGGGAAAGTGCCTGATTTTAGCAGCTAATGCTCTCTCAAATTTCTGCATTTAAGGTATGAAGCTTAAGTGACAACCAGCAGTAAATCACAATTGTACTCGTGCTTCAGACAGCAGTGGTTGAATCACGTCAGTATAAAGCAGAAGAAAATAAAGGTTAAATGGGTAGAGAGTTAGCAACACTGGTAGAGCAACACTACATATTGCAATATTGGCTCCAAAAACTTCCAATGTTATGTAAAAAGTTTAAATAAAAGTTAGCATTGTACCTTAACAATTTATTTATAGTCCGTCAGTAGAAATGCAGACCTGTATGC
Organism: Chloebia gouldiae; assembly: GCA_003676055.1. Lineage (NCBI taxonomy): Eukaryota > Metazoa > Chordata > Aves > Passeriformes > Passeridae > Chloebia > Chloebia gouldiae. The sequence continues at coordinate 10,382,462 of QUSF01000005.1, read as the reverse complement.
TTGGAGAAGGTATCTGTTCACACTCACACATGTTTGAAATAGACACCCTTTAGAAAATGCCCCTCATATCATCTTACACAATAAAAAAGCAAAGAAGTGATTATTACTCCTAGCAAGGCAGTATAATAGTTCCAGGAGAGCAAGCTGAACTGGTGCAGAGACTAATAAAATCAACCTTCATGCGTAAGAGGAAGAAGTGAATCATACAACAGATTTATGACTCAATAGTAATGATGGAGATAACTGAACCAGACAAATCCTTTGTCTCCACAGCAGATGTGAGTGAATCCAGAAGGCTTTCAGGAGATATTCTGCCTTTAAATAAGGGAGCTCCAGACAAAAGAATCTCATATGGACATTGACCCTGACAATGCAAAGCACAGTACAGCTGTATAGCTGAGACATAGAACAGTCTTCATAAGATAGAAATGGTTAATAAAAAAATATGTAATGGCTTTTAGGTCTGCTCAGACACACACTGCAGTGTCCTAAAACCAGGTATTTTTCCTCATATAGGGAACAAACAATGCTTTTTATTTTCTCACTTTTCGTCAGAGCTTCCACTGCGTTTTTCCTCCAAAGAGTAATAAGATATTTCTACATTTACCTTTACAGTATGCATTGTGTATATGGTCTCAATCAAGAACAGAAATTGCAATCCTGACCTTGAAGAGCACTCTATAAATGCAGAAAGTCAACCAGCAGCTGAGCAACCACCTATTTCATAATGAACCCTATGTATGGCAATAGAGCTCTGTGAAATTTGGCATAAAATGAACCTAGCTAGGGGTTATTCTAATTACACACAGAAAGGCTACTTGAAAGCAACAAGGCACATTCTTCACAAAAGGGCAAATAAGAGCCATGTTCTACCATTATGCCCACTATGCCTCCAATATGCCAAGGACATTAAAGGGCAATGACCAGCAGGGTCAGTAACCAAGGAGTAATTCCTAGCACTGTCTAATTACTGTTTCCACTGAGCAATACAGAGCAGCTACAGAAAATCCATCTTTTGTGGTCCCTTTCATCTCACTTGAAACTTCCTTTTCCTTTTATGTTACTAGCAGTACATCAGACAAGTTCTTTTCTGACAATGCAGAGGAAAAAGTACATCTTATCCAAGGACAATTTTGTTCACTAATAAAAGTCCAAGGGCTTTTGTTACTTCTGTCAGTGGTATCAGACATCAGTCTGAGCATTTTCAACACAATTCTTGTGTATTCACTAATTTTTTTTAGTAAGTGCAATAAAATACTGGGAGCTGAGATTTTGTACACCTCTGAAATTCCAATATTAAAGCACTGAAACCAGGAAGAAAACAAAGACCTACCTTTCAGATTTATTGCATTTTATTTCAATTTTATGTAGCTGTAGAAAGCTGGCACAGTATAGCACAGAGGTATAATTAAATCTGGCATGTTTAAAAGCTGGATTCATACATTTTGTACCTTTATTCAAAATATTCTGAGATTTGTGAAATTACTTTTCTCACACATACTGCCATTATTCATGGCATAGAGTTAGCCATGAAGTATCTAATTAGCCAGCCCACAGAAGAGAGCATAATAGAGTCAAAAAGCATCTCTTGAGAAGACCTACAGCAATATTCTCACTTGAGGCATTTGGGGCACTTTGAGAAGGAAGACTTCTCTAAATGAAGAAAAAAGGGAACCTAGGAAATAATAATGCCTATCAAATTGGAAGATGATGTGGTGCCTGACCCAAACCATATCTATCAAGCTCTTAATTCAAGAACAGTAATATAACAAACAGAGGAACAGTACTGAGTAGTGTGGCTGCAAAATCTTTTCTAACTCTAGAAACACTTCTCTACCTTTGTGTTTGTATGTGGACACATACATCTCATAAAAAGGCAGGAATGTCTCTCACTGAGAGACTCAAGCAACAAGGAGGTCACCCCCAGGTCACAAAAATTATTTTTATGTTTCTTTTGCTAACATCATCTTTGATCTAAAGCACACTTCTAATTTTAACTAAAGAAATTGCATTTACAGATACTCAAAATCATATGAAAAGACAGATTTGGCACAGTTCACAAACAAAATCAAAACCACATGATTACAAAGCAGATAAAAACCCTTTTTGGAAGTGACCTAGTATTCCCTGTTTTTATTAACCCTGTTACATCTTATGATTCAGTAGTTCATTCTTATTTAATTAAATAATCTGAAATAAAATATTTTTAATGAAATTATTATATTTTTGTGCTAAAAGACAAAAAGTTGTTTGGATTGTTTAATAAAATATTTGGTTTCCAGGATTTGACACATTTTCTACTTTTTTTTTATATGCACGTCACCTTTTCTTTCAACCTGATCTTAATTTCTATGATCACAGTGTGATGACTGCCAAAAGCATGCTTCAGGATATTTTTTTCCAGCAGACTGCTAAACCATAAAGAAAATATAAATAGTTACAAAACGTAACTAATCTAAAAAAGTGTGTTCAGATTTTAGGAACACAGAATCAGGAAGGCAAAGGGACTGAAGATTACCACACTGAATACTAAAAACCAAACCTAATAAAAGGCAACAAATTTGGCAAAGAGCAGCCAACACACAAAACTCACCGAGACAACTACTAACCCTACATGAAGGAACTACACTTTTCTCCCCAGACAACCCAGTGATATCTGACCTGATTTTAACCATAGAACCATTCTTCTTCTATATGTATACAACAAGGACATTTTCTCTGTTACCTGTAGCAAAACTACCACTGAAATTGCAGTGAGAGCTCAGTTTTATCTTGTTTTCCTTTATGCAGGACTTGAACCATTAAACATAAACATACCTGCAGCATATTAGCACTAGAGGAGTTCATCTGGAATGTCAAGTCAAGCACATACTCAGGAGTTTGACAGAACAAGGCATTACAGATTCAAGCAAAAGCAACTTTGAGAAAAGATTTTCCACTGACTCCTGTAAATTCTCAATCAAGTTTTTATTTCTGAAAAGTTCCTCTCTGGATGCAGTTTTTCTATCCACATTTGGTTTCTATCCACATTTAACAATTTTCTTTAAGCAAAATCTTTTCACCTATTTATAAGCCATCCAAGGGTAAAAAAATATAGGCTCTATTCAACAACTCTTTTATTTTCAAAGACGTTTTCTTTCCAGCTGTGTACCTATAAAAATTAAATTTTTATGCTAGAATTCTCCAGGGGGCTTGCTTTCACTGAAACTTGCTCTTCAAATTAGGTATGAACCAAAGGATTATACAAAGCTTGACAACACCACGTTGAAGATGAGATTTAGAATCCTAACACTATTTGAAAAACTCCTAGAAAAAGTGTGCAGAAGGGCACATAGGTGTAGTGGGGAGTCAATGCCTAACTGCCTGATTTTGCTTAAAAAGGAAGACAGAAGGTAAAATCACATCTATGTTACACTATTGCTATGCTAAGACAACTATTTCAAATTCTCCCCTGTTAGAGAATTATCCTTTTTTTACAGAGGGAAACCAAAGCAGCACTTAGTAATAAGGCTATGCTGGAGCCAAATACATTCCAGGATTCCAGGATAAGCTTTTTGTCCCCCACTGGACCGGGTAGTCTAGTACTGCAACCCCATGAAAGTGAGAAACTCAAAACCAAGGTCTGCTCATAAAAGATTTCACACTGGGAACAATGCTGTTATCACATCTTACACTATTCAGGAGGCCCCATTAGATCTAAATAATCAACTCAACATGTCAAAGGAAGCAGGATATAAGGGCAAACCTAAGTAAAAAAAAAAAAAAAAAAAAAAAAAAAAAAAGAAGCAGTCTAGGAGATAATTTCAGGAACTGTGAGTTTCCTGTTCCTGACTAGGAAATGTTGTTCTTTCATGGCTTCACCACTTACAAAGTACAAGGCTGAAAGATAACACTGTAACATAGGAAGCCAGACTCTATCAGACTTTCTGACCTATGCATTATATACGTCTGCTATGGGCATCTTTGGCTTACAGCTTTTTCAAATAAGCAAAAATAGTCCAACCATTATGTTTTTCCCCAGAAAAAGAAAGGTTCCTATTTAAGATTGCTTGTTAATGCAAAGTGGCTTGACTCCAATAAAGAAATACAAAAATTCACTTTACTATACTGATCACTAAACAACAGACATAAAAAAAACCAAAAAAGCCTTCCAAAACTACACACCTAAAAGCCCAACACATCAATGAGAGCTGACAGTCCCTCCTTGCCAACATGCAACATCCCATTATAAGGGATAGTCACAGTACAGAAAGCCATTTTGGTATTTTATCCATGGTTTACTCAAAGTTTACTCGAAGCTGCCACTCCAGCAGAGCAAGACTTCCCAAACAAGCATTAATGCCATTGGCACAAAGCCTGTACCAGCCCCAGGAAAGGACAGGCACCACTGTGCCATTGCTGAACAATGAATGTACCTGCTCTGGGAGCATCTGCTATGTAAGGGGGAAAAAAAAAAAAAAGAAAAAGGAAAAAAAAAAAAGAGAGAATAAAACCATATGGCCAAAACAGGGCAGGCCATGGTCTTACCACAGACCTCATTAACCCCTTTTTATCCCTTGCCTTTAAGAACTGCTGTGACAAAAGTAAGTATTAAGGAAAGATCTGAGGAAGAATATCAAGCATGGCCTCTGACACTGCCGTGGGGAATTGGTTTGCTACCTGTCGCAAGAGCAAGCACAAGAAAGGTGGTTTGAAAATTTGCTCAGTGGACAACAGAAGCAATCATTAACAGATCAGAAGTACAAATAAATATTTTAACACTGAGGTTTTAACATCTATTAATTGTATTACCTTACACTGAGGTTTTAACATCTACTAATACTTTGTTAATGTTTCAACAGCAACAAAATCAAGTGCTAATCCTAAATTATACTCCAAGCCTTTGGACTCAGAGAAACCTCCAAAACAGGCAGAAGAAGCAATATTCGGCTCAAATAGACAAATGAATATGAGTGCAATTTTTTTAAGGGACAGTTCAAAATGAAGAAACAGACACAATGGTGTAAGACAAGAAGGACTGAGAAAAATGAAATCACTTCACTGAACAGTTACTATGAAAACAAGTCAATAATGGCAGAGGAAAAAATACATAGCACTCGCTTCTCATTACACTGAATATTTTTCTTGAGTATATTGATAATACGGCTCCATTCAAAAAAAAAAAAAACCTTAAGAGCCTTAAGATATTTTTTAAAGTCTAGGCAGCAGTACTGCAGAGCTTTTTCTTCATGGATTTTCGCTACTGAAATATCCTAACAAATGTAATTCTGTTATCACATCAATGCACACAAGGGAAAGCAGGATGACATGTGATGTTCAGCTGCTATTTGCTTATCATTTGGCTTTATAGCTAAATGTTTCTATTTACATGAAGGAAGGAAATGTCCCATTTTATGGTTTTATTTTAGGCTTGCTGAACTGGGATTACAGTCACACAAATACACCTACAAATGAGAACACAAGTTTTGTGAAAATGGTATCACACCTGGTGAACATAGAACTCTTCATGTAAATTGCACAAAACTAGAGAAGCATTTTTATTGTGCCCTTCCTGTGTAGGTTAATTTAAACCCCATGAACGTTGTAAATCAATATACAAGAGTGAAAGACAGCTATTTTTTAACCAGTTAAGTGGAAAGACAGAGAAGCTGACCATGTCTGCATGAAAATGTTGTCGTCTCCTTCTGCCAGAAGATTTGCTCTGAAGTAGAATAGACAAAAGTGTGGTTTTGGTTTTTTTTCCCCACAAATGAATGATGTAAGATTCTGCAAGTATCCTGGAGAGCCAACATCCAAGCACCTGTCAAAGGCTATGGTCCGTGACACAATAATTTTATTTTTAAAGTGAATCTGGTTGTTAAATTCATCAGTAAGAGAATACATGCTGATATTCAAATGTATTGTGACAGTTCGGATTCACACCTCTGTTGATATAGAGATTAGAGTACAATGGCTCCTCCATGAGCATGCAAATTCAAAAAGTACTTCTGGCTTTTGTGAAGGGCTGGAAACATTAATTCATAAAAACACAAAGCCCTACAGAATACAGATATATTTTAGCACTTCTGAGATTTGACAAAACAATATCAAACCACATTACTCCAAATCCTGTGCTGAATTGCCTACCAGTTGAAGAAGGATTATTGTCTGAAGTGATGAGACTACAGTACTACATTGAAACAAGTTGCTGGTGAGCAGAAAAGTAGCCTGAAGTAAGTTTCTAAGTAAATAAGTTTGAAGAGCTGGCATAAAGATCACCACACCAATTCATAACATGATCTACTTATTCTAACAGTACTCACGTTTTAGTAAAAGGTTAAAACTCAGATGTTTGAAAGTGCAAAATCTCCACACTTCAAATGTGTAAGAACATATGAAAGAAACAAGTGTTAAGATCAGGATAAGTAACACTTTCTGGATTTTATTGGGTTTTTTTTTTTTTTTCCATTACATGTGGTCCTAGCTATATTATTTCACACAGAAAGATAATTTTGTTCTTTAAAATTATTCTGTGCTGGACTTTTTGTTATTGTTTAGTTTGGCGAGTTTACTCATTCAGTTTTGTGGAATGGGATTACTCTCTCTCCTAGATTTGACTGTGATTAGTTATAAAGGAGTAACAGATGTAAACAGATGTAAACAGATGGGCACAGCCAAGTATGGATGGCAGCAAACCACAGAAGCAGCCCACTAACTGTTCTAAGTAGCACCACATCAAACAGACGTGCATTCCATGAATAATGCACTCTGAAGATACACTGCTTTCAGTGACACCGTGCATGTCACAGGTCTAGAAAGACATGACAGATCCCTCTCAGAGCACATTCTCTGTTAGATGCATTTTTTTCTGTCAAATATAGGAAAATAGGATTTTACTTTGGTAGTAGTCTCTGCCTGGAGATACTGGATACTGAACCTGACACATTTTGCTGGCACAAGTTCCTAGTGCTACATTTTTCTTACAGAAACGTTGATGTAGGTAATTTCAAAGAATTATTCAGGAAGTAGAAGCCTGGAGAGCAGACCAAGTTAAACCCCACTTCTTTCTAAGTTCAAGACTTTCCACTGGATCTGTACATTGCAAAAATTATCCAAAAAGCAATAAATCAAGCCAAAAGCATCCAATCAATGTTTACACTGCAGAGCTATAAATGCTACTTTACATCACAGTGGACAAAAACTTCATTTCTCATCATACAGGCTTGAAGAGGGGATAGAAAAACACACGCTTTTTTTCCCCCTTTAAAATTTTTAAGGCTATGGCACTGTAATTATTTTCATAAACCTATATCCTATACATAAGGTATAGCATTAAGACAATGTCTTTTTTCCAAGAACTTATCTTCATTCAGAAACACTTGTGTATTTTTAATTTACCTTACCATTTACAGAATGTTAGAAATGGGAGACAGAGAGGCTTATTAAAACTACTTACTCAGATGAGAAGTTTATTTAAAAAAAACAAAGAAAATACTTAGTACATGCCAAGATTTCCTCTGGAAATCACTGTGGAAATACAAATGATGCTGTTCTCCTTTAGCACTTACACATCCTTCATTCTAGCGAACAGGAGGCCAGGATTTCCTGAGGTTAAAATACAATACAGAAGATAATCAGTCTTGAGTTTTTCCATCAAATCAAAATATTTCAAAAGTTTTTGTGGATTTTAGGGCGAGTTAAGAGCTAAGCTTCTATAAGAGGTTCAAACAATAAAGGCAATTATAGAGAATACAAGACCAGTGTAAGCTACCTTAAGCAGACAATAAGATGAAATGTGAAATTACATACCATTTCAGCCTCTGAAAGGAAAAAGCTCAGTTCTGCTGCAAGGCTTGTAAGTGAACAAAGGCAGCAATCTCACAGCATTGCAGTGACTGGAAAACAGCACTTTGAAATTCAGTCACTTGCCCAGAAGGCTATTCCATTATTCAAGGTAATGTTTGTGAGAATAGCAGAGAAATGCTTTGAAGAAATTGGAGGTCCTCTATAGAAAGGGTGAGGGAGAAGAAATGTTCATTACAAGGGACCCAGAAAGAGAGAAGACAACAGGGAAGAGGTGCAAACCTGGCAGCCTGAGCTCAAACAGTGCTATTCCCCGAAGCCTGAGGAACAGAGGTGCCAGATGTGGAGCCCCGCAGGCCACAGACAGGCTGTGCCTCAGCGCTGCACGGTCCTGGAGATGGAACACGGACCAGCCGCCGGTGCTGGGCTCACTCAGGCAGCACTGGGACACCACCTGGATGCTCCCATGGCCTTGCTGTAAGGTAACAACCAGCTTTTCCTCTTCATTCATTCATCCTGCGAGACCAAGAGCCCACACCAATCGCCCACACATCCTGCTGTTTTCACATCATCTAAAATTGCAAAGAGTTACCACACTGACAAAAAGGAGAGAATGTGGGACATCTTCATTAACTTCTCACGCCACAGACAACACCACCTAGCACTGGGCTAAGAACAAGCAGAGAATGAATACTTCTGGGGATTTGTCCATATTTTTTTATCATATTTATCATAGTTTTCATATTGAATTTCATTTTCTAGCTTCAATCCTACTAGACTTTTTCCTATTTTTTTTTAATACAACTGTTTTCTTACTTCATGTCTTCACCTTTTTCTTTTAAACCATCTCCTCACTACTAACTTTAAACAGTTAATTACTTTCTCTCTGATGAAGTATTCCACGCTGAATAGTGTTTACACATGGGACCCCACCACTGCTTAATCCTTACCCTTTGCTTTCTGCCCATCCATCCTGAACAATACTCAATTTGGCACAGTAATAGCACCAATTCACTGGAGACCTGCTGGACACCTAAAGCAGCAGCAGCAGCAGCTATGTGTCCTGGGTTACTGCCAAATTAATGTATTTGCCTTTATGTTCTTTATGGCCTTGACAAGCACTGAAGTAAAATCAGTGCTTGGCCTCCTAGAGCCCCCACCAAAACACTGGGGTTGTTTATTCAAGTGACTGGAATTGATGGAATATCACATGCATTGGAACAGTGCTGGGACATACACTGGCTCAGTTGATGTGTCAAAAGGTGACATTATTTTAGCTGCTGCCTCTACAAGCTCAGTGCTTCAAAAATTAGTGCTCCCTCTGAGCCATTTTTTAACCTTCCTCTCTTACTTTTTTCCATCATATCCATCATCACAGTATTCTTACCTCAGGGAAATACCTTGTAACCAATTTCTACTGTCAATTAGATCAGTGAAAAGCAGCTCACTGCGTAACTTTTCATAGAAAAGCCAGCTCATTTCTTCCACTGCTGTGTGGATTTTGCTATCCAGGAACAAAGCATTCATCTTTCTTGTAAAATAAACTTCAGAAAAAAATATCCTTAACAGTGATGTTCTGGTCTATGATCTGGATCAAAATTACATTTCAATTACAGATTATTCTCAAAGGTCAAATTAATACAAAAATTATATATACTGTGATTTTACTTTTACTAGAATTATGAAGAGTTTTGCCCAGTTTTTTCTCTTCTGATCATTCTAAAAGTGGTTAACACTTGATAATTAACTAAGGACACGTCTTAATTCATTTTTTGCACTCCACTTATCAGTGAAATGTAATTATGACTCATGGTTCCTGAGGAAATTTCACAGAGACACAGGTCTGAAACCATAATTATGACATTATGACAACTTTATGAGTTGACATGTCAAGCACAGGCCGGCATTTCCATGGGAAAAATCAAAAGGTCAGGAATTTCCCTCCAGAGTTGTGACTTAAAAAAAAAACCAACAACAACAAAAAAAACCCAAACATTAAAACAATGTAAAGAAATAAAGAGCAGAGAAGTAACTTTAAAATTATAATTAAGCTTTATACTAATTTCCAAAGTGTTCCTTGACGAATTAAAATGGTTTTTTAACATATCATAATAGTTATATTCAATTTGACTACTCTAAAAATATATATTTATTTTGCTAAGGAAATGTGAAGAAAAAATCCATTTTAAGAAGTTTATTAACACAGTATTATCAAAAATCAATTTAATCTTTGTGGTATCAGCTAAAGACACTAAAATATTAGGGACACAAAAATATTAGGGAAAGCCTAATAACAATAATGTCATCATCATTTCAACAAAGACTATTTCTTTCCTTGCCTCTTTCCATAGAGTACCTGATATTACAATACCTCCAATCCCACTGGGAATGAATATCTCACACTGTTGAATATAATTTCTTTCCAAGGTTGCCAACCTCCAGATTATTAGGAAATATAATAAATTCATATCTGTCTTCATTAATAATCCTGTGATGTTTCCTTTAATGAGTGGGTTGTTTATCCTGGTCCTTTCTTTAGCTTTCAATTTGAAGAGCCCCACTGCACAAGAAGATCTTGTCAATGGAGGTGTGAAAGCAGCACGGACAAGTTTAACCTACTTAAGTGGGTGACAACAGTGATGAAGATGCAGGTTTTAAGCACAGGCTAGCACTACAAATAAGCACCCAAAAATTCCAGTTACAACACCCTCAGGCTCTTTTAACAGAGAGGAAAAGGTCTGGTAACATATTTTCATTTCTATTTTCTGATACAACTGCAGTTTTAATTATTTAGTGGATACCTTATGAAGGGATGGGTTTGTGCCTCTCTCTTCTGAAAAACTTTGTCCTCCACATACATAATTACCCATATATCAATAATTTTAAAGAATAAAACTTTCCTTGAACATCTTCTTAAGTCTCATGCTATTTCAGAGTCTGTTTGAGTCTTGGTAAATAGGCTTGCCATGATTCTTCAGAGTAAATACAACTGAAAAGATCTCAAAACAGACAGATCTTTTTAACTGGCATCAAAACACTTCTTTCTCCTTTGATATAGCCTACAGAAAATCCTTCCTAGAATAGTGGGCACTCAGTAAACATTTTCTGCTACCACACTATAATTGTTCACATAGCAACACATCAGAACTCTTGGGAGAATTCTGTTTCTTTTTATCTAAAGAACTTTCACAGACTTTAACATTAGCTAGATTCTTTCATGTCTTTTCTCTATTTGCAGAGAACTAAATGAAACTGTTATTCAAGATGCACCATATCCCTCTAACCTATCTGCTCTTACTGCTTCAATACATGAGAAAGTTTTAGAAAGTTACGTTTGGTATTTTTGTTCCCATTCTCTAAGACCACTTCCTTTTTAAAGTTATTTATGTTTTTCCCCTTTGAAATTACTGAATTGCAGACAAAGCAAGCTCTTGACTTGAACATAGTTTAAGCATAGATCTTTGAAGCTTTTGAGCCTAAAGTGAACATTTGCAACACTGTTTTCTGGGCTATCTTTCATTTGGCCACCTACCAATGGAATTCTGGTTTGCCTTGATGCTCTGATGAGACAGGATCACTGTGCCCACAGTGTTACACAGACTGACCCCACTTCTGCATGTCAAGCAAACAGGCTGGCCTGAGAAACCTTCCCTGAGTGCACTGTAACTTTCTTACAGTTGATAAAAATTTCTAAAGATCTTTTTCTATAGCATGTAATAATGCTTCAAGTTTAGAAAAATGGGTCAGTATATGCCAGGAAACCACCTGAAAAGACCTGGTAAACAATTGGTGAATTTCAATGCACCACAAAGGAATGGCAAACTGAGACTTGAATTTCAACTATACCTTCACGTTTCAAATTGATTCATAATTGGATCATTTTATGAGTTTATTCATTTTTGTTAAAACTGATTTAATCAAACTATATTAGGGGGGAAAAAAAATCTTTGTTCAAGTGCAATATTGCCACTGAAGAATTCTGACCATTGCAGGAAAGATCACTCCACAGCATCCTGACTGAATCAGGAAAACAAGGAATACAAACACAAGGCAGAGCAGATTTTTGATTTTTGAAAATTCGTAAGTCAAAAAAAATTTTTTTTTTTTTAAACTGTCGAGACCGTCATGTTTTTTACATGGATATTTTTCCTCTTTTCCATTTTGGTATTTTTTCACAGAACACTATCCAAAGAAATTTTAAAAATACATTTTTGATTTTCAAAGCTTTAAAAATCAAAAGCAATTTGGAAGGAGTTTCTCATGTGATTTTGGTGTTTGGTTTTCAGTTGTTGGGAGTTTTTTGACCTCCCCAAGAACTTAGCAAAAAGGCCTGGTCTTTTGAAGTTGTCTGAAATTGTAATTGATACTAGGGATAACCAAGCAAATAGGAAAGAAAAACAATCAAAGTATTAATTTTGGACATGCTGAAGATCATTAAAGATTTGCTAGTAACATCAATAAAAGCAAAATGCCCTAATTTATGTACCTCACAATGTATACACAATCACATGATTTTAATTCACAGTATCCTATCTCATATTGTTATTAATGGCTTATGAAGATATATATAGCTCACCCTTGAGTCTTGCTTTTACAGTACTTAATAGTTTAAGAATTATATCGAACTCTGGATCCATTGATGTCACTGTCAAAGCTTCAATTGACCTCACTGCATGCAGAACTGAATCCCATATAGATTTTCCTGCTTTATAATTTTGACTGCTTTTCTGGAAGATACATTGTGAACCCATTAATGGGAAAGGTGGAAGAATCATCTCTTGACATACATTTCTTGAAATGCACTTATGCATGTCATATAAATTACTTCAAAAATTAAACAAGGACTACCCAATTTGCCAAGTAAACACAATGAGAAATTATTCTCATTAACTTCAATGTATTTTTTTAACAACAAAGAGTAACAAGGGTAACCAAAGGGAAAATAAAAGAAAAGCAGGATGTCTGAACTGAATTGGACTTATTTCTAACCAAAAGCAATCACAGGGAAGAGTTTGATACACAGTCCTGTTTTTTGAATGGTGAAATTATTAGAATTTTTTTTCTTGCCTCTATTCCTAGACACTAGGTACACTTACTGTCCCTGTACACTTACTATCTCTTGTAATCCCATGCTGTTTTGCTCAGAGGTTTCTATCTGGACATTAACTGCAATGACAGATCCCAGTTCCTAAGAGACTGCAGCAATCATCTCGCCATCTGCTGAACCACTGATGTCATCATTTGTGTATTCATTTTATGTATCCAAATGTAAATGTGATTTCTATCTCTGTTCAAAGCTTTGAAAGGGACATTTAATGATACAGCTATAAATAATGGAGGAGGAGGATCTCTACCTGTGGTTTCTCCCTGGCCTTTTTAATGTACATTTCCTTTTACAGCCGCAGCTGCTTCCATTTTCCTGAGATTCTGCTGGAGAATCTCCTCCAGAAAGGGTTTCTGCTCTAAACCACAATGCTATAAACAGATTGCTGACTAATGTGCCATGTTCTTATTGTACAACTACAGCTTCCTTCTAGACAGTACAATCTTGATACACCCTATAATGAAGCCTTTAAGGCTGGAGAAAACAGAATGTCCACGGAATCTGTAGCACAGCCACATTTTTTTAGTCTTCTCTGTTTCCTCACCTCTATTTCACCCTTCCTGTAGTTCGACAGCCTGCTTTTAAAATGCAGTTGTGGTGACTAAAAAAAAAAAGGGTAAAAAGGATGGAAATAACAGCAAAAAGAAAGGAAGGAAAAATGTTTTAAATTAATTTTTGAATAGAAAAATATACATGCCATTCCTCACTTTCCAGGGTGCAATGAGTCTAAATCATAACTAGAAGCTTGCAGAGGTTTCAACCTATATTTTTTATACCAGCAATAGAGTACAATCTATCTAGCTCAATGTGCATATATTTAATACAAATAATCTGGGAAGTGCTCCCAGATGCAGTCACTGATGATAAGTAAATTTTAATTTGTTCAGCTGTAGATAATCACTTTTCCCTTGCAACATGCATCTCTCTCTTCCTGGCTCTAGTTAGTAGCGTGATGCTCAATGTCCTACCTCACATCAATCTGTTTTATCCTGGGGAAAAAAAAATAAAACCAAATGAGAGCTGTAATTTATATTTAAAGCTACATAAAGTAAATTTTGATACCAAGTCAATAAGGAACTCATAGAGACACTATATTCAGTGCTAGCAAGTCCATACAGAGTGGATGAGTATGAGCAGAAGACAGTGCCACTAAGTCATTAGGGAGGACATTAAAGAACCCTTTTTTCCTTGTTTAGGTCATCCTAATCCTTTCAGCTCCTAGGAAAGAGAAAATGAAGAATGGACCGGACTGCACCAGACAGTATCTCAGTTTCTGTGGTGTCTGGCCAACTCAGATACCAAATGACTCCCCAGAGGTTGCCACAAGCTGGGCAAGCCCTGTTGCCCCAGGGTCCCAGAGGGTGAGCTCCAGTGCAGGCACAACAAATACTCTCTGCAACTCCAAGAGGGAAGTCAGAGGTATTCACAGGCACTAAATCTTCTTCTAGTCTTCAGATCAAATAACTAAGGACTCCAGATTGACCTCATATGGTGACCTCACTGGGATTACAGGAACAGCACTGGAAAGATATCCAAAGGTGTAATTTTCCTGGGACAAACCTCAAGAAGTATGAATCTAATAACAGCTAATATGTTTATATTTAAGCAGAAAATTTTTGGAGCCTTTTATTGATTCTTCATACAGGACACATTCCACCTTCTGATAATTTAGCTGTTTTTAACTACAAGTTTCTAAAATTGCCCCCATCATATAGAATCATATTTTAACAATTCACTGAATATAGAAAATCGATTGTTAAAATAAATCTATTGTATCTACAGTGCTATTGCAGTGGTATTTTGAGAACAATGTGTCATTAGCCACCTATGGCTGGTTGCTTCAAAAGCACATTTCCATATCATTAGTTTTCAGGGCTACTGCTAAAAAATATCACAAAACTTGCTATTTATTTCTATGAGTTCATTCCACTTCACATTAATAGTAAATTTAAAGAATTTTGTTGGACACTCCAGACACGAAAGCCTTGTTGCAACTATTTCAATTTCAGACAGTCAAGTCACCAGACTTTGCAACTCAGCAGAATGTTATGTAGCACAACTGGTGCTATTTCAGATGCTATTGTTTCTCCATTCTATCACCTTTTCTCACACTGAAATATTCAGTGAATAGCCTAATCAGCTGCAGTCAGCTCATTTAAATGCTATGGAAATGCAGCAAGAATTGAAGAAGCATCCCTGGAAATGAATGGAATGGAGAAAAAACCAAAAGTTCATTCCTAGACTATAAATACTGGTATGTCAAATGTCAGTATCTGGAGATGTGAAACAAATGAAATAATGTGAAGGAATGAAGCAGCATCTGGTCAAAATTAGCAGCTTCAGAAATTAAGTTTTTAAGTACAAATAATAAGACTGAAAACTAACAAGCACTCAGAAGACCAAGCAGTGTGGGTGGCTTACACCCCAGCTCCTCAGGCCAGGATCCCTCCTGATCCTCCCCCACAGATGGAGAAGGCTACTCCTGGCCCCACAGGGTCTTTAGGAAGTACTTGTGGGTTTATCTGAACCAAAGGGCTCACAATCATGCAGGGGTAGCGTCACAGCCTCTCAGGGTGATTTTAATACTTTTGCACACTGTGGAAGTGTGATGTGTTGTGGGAGTAGGACGATGCATGGGAGGCTACAAAACATAACAAGGTAATGCTGGAAGGCTGCTCAGGGGTAGCAGCAGCAAACAGCTCTGTGGCAATAACATCTGTATCACCAGGAGGTGGGTTTTGGGGTGAACTGACACCCAAAACTGCACCCAAGCTTTGTTTCAGAGAAACAGAATGACAGCATTACAAAGCAGCAAACAGGGAGCAAACTGACTTGCAAACTAGGAATTGGGGGTTGGGAGTGGGCTGGGAATACAAGTTATTTGGCTTTCTTCCTGTGCCCTATATTCATTTTGTTAGAACAGAACTAAGCTGTAAAAACATTAAGCACCAAACATGATCATTCTAAAACTATTTCAAGGAGTAAGGACATCCACAGCTATGTATTTCTTGGGTCCTACACTTAAGCAAAATTATATGAAGAATTTGTTTTGGCACCAAATTCAGAGCTTCAGAATAAAAGCTTAAAACCTAAAGATTTGTGAAACAGACCCCATGTCCTTGTTTCATTTTATTATTGTACTATACACTTCACACTAATATCCAAGAAATATCAATCACATCAATACCTGAGGATAAATGTTACACTGCTGCAGAACACTGCTAGAAATGCTTTCCATCAGTAGTTTCAGAACATCAGTAAGCTCTAAAAATGTAATATAAATGTAAAAATGCCTGTCAAGCTTAGGGATAATTATCAAGGCTTGACTTTGAATTCCATCCAGTTTTAAGTCTATCCAGGAGAACAAAGCCTCCAGCTAGTTTTCCTTCTAGCCACTTTCCTTACCATGCCCAGCCTGCAGAAAAACCTCCACACTGGAACTCAAACTCAGACAGGAATATTTTCTGTAATATTTAAGTATCACAATAATGATTATCAAAGAACAAACCAGTGAAAATTTATAAGCATCTGAGGCACGTCAGCACTGTCATATAAGCTACTTTGGAAGATAACTCCCACTCCAGAGTGGTATTAAGGACAGCAGATGAAGACTCATTGATATAAATAGATCAAAGAGAAGGTTTCTCTTAGTCTCTACAAACTTTCTTATCAAATCCCTTGCTAAAAAATACATTTTTGAAGGCATATAGTCAAACTAAAAGAAAATATTTTTTCTTGAAATCACAGTCTGAAGTAAGCTAAAGGGATTCTGTTTGGTTAGACCTTAATTTCTTCATTTAACACTGCAACATTACAATATACTTTTCCTTAATACACAATATGATCTTGTGTTGGTTCAAGGTGGTGGAACTGTAGTTCCCAAGCAGCTTTGCAGTGAAAAGGCTTATTTTTGAAAAAATGTGGCTGCCTTTACATTCACACCTGAAGAAACATGCAGAAGTGTGTATTTGTGCAGAGAATATTTCAAATATGTGCTGAGTATAAAGCAAACTTCTGAAATTCCTTGTGCTGCTTCCCAAAGCCCCACTTCATTTCTGTATGAGCTGTGATTTCTCAGAATATTTTTGTGCACAAGACAGCTTTTCAAAGACCCTGTAACTCTTTTAGCTTGTCTTACAAACATAAATCAAACCATGTTGGCCAACTCCTTCCCTAACAGAACTGCACCTTTAAATACCACTAATGCCAGATGGTCTCAGCATATAAAGCAGCATGAGACAACATATTAATGCTACTCAAACAAGCAACTTGTGCTAGCAGCAGACCAATGAAATCAGTCTCAGGCTGCTAATCCTATCTGTCTCCATGGCAACATCTATTTCAGACAGTTCTTCAATTTTCAAGTCAGATGAGCTTTTTGGCTCCTAAACTTCTCTATTCAGGAGGTGTTCCATTGTCAGGTACTTTTTCATCTTGTATTGGCTACTGTTATAATACAGATTTTATTTTTATCAGCTGCTTCATGGAGTATCAAGTAACAGATATTCCTCTGTTTCTGTTTATTTATAGGCTTTTCCACTAAAGATTTGTACTGAAAGATTTTCACTGAAGGTTAGCAATATTTATTTTGACTATAGATTTGTTCCCTTATCTGCAACACGTGGAAACCATGCAAATATTGATGTCTCTGTTGTGACTCTCCCTATCAGCACCAGAAGAAAAGGAATTGGTTCCTTCTTTATATTTATCTGCTACGAAGGCAGATTTTTAAACGAAACAGAACACTGTGGATCTGCAGCAGGCAAACAGGGAGAGAAACTCTTGACAACTCCTCACCATATGTCCATTAGCATAGCTAAGTCAACACAAATATTGGGGCTACTTGCTACTAGGAAAAATCTGACAGGAAGCAGGTAGGAACTGCCTGTTAAAGGCAGATCAAATGCTGAACCACATGCTACCTCTCAAGTACCTCTACACCGGGTACATGGCACAGCCACACGTAAACCCAGCATGGAAGCTGAGAACCTAAGCATGGAGAGGAGAACCTGAGTCACAGGGAGAGGGTGCTCTTACCCAAAACCACAAAAAAATTCCCATCAGAGCCAGGAAAGCAGCCAGCTATCCTTCACCACAAAACAGATTTTCCTCTCTGTGAAACAACTTCTTACAATGGCAATGTTTAAAATTTAAGCATGTGAAAGCCCAGCTCCCAACCCCACATCTTTTCTTCCTCTCCATCCCTCTATGTACAGATGTCACCAAAGAGAAGGAAGACATTTCACCAAGAGCAGCATAAACTTGGACCAATCATTCCTTAAGTACAGGCTATTACAAAATTAGAGTCATATTTAGCTTTCTTTTTTTTTAGGGTACACATGCAAGTTGGCTTAAACATTTAGGATTCACTGGTATCAGGATTTAGTAAGCCTCCTTCTTAAATTCAGATGAATAGCTCCCACTGACTTCAGTTTGATTTGTGGATGTTCAGCAGCTGGGTCGGAGGAAAAATTTAAGCATGGTCTAGTCTTATCAGATGCAGATCTGACATGGAGAGTCAGCTTACCGCAGTCACAAGGCTTCCTTTGAAGTACCATTTTTCAGGTGTGTAAAAAGTGTCTATTTATGTCTTAGACTCACCCCAATTTTGCTTATAGTTCTAGAACTGTGCTTTTGTACAATAAGCCAAAATGCTGCCAAAACCGCAAAACATTTTTTTTTAGCACAGGGAAAAAAGTTTAATTTTGAATGATCAATGTGCAAGGAATACACCACTCATAACACTGAAGGAGAACAACGTGAAATAGAAGGACAGTGATGCTGAGTTTAAGGGACTCAAAAATAAAATTCAAATCAATGTTTTGCAGCCAAAAAAGCATGTGGTAATTCACACATGTACTATCCAGGTATCTCTAATGTGATGGTATGGGAAACACAACTATGCAGAAAGTTTTAACCTTTGAAATGTCTCACTGTTCTTCCACTTTCTTTGTATCTTTGAACTCTTAGTTGTATTTCTCATAGCACAGTACTGTATGATTTCTCTTTTGTTTGGAGAACTAATATGGTAAATGTCTGGGCCATAATTTCTAGACACCTACCATATCAGCAGACTAGCAAGAATGCCAAGAGAACAGTTCAATAAACATTGGCCAGTCTGATGTCTCCCTTGATCAAACAACTCTTTTCATTTGGCTTTAAGGCAAGTCCATACCTAAGCATAAGTACTCAAAATGGCTTTCAGGCTATTCTTGCTTTGGGCAGGCTCTGCAGCCAGAACAGTGTCTTTGATCATAAATCAGGCAGCTCACACTCCAAGGCTATGTGCAGCTCCATACAAAGAACAGCTGTCTCCACGGGACTTTATTTGTAAGCAAACAAGGATGCGAGGTTCTGCTCAGAATTCAGTATGAGTAACTCCCAGGAAGCAGCTACTAGCTTATGCAGTTATAAATATATCTTTGGAAATTAATTAAAAACAAATATTTACTGCCTTTGAACTGCCAGCCACAGGTATATGATTCAAGATTCTCTCTTACCTGGCCACTGTAGGTACATAGACACATCTCTAACATATGGCTTCATATTAACCCAAACCTCACAGCCCTTTGACTACACCTGCTGCTGTGACAGGAAGATATGGCCAATGCCAATTCAGCTAGCACAGCACTGACTCTGCAGGACATCTCCATTCCAAAGGGAAGGGCACCATGGACCAAGACCTCACTTTTAGTCCAGTGTCCTTTTCCCCAGCAGTGCCCCTGAAAGCAGCAAGAGACGCAAGCAACAACTTCATTGCCAGGGGCAGCTACTGCACCTTGCCATGTACAGCCATTTCTTCACAGTATGGCAGAACTTCTGTTCCAAAATCCAAAACCCCAGCACGTGAAGCTGGGACTAGCTCAGTTTCAGCACTGCTGTTCTGCAGAGCTCCTGGCCCACTCCCAGAACATCACCATCCTGAGATGATACCAGCTGATGGATGGCAGACAAAAGAGCTCCACTGCCTGTCCCACAGCAGATCAAACCTGCCTACTCTGCCACTGTTTTACCAATAAGGATTTTTTTTCCAACTTTTTTACTACACAGATGTTACCCTGATTTTTAAAAGCATTTTCATTTATAGTTCTTTTGAAAGTTTTAAGGTTCTCATAAAATTTCTTTAGCCTTCTGATAATACTTACATATTTGAGAGTCAGAGTTCCCACACAATTCCATGTATAAATAAAATGCTTTACCTATTTCTCTGTGGGTTGAGAGAAATGATTGATTGATCTTTGGACCAGTGTGGTTAGAGCAGTGGTAATTCCATCCTCCAATCCACAGTCACCTTTAGAAATCTATAAATGCCAGATGTTTGAATAAAACTGAGTCTTTTTCTCTTTTGAACTTACCAAGCTTCTGTGTAGTCATTTCTTGTCCAACAGCAACACATAGACCCTTGATATCTTCATTTAGTCCCAGCACACTAGAAAATAATCTTCATATATAACATCCCATTCCCACTGAATTCATTGAATGCTGACTTTTGATGTGCACCTCACTCCAAAATGAAGTTTGCACCCTTTATTCTGCTCCTGGTAAGCCTAGCAATCATTTCAATTACCTTACCTAGAAGCCTTGAAGTACATACTGTAGTTTTCACTTTTTTTGATTCCACAAAATTTTAAGACAATTGAGTTACTAGTATTCTTCACAGTTTAATTTCCAATCCAATTGGAGGGAAAAAAAAAACCAAGAAAACAAAACAACAAGGCTTTATGGTAATACAAGCATGAGACTTTTGGTTGAAGAGAAAATGTAGACCAAAAAAAGATGTGACATGATGGTTTGTTTGTTTGTTTTTTAACTCATGAGGAACATGAATTAAAATAGGTATGAAGACTTAACAAATACATTAATCTGAAAAAAAGCTCAGACAGAGTTCATAAACTGTATATTTTACAAAAATAACACATAAAGCAGAACAAGGTATGTTAGATGATGATACATGAAGGCTGGGTTTCACCTATAAGATAACAATAGGCTCTTGCACATGTTCTTAAATCAGAAGCCTACCCAGTGTTAGCTCCCCTTACAGCCAGTAGAGAAAACAGCTGCTTTCAGAGAGAACTGCAGCCTAGAGGTGTTCCTGCCGACCAGGAAAAGGAGATTACAGCATGAATATGCATGCCCAGTATGTAGCCTTCTAAATCACATGCCATCTTTGAAAATAAATTAGATGTAATGAACACAGAACTGATTCCAAACAAGTTTTAATACTAAATAATCAGCTGAGTCTAGCAGCAACTCCACTGTTACAACCAAAAATTTGTGTTTATTCTGAAATCAGAACACCTCTCTTGTGTTTTTCACCCTCCATGCTATTTAAAGGCTTGACATATTGATTACTAAATTACAAAATAATAAACAGTTTTTCCTGAAAAAAAATCTTAAAATATTTTAATAACGAGGTCACTTTTGATAAATCACACAACTCCAACTTACTAGCTTTAACAATACATGTCACAAAGCCTTGGGAAATACCCATGCTTTATAGACTTCTCACAAATTCTCTGGAGTTTGCATTATTGTTGCCCTAATAAAACATCACTTTAAACCGAGACAACGACAAAACAGGCCCCCCTTCTGTTTTCTTTGGGAATTGTTAAGGCATTCTGAAGGTGTGGGAGGTGATGACAACTCTTCTCTTTGAAAGAAATTAAAGTAATCAACTCTTTCAAAAGGAATGGGGTTATCAAAAGCAGTCGGGGTCAAATCAACAAACCCTGAATAGTCTGCATACTCAGACTCATTTTAAGCCTGAAAAGTAAAACAACTGCCTTCTGTTGAGTCATGTTTATTCTTAATGATTACAGACCTTTTACCCCGGCTTGTTTACCATTTGTGTTATTCCAGTAAATAAAAGATAAACTGCTGAGATGCAGTAGCTGGGATGCACTGTGCTCCTGCCGGTAGCACACAGCCTATATTAACCCTTTTTAAAATGTTCTGACAAAAAGAGAAGTCTTCAAATATCTCAGGCAGGGAAGCAATTAGGAGTGAGAGCATTATATCTGTCGAGAACACTGCAGACTGCCTAGCACAGCTGCCTAACCACACTTACTGGCAATTTCCATTGATTTCAATGGGAACGTGAATGGCATTAACAACTAGCTGCGAATGTGATTTGTAAACGTGTCTGCCTCACCTTGATTTGCACCAATTCTGTGAGACATTTTTCGTTTTGTATTCTACACTTCTATTTTTAGCTGAACATGAGAACTGAGATAGGATGAAATCGGAACTACTAAGGAAATATTTAAGAAATATAAAATTAAGGAAGAAGAATCTAAAAGTCTAAAAAATCCACTGAGCACATATATGCAGCCATCTTTATGCTGCTCTACAGCCCTCCTGAGTCCTGCACAACTTACACAGTCTGAAGGACACTGAACATCCCACTCTGAAGGCAGGCAGCATTAAAATAATCCTGCCAGAAACTACCCCAGGCCAAATCCTGGCTGGGTGACTTCAAGGGGATACCCTAACTGGCACAAAAACCCATAAGGGATTTTGCTGGAAAGGTAATTACAGCTTCTCAGCCTTCTGTAGAATGCAGGAGGTACAGCCCGCCCCAGATCTGCACTCCTAGCAGGCGAGCCAGTTTTTGATGAGAAAGCCAGAATATCCTCACAAGCTCTGAAAGAAAATCTGTTCCCGGAGGCATAAAGGAAAGAAAAATTCCAAATGCAGAAGGGTACACGAGGAGTAAGTTCAACCATGTTTTACTCTGCATTTTCTATCCATCCCTATAGAGACACAGCAGCTGCCCTGCTCCTGCTCTTCGGGTGCTGTAGGTGCCCAGGCAGCAGCTCACCTTTAAAGAGGATTGCAAACCTAAGCCAGGAGAGCAGCTGAACCACAGCTGACAGAAAGGATGAAAACACAGCACAGCATCTCCTATATTCCTGATACAAAGTGCTCTGCTGACAGCGACCTATTTACAGCCCCTACCTTTATGCAGTGCAGCTGGGTGAGTATGAACGAAGTGCACACACATTTACCAGCAACCAGCCCTCCACCCTTCAACATCTCCTTGCAAAAAGGGAACACTACGTGACTGGCCCTTAAAAATTGGTGTTTGCTTAAACCTCAAGCACACAAATTGGGCTTGCTCTCCAATATCTAGATTTAATAACAAGCTCTTGCCATGTGCAATTTGTAGTAATGTTTTTCAAATATGGGAAACATCAACAGGTCCAATCAAAGAACTCACAAGATTTTTATGCACTGATTTGCGGCACAAGGAAAAGAAAGATTCAGAAAATCAAGTTAATTAACTGTAGATAATGAGGTTAGAACAGTTGTGTCTGATGAGAACTCCATAACCAAGAGACGAGCTGTGTGCTTTCTTACATCACCAGGGATGCAGCACCCTGCTACCAACCCCAGCACTGCACCCACTCATCTGGAGCAGGGCAGCCCAATGGTGACATCCCACTCTGGCTGCCACCTACAGCAGCACAGCTGATTCCTGCCCATGCTGGCCTGAAACCTCAGCAGCCTCCTACACATTTACTCATTATTCTTCTTGCTCTCTCTTTTGAAAAAGAGCAGCACTTGCCCATGGTTCTCTTAAATGGCTGCAGAGTCATTTAGATTACAATAAATCAAGAAATATTTTAAACTGGGTTTTGTGCAACAGTGAGGAAGACATTATGAGAAACAATTTTTCTCCCTGTAAATTCATCAGCTTTACTTATTGCAACTTCTTGCCACTGAAAGCACCAATTTGCATGGCTGGTGCCACAGCTGAATACAGGAGCACTTCACCAACAGAATAAAAACCTGTTTGTATTAGCAGTCAGATCTTGGATTTCTCCATTCATCAATGCAGAGCCATGATTTTCACTTCTCTCTTAGTCACCCTCTAATTTTTTTTTTTTTTTCAGGAGGAAATGGTTCTAGCACTGCATGGCTGGGGTGTGAGAAAACTGAGAGCCTCACATCTGGGGGCTTTGGAGGGGCTAGTACAGGAGCTGCAGTTTGGGAAACCTAGAAGCTTATTTAGGCTCAGTGCCAGCAGTGACTGACCCAGCTCATTTCCTCACCCTGCCAAGTGGAGTCTTTGATAAAGTGATGGGTCCAAGGATTATTGTAGCTGAGTTGCACCTCATAAAATTGACTGAAGTCACACCCACAGGGCCCTGTGAATGCTCCAAGCCACAGCTGCACTGCTCAATTCACACACAGTGTGCTCCTG
Organism: Chloebia gouldiae; assembly: GCA_003676055.1. Taxonomy (NCBI): domain Eukaryota; kingdom Metazoa; phylum Chordata; class Aves; order Passeriformes; family Passeridae; genus Chloebia; species Chloebia gouldiae. The sequence goes on along the minus strand of QUSF01000005.1, from coordinate 10,358,370 downwards.
CCTCACCACTTCATGATGCCTTGTTGTTTGAAACGGCAAACTATGTCATTTCACAGAAAATCAGTTGTCTCACTCTACTACAAATTATTAGTAGTTTCCTTCTATTTGAAGTATTTTTAAAGATGCTTGTGGGGAAAAGGGTGAACACTAAAATTGTTAACATTCTGTTCAACAGAACATCAGACATCCACAGCAAGAGCCTATTTCCTCTCTCAGGAGTAGTCAGTATTCTCCTGCATGTGAATTAAGGCAAAGTATTGTCCCAGAAAAATCAAAAATATATCTGTGCTTTACCATCAAATGTCCTGTTTTCCTCTGGTCCACCATCAACTTCCCACAACTTCTTCCTCCTCATTTTATCTGAGACTACCATCCACAGGCTTCTGTCAACTTCGCCAATTTGTGGTGAGCAGAGGGACAAAACTGTATTTTCTCATGTAATCAAAGCTACTCCAAAATATTCTGATTGCTTCCAGTCTATGTTCATGCAACATCTTCTACATGTAACCACAGACAGTCTCATTCAAGTCTTCTCTGCCTTCACTGCCTTGTCCTCAGTGACTCAATGTGATGTTTTCTGCTTTGGTATAAAACTTGATCAAGTTCAAATACCTTCATCTCCAGGTTGTGCTTTTCCTTATACAAGAACTTTTCCATCAGTGATTGCAGGCTCTAATCTCCCATACAAATGCAGTATCAGCCTAGAGAAATTGTTGCCACAAAAAATGCCCAAACAAACATTTTTAAAAAACCACCACAAAATGCACAAAATTACAGATATAAGTCCAAACGCTGTTTGGCATGAAGCACAGTTGAAGCACAGGTAGTGTGGTGTTCAAGCTTGCAGAAAGGCAACACATTCTCTAAGTGTTTAATGTAGCATCAGAAACTTCAGGCAGTCTCAGGCGTCTGGAATTTATCGTGTCCCCAGGAAGAGCTCAGTGGAGGCTCAGCTCACGGTGCGCGAGTGACTCATTCAGGTTTCCAAGAGTCACAAAGACAAGTGGCATGACTGTGCAAGAAACCAGACTGGCTCATATGAAGTCATTCTCATTTCCAATGCAGTTTCAGAACTTAAAAAAAACCCATGTAATGAATATTTACCTCAGGAAAAAACATTTTTTTTAATTTGTTCCAGTTTCTTCATTCACTGAGGATTTTTTCCAGTTGCCTTGGAGGTCTAAAGCACATTTCTGAAGTCTTTCTATTTCTCTGAAGTAATTTTTTTCAAACACTGCACATATTTTACAAATTAATTTTCAAAAACAGCTGATACTCAAAAATTGAAGTTGATTTATATGCTTGCATATGATCAAATGCATTCACACAGGGCTACACAGCCATGCAATATATGTGGTTATGCAATGGTTGCATGTATATGCAGTATTTGATTTACTCAGAACAAAGCCTCTTTACTCAGTACAAAGAGTCTTTACTGATGCTCTGCTGACAATTTCCTAATCTATTTTGTCATCAACTTGCTCACTAAGGGAACACAAACATTATTTTTTGTTTCCCAGCTGTTCACTAGATGATTCAGGTATCATCCCTCTATACTCATCAGCCTTCTAGAAGTATGAGCTCTCTATAGACTATAAATCTATGAACCACAGCATATATTTTGTTCATGCTTCCCTATATATAAAAATTAAATCCTGTGACACTCAGGATGTCCTGCAGGAAGAGATTATGTTCAGAACTTACAACTTTTTGGCTGTCTGGGAAAAATTAAAAGTAACTATGTGCATGTATATTATTCCATCACTTTTTAATAGTAATAGAGAATAATAAATCAGATTCTGATCCTGCAAGCTTTACCACATAAAATATCCTTAGTCTGGTTTTTGCCCTGGTAATCAAGCATGGACGCTCAGAGTGAGCAGGGTTCCCCCTTCAGGTATGAGCAGAATCAGTCTCACATTTCCTGCCAAGGCTAATACAAGGCTCCACTTCTCTTAGTGCACAGCTAAAAAAGCTCCCATAGAAAAATAAACAGTGCTGCCTTTTACTACAGAGTAGAAGAAAGGGCACATTTTTAAGAAGAAAACACCTCTAATGCAACCATTGGCACAATATATAGGTGCTTAGGCTCTGTAATAAAGAAGCAAGGGTGGTATCGATGCTTTTGCAACTATTTCTAAGGAGTGCAAGGGTAACTGCATGAGGTCTGTCTTGCTGCCCTTCCCAAGACGATCCCGAGTTTCTCCCATGCACCACTACAGAGAGGAGCAGTCCTCCACTTTTTGCAAAATGTTCAGAACCTCATAGAATGAAAGTGAGGATTGAAATAAAACAATGAATTTGCTGTGGTTCATACTCTGGTTAATCCCCTTCAAAAACCAGCATTTTCAGCATCCACCACTAAAGACTGCCAGGCCTCATCACATTCCCTGACATGTGATTTGGACATTGCAACATGTGGCATTTTTGTCTATAGGGCTCCCTTAGTAAGGTAGCCGAGCATGTTCCAGGAAATGTTTGGCACTGTCTATAGCTTGTATGTGGATGCAATCCATAGGAATTTTTCTTTTTTGCAGTTTGTTATTCACATACTGCTGGATACCCTTTATCTTGGGCTCAATGACAGGCCCTTTCTCACATCACTAACACCAAGAGAAGTGTGTCTCCAGGAAGAGGCATAGCCCCATTTCAGCTGCACAGTGTGCTGCTCTTTTTGTCCTTTTCAGCTGGCTTGACACAACAGTCACATAAATGAGCTATAGTAGCTATTCCCTGGCAGCAACGCAAAATCCCAGAATTACTGTTATTACTCTAGTGTGTGAATTACACAGAAGCAATAGATTCATTCTTAGCTTCGGGATCCTCACCCCCTCTTACTAAGATGGCAACACACCACAAAGAAATTTTTCAAATTTCACTGCATTTTTCATTCCAAGACAATGCTTTCCTACCCTGCCTTCCTCTTACATCCCCCTATGTCCAGTATCCTATAACCTCGAAGTTCTATCTGTAGCCCCAAAATTAAGTCTCTTGAGGACACAAAGCAAGGTTATATTCAGGCCATAAAGCAGAATATTAAGCACTAATTGTATCTGCCAAATCCCCGGGGAGCCACAGAAGCCACACGTCCACCTAAAAGTCACGGACTTCCAGACCTGTGCTGTAACCCAGAGAGAGAAACGTGAGGATATGACTGCAGAAGTCTGATGGCTGGGCCAAAGGTACCGAGCAGCTCTCACGGATAAACCCTTTCACATACTGACATTAGCGACACTATCGATTCCAAAAGCGGAAACAATGAAATCGAGACCATCCTAGTTGTAACAAATCGCACGGCATCAATCACATTCCCTTTGATAAAGGTGTCCCAAACTCTTAAGTACGCGCAACCACGTAGCCCGAGGCACCCGCGCCGGCGGCCGCGGTGGGTGACGCGTCCACGGGGACAGCCGGCCCGGGACTCGCCGCTCCCAGGGGCGCGCTCCTGCCTCACGCCGTTCCCCGGGCGCTGCGCTTCGTGCGGGGAAGGGCGGCCAGCGCCTGCCCGGCGCGCTCCGGGTATTCTATGGGGAACCCAGCGTTTCTTGCTGCAACGGGCGGTACATGCAGCGGCACAAAGCCGCGGCACGCCGGCTGCGGGCGGTCGCTGACAGCCGGTGCCGCAGCGAGCGCCCCAGGGCCGGCGCCCGCCGCCGTTACCTGCGCGCAGGTGCGGCCGCGGCTGCGCCCCCCTTACCGGGCTCGTGCTCGCCGGGCCGGTCCGAGATCTCGATGACCAGGAGCTCCCGGCCCTCGGCGCTGCGCCCCACCGTGTAGATCCTGCTGATGGCGGGGCACTGCAGCCACACGGCCACCAGCGCCTCCCGCAGCTCGGCGTAGCGGTGGTACTCGAAGGAGATGCCCTCCTCGGCGCTCAGCCGCCGCCGCCGGCTGGCGGCCCCCGCCGCCGGCTCTGCCGCGGCCCGGCAGGCAGCGAGCACCGCGCACAGCGCCAGCAGCAGCACCCGCGCCGCCATCCCGCCCGCCTGATGCTCCGCCAGCGCCGGCGGCACCAGCGAGAGAGCGAGAGAGGGAGCGGGAGGGAGCGGGAGGGAGCCGGGGGGCGGCGGGCGGGGCGGGGCGGGAGCGGCCGATCCGCCCCGATCCGCCCCGATCCGCGTCCCGAGCGCTCCCGCGGAGGGCGGGCGCCGCGGCCGCAGGATGCGGGGGAAAAGCTGCTCAAGCTGTTGTGATCAACCAGCTGCGATAAAAACGCTGCGAGAAGCCGGGTTCGCGTTTTCCGCACCGCCTCATCGCTTTATGCGGTCCCAGCGGGTTAACCCACTGCCACAAATGTAAAGTAACAGAGTGCTCCATGAATGATTCAGTGCTATTGCAGGGCAACACAAATGCATTTGATTGATAGGGAAAACTATAAACCCTCATCTGCAGGGTCGCTTTGCCCCTCATTTATAAGGCGTCTTTGCTGCATTACAGAAAGGAGAGGATAAAGCAAGACTTATTTTCTGATACTGACAGTACTTACAGTGCATGCTCCAGTCTGTTCAAGGCAAATGTTCATGTGAAGAACCATTCACCATATATTAATAAATTAGTTTCTTCTAGACCGCAAATACCACAGGACTTCTGAAGCTGTGTTCTTTTCAACTTATCTTCATAGGCGCAGCTGCTTAGATTATGTTGGAACAGCCTGCAGAGGACAAGTTCTGAAAGCAAAAGCCTAAATGCTAAAGAGCCACTTCCATGCTGCATTGTTAATTTGGGCTTTGGAGGTGATTTTTTTGCTCGCTTGATTTTTTTTTTATTATTTTTTTAAGGACACAAAGACTTACTGGAAAATTTTGAGGTTCAAAATTTTGTAAAGTACACATCCAATTCATCCTTCTACGAACAGAATTTTGTGCACAATAATATAAAGCATGTTTATTCTGATCTTCTAATTTGTAAGGGTGAGCCTGTATAACACCTCTTTCTACCACCAATTAATACTGGATCAATTTTCAGGAAGATTGTTTTTAATAATCTTTGGTGACATTATGGATATTTTTGTAAATTGTGGGTATCTACTTCAAATAAGGTGATAATGGACACAATCTCTTCTAGGAGAATGTTTTCACTGACCTTTGGTGATGTACCAGCTCAGAAAGTGATCCAGCATCTGAAACACAGACCTGAATGTAAAACTACTACGCATAAATACTTGAGTAACTGTCTCTATTTACCTACACTTGTTACCTATACTTTTTACTTTCTGGGCCCTGAATGTCAGCCCTGAATTATTTGGTGTGTTTCTTCATAGCAAGAACCACAGTTCAGCCCTTCCAATTTTCACCATCTTTCAAAGCCAACTGGATTCAGAAGCTGCCCTGCCCAGTTTAATTCCAGGGTTACAAGTGGGCAACCACATACAAAGGCACCTTCAGAGCACCTGAATATGGTGCAGCAAATAAGTTATATTTTGCCAACAGACACAGCCTAAATAACTTGATAATTACAAAAAGAAATTCAGTAGCCTTTCCAAAAGTACTTATTTATAGACAAATCTACATGTACAAAAAACATACAGATAACACTCATATGTTTACAGATTACTTCATTCCTTTGGCTAAATAGAATTTGCTGAATCAAATTTTCCAATACTTTTGACTTACCTGAATCTTTTTCAGCAAATTATTATTCACCAGGAAGCATATATTTTCCAAAATAAACTCACTCACAGAAGTGACAAGTAACAAGACTTAAAATTCTTTGAGCATTTTTTTTATTTGTGTGACAAGACAAAAAGGCTAAGGCAACTATTTTCTTTTATTATTCAGAAAGATAACCCTAAATCTACGTCCATTACAAACAACTGAAGAACATATGGAATATCAGAAATCCTAAAAGCGCTCTATGATTGAAAGCAGATATTTACATTATTAATAACAAACTACTGCTAGTACGTACACCATGGAAACACTAAACTTGTCTGGTTTGTATTTGGAAAGAAGTTTTAATGCTAGGAATAAAATCATCCCAATCAATTTAAAAGAGAGGACAGTTGATCTCAGCATTGACAAACCAGGCAAGGAGATAGAGCTAACTGTAACTGTAAGAAGATTTTACAAAACTTACCAGAGTGCTGATTATATTCTTATATACTACACCTTACAGCTGTGGGCACTTGAAGCCGTGTCTTCAAGACAGAAGCAGCTATTTCCAACCTTCAAAATGTCTTGCATAACTCAGTGGCCCTATGTCTTGGATAGACTTGCAAAACAGGGTTGAGATATAGGAAGTTGAGGCTTTTCCAGTACCTTGAGGTGATTAATTTAAGGCAGGGCAAAAGAAAAGCCACCACCAACAAAAATTTCAATAATAAAAATACAGATAAAGTCATTTATGCAGGAGGTTACAAAAAGGGAGAGGGGAAAAAAACCCACCCACCTTCCAAATTCCATATTGCAAGATCAAGTTTCTTATTGTCTCTAGCTGTTAGATGATTCACATGTTGCTGAAAGCCAACCCTTGAAACCCAACACTATCAGGTATTTAGAACTGTTCTCTTGCTGGGTGGCGACCATCCTATATCCTATATCCTGTATAGACATGTAACAATTCTGCATCGATACTCTATAGACTGCAACTTCAATTTCAGACAAAATATATTTGACATTTCCACCTACACAAACAGCAGTGACCTAGGGCTGCCCCTTGTTCAAGTTTGCAGGAGTAATAACTGCTCCTGGGGTGATGCTCGGTCCTGGATATTGGACTGGAATGCTGTTTCTGAGAGATGCTACAGCCTGGCTATGGTGCCAAGTACTCACACAGAGAAACTGTCACACAGGAACATTGCAAGGGTTTGAAAAACTGGCTGATAGGGCTTTTTAAAAGTGGTGAATCATGATCTTAGAGCAGCATTCTTCTGGTCTTCCCCAAGGACTGGTATTTCAAGTCCATGGGTTAATTTATTCAGTGATTACATAAATGTGAATCATAACTGATTAAAATGTGTGGATGACAAAGAATGGTGAATAATAAGAATATAGCAGCTCTGGAATGTAATTTTCCTGGTAAGTCAAGCACATTTAAATATTTCAGAGCAGCAAATTGTGAATTACACTTAAGAGCAAGAAATGTAAAACACAGACGACAGTCTGGCAAGCAGCATTGCCAGAAGCATTGAGAGACCACTGAAGATGGGTAATGACTGTATTTTCCAGTGCAATGCTTAGACAGAAGGATAATGATTAAGTGGGATTATGTGATTATATACCACAAGGTGGTCTTAGAGAGAACAACGTGGACACACAGTTCTGGTATTTACAGCTGAAACAAGACTGAAAATGCAGACAAGCCACAGCAGTGATTTATAAACAGAGGGAATGCCCTACTCTGGAGGATGCTATCATCTGGTGAGCTGGTGAAAAATAAACTGGAAAGTGATTTGACTACTGTGTTTACTACCTTCACAGACAGAAAATTATAGCAAGGATTAATGACAGAAAGTTGCCTTCTCCCTGGACCTTCCAGTTACAGGTTTCAATGAACGAGATGTGCCAGAGGGGTGCAGCTGCCAGAGCAAGAGAGGCAGCCATAACTGGGGCAGAAATTTGGAGGCAATTAACCAGACATTGTGGTTAACAATAACTATCAGTAGCCATAATGAAAGTTTCAGTAACATAATTCTTCAAGAAAAATAGAAATCAAAAATGTAGAAACATTTCACAGTTTAAAAAAATTATCATTAAACATGCAACATAACTGTGAGGAAAAGAAATGAAGTCATATAATCTTATAATATCAATCAATATTAATATTTTCTGGCACACTGTGCTGTAAAATAAAGCATCTTATTTTGTAATTCACATCAGCTGCCAAAAGCAGTTGATTATTTTGCAATACTTATCAAGTTTCCATGGGATTTTTTGACATTAACTCCAATAAATTAATCAATGGTTTATATAGGACTTAATTATTGTCATATCCTAAGGCACAGTACAACCTGCTATTTCCCACAGATAAGTTTTAATTAAACCAAATTGGACTTTCAGGAAAAAATAATATAGTGGAAAGGGTTCCCCCCCCACTTATTCCCCTGTCCTACCATATTTAAATGTCTCCTTGTTGAAGAAGATAAAGGACAACTAATTGTGTTAAGGTTTTGTTGTGCATTGGGAAGACCCTAAACTGTTATCTTTTTTTACTATTGCACAAAACCCTCTTGTTTTCAGATCTGCACATATTCTATAGTCTCTCTGACAAAATATGGGGGAGGAGGGTGGGGGGGGAATCAGTAAAGTCTTATTTAATAAAGGCCTAAAATCTAAAAATGTAATTTCCTAACACAAGAATTGTGTTAAGAAATTACACAAAGTAATGAGGTAGGTCATTTACTTGCCAGCATCACATTCAGCAATAAATACAGGATCCTGCATTTGAAAAAGCAGTGGGGTGGTGGTAAAATGCAGGTCCATCTGAGTCCTGAAGAAAACAAGCCTGTGGCTTTCAAATGCAAGTTCCTGTGCTGAGAGGTCCAGCAGGCACATTTTTGTTCCACCAAAAAAAAAAAAAGAGAAGCATAGCTTGCATAATTCTCTAATTCATAGAGAAATAAGATCAAAAGCAATGATGGGATCACACTGTACACTAAGGATGTACATAAAATAACCCAAAAAAAAATAGTAATGGGTGTCAGAAAAACATAGGTTCAACTAATTTAAAAAGGTCCAAAAAAACCCATGCACACCTCCCCAAATGATAGCGTGCTAAAATTGCATTCTTTACTTTTAAACCTCTTGAAGAATGGAACATACATTACAGCTTTCTAAGTCAATCCTATCATGTTTTTAACACTCTGCAATAGCTGAGGAGACACCAAGCTTTTACAAACACCTTGACTGGAATATTTAAGCAAGTGGCTCCCAGTTGTGCATAATTTTGTGGCAGTGTGAGCAGAGGCATAAGCCAGCGGGCTGAGAACAAATGAGTAGAATGATGTTCACAGGGAAAAGCTGAAGCTCTGAAAGATCCCTGTGTTTTTAGGCTAATGCTTCAGTCAAATAAAGCAAAGTATAGCTGCAGCTGCAGGATGGGAGTGGAAGTTGACAAAGCAGAGGATAATGGCCATCTTTGAAATCTGATTAAAGAGGTTGTTTCCACCATGGAGAGTTCAGGCAGGCAGTGCAGATGGATTCAGCAAGGCTTAAGTACCAGTCCCTGCTAAAAACTGAACAAAACAGGGATTTCAGCTTCGGTTCATCTGCCATAGTCAAATTTTTTTTTTTTTTACTTCTTTTTAGAGGGAAGAGGAAAAATACTGACTTTCAACAGGGATATAGATATAGAAGTAAAAGCTCCTACAAAACACATACAGAAGAGGAATCTGAACTACCTCCACATCTCAAGTAGTATTTGAGTAATTCTGCATGTCATTAACACCTTACTTTTTGTTAGAAGCCTGATCTCATCTGCACTTTCACTGGGTTGTCTATTTTGACATTTATACCAGATTGCATGTGAAGCAGCACTAAAATTCAGGTGTGGTCCTGACTAGGCAAAACACTGTAAAGTCGTGTAAAGGACTTGTTGAGTACATTAAGTGGTATTTGAAGTCTGAAGAGCAGCTGACATGACAGTACAAAGTGGAAGAGCTTTTAAGGGTTTAGCCCCTTCTCAAATATTCCACTGTTATTTCCTGTGCAACAGACAAACACTTAATAGTAGATTCCAAAATATCAGACTACTGCTTCTGTGACTAGTGCAACTCAAGTAGTAGATTTTGAGATTCTAGCTTGTGATCAAGCTGCAGCCTGAGAACATACTCATCCCAAAAGATGTTGCTACGTTGAGCAGATATGAACCCAAGTCCTTCAAAACAAAAACCAGCAGAATTTACATGTTCTCCATTTCCATTTCTCACTGCTGCCTGTGTAAATAGTTTAGCAGATGGCACTGCTGCAAACCATCCTAACAAATAATGCTTCTTTATTAGAGATGAAGAGTAAGACCCTGTATCCCAAATGGTTTTGTGTTTAAAAGCATATGAAAAGTATAATACATGCATCAAACCAAACCACATTTATTTCATCAGTCACAAGTGCAAATATAGCAACAAGTCAGATCAGCAAATTACAACACAGAGAAGAATGTAATGTAAATGCTAAGTACACTGACAGACCAACTTCAAGAGAGCAGCAAAAAACAGTGTCTTCAAATAAAAATTTCTATTCTTTTTATCTGTAATCTAAAATAACATAATAAATCTAGATCAGGAATGTCTCCGATAATTCATGTTTAGCCAGATATTCTGTTATTAGCAGTTCACATTATCCAGTGTGCAAAAGACCTGTCCAAGCTTCCTAGTAACAGAGTTTTGGTTTTAAGCAACTTTTACCCAATATTTAAATAATACAGTGCTGATGCTAGTTAATAACTTCTGCTATTTGATATTATAAATTTAAGAATATATACTTAAAAAAACTAAGACCAACTTCGGTGTGTACATACGTAATTCTACCCAGATCCAAAAATGGGCAACATTATAGATAAACCTGGTTTTTTCTCTTGTCAAAAAAAAAAAAGATAGACACAAATCATCTCTGTTTTTTTTCCATCATCTTTAAATCTGTAGTTAAAATATATGCAGTACTTATGTACAAAATAGAAAACATTCCCATTAGAAAGATACTGCAGTTCAATTAGCTGTTTTCCCCTACCTCTTAGTAGCCAGGGAACAAGATTTATGCTAAACACCCAATCACTATTTTGCTTTACAGAAAAGCAAAAGTTGACTTTTACACTAGAAATTTAGTTAGCCTTCTTCTTCGTTACGCATTGTTTCTTCTTCTCTTTTTCTTGATAGGCAATGAATTGAGAGTCTGTACCAAAGAGTCTGTCCCACCATGTGAAAGTCGAGGCGTAGTTGCCAATAAAGTTCATGTGATGGAAATCATGGAAACGGGCCCCCGCATAGAAAGGCACCAAATGAAGAGGGTTCAGCGGGACATCGTAGCCACTACAGGGCAGGAACAAAAAAAGAAAGCAACTAGGGTAAGGATTTTTCTGAGACATAAACTACAAAATATAGACATTAACTTGTTATTTTTATGAAAGAAATATATTTTATGGTATTCTATGGTCCTAAGGTAATCACTATGATACTGGCTTAACATTAAAACAAGTTCCCTCTGCTCCTAGACAAATGACTCTGTAAATTATCCCACAATGGCATTGGCACTTGCTTTTCAGCTTAGTTTACTAGGCAATACAAAAAAAATTTAAGCAGGTAACTTAAAAAATCAGTGGCTGCCTTCCTGCTTGTTTAGCAGTTTTAACTTAGAGGGACTTTAGGAAGGAGGAACAAGAAGTCACATAAAGTGCCAGCTATGGCCATCAGCACAGCAGCTCCTCAGAGAACATCTCAAATCAACAATCATTGTATGCCTACTCTTATTTTCAGAAAGTTCTTCAAATATTTAAAATCCAAATTTATGATTAAAGAAAGATTAAAAGCAGAACAATGTGCTCTAGAGGGATTCCAACTCCTTTGCTTGGTAGTACTGGAAAGCCTCTTACCACCACCTAGTGGGGAGAGTGCAAGGCAATTCATTATAAACCCCTCATGTGGAAAACAAACTGAAAATGATAATTATAATAGGAAATCTGTATTTTCTATCAACAAGTTTATGGTATGTCACAACATATATTTTGGGAAGTCTACAAGCAAAACATGACTAAACCTGGAATGCTTTATACCATGAATTTACTGGTAGCTTATGCTACATTGAAACACCTGATACTCAACTTGCAATAAGACACTATGTGCTTCATAATATATTTACAAATACAAGGTCAAGTGTTAATACTATAATTTTAAAAATAAACTCTTAGTGTCCCCTGCCTTTTGAACACAGCAAAGAAAAGCTCATTCATGTGTAGATGAACTAAACTAAGCCTACTGGGATTTGCCCTAAGATTTTGGAGCCACATTTGTCACTTCTACTACAGTGACAAGAAGTCTTGTCCTTTTTACTCACAATAAATAAACAAACAAATAAACAAAATAAATGTATGCATTTGTTTTAAAGAGAGTCAGTGGTCACACAGCATGAAGTTTCTCTTGAGCAAGCAAACAGTCTGACAAAATACTAAACAGAAAGAACCCTTGGCTGGAATATCACCTTTTGTAATTGATTTTTGGTATTCCAATAAGCATAAGATCACTTGCACACCAAAAAGCAATAGTCAGACATGCTAATCAGGTGCCTAGCTTCTTCTAACCCTCTCCTCGAGATGCTCTAGATGATAGTCCACAGTCTTTTAATCAGCAAGACCTGCTGCTAACACTACCTCAAAACAGAGAATAGTGGTAACTCCCCAGGTTGTTTCTTTCCTTATAAGACACAGAAACACATTCTAGTGCATAATAGAAAGTACATCTCAGAGACAGGGACAGGTGAGTCTGATCTAAGGACAAGAGAAAAAAATAATTATTAAGAAGCAATGAGCATCTCACCTGTGCACGTCAATGGTTTCCAACAAGCGACAGATCACCCATGCCCACAGAAGAACCACATGGTTGCAGAAAACAACAATTCCAATAAAAAAGCCAGCTCCAAGGATGAGTGTTTCCAGAGGATGTGCATATTCTGCTTGCATTCCAAATGGAGACTAGAAAGAGATAACAAACAGGGAACAGTCACTATTTTCAGTTTTATGTACTCCCAAATCAGAAGCACCATTTTGCAATACTCTCCCTTTCCCATTACCCCACAAGACTACAACAGGACAAACGGAACAATGCTGTGGGCAAAGGGAATGGTATGATTGAGCAAGGGCCATAACACACATATTTAGCTCCTCTTTGGAAACACAGTATTCCAAGGTCATAAGGATTATCACTCTATTAGTGATTCCAAATGCTTCACTACTAGTTGAAAAATTGAAAACTGTAGTTTAGGCTTACCATCACCCCAGGTGAAAGAGTTATTTCAGGAATATTAAAAGTAAGCTCCTATCAGCTTTGCTATACATCCAGTCTTGGAAGCAGAAGAAAGAAGGAAGCCAAAATATTCTCAGAAGCAGGACTCACTTAGAAATTTATTATCAAAATAAAAATGAAAAATCCCTCATCTTTGACCACTTTTTAAAATAAATTTGTACCTCTCAAATGTGATTTTGAGACTGACATAAAACATTTCCTCTCATATACACACACACACACACCAGTCATTCCTACATTTGGTTTAGCAAAAAAAGACAATCCAGAGAGTTTTCAATCACAGAACACCATACACAGAGAACAGTTTTAAAAGTTTTAACCTAATGTCAACAGCTATAATTAAGATCATCAGAAAAAAATGAAGTCCACTTTGTCTTAGGGGATACTTTAAAAACATCTCTTTTTACTGTCAGGAAGTTCTTAGTGCAACAGGGTACAGATCACTTCTGTGAGAACTGCTAACCACTCTCAAGGATAATGGCCAAAAGCTGCTCCACAACTAGAGACCTGAGGGGCTGCCAAGAGCAAGAGGAAGAGAGCAGCAGCTGCTGCAGATGTCTGTACATATGCATGCATCAATCCATGCCAAGCTTCTGGCAGCATGCATAAAGCACCCGTGACCCAGCAGCTTGCAGTTTCCTTTTGGCACAGCCTAGGTTATACACAGCAGCACAGAAACTCATTGCACTGACTCCTGGGCTCCACAGGCAGTGCCTCCAAATCACAGCAGTATCATCTACAAAGTGCAAGCACTGGTGCTCAATGCCAGCTCCAACACCACTAAATACAGAACCACCCAAAATGTGTACTCTTGATATATTTGTGCATTTGAATTGGACAATGGGCTATACTAATTCCAGAGGCCTTCATCCAGAGCTGTAATCCCTTCCTTGAATCAAGTACATGATGCACACACTGGGGTTGCTCAAGAGCTGCCTGTCTGATCACGTTCTGGGGATTCATATGCTCTACGTAACAGCCCGTGTGGTGGGGAACTCATGAACAAATCCAGACATCTACTGCTTCCCTTCCCTGAGCAATGAGACCTATATGTGCATTTTTAAAAGTCCACTTCACCTTGCTCATAAATACGATCAAACTTAGCAGGAGTGTGATCTTTCGTTTCACTGAAATGAAATCAAATTACAGAAGGTGTTTCCAGAAACAAAATGGTTGACTCTTCTTGACAAAGTGCCCAAGAAAAGGCATCTAACCACACTGTCAAAGGAATGCAAAATTCTTAGGTCTTTCAAATAAGATGTTTAAGTAAGTTCTATGAAACATATACTAAAAGCTATTATTAAAGAAAAAAAATCAAATAATACATACAACAAACTCATGGTGAACCTTATGGATATACTTGTATATTCTCTTGTGATGCAGCAATCTATGCAGAAAATAGTGCCAGGCATCCTCAATCACTGCACATCCAAAACACTGGGCAACCAGAACATACCTTTAAAAAGCAGAAAATCTAATTATTATAGAAAATACTAGCAGACATATGTTCCTGAAAGAGAATACAGTTTATATGCTAATAATGGTCAGAAATGTTTATACCTATTACTGACTGAATAACAGTGCACTACATTTTTAACATTAAAAAAACACTAATTACCAGGTAAAAAGCTTATCAGCTCATCTGTTGATATGCTGAAGTGACTTGGCACACATTAACTCACTTCAGTTAGTGTTAACTCAGAGTTAGTGTAACAAGCTGTCATTTCAATATTACAAATGCAGTCTACAGAGAACAACCACAGACTGTGTGAGACCTTGATAAAAAACCTAGAGCTGCATCGGCCATCTACACCAGACAGCAAACAGCTCTCCAAGAAAAATGACCTTCTGTGATGCAAAACTACTGCAGCTGGGGTGGGCAGGGGAGAAGGGGGCACTTATAGCTAATCCAGCTTTGTTCAAAAGCCCATCAGTTCAGTGCAAGAAAAGAACACTGTGAAGGTGGTACATTCTCCTTTGAGGAACATTCTACTGCTATGATATAAAAAAAGGTGGAAGGTAGAGATACTTAGGAGGAGTAAAAAAATTTAGATAAATAAACCCCCCAGAAAGCAGAAAACCTAACACTTAACCCACCTCTTCCAGGAATCTTGCTTTGCTTCCATAAACTCCCTCCTAATGCCCCTTCTCTCCCAAAGATTAGAACAGATTGGGACCATTTAAAAATATTTAGAAAATTCTAATTAGCTCATACAGCAGCTAAGCAGCAAATGAAGGATGATTAACAAACACAGTTTACATTGCCAAAAAATTATTTCCTATTAGAGTTGACAACACTAATTCTTAAATATTCTGCCACCAGCTGTATGTAACTCAGCATCATCATATCAGAAAAATCTACATACCATCTTGGCATCTCTTCCCACCCATATGGGATGTTAAAATACTCTGTGAAGTAATAGGTACCACAAATCAGGGGAAGCTGAATGAAGAAGTGATTGAAGAGGAGGGTTTTGAAACACTTCCACTGTTTTTCCCATGTTTCTGGTTTATCCTAAAATGAAGCAAAAAGAATTCATTGTGTTACATGTTTCTGTTGTACGCAAGTGAAGTGCTCCAAAAATTAATTTGGAGTCAGTTTAATTCCACCTTGGAAGAGAGATAATTCCAGTAATACAGATTAACTCAGGCAACACAAATAACATGGCATTGGATTCAGTTTTATCAAAACCTTATTTTGCTAGGCTAGTGTTTTAAGATAAGCCATCTTGTCAGTCACCTCTGAACTATTTTTGTTTTTTCAGTGTTTATAGTTAGCAGGAACATTTCATACCCCCCAGTTTAACACAATCCAAGTTTTCTTTCCTTCTTCACACCACAGAATGCATTTCCATTGCTAAAATAATACAAAGAGAGGCTGAAGATATAAGCTTTTGAAGAAATAATTGTCTTGAAAGCATTCAGTTTTTGCAGGGAGACATTCCATCAACTACTGCAATAATTCAGAAGCTGGTGTTATTAATTTCTAACTCAAATTATAATGAACTAGGGGAAAACAATGATCTTTTAGATACTGGATGTGCCTTTGCCTCCAATTAGGAGTGTGCAATCCATCCCAGGCTTTCTTCATTGTCAAAATATTTAAAAATCTTTTCAAGAGGATGTGCATAGAGGTACTTCAAAGAAGAGCACTGCTATTAAAAAAAGCACATTTAATTATTTTATACGACTAAGACACACCTCTAACACCAGATGCCAGAATTCTATTCACTTTCCCCTGCTGATATAAAAATTATATATATAAAACTTTACTAACAGTAAGGCTGACACACCCTTTCCTCTCTATAGCACCATGTAGAAAAGCATAACCCTTCCTCAGGGAAAAAAAACTCCTTTTCTTCCCCCAAAATCCAGTTCTCTTTCTCTCCTCATTACACAAATAAATTTTACTTTGTTGTTTCCAGAATGTCCAAGTGACAGATGAAATGGAACCATATACACTGACAACCAGGATACTGTGATTATATCCTCTGCCTGATATTCAAAGACAAGTCAGTGTATACTTCATAACTTTCTCTTACCTGTTGAATTTTATACTTTTGCATATATGGTATAAACTGAAAGATAAATCCTGGTACACAGATCAAAAAGTACGAAACTTCATGCACTATAAGTGATCCCCAAGTTGCAATTTGGAACTTTGTGTAGTTATCCAGCATGTAATTCCAGGCATTTTTAAATGGTTGCTGCAGGGGATTGTCGGGCAAGAAGGAGTCTATATATTCCACTGCCAGATAAGCAGAGTTCAAGATATTAACGCTGTCATTCATGGCCATGGTTCAATCATAAAACATCACAATTACAGTTCTTCTGTAGCTGTCTGGAAGAAACCTGCAAATTTGGAGAAAAATCCAATAAACAGAAGTTAATCTTCAGAGAGAAAAAAAATACATGATAGAGTCATTACCTAGTTTTAAAGTAAAAGTTGAGAAAGAACAGCAAAGACAAATTCTCTTCATACAGAATAGCCTAAAAGAACAAAGCTTTAGATTGGTTGGAGAGGCAAACCAGTTTGAGAGGCAATCAGCTCCTAAGTTTTGAGATTATGTCAAGGGAGCAAAAGGATAAAGAAATATTAATTACTAGCCAAATTTTTATTTCAAGACTTTTGCAGGATAATTGTATTCTGTACTAAAAGAGCAATGGAAGGGTTCAAAAATATTTAATTTTAATTTTTAATTAACTGTGATCTCTTGATTATCCAGCCCCATTTTTCTCTTGGCTGTGAACCAAAATTCCTGCAAATTACATCAACACTGCAGCTGACTTGAGGCAATCCACCTTTCCTTCAGTAATGGACTTTTCCTCACAGATTGCAAAACCAAAGAAGCTGCATTTGTGCAGGTGCCCTGAATTCATGCCATTTCCACAGACTAGGCTCCTTGTTGGTTTGGTTTGGAAGGGACCTTTAAACATCATTTACAGTCCAATCCTCTTGGGATGGGCAGGGACATTTTTCAGGACATCAAGTGGCTCAAAGCACCATCCCATATGGCCTTCAAACACTTCCAAGGGTAACGCATACAGAACTCTTCTGCTCAACCTGTTCCGGTGTCTCAGCACTCTCACTGTAAAAAGTATCATTCTTATGCCAACTCTTAACCTATCCATTTTCAGTTTAAGGACACTGCCCTGTGCTTTGTCACTACAAGCCTTAGCAGAAAGCTCCCTTTATGTACCACAGTATGGTGTCCCTTGAACCTTCTCCAGGCTGCACCACCCCAGCTCTCCCCACCGATGATGTGCCCAGTGCTCTAGACCCCTTTAACAGGTCCACCTTCCACTCTCACACAGGTTTGCAACTCACAGGTCAGAGGACACTGGTCCACCCCCAGCAGGTACTCTTAGGCTAAATCCGACACAAATCAGATAACTGCAGGTTGGAAAAGAGCTCCGAGATCTCCGACAATGACCCACCGCCGCCCTAGCAGCCAGACCACGGCTCCAGGTGCCACATCCCGTCTTTCCTTGCACGCCTCCGGGGAGGGTGGCTCCATCACCTCCCTGGGCAGCCCATTCCAATGTGTAATTACTGTCGCATATTAAGCAGCACACCAAACCAGTACCCAACATTAGTTGTTTTCTTCCTTAGCAACAGCACCGCGATGCTGCCACTTCTTATAACAGCAAAAGCATCGCAGCAGACGCCAAGGCAGCGCACAGCCCCAGCTCCTGGGCGGACGGACGCGCAAGGCACCCGAACCACCGCCGCCACCCCCGAACACGCCGCCGGGGAGCCGGGCGGCGGACACACGCCGGCACACCCGCGGGGAGCGCCGAGGAGAGACGCGCTGCCTCGGGGAGCCCGCAGCCCGGCATCCCCGGCACCCGCAGCCCGGGCCGCCCTCGCCCCTCGCCCCTCACCTGCCGGCAGCGGCGGCGGCGGCTCCGTGTGCGCAACAACAACCGCCGGGCCGCCCGCGCCACCGCGCGCCGCCCATTGGCCGCCGCCGCGGCCCCGCCCGGCGCTGCCCCATTGGCCGGCGGGCGGCAGCGGCGCAGGGTCAGGCGGGCGGGGGGCGGGGCCGCAGCGGCGGCTCCCGCGCGGCCATTGGCTGGAGGGGTGGAGTGAGGATAGTGAGACCCCGGCGCGCGGCCAATGGGGCGGGAGGACGGCGCGTGACGCGCACGACGCCATGGGGCGGGGCCCGCGCGGGCGCGGCGGCGGCCCCGGGAGCGGCTCGGGAGGTGCGGCCGGGACCGGGAGCCGCCGGGAGCCGCCGCCCCTCGGGACTCATCGGCCCCCGGGACCCGCCGCCGCCCCTCGCCGCCCCGCTCAAAGCGCTCGCCTGCAGCAGCGGCGGCCGCGGTGTCTCCCCTGCAGGCGCCCGCGCCAGTGACAAGATGGGAGCGCGCGGGCGGCGGTGTCGCCATGGCAGCGGCGGCCCCAGCCGCATTCCCGGGTGATGTCATGCCGGTGAAAGTGCACAATTCTGATACAAGGTTCCCGGTCACAGCCCGGCCTCGCCCCACGCGGAACTGGGGCTCCTACGTGACTGCCAGCCCTGTCAGCAATGTCACAGGTCGGACGCGTTCCCGGGAAGCCAGTGCTGGCCATTCCTGCACTCACGGACAACCACAGACCTATGGCAGAACGGTGATGTTCACATGACTGGCTCCTAAATCTTAATAATTCTCAATTCGTTGGCATTCAGACCTTAGGGCACCAGGTTCTCCCAGCTCCTAACCCCCACACCACCCCCCAGTTTATTTCACTGATCATTTCATTTGAGACTTGTATTGAGAAACACAAGTTTTAAGCGACCTGTTGGCATTAGGAAACAATGTACAAACTTTTATTTGAAGAAAATGTCTCAAATATGACAGTAACTTTGGTCATGTTAAAAGGAGGCCATCCAAGAACAAATAAAAATGTGCTGCTTTATAAGCATGGCCATATACAGTGTATTCAGATATTGGCTAATAGAAGCTGAGATTACACGCATAAATAGGCCTTTGTACCATGCAAATTCAACGCAATCGCATACATTCACTATAAATTTTCAGTTATTTTCATGCCAAATCACCTTTTGGATAAAAAGGTAAAAAAGAAGTAACATTTAAATGTGACCAAAATCGAACAGGAAAAAAAAAAACCCTGTAAGTACAGACAACATTTTTATTAAAAAGATACTGAAATTACACCTGCTCAAGAAGTGTTAAACCGTCTCTGATCTCCTTCAGCGGGAATTAGTGTTAAGCATTGTTACATATCAAAAAATACATCTCTGTTTTACAACATAGTACTGACATATTCAAAGTACTGTGCCAAATTATAAATAGTAAAATCAGGTTTTGAAGAGTTTCAATAGAGAGCAACTTATGCTCACACAAACATATGCACACAGTATAGTTATGTAACAAAAGTTTTATAAAAGGAAACAAGTACCCCATGCCAGCTGGAATTACTGAGGTGGGATTCAGTACCTACAATGAAGACTGACAGTTCATTTCCTTAAATATATTTATTAGTCTCTGGAAAAAATAAGACAAAAATTTACTTTCACCAGAATACACACCATTCTTCACTCACAATCCGTTTCTCAGTCATGACTGACAGAAGTCGGTCCTTAGGAAAGTGTTGGATTTTTTCTGAAGACCTTGCAATAAAAAAAAACGGTCCCCCACGACTTCAAAAATCCAATCAGCTTCTGCTCAACTGCAGAATAAGCCTATAAATGGCTTCTACCTATAGTAATCTTCATCATCTGTCATCTGTAATTGTAGACAGTCACATCTTCCACTGTGACTCAAGGTGCAGCTACAAGTAGAGAAGTGCTTAGATACTCAGTCACTTCAAATACACTTGTTGAAGACTGCTTCTAGTGCATAATCAAGTTGAAAATCCCTTTACTGATCATAATGGTTTGTCAATAACTGTAACACCTAGAGGGAGGGGAGGAAAAGGGATAAATCTTTAGGCAGTACTGATTTTAAAATCAAGAAAAAAAATAATATGATACATTGCAATTAGCATTTAACTGTGGACCAGCAACAATGTACATATTTTTCCCTAATTTCTCTTTGACACAAAGCTGTCTGAATAAATGCCAAGTTCTGAATGTTTCTGTGACTAATCAAGTTAAATTTTGCTATCAGTGAACATTCACTTAAATAACTCATTTGAAAAAACAGCAGTTATTGAAGGAAAAGATTCCTGAAACAGCTCATTTTCTAAATATCATATGCCAAGGAACTTTGGAATTGGATCCCTTAGACTGAGACACGTATTTCTTGTTAAAAAAAAACTGGTCATACCAGAATCATCTTTCTGACTCATCATTTATGTTCTAAATCCTTCTTGAGTACACTTTAATCCCTTTCTCCTTGTAGTGAGTAATTATTTGAAGTCAAAATGTACCATCAGATTTTTTCTATCCATTTTATTATCTTAGATTTTACTTTAGACAAGACTCTGTTTGAATGCTTTGTCAAATGTCAAATACTTTAAAGAGTGTATTAAAAATATCTCTATGCCTTACCTGCATAGCTCCTTCCTGTACTCATACAAGATGACACAACAGTCCATTTATCTGTTGTTGGATTATAATACTCCACTGTTGATAAATTACAGGAACCGTCATCTCCTCCAACTACATACAAGAGACCATTTACAGCACAAACACCTAAAAAAGGGCAGAAAAACAGAATGAAAATTAGTAATTGACTTCCACACCCCCGCAAAAGCATGTTTTTTTAATGAAAGCAGCAGAAATCCAGGTACATGCCATTCACAGTCGACACTGGCACAATTTTAGTCATTGTTGCACATACCTGCATTCCTTCTGCACATGTTCATGTCTGCAACCTGCTTCCAGGTACTGGCAATGGGGTCAAACACTTCAACACTTTTTCTTACCAAAGGACCATCATGACCACCTACTGCATACAATAAATTGTTTAACACACCAACACCTGCAAACATATGAAAATACGCAGAATTAACCAGAGAATTATTTGATGATACAAAGGAGAAACAACAAGTATGTCAGCTAACATAAATCCTTCATTAAGTCAATGTTGGAAACTGTTTCAGAAAACATTTGGGTCAGGATGCATTAAAGCAGAGAGACAGTAACTACAGCAAGACACTGATAAAATGCCTTGCGTGCCCATCTACCATATTGCAGCATACAAAGACCAGAGCTGTTCTGCAACAGAAGATTTAGAAAATTTTGGACGAAAAATGATGTGCAGGAAAATGAGGCTTGTTGAAATTTAGGACTATTTAGAAGTGACAGTAAATGAGACAATGTGCTCAGCTGGCATAACAGAAATCTGACAAGATGATAAAGTGTAAGTGAACTTTTAGAAAGTAAAAGCTGCACAGTACAGAGGATAAAAGCTGAATGGGTAGACATTATACAATAGGGATGTTTCCACTGAAGTGTTGGAATACCTTGTAAACAGATGGAACAGAAGTAAACAGCAGTGAGTACCTTCTCTGGGATTTGAAGAACACCAAGCGTCTTTGAACCGAGCTTCAGTTATCAAAATATCCAAAAGGATATTAAAGGGTGTCCTTTAATCCTAAGGTCTCCTTTACTTTACAACAAAAGTTTATCAATCTGTCAGCTTGGAATGAAGGTGTGAGTAAAGCTAGTTCCATCTACTTGCTATTTGGGCTGCACATATTGAAAAGATGGAAATGGGGGAAGCAGAAAGAAAGGCCTGTTTATTCCTCCCTTTATAATGCATTATTAGAACAAAAACATAATAAATTTCAGAAACTTAGCAGGTTTTTTTGTATTAAAACTTCTGAGTGATAGACCATAAAGACAACTAAAAAAGCACTTCTATGAAAGTATACTGGGAAATCTAATAAATGCCACATTTAAGACTATGAAACTCAAAGCAGAGATACAGATTTGCAAATATAGCTCATGAAGTTTCCATGGAAAGGGAACGAAACCACTTAAAATCTTTTTAAAGGGAAACAACAAATATGAATGCAAAAAATCAGGTAATTCCCTCAAAGAAAAAGAAAATATTGGAGGTTGAAAAAAGGAGAAAAAAAAAAGGAAAAAAAAGAAAAAAGAGAACCCTGAGACCTTAATAACCAGCTGAAATATCTTTAAAAACATTATCACTAATTTTGTGTTTAAGAGCCATTTCTATATGTGAAGAGAAACAACTCCTGCTGAAATGACTAAATTTTCTTATTAAAGAGACTGATTTTAACAATTAAAAGAAGAGGGGAAGGAAACATGGAAGCTAATTGGTACTGTAAATGTGAAAAATATCTTCTTGATAGGACACTCTTATAAATCATGCTATTTAGTGCTTTATCAGTTATGTTTACTACTAGAATTTCCCCATAACCTTCCCAGCTAATTTAGTTCCTCTTTCATTGCTATTATTTCTAGCTATCATGCCATAGTATAGTATGACAACTTTTCTTTCTCCCACTCTGATCACACTTAATTAGGATAGTACAACATTCATCTTTTGTAGAGTTAAACATTACAGAGCTAGAAGGAGGGCTAATACTTCCAGTTTAAATATGAGATGTGACATAAATCCCCCCACCCATGTTTTCAATAGAGTTACTGGCCTTCCTATTCAGTGTGTATGGCTTTCCCTCTGCCACATTGCCACTTTTTTCTTTCATAGCTCCTTATTTTTAATAATGTCCTCCGTTCCTCCATGGTGCTTCATTTTCCCTTAATCCCACACCCAGTTTCCAGGTCCTACCTTATTTCTTGCTTCTTCCGTCTGTATCCTCTTGTTGGCGTCTTCTGAGTTCTCCTTTCTTTGTTATTTTTCTTTCCTGCCCATTTTTCAGGACCCTGTCTTATATCTCTCAGCCCTCCCAAATGGCCTATATCTGGATCTGAAGTTCCTCCTCCCAATATGTTGCTGGAAACAGATCTGTCCCCGTATTGATCAACTGAGAAGCAGTGGGTACTAAAGAAGAGTAACTGAGGGTTAACCTCTGAAAAGTTGCTTTTGAGTGAAGCTGAAGCAGTAGGAACAGAAGAGATGAGCTTAAATTCTTTGAGATGACAAGACATCCAAAAGTTGAATACAGGAACAAAATTCTCTTTAGTTAGCCCCCATAACACCACCAGGACTGATTGCCAGTTGAAACAGTTCTGGTGGGTTTGGCTATTTGACCTCTACAGCCAAGCTCAATCAACAGTCACGATTTTCACATTACCACCCACTCCTCTGCCGTGCAAAAATATAAATTTTCATGTATTTAACAGAGTGGCACAGAAGAATGCTGATTATTTTACTCAGTTATATGAATCTGGAATAACTGTCTACATTTAGCTTTCCTCTCAATTTTTTTTTTAATCAGTAGGCCAGGTAAAAGGCAGAAGATAATTGAGTAAGCAAACAGAGGGACAAGGGAAGAGAGGAAAGGGGCAGGAAGATCCCAGTAGTTAGTGTATTTAAGGAACTAAATTTCAGATTTGTAGAAGAAATTCAACATTTAAAAAAGATCTGAAAACATCTGCTGTATAAATAGGGTACAAGCACAACAACAGTTTGCAAAAACAGAGTATCAAAAAATAAACCCCAAACACAGAAACAAAATCTGTGTGCAGGCAGACTGCAAAACAAAACTTGGTCACAACCCCCCAACACTATTTGTCTTTATAATGATTCTTGTAACTTGCCCATTTTATATAAATATTTTCCTCAAAATTTGCCAATATTAGACAGGAGTATTTTCCAGTACCCTTAGTGCAACTCTGTCCAGTTTTTAATCCAGAATTTACTTCCAAGAAGCACAAACTGAGTTACTAGAAGTTTCACAAGGCAACTGTTTTCTTGGGGTACAGTGTATCATGTTTCCTTCATTAACATCCAAGTTTTAGTTTAGAAATACAATTGAAATGTGACTTCTAGTAATAAGAGTTATCAGCTTGTTGATGGAAGTATCACAGATTATCTTAAGTTTAGTAATGAATTTAGTACTTTGATAGATTTCTTTTGAAATTATTTGAAGTTAATTTCAACATTATAGGTAAAAACTGTTCAGAGTTAACAAAGAATAATGGAATGCAAGATGATAAGTTGGAATGAATTATTAATCATATACTGAGCATACTAGAAGTCCATTCAGATTTATTTGTAGCAATATCTCTTTCCATTGTGAAGCACATTAATGCAATCACCAGTAGATACTTGAAGGGTGTTGCTAAAAACCACCATTAAGTACTTGGCAAAAAAAGTGACTTAACTACTAAAAAATAAATGTTGAAAATAATATCATGGAATTTGACTTGAAAAAGTCCATGGGAACGCATCTACAGAAATAAAACAACTTCTGCGAGTTGAAAAAACCTGAAATACCAAAAGACAAATAGAGGACAGTGAACAGTAAATGAGATTCAAGTCCATAATATTAATAGATAATGAAAATGCTAAAGTCAATTTGGAGCTGTGGAAGCACCATTTCATTAAACAAAAGTGGAATACCATAGGCACTTTTAAAGATGTCTTTAAAGAGAAATATACACACTCAGAATTGCAAGAAGGAAAAAAGAAATCCACAAAAAAAAAGGGATTTTTAAGATTATAGAGAAATAAATGGATATACCTTCGCTAAATGATAAGGAAGGATAACATGTAGTAGCCTGTACATGTACAGAGGATGTAAACACCAGGTGATGAGAAGAATTATTGAAGGTGAAATAAAGGGTACATAAGTGGAAGTAATAAGATGAAACCAGTAATACAAACTTAGGAATGAACAAGGACAAAATTTCCTGCAGTGAATCAGAATGCAGAACAAGTCCTCCAAAGAGGTAGAAACCTAGTCACAGTTCACACGTAAAGTCAACCTGAAAACACTGTTAAAGTAATCAGCCCAGGCTGGCAAAGAGATCCCTGTAGAAAAGACATTTTTTCATCCTTGCTGTATAGATTTTAATACTTAAGAATTGAGGTGATAGTGATTATTACAATCTATGAGTATTTGTATGTTAAAAACCACCAGAAGTTGTGGAAAGAGGAGGAATATGAAAGTATGAAAAAACAAAGAGGGATATTTACTCTTAACAGACTGAATCTTACTCAGTGGAACAGTTTTGTTTTAATAACCTGTTGTGTAGCATCCATCTAGGACTTGCACATTCCATTAGATTCAGACTTTAGCTTACCTTTCATGTTTTTAGATACATTTTAAACCCACGAATCTTCATCTTTCCAAGGACAGCTGATCCTTGTCCACTCACCTGCTCCGCTCCTCCTCGTGCTCATTTCTGCGACATAGCTCCACTCATTGGAATTGGCATCATAGCATTCTACTGAACTAAGGCACTGCCGTGACGCTCCGTCGTAGCCACCAACAGCATACAGCTTCCCTGGGGGGAACAAAGGAGCCTGCCAACTGCTCATGCAGGGACTGGTACAGCAGCTCTCCAGTGAGCTACCTGTCAATCACTTACTGAGAGTCTATACTGTAAACAGCTAAGGTCAACATACCACAGATCTTGTCGTTTTTAGGATGTAAAAGGCATCCAGTATCTAACAACAACAATGCAAGTCAAAAGATTTTTAATTGCCTAGCTGAAATACAAAGGGTAAGGTTTTTAATTAGGCATTGCTCAAAAGCAAGCTATTTCAAGTATGTTTGATACAGGAAGCTCATAAATAGGCTTCCTAGGAATATCATAAATTTAGTTGAAAATCACTTGTACAGTCTGCATTTTCAGATTAGAAACAGCAGTGGTTCCTATGCAGTTACAGCACACACCCACTCCTAAAACTCTTTTAAGATCCAAGAGCCAGGCCAGGCCTCCATTGTGCAAGTGACATTCAGGCTATTCACCACCAAGCTGACTGGAAAGTCAGCAGTTTTCCTGGCACTGCCCTTGGGACTGTCCCCAGCATGCAGCCAGCAAGGTCAGCCACAGATAACAGAGCCGACAATACAGCAGTGCTACATCACTAAAGACCAAATGATAAGGTCATCACGTCAGCTCTCTCACTTTGCTGACATACATAACCTAGAGCTTAGCAAGGTTTTCCTCAGTTGGCTTCAGCCAAAAGTGAAGCTCTGAAAAAGAAATAAAACCACTATGCTAAAAACTGGTCAAACCCAAGCAAATGATTACATATTGTTCATACCATTTGAATTAGAATGTTTTTAAGCAAAAACATAAATCTGAAGTATGTGTTCAGAAATAAGAAAAACTAGTAGGGTAAATGATTGCATTTCCCTCTGTTATTTTTAATATCATTTGTCAACTTACCTCCAACAACACCTACGCCAACACTACTTCTTCTTGTGTTCATTGGAGCTACATGAAACCACTCGTTAGTCTTTAAGTTGTAAACTTCAACTGATGACAAACCTATGAAGACAATATAATATTTTCTCTATAAATCTAGGTGCAACATACTGTCTAGCTTTCAGGAAACTCTTCATATCTGAAAATTGAAATTATTTCATTTTAACGATTTTTAAATACTGAACAAAGAGCACAACTTTTTGTCCTTTAGATAGGCAATTACAATCAACCCACCTTTATGTCCGAAAATGGGCAAATTACTGAAAACTTCTGTGGAGCTGTGAAAACGTCTTCCCTGGATTATTTCTTTTCTTTTTAATTAAGTCACATGCTTTTTTCCTACATATACTTTTATAATAGTTATTCAGAAAAAAGATCACTTCTGCACTAAGTGTTTAATGCACCTAAGTAGAGAATGAACAGTGTATGTCTAAAGCCTTCTCACAGGTTAGAAAAAGCTGTTTATAATCTTATCTACACTACATGAAAATGCAGAAATCAATTTCCTATGCAAACAGGACTAAACAGACCAGGTAATTTTTCTCTCATACCTCCCACAAGTTAAGGACTCTGACTATAGAAGGAATACTGGAAGCAAACTTGCCAAAAGTTTGCTAGTCTTCATGTCTGAACTCTTAGGAGCAAACAGTCCCATCTTTCAGGTAGGGGAGGATGTGACCACTTAAGCACGTTTCCACATCACAAAATGCCAGGTTACCCTCATGCTTGGTTTCACCAAAAGTACCAGCAAAAAGAGGCATTAAAATTTGATACAATTATGTTAAGAGTAGTCAAAGCTATTCACAAGTGTCTCAGGCAAACATACCTGTACTCCCATCAAATCCTCCCACAGCATAAAGAAGGCCATTTAATACAGCTGCTCCCAGCGTGCTTCTCCTGTCTTGCATGTTAGCAACACTTGTCCACTGGTCCTTCACTGGATCATAGGAATCTACTGTACGAACTCTCAAAGAGCCATTGAAACCACCAACAGCATAAACCATGCCTCCCATGTACACCATTCCTAGAGAAGGGACATGGAAGGAAAGATGAGTGTTTCAGTCTCTCTGCCAATTAACTGTGTTCTGTACTGTCTTAAGTAAGCAGATACTTGACACAAATTACGATATCCACTACACTTGTTGTGCTTTTGACAGTCCCCTGGAACTACACTACTACTTCATTCAGATTAAGCACTAGATTTTCTGATACCTTTTGCTACTAACAGTGCCCATTCCTGAGGACCATGCTGGCTGAATTTCTTCTTGCTTAAATCACTCAGCTGCTTTAAGAGCACATGTTCATGTTTTGAATAGTGGATGATCAATTCTTCACACTCTTTATATCATTTAATAATATTAGGGTATTTTAATAACAAAATTAGTCATTATTACAATCCATTAATATTTAAATTTATCCCTTGTTTCTGTGGGAGGTAATAAAGCAGTTTATCCTGCAGATTGCAAACTGAACCTCAAATTGATTAAGCACAATTGATCAAAGTTGTATCGTTCCAGATTAGCAAGTAATTCAAATGATCAGTGAAGTCAAGGTTTAGCCCTTCTTAGATAAATATCTCAAGTACTGTTCCAGAGAACATATAATGCCTAAATTCTGAAGCATTGCCAACCACAACAAAAAAATTAGGCATCCTTACCTGCTCTACATCTTCTGGAAGGCAATTCAGCTACCTGATGCCAGCGTTCTTCTTTAAAATCATAGCATTCAACACTGCGAATTGCCTTTGGTGCCTGTCCCCCAACTACCATCATCAACTAACAGGGAGATAAAAATAATAACTGTTAGTCATTTGCATATATGAGAGCACCTGAAAGACTGAAAAAAGTCTTAAAAAATAAAGCAAGCTTCTGTACAAGAAATAATTAAAGGATGGCTCTCCTATAGAAATTTGAGTCTTGCTAACCAGGCCAAATTAATTGTTAGGTATTTTTTAAACAAATGTAATTTGTAGTTATTTTGTCCAGAGAAAATACCAAGACTAGAAAAGTAGCAAGCAATCAGAATCTCAGTAAAGCTCCCATGAAAGAGGGAGACCCTGATGTATCTTTACATCCTACTGTGATCTCAAGTATCAGAATTCACCTCTATGATATGTAGTGAAGCTGTGACCATCCATCACATAACAGCCTTATCTTGTTCTTCTAAGAAAAATGTGCTAAGTCTGCTGGATTGAATCTCCTATTCCATTATTACCATTTTCACAACAGTACTATAAGAAAACTTCTTTACTTCATTGTAAAGAAGAAAGTATCTAATGTTTGTTTTTTGCTAAAATGAACTAAAGATTAAATAAAATATCTCAACACAGTCTCTTACGTCATTCTTTATTTTGGTTTGAGTTTTTTTGGGGTTATGTTCTTGGTTTTTAACTTCTCCATAATTGTATAGCTCTCAAAAGAGCTGAAGTACTTATTAAAAATGTTTCCTGGGAGAGCAGTTAGTGGTGATGCACTGTGTAGGTGGAAGGCTAAAACATCTATATCATAAGTAGCATGGAGTGTAAAGGTAATCACTTACTACATTTTTATGATAAATAATTCTGGTACAATTTTTTTACAGGAATACCCCATGACACAATCATGCTCTCATGGAAGTTCTTAAAATGCAGTTTGAAATAGTATATACACTGGAAAAAGAAGGTTCTTACTTTTGGAAGGCTAGCAGGTGTTCTCAATTTTGTCCGTGTGCTTTTCATCAATGCCCGTTGCTCAGTTGGTAGTAAGTGATACTTCATAGCTTCAATGAGGTAATCTTTACAAGCACTGCTGTTCTTAACCAATATTTCCTCTTCAACTCTCTGTTTATTAATAGAAGAATAGATCTTTAACAAGATCTGAGCATGTTAAGGAAGTAATACAGAAATCACAGTCCAAAGTGTAATAAAGCCTATGATCTATCACACAAATGCAGATTAATCTAATTTTTTAAGATTACAATTTAACCAGTAGGACACAAATTTGTGCTGGAAATGTGCAGTCACTAAAAAAAACCAAAAACATAATATGCTGATTGTTATTTAGCAAGTAGAAGAAAAAGTGATAGGCAAGGTAAATCACTTTTGTTACAATTGGGCACATTTCTTGATTTTTTTAAATACAGACAGTACAGAATATTTTAATGTAGGAGTAGCAGAGAATAATTTAACAAACTAGTAAGCTACCTCACAAGAATAAAAACCACAACAGAACACAACAATAAAAGAAACCCACAAACTGGAGATTTATATCACAAAACCAGAATTTTTAAAATAAACACCTACCAACCTACTTATAGCTACTAACCACTGTTAATACTGAACTCATATTGTCAATCTTAAATATTTGACCAAAATATCCAAATGAGCTTATAAAATTTGAAAAAATTATTTTATCTGAACCAGGTAAAATAATGCTTCTTTTGTCATTAATTCCTAATCAGCTTAAACAACAGATATAATTCTGAAGTTGAAAATTCACTTATGAGAACAAATCCTTTATCAAAAGATGGCATTACAAATGAAACCTAACCTGATCTCAGCAAATTACATTGTTCAGATTCCTGGTGTGGTACGACATGCAGTCAGCCAAACAGATAAATTACTTACATAAGTCATCCTCTACATGGCAGTCTCTCACCTTGGTGTGTGGATGTGCACATGAGTATGTGGTAGTGGCTGTTTGTTTACTTTTACTATCACTAACATACTAATGACACTGTTGTTTAAATTTAAAATTATCTATCTGGCATTAAAATCATTCACAGGAATATTCACATGCAGAATTATTAGCATTCCTTTTTGCTTACCTGAACTAGATACTCGCGGGAAAGCAAAGGCAGCCGGACATGCTCCATCAGACGTGCCATTAACTCCTGCCTTACGTCTTTGTCATGGTTTACCCAGGCTATCACTGCTTCAAATACCTTCCAGAAAACAAACAAATCAAGTTTCCTTGACTTACAAGTTCATAAGCATGAAAACATCAGTGTACCTCCAAAAGTATTTTTGCTTATACTAAAACTCCTAGCCTAAGAACAAATAACAGTGGTTACAGCTCCCATTATTTCCATGTTTATCAATTACAAAATTATGAAGGTGCATTATCTGGTCTCTTTTTGTATCTACTCCTCTACTGGTGTTTCAAGGATAGCTGTGCTACATTGACAAAATGCACACAGTGACTTCACTGATAGTGAAAACTAGGCAAACAAACAACACAGAAGCAGGAATATTACAATCCTCATACTGTTCTTCCTTTCTTGGATAACTGACCTGCCACATCACCGTTCAAATGACTTATCATCACTGAGTCTTAGCAGGACAAGTGATCCCAAGCTTGGTTTTGCCTCCATTGCAGAGTAGCTCGTAATTCACTGGAGCATTAAAACCTTAAATATACTCCACAAAAGCAGCATCACGTGTATTTAAATGATAGATCCAGATCTTCAGGGTATTACAGGAACAACAACATAGCTTTGCTAGCTGCTGTTTAAGCAGATAGTTCTTGGATTCAGAGTTTCAAACATGTACAAATGAGTATTCAAATGTGTTTTTGAACAAAATTTAGCCTCATTTGAGTAACACTGTAAACTTCTTGGAAAAAAGAAACCAAACATATTTCAAATAGATCATAACTGAATTTAAAAATCTCAAAATGCATCCACAACGTGAAAATCATTAGACGTTTGCAGAGATGCCCTGGGCACACTGAAGAGCACAGTGTTTCAAAAATGGCTTTAAAAGATTGAGAGCTAGGCTAAAGGTGAGCCAACACACCTTAAACTCTGGTTCAGTAATACCAAGCTGCCACATCATCTCCTGTGCAACCCACATGTGTTCATTTAGGTTAAACAGCTCACATATACACACAATACCTTTAATACCTTTGTGGGACTGCTGATGTTAAAGTTAATAAATGGCATATAATTGCTCTTCAAACTTGGAATTATTTATCCCTTAGTAAACAAAACGCCTGTGGATGTAACTCAGCATGTGTTCTGGTTGTTCTGCTTGAAGATGAGAAGGGATTTCCATTCAATGTAGTTTTGGTTTTGGGTTTTTTTTTCCCCCAGGAAGGTAAAGGGATTTAATATAGTTGTAGAATTTTTAAGAGTTGAGACTAGTTGTCAACATCGGACTGACAACACTTTTGGGAAACATCCTTTAAACTTGAGCACAATGCCTGCCTAATTCCACTAAGGAAACACAGAACACATCCGAAAAAGAACACAAGATCAGTAGGAACAAGCTCGCTCTTTCACCTGAAAGGATAAAAAGAATAATGAGGTACAGATTGTCTTACCTTCTCCTCTGAGGCAATTGTGAGTTTGTCACTGGATATCAGGCTGCACACCTGCTCTACACCAAGATTGAGGTATTCTTCACTAAGTACGACATCGGAAAAGTGCTGCTCTGTTTGGAGGAAAAGAAATACGCTAACATAGAGTGCAACACGTCTCCACATGTATGACAAGCATTAAAGCAGCAGGGGAAAAGAGAGGAAGATGATTCAATATGCATGCTACTTTACCCTATCTAGAAGCAATACACTGACTTAAAACCTCTTCCAGAAGTTAAAGCTTGGTCTCAGAAATAGCTTTTATATTTAAAGATTCCTTAACTGAAATATTAAAGCACATTATACTAAAAGTATTGTAGCAATTTTCAGATGCTTGCTTCATCTCGGTACTTGTCCTTTAGAATTACCTAAATCCCATTTTGCTAAATTTGTACACAAAAATACAGAAAAAAGACTCCAGTGTCTTTATACTCTGTATGTTGTTGTCAAGCACATTTTAAATTTGTAGTTTGACATGAACAATGGTTGATTCTTTAAAATCAACCAGCAATGTCATACAAGTCCTCTTGCATCTCTAAGAGCTTCTCCAAGGTCATAGAATATTGCATATTGAAATCTCTACAACATGCAGAAGGTATGTAGTTTTTCCTAATTTTTTTAAACCTCAACTTAAGTAAAACTGAAAAAATTTAAAGTTTCCAAGTTGTCATTCAGTTATTCAATTGTCCCCTCCCTTCCTTAAAATTGCTTTTTATGACATTATTTTGCTTAAAAAGTAGTTCCATTCAGTTAAATTATTTTTCCCCTTCTTCTCCTATTCTTAACAGAAGTCAGAAGGGACAACTGTTACTAAGAACTTAAGAATTCTCTCAAAACTAGACTAAATAAAAAGAAGCCAGCAAACATACTCAAACCAAAGAACATTTTATAGCCTCTCAATCACTCTGTAAGTACTACTGTAACTAAGACTCCACACTTGAGAGTTGTCTAAGCTGTTTAAAAAAGTTTAAGAATGCTGAATACTTAAACTCAAGAAGACTAATTTTTCAGTTCAACTTTGCAGGGTACAAGGAAACAGCTGTTTTAGATGTTGGTGCAAGTCATCATCGGTACAAGTCCCTCTAATTTTTCAGCATTCTCTTATGATGGACAAGTACTGTTTTCTGCAGTACTTCGGGCAATGGGAAAGAAAGGATGAAAAGAAATACTGTTGAATTTTATAACATCCCCATTACTTTTCCACTCTACAAATCTGCTTGTATCTGTTTGCTTTTCAGAAAAGTATGCAGTTTCTCAAGCTAAGTATCTGATGAGTGTTATTGTTTGCAAACAGAAATTGAGAAAGATAATTTGTATAGATTATTTTTACAATTAACTCCAAATTTTAGGTGACAGTGTCTCAAGCCAGTATGCCTGACTGTTCTGAGAAGATGAGTTTGGAAGCAAGCAGAAGGGGGAAGCAACACGCATCCAAATCTCAAACAAATCTGAGGTTCTGAAGCACTCTTCATCTTTCCTTACAGAATACAGTGCAACAGTGGATCACATCCAATAGGATATATTCATAATTTAGAAATACCTGGTTGGTTTTACAGACTCACATACAAAAGCCTTGCTTTTTAAAAGTTGATTTAGATTTATGCAGTGTACTAAGTAGGAAGAGATCCATCCTCTAAACTAGCAGAGGTGAAAGTTGAGAATATTCAAAGTAATACAATGAATGTGAGGCTGTCTCCTGTTTTCATGCTAGACATAAGAACTATAGAAGAGAATCTGCAAAATAACAGTGCAAAATAACAAAAACTGTTTTAATGGATATCAGCCTCTTAAAGCATAAAACATGGTATGTGGTCAAAAGAAGAGTGAAAAAAGGAGAAACACTAAACCAAACTACTCCATCAACAGCTACAGATCTTCAGGTGAATGAATTACAGACAAAAGAGAAAGAGAAAGGATTTCTACATAAATTTTAGTCATCAAAAAAGAGGTAAGGTGAAATAACTTGTCTCATAAGAATCAGATCCCTTGTTGTCTAGTAGACCATCATAACTGATTGATAGATAACATTTGGGCAGAAGCCAGTCGCAATTAAAGCTACATGGATTATTTAATATAATTAAAAACTGAAAAAGAACAAGTAAATATAAAAATCAATTAAATCCACCAATGGCAATTTATGTAATGCTGGTTCAAGTGTTGAAGACAGAAGGCTTCATTATATATAAAAATCACACTTATGAAATTCAAACTTTTGGCATCCTTTTAGCAAGAAGGGTATCACCATCTTCAAAATAGCATGATTCAGTACTAAAATTTCAAGAAATCACACTTAGATCCTCTTTTCCCAATAACGATGAAAAATAGTACTGAAGGTGTGTGGGTTTTTTTGCCTTCTAGGTTAGGATATGTATTATCTCATGTAACTGCTCCCATCCTGAAAGCTTCAATAATCTGAAGACATTAACATCAAACATGATGAAAAAGTTATGCTTAAATGATTAAATATTTCATGTAACTGTCCCCTGTACAATCTCAAATTATCTTGTTTTTTATTTATTGCATTATGGAACATACTTTTTCTTTATGAACATCTCTTAGAGAAGCAAAGAGATAACTAACCAGATGGAAGTTTCCATGAGAGAATAAAATAATTATTTTTTCCCAAATCAGAATTTTCCACACAGTATGCAACTTTGACAAATTTGTACTGGAATCCTGCCCTATTTCTTGCCTCTTTACCCAGAAATTGAAGCCAGCTGGCTCTAGAGTCTGGCAGCCTGGAAACAAGCTGGTTTAGGACCTGCAGAGGCTTGGCTTCTAAATTCCCAGTTCCTAAGCAAGTGGAGTCCTACTTCTTTATTATCAAGACTAAACTCTGTCTTAAAAAAATTATCCATTTTAGGACATTTCTAAAATATCTGTTCCAATTGCATATGAAAAACAGATTTTCACATTTTTGCAACTGAGTCAGCTAAAGACCTGTCCTTGTCTGCCCTGTGCCAGTAGGGTGGGACAAATGAAGTCTTTAACAACACAAAAGGGGCTAGTAACAAAAATGTCTGGAAGTACAATAAACAATGCCAGCAGGGAGAACACAAAAAGAAAATAGGAGCTGTAAATATATCACTTTTTGGTATTTGTTGTTCTGAGTCTAGAGCCATGTATACCTGCACATGCAGCAAAAAGCACTTGACAGCTCTTCTATCCAAAAGGCACACAAGTCTGGCTATACAGATATTGACATTATATTTTTCAATTACATAGGAAGAAAATCTACATCGGAAACCTGCAAAGGACATTTTATGCTTTAAATATTTATGGAATAATTCACAATGCCACATCAAGATTTTTTTTGCTTAGGACAAAAGGCCTTTGTTATTGGCCTATTTTAAGGCACTGGTCAAACAGGAACCCCAGCTTTGTTGCACAGGGATAGACACAAGCTCTGCCAGTTGGAGAATCAGCAGAAGCTAAAACTGTAGAATAACTTTTTTTAAAAAAATCTGATTTATTTGTCAATTTTATACTTAAATGACTGTTTTTTAGAACACCATGAAATTCACAACAGCCAAGGCAACAGCAGCATAGCAACAGACGTTGCTACTCAGAATAGAATCATAGGAATGATTCTGACAACTCCATCCTTTCCATGCCAGGCATACGGATGCACACAAGAACAGTCCACAGAAGACCTGCATGCTTTCAAGTCTTGCCAGGGCTCAAGTTTTAGACTAAGAGCACCAGAATCAAGAATGCTATTATCCCAAATAGAATGCAGCAATCCCTGCATCACAAAACATGCTAGGATTCCCTAACAAAAGAACCTTCAACATCTCAGCACAGTGCTAAAAGCTAGAAAGATTCACTGTGCCAAGCCTCAAAGGACACCTCTGTCACAGGTCTCCCAAAGTTTCCAATGCCTGTACTGCCCTATGCAGTGGGTGAAATACATTATTATTCTTTAAAACCAAGAAATGTATCAGGACATAAGCACTGAGCTAGGGTCTCTCTAGTCCAAAATGTCAGAGCCCTCTTCATTAAAAGGCTTTTCCAATTCATCTTCAGGTTGTACATAACATTACAACACCCAAACGATGCACCACCACCTCAGAAAAAACTGTTATTTTGTGAACTTCCTGTAACACTATGTAAGACACAGCCAAGACCAAAACTGAGGACAGACTAGCAGTGCTCATGCCACATACTCTTCCTAGGAATCCTCACAAAAGAAGGATGAGAGGCCTCAGCTGTATAGTCTCTGACTGCCAGGGTAACAAGACCCAGAGCAGGATTGCTTGCAGGAACATCATAAGGAGAGGTGGCATCTCCAAGCTCAATTGCAAGAGAAGCTCATTCCAAGTATCAATTGTCCACTATTTTCAGATCAGAGGTGCATATGACTCTCCTCTAAATCTTGTTCTCTGCTGCAAAGGACCAATGCACCACAGGAATATGAAGCTCCAAATTTAATGGAAGTTGCATTTTCATTCCCACTGGAAGGAAGTTCTAGAGTTTCACTTTTCTAGTAACTTCTGATCCATTGACATATGTTTGTTTTTATATTATCATTCTCACTGTTTTTTTCAATCTAATAATCCTTTTCTGTACTCATTCTAATTTCCGGAGCCTTAATCCCAAAATGTGTGCTCTGAGAGTTAAACTGCCTGTGATACAAAGCTTAACTCTGAAATGGCACAGCCATGTATTTTTGGCTCAGACTTCTGAGAATTTTTTTTACAGTTGTAAGAAAGCTGTGACAAAGTACAAAGAACCATTTGAGATAAGAGCATGGGGAAAAAAGAAGTTATGATGGCTGAGATACAGGCAGTAAGTAGCCTGAAAATTCAAGAGCAAAAACATTGACCTGAAAAGGTATAGAACTGTATGAAAGGAAATCAGGGAGTCAGCAGATAGAAATTCAGCAAGACTGATGATCAACCAATTCCAAGGAGAAATGAAGGCAAATGTTTCCTTCCTGGATCCTTTAATCAGGAGTAGTGAGCATTCTGGTGCTCAGAATGTCCCAAGCAGGACCAACAAATAGCTTCCCTCCTCTTTTCACTTGTCTGTCTTCTGCTTGCAGGCACACTCTGTGCACAGCAAAGGATGCCTGAACAAAATGACCCCGGGAAGGAGAGTTAACAGGTGGACACAATTCCTGTGCTCTCAAGACACATTTAACCAATTAACCAATACTGCACTCAAGGTCTTACTGGGATCTTAGAATTTTTATTTCTAGAAAGTAATCCGTACAAATATTAGCTTCAACTACTAAACAGAAAAAGACTGTTTAGAAGCAATTGAAGTAGTTTAGAGGCTTAGTTTAGAGATAACTAAGGCCCAGTCAGTCAGAACAGAAGTTGGAAAAAATAATTTAGAACTCAGAATTAAGCAACAGCTATATCAAAACATGCTCCCTAAAACATTTAATATCTGAACATTAACTCTAGTTAATAAATGTATATCGTGCTTCCTAATTCAAAAAATGGAATAGCTTTTTTGGATTTAATAATGTATTACTCAAAGACAAAAGGATTTAATTAAAACCTTTTGCATAGATGTCTAAATAGAAGTATCACAAAGTCATTCAGTCATGGACACATCACAGCTTCGCGAGTAAGGTAGGCATTATAAAAGCTAGTACTTTCAAAAACAATCTGAAAAGCTTTTGAATATTTTTAATTGATATATCAATCATTCTTGACAGAAATACTATAATCACCTGTGAATTCAAAAAACAAATCTATACCACAAATCAGCATTTCTAGGAATGAAGACAACTGAAAGCATTCATCAATCCTTGTCTTTCTGAGGTCTAAATTTATTCAAGGCAATAAAAAGCCTACTATTTGGACATGAGTTGAAGCATTTAGTGTTCTATTTCAGGAAAATCTTCAATTTTAACTCTGTACTAATTGTTAATTACGCTAATTTGTCACTGTACATTTAAGGAAAGTTGTGAAAAGCAATGCAGTCATACATATTTTTTTCTACAGCCTTATCAGGACATTTAATTTTTAATTCTCTTTTTTTTATTGCTCTTGATCTAAGCCTGACAGTGCTAGGAGGAGGAAGGCAGAGAGTGGACCTGACTATGCATTCTGACTATACACAGCAGCGTTACCTCAAGAATAAGAACAGGCTGTGCATTGCTTTAAAATCCACCCCATAGACACAGCAAATACACAGTAGGAGTTGAACTGGCAGCTTGTCGTATGGGCCAGCAGTACACCAAGAACATGATGACAATAAGGGAAGCTTTTGGGGAATTGGACAGAAATGGAAGGTAGTTTGGCTATGGAGGAAAAATAAGGCTAGTACCAAGCATGAACATAGCAGAGCTGGAGAGACAAATGAAACACAAGATTCAAGTGGATGATAGGTACCCCTTATAGTAAGAAATTTCAGGTCTTTGGCCAGATGAGCAGGATTTTCAGAAGATAAGTTGATTACATAATACCCTGTATTATGTACACAAAAATACAGAAAAAAGACTCCAGATTCTTTATACTCTGTATGTTGTTGCCCTTGCTTCTTCACTAGTGCAGTGCAATGCACCCTTCTTCCCAATGCCTTTTTCTTATTTCTTCCCCCATGTAAGTCCTATATACTTTGACTTGTGGTAGTTGTCAGAATTTTAATTCTTCTTTCCTGATTTCCTCCCCTAAGTGACGGTGCAAGATTTGAAACAAGAACTAGCTTCTTTCTGGATTAGAAATGGCTTGGACCCTGCAGAATCAGAATAGTCTCTGAAGATGCTGCTCCATTCAGCTTAAATATAACTACAACTCAGCCAGCACATTTTATTTCTCTTGAAGGCATTCAGATCAAACACAGTTTTAATCAGGAGACACATGTCTGCAATACCCTGGATAAAACTTGAGTTCCTCTGGAACCCACCCACATTTCAAGCTGTGTGCTCCACTAATGATAACTTGCCTGCATATGTGTTGGCCTTGCTCAGGAGATCTGTGCATGCATGCATGTCAGCAAAAGCACGAATCCCCAGACAGTTGATAGGATGAAGCTGAGATTCCAAAAATTCACAGCAAGTCCTTTTCACATCCTGCAGTTGTAAGAGACCAGCTGCTGGGAGCAGTACCTGAA
Organism: Chloebia gouldiae; assembly: GCA_003676055.1. Classification (NCBI taxonomy): domain Eukaryota; kingdom Metazoa; phylum Chordata; class Aves; order Passeriformes; family Passeridae; genus Chloebia; species Chloebia gouldiae. The sequence continues at coordinate 10,319,251 of QUSF01000005.1, read as the reverse complement.
AGGAGAAGCAAGAGCTGGTAAATGTCCCAATTCCATTCTGATATTATGTAAGAGTATTGGCAATATTAAGAAGACAAAATAAACCACTAAAAAAAACCAAGACTAAAACAAAGAGGAAGATTTCAGCATTATGCAACTGAGGAAGTTAAAACCCAGCACAAGCATGATTTTGCCTCCCTACAGATACCATTTAGAATAACAAGCAACATCTCTACCATTGTGTTCACTGGGGAAGTCATTCCACAAACTGTAACTCACACTTTATTTAAACTCTTCCCAATATTCATTCACAAGCTCCCTTCTTGCATTTCCCAGCATTTCATAATTACATTTCATTTCCAAGCCTTCATTGTTGGATATTTTTAAAAGAAAGTTTTCTACACCATAGTAGAATATGTCAATCTTATTTGCATGCAAGCACTGGACACTGTACCATTTTTTGTTACCATCAAAAATAAATATCTTTATTCAAGAAATTCCAGTAAGGACAGAATTCAGCTTCCCCAGAAGTCTGTGACCATCTTGGAAGAATAATAATTCAAGACTGTCTGGCAATCAATATAGACAGGAAAAATGAAGGATCATACATTTAACAAGAGTTTGGTTTGAATAGCAACTGTTAATAAAAGAGAAATGAAGAAAAGACACAAATATGATTGCACTGAGATACAGACTATTGCTAAGCAAAATACTTAAAAATTAGTTTAAATCTTAGATAATTCATGAAAATATTTAGTAAGTCTAACAAAGTAAGTGGAAGAGATGTAATAAACATAAAAGTCAGTGTCACACAATTCCAACCACTTTAGTAAGCTTAAAGGTTATTAATTACAAGGTTGAAAGAGTACAGTGAAATAGTTTTATTTTAGCATATGTTTATGTAAATGTTAAGATAATGTCACTAATACAATTTATACTATATTAGTAAAGAACTGTAAAGAACACAGTATTATTAGTTATAACAGTGAGTAGATAAATTCATTTGATAGTTAATTCTATTATAAGATATAATCATTAACTTACATAGCAAAAATCAATGCCAGAAATCAACTACAAGTATTTATTTACACAACTTGTTGCAATGAAGCAAACATTTCATACCTGCTCACAAACTGAGTAACTAATTCAAGGACAGTCCTAGATAATTTTAGGCATATTATCAAGTATAGTTGAGCAAATAATTCTGAAAGCAATCCTTGACTGCATAAATGGATCCAGTAGAAAAATATGTAAAATCATCATCAAATCAGAATACAAAATGGAAATGTGAAATTTGAGAATGGTATGGAGAAAATGATTTAATATTTGCATTCACAGTTACCCTGGCATACTTATATGAACAGGAATGTTACAAGAACCAGAATACCCATCATTATGGGAAATTTACAGCAGTTCTGAGATCACTGTAACTAAGTTAGCAAAGTAAGAGATTTCAATAAATTTTAGTTATCAGAAAATAAAATATTCAAGTCTAAACATATTTTATATTCTGCTGCTAAAAAGGAAAAGAGAAGCAAAGTGCATCAAATTTATCTCGTTGAATTACATATTGAGCTTTGGTTACTAGGCAACAAGAGCTGTGATAACATCTAGCTATTTTCATTTGTACCTATAGAAGTGTTGGTCTGAAAGCTGTAACAACCTGCATTCAAAAACACAGTTCTATCACAGTTAGATTTACTCTGCTGAAGCCAGGGACAGAACTAAAGAGGAAAAATACCAAAATAACCCAAACTCTTCACAAATCCATCAGGAAAAAAAAAAAAGACTACATTAAAACTGCAGTACAGATTAAGTTTAACTGCTGCTGACTCTAAACTGGTCAGTTATAGCTCAGATCTGTTCCAAAAATAGCCAGTAGAGGGTATCATAACCTTCCTTTAAAGATCAAAAATACTGTAATGCGCATACTGCTTCATACTGCAAGAAATGCAGTTGTGAAAAAAAGGTCCGATTTCTTGTTCTATGAATATATATTCTCAAGGCTATTTTCTCTAATATTCAAAGAAAACTGAACAGATTATTACTACAGATGGCAATTAAGAAATTAGGTGTTCTCTTTCTTTGTGTCATAATTGTGGTGATAAATCTCAGAATGACTGCTAGATATCCTAGAGCAAATTATTTAACCCTTATGAGCCTACGAAGACTCTTCCCTGGTTATTTCCTTTTGGCTCTCCTTCCTGCAGTGACCTGCCTATTCCCAAAGCCCTGTGTACCCATCATGCCAAATACATCTTTCCAACCCCACTGAGGAAAAAAAGGACTGTGACCAGGTGCAAGTATTTGTTTTAAAATCCACCTGCAATGTCACATGCAGAGTCAGGAAGGATCTACTTAAGGCCTGGAACTTGGGTCCGTGTTTTCACTGGAGTAAATTCAAGCCCTTCACAGCAACTCAACTAGATCATCAACCTGTAAATGAGGCTGCTGCAGGAACATGTCAGGGGCTGAGAGTACTAATGATGCCTGCAGCTTTTCTCTTTCCTGTTTTTTCCTGACAGCATTATGACTCTGCTCATCTTTGTGCAGCTGGACACATTCACCGCACGAGACCAAAACATGTGTTGAGCTTGGAAGTGAGGAGCAGCTGGTAGAGGCAGACACCTCTCCAGGTGCTCACAGGCTCACCAGGAACACATTTACAACAGTCCCAAAAAGATAAACCCTGCCTGAGTGATGAACAGACCTCTACAAGGAAAGAAGGCTCAGAGGAGATGGGCAAGGGTGATGAACTTGGGAAAGAAATACAAGAATGAGCATCTAGTGGCATACAATCAAATTTATCTCCACATAAAGGAGACTGGAGGGTGACTTTTCCTTTAGGTATATGGTTGTACCAGTAAGTCATCAGGTTATGCAAACAGCCTTTTTTAAAATAATTACAAGCATATAATTCTCCCTCAGCTAAGCCAGGCCAGCAGGGGGAGAAGTACGTACATAACATGGCCCAGTCTCACAAAAAAAAAGTAAAACTGAAAAAGCAACAGAAAGAGCTCTCAAGAGAGCCAGAGGCTTGAGAGGGCTTTAGGCCATGTATTCCTTCCTGGTGAACTGGAGATGCCCACCATCCTGACAGTGAGCACAGGTAGATCAGTAATGGGAAAATGGCCTTTGCATAGTGATCCAAATGTATATTTCAACTGCTATGTCATGCTAGTGTTGTGATTTCGGTATATTGCAGTATGTCTCTCCTAAATCAAAACATAACACCATGTAGTACTAAGTATCTTCAAACAGTAAATTTCACGGCAATCATTAAATGTCCCTCAAGGACTATCCAGAAGAAACTGGTCAGAGCTGCTGCCCTGGAGTGCCTCCATACCAGACAAGGGTGTTCATCCCACCTGAGGGCTGCTAGATGACCTGACAGGCACAGCCCTTTGATTGGTACCACTTCTTGAACACACAAGGTTTCAGCCCTGCTAGTTGAGAATGGGGGAACAAGTCCAGAGGAAGGAGCCATCAGGATGATCAGAGGACTGGAGCATGTCATATTACAAGGAAAAGCTATGAAATGTGAGTTTGTTCAACCATTAAAAGAGAAAAAAGGAAGACCTTATTACAGTCCACAGCTACTTAATGTGAGGGTAGAGAAGAGCAAGCCAGACTGTTCTTGAAGATGCATAGCCATAGGACAAGGAAAAGTATGAGCATAGGAAAATCTGACTGGGAAAAAAGGATTTAGGTTGCTTTTTCTGTTTTGTGTTATGCTTTGGGTATTTATTAAGCAAGGCTGGTTAAGCCCCAGAACAAGTTGTCCCAGCAAGCTGCAGAATCTCCATTCCTGGGAGATATTAAAAATTCAGGGACCAGGCCTCTCAACGTACTTTTAAAAAGCTCAATAAAAAGTAAAATTTAAATTGATTAATGCTTTCTGCCTGTTAATTTAAAGCAAATTGATCCAGTAATTTTATATCCATCCAAGCTGTCCTCTTTGCATTCCTTTTTGTACCATGAGGTTCTCCTAGACAGACCATATTGTGATACCTGACATCTGAAGATGCTTAAGACAATATTTTCTTCTCTAATACTTTCAAATTTCTTGTAATCGACTTAAAATTTCTGCCAGGAATATTTACTCAATTCAAATTGATACCCAGCAAAACCACATTAAGATCAGTATAATGTCAATAGGAAAATAGTGACAGATCATATTGCAGGTTTTGAAAACGAGATCCCACAACATAAACAAACCCAAAATTTCTCAGAACACTGAAGCACTTTTCAAGCAAATAAGCCAATGAAAATCAGAGTAGTGTATGCCAAGAGGATTTAATAATGTGCTGTCTAAAATAGAAAACTTCCATACGTTATTGCATGGAGAGGAAAGAAAACAGATCTGAGACACTAGGAAAGATACTAATCGAGGAAAGCAGGTGCATGTGAATCCAAACCCACTACAATACAACACAGAAGCTCACAGAAGAGCAAGTTATCTCCTTGCTCATCAGAGATATTGCATACTTACAGTTACAATATTAAAATGAAATAAATTTCAGAGAACAGCAGTTATGTTAATGCCAGTAATAAAGAAATCTTGAGGAAACAGATTAAGGTTTAACATTTATTTTTAAGTTTTAAATAACCATTTCAGCAAACTAAGCTCCTTCATTTGCTGCTTACATTATCATAGCATGGGAAGAAGGAAATTAACATAGTGGTTAAATATAACCCAAATGATCTTATTTTTTTATTCTCATCTACATGCATCTGTGCCGTAATTAAAACTGTGGTTTGTAACTGAAGTGTAGTCAAAATTCTAGGGAAATCATTCAGCACAGCATTGAAATTATGCTATTTGGGAGTATGCATACAAAAACACTAAAATAGACACAAATATTTTAAGGCATCTGTGGGATAAAATGTGGAATTTTCAGTTTTGGAAAATTCAGCCCTGCTTAAATTGTTGTGTGAACAATATGTGCATGTTAAGCATGGTGTTCCAGTGTTAAAATACAAAAATAAGAGGCTGCACTGGAATTAAAGATGTGCATGAGCTGCAAGCTTAGAACATGATGTCATGTAGCCTATGAAGTATACCTTCTGGATATCTTAAGGCTATTCCTCAAGGAATTAAGGCTAATGTCCTCAAGGCTATTGCACAATGAAGACATGGATGTATTAATTTTTCCTTTAGCTTAATGAGCCCCATGAAAATAAAAATCAGGTGCAGGTGGCAGTTTCATAGTATCACAGGAAGGAATCAGATCACTAAACAGTCCTATTCCTTCACATTCCCCTTTTAATAGATACACATTGGTAGAGCACCACTTCAGTAGAAAATGATTGAATAATCATGAAAATGTAGTATTTTAAATTATGGACATGATCTAGAAAATACTAAGCAGCTCCCAGCTTGGAAATCAGTGTGACAGATTAAAATGGAGGATAAGGAAAAAGTAAGTGTTTTACATATATGCTTTTTAACTTGCATCATAATCTGTACTTAAGAGTCCACTTCAGTTAATGACATGCAATTGACAGGAAGTAAACAATTTGCTCAAAAAGCAGCTTTTGAAGAGGCAGCACCTTGGAAGATTAGTCTGAATGAACTACTAATTATTAATAAAAATGTTAGGTACAGGGTTTTTTGTTATTTTCTTGGAGTTTTTTTTTGAAAGGGGTAGCTGTGGAGGTTTTTGGGAGGGATTTGGGATGCAGTTAGTGGTTACTGAAGTGCAGAAATGAGATTCATGAAGGAAATAAAGTTACACAAGAGTAATTTATTTAAGTAATACACTATAATGAGGGGCATCCATCTAGTCTACAAGGGAGAATCACAGTCTTGCTCGGCTTCAGGGTTCTCCTACGTCTTCTCTACCAGAACACTGCCTTAACCTCCACATGAAAGTGCATTTTGGCATAAGCTTTCACACAAGAGAGACAGATTGATTTCCTAGTCTGATGGCTATTTTTGTTAACAGTCAGAAGCTTAGCCTTTCATATCCTTTTCTTCTCTTAAAACATACTGGCAATGGAAATGAAACATTCTCTCACTTGGGAGTAAAACATCATGACCCTAAAATAATTTTAGTTAAAGTTTTAGATATTTCTTTCAGTGAAAAATATTGTAGACATTTTGATTTTATTGGAACAAGGGTCTTGATTTGAAGTTTGGCCACCGAATCTAAGTATGTGTATAGCAAGTAGTCAAATGAAAGCTCAGAATCCTTCATCGTACTCTAATTAATTCAGTGTTTAGAAGATTATACAGCTGCATAAAAACACCATCATATTTTCTTAGGGACAGCATAATTTAAACAAGACTAACTCGAGTCTGAACAAAGCTACTTCTGATATTATGTCATTCAGGAACTGGTCAATTTGTTCTTTAATTATGGCACCAGAAGTGCTACACAGTCAAATCATATACATAGCTACCCTGCAAAAGGATTAGAAGAAGCTGAAAAGATTAAGTAGGCAGGATAACATTAACATAACTCACACTACATGGTCTGCTTTCTTCCTGTAAAGGCTGACCCACATAAAGAATCGCTGCATCAGCTGATGCTCTGAGCTTTCAGTGAGCTTCAGCCATGGCACTGAACTGCTGCAACTCAGCCCCCAGCACCACAGCACAGCTCAGACCCCACTGACACATACAATCACTCTGGGTATACCAAAGATCACAACCAGAGAAATGCTTTCAAAAGATTCCCTAAAACTGAAGATGTATAGGGTTGACAAAAAACTAAAAATGTTCATTTGCTGTTCCCTGAAGTATACAAAAAACCTTTGAAGAGGCGGGGAGAGGGGAAGGAATTGTTGGTTTGCTGGGGTTTTTTGTACATTACAGACTGACTTGTGACAAACAAGGTTTGTTCTCCTAGTATAGCTGAGCATTTTCTGGCAATTTAAAAGAGAGGGCTTGAAAGGCCACTAGCAAAATCCTAAACCTGGGCAGGAAAAAAACAGCAGCATAACTGGGATAGTAGATTGTGAACCTTTGCTTGCTCTATGATTTCATTCTCTGGTATAGAGGATGCATCTGTACTACCAAGTCTTAAAGTAATACAAAACTAAGAACTAAGGACAACAGAAATAGCATGAAGTAGAAATTATTTCTGTGCATGGTGCTTATCTTCAATACAAAAATTATGTCAAGATTAACATCTAATATGCAGTAAATGGTCCTTCAGTGGACTCAAAACACATTTGATTACTTCAAGCTTTTACCATAATTATGTTTTTGTAGTTTATTAAGATAATCTTTTACTTATCATTCAGTTTCCTACAACACACCATAATTATATTCTGGAAATGTCACAGAGGATTTCCTCAGGAAAAAAAAAAGCATTAGGCTTAGTGACAAATTTCATAAATGCTTTAATCTAGATGTTGTGCTTAAAAAAATCAGGTAAGAGCCAAATCAGGTAGAGCCAGAATTCCCAAAGTAAATAGCATCTACAGCTTCCCATCTGATTTTCTTTGCAGATGCACAGAAATTTAAAGCACATTTTATGATTTAAATCATAAACAATATCAAGAAAACAGAAACAAGTAAGACAGGTCAACAGTGGAATCTCTTTAAATGACTTAATTTACTCATACTAAGCACCTTGAATTTCACAGGGGCGTGGATAAGCACACATGCATTCATTTGAGCTAACGACCTCTGCACTTTAAGTTGGCAAGGGCTACTTTGCAGGTTTTGCCACAGGTAGCTTTATGGTCATACAAAGAAAGAGAGACATGGATGTTTACAGTAAAGGTCATAGCTGAGACAGAAGTAGCTGCTTTCACCCAACTTGACTAAAAGCATCTCTAGCACTGCCAAGCAGTGTGATGATTTTAAAGACTCAGAGAACACATACAAACTTTCGGTCTGAGAAGGCAGTTTACACACCTTCATTATTAATGTTTAGCTAAAGGGCAACCATATCCTAGCAAGGCAAGATGAAGACACCAGGTTTTAGAATCACAAAACTTGTGATGTCAGTCCTGATTACATCTACTGATCTACCCAATGGTTATCATATCTGATACACTTTCTTTTTTCTTCTTTTTAAAAAAATCATAGAATGGCCTGGGTTGAAAGGGACCTTTAAGATTACCTAGTTCCAACCCCCCTGCTATAGGCAGGGACACCTTCTATTAAATCCAGTTGCACAGAACCCCATCCAACCCAGCTTTAAACACTTTCAGGGATGGGGCAGCTACAAATTCTTTGGACAAATAGTCTATTCAAGTCTGTAAACTCTTTTAGGCCACACCATATTTAGAGGTTGTTGCTGCAATTCCTGTCAATGGAATCCCAATCCCAGCTGGCCAATAAAACAAAGAAAAATATCTTCCCAGCTAGTCTAGAATTTGACAGCTTTCCAGAAGGATGTTTATATAATAGGTAAAATCCGGGCCTTCTAAAGAGAAAAACCAACACTCCTCCCTAGTCAAAAAAAGAGAAAAAAAGAGAAATCTGTTTCCTTCTACAGAAGGAAATGGCAAAAATTTTGCCTTTGTTAGAACAGTTTTTGTCTAGGTCTGCTCACCCAGTCTGGGTCACTGGAGGAGAAGCAATTTTGGCATCTAGTTCAAGACAGAATCTGTTAAATCCTCCATCCTTTCCCAGTATGTGGTTAAACCCAGTATTTACTGAAATGAAGCTTCACAGCACTGCTTTGCTTCCACCAGCACCATACCTGTCTTCCCCTCTTCTGAGGATAAGAGGAAAAGGAAACCTAGGATGAAGAAGATTAGAACAGGTCAACTCAACCCAGAGCAGGACCTCATATGGTCTCACCTAACTAGGGAGGAAAACCTTAAGAGGTGAAAAATACCTGCTTTGAAACACTATCTAATCTTGGCTTTGCTAATGCTCTGAAACACTGTCTATCTAATGGTAACACAGTTATCATTTCCAAGGTTCACAGGTAATTATTGCCAAACCAACTAGCACAGCTAGAAAGCAGTGCTGCTCATCTTGGGCATCCTAGGCATCTGCACTCATGCATTTTGAAGCAATGTTTTATTCATTCAGGCACTCCCTTTAAACATACCAACAAATACATGGATGTACACATATGTTTTTATGCACTTCTCTTTAAGTATTCTAAAGAAAAGCCGGTTATGTTTCAGCATAAATTAGTAACTCGCTCTTTAACCCTTTACAAGTGTATTTAAAGTCTTTGAAATAAATAGACACTAGAAGAAAAATAAGAGTCCTATTTTAGTCAACTCACAGTCAACCTAGAAAAGGCCTGAATTCCCTTCCTTTCTCAAATGATAGCTTTTCCATGGCTTTAATAGCTTTAAGCCTTTCCCCAAAGCATGCTATTCCTGTCATATTTTGGACCACCCAACAGTGTTCCAGGTGATAATGCAGATTTCTACAATGACATACAGGTACTGCTGTGCCATTTTTATGCTCCATTTTAAAGACACTATTTTACAATAGCAGAAGTTTTTCTAAGGTGGCTTCGCTATGTTATTCTATATTAGGAAAAGCTGTTAATGTAAAACATAGCAATATGTAGGAGTAATTCAATTTTTTCTTTTCGTGCATTACTTTACACTTTCCAACATTAATTTTGGTCTGTGATCATGATAGCCTGACATCTAGCTTAGCTAGAAAGCAGTGAGATTTTCTATTTTTGGTCTGATCTTGAAAAAAAATACTTAAACAGTTCATCACCTACATATTTTGCTACCTGCTTTCCAAAACTAAAGGAAATAGGTCATTTGGAAGCCTGTGACACATTACAATCACTTTGATACAGCAAAACCCAACTATTTATTCCTATTTGTTCCTTTCTTCCCTAGGGATTTTTGATCTATTTATTGCTCATCGTGTGACAATTTAGGAGAGACAACAACTAACTTGACTTTCAAAAGCCTTTGATATGGTTATTTCTGGACCACTCTAGGAATTACAGGAGGTTTTTAGTAGCTATGCACAACTCATAAATAGAATTCAGAAACATATGAGAAGTTTGAACATTCCTTATCTCACCTGCCACTAACAAAAACCAAATCCTTGATATAATGTCTCTATAAAGTCTCTATAATCCTCAGGATCACTAATGACATTGTGGTGATTTACTAAAGCATGAGCTGAAATTCCAAGGAATAACCAGCTACAGAACATAACATTTTCATAGTCTCAGCCACCTTGCTTCAAAAGTTTCTTTTCCGTGGGTATGCACAAATATATCTATAAAATCCTATTTGCTCTAGTGATTGGATGTTTTTATTCATTTACTTTTGTACTTCATCTTTTGACCCTCTCTCTAAGCCTATCCTTGACATGTAAGAGGATGCACCTTGCACAGTCTGTTGGCGTAATGGGACTTTCTACCTTAATTAGTTTTTGGCACCTTTCTCGTGCATGGCTCTGACAGCCCACACACTCTCCTAAATCACTCATTTCAGAAACAATATGCAGGAAATGAATAGATGTTATATTTAGAGCTGAAGTGCTGAGTAAAAGTGTTTTATTCTTTTTATCATTTAAATTAAACATGCCTGTTTAAATCCCTCAGTGACTTCCCATTCACCTCCCACAGTAATCAGAATCACATGCTTCTGAAGTGCAGGATTACAGATCAGTATCTCTTCTGTAACACAGTTCTGCCTCAACCCCACTTCTCTCACCCCATCGCCTCCTCCAGAAGTTTCTGATTCATTCCTTGGCTCTTGCTTAGACCATGCTGACATAGCCAAGCTACAAGCCTCTTCACTGCCTTTGCTCACAAGTCTCTTCCAAATAAGCAGAAACAAGTGGTTTCATAAACCTCAACCCACATTCTCCCTCCCACAAAAAAAAAAAAAAATCAAAGGCAAAACACAAAAAACCATAACACCCAAACATCTTCTGAAGGTACAGAGATTTTGAGATAGGGGAAATCTGTGATTCAGTCCACAAGACAACAGTCTCTCTCTGGTAGAAGTATGACTCTCTGCCTCCTACACACACTGGCACTTGATAATCCAAGAGAGTCTTTTACAGTCTTTGGACAATTTTAATTCACTCCTCATACCTTTTTGATCCACATTTTAGATTAATTTTCTTTCTGGTGCTCATTCTTAGTTCTGTTTCTCCCTTATGTATTTCTCTTTGGCACCTACAAGTCAGCGCACAAGAGCTCAAATGTCCATTCTGGTTCAACTTCTCATTCTTACAAGGCTCATACCCTTCTGCTGAGTCAATTTTCTTTATGAAAAAAGTTCTTGGATCCCCATTCAGCCAGCCAAAAAAAACCAAGTTAAAAAGCATCATTTGGAGGACAGAGAGAAATAGCTGTAAGGTATCTGCAGAAGGGAAAGAAAAAAAAGGCAGGAACATAAAAATGTGAGTACCTCAGGAGAGAGTATTTGCCATATCTGTGCAACACCTGCTTCTCCTGGTTCTGGTGGTCCTGCCACCATTTTTCCCTCTGCTTTTTCCACGGCTACAGCTGTACAGACAGCAGTTGCTGTCTCTGCAAACTCCTTTTGCTACTTACCTCATTAACTTCACCATCGTCTACAATCCAGGGGAGGACATGTGAAAGAATTTTATCCCTAAATGAAGTAGTATGAATTGCAGTTATTCAGTTTGTTTTAACAATACATAAGGTACTGAACAGACATGTCCAAGAGACTCTCTTTAGGAAGACAGCCCAGCTCAAGAGAGAATCGAGACACCAGGCAAGTGTCTCTGCCTGCATTGATCTCTGGGCTGGCAGTGTGCACTGTACACATGGGATTGTGCATGCACCTACTGCAAAGGCATGCTCAGCCTCACTGCCGGGCTGCAGCTTGGAGATATGGAGCTGCAGCCACCTAGCTGTTATCAGGCTACCAGTTTCAGCAACCCTTAATGCTTTCCTCACAGTGTGCACAGCTGAGCACACAGTGTGATTTCCTCCTGTCACATACCACCAAGCAAGCCAGATCAGAAACGGAAATCCTTTAAGAGAGCATCAAACATCTATCAAATAAGCATGAATACATCTTCAGCCACATCAAAAGCCCAGTTGCTCAGTTAGAAACAAACATAGGTGAGTGACAATATAGCAACCATAGCGATTCTGCAGTGCACAATAATGTGCCCCCAAAAAACAGGCAGTTCTACTTTGCACATATATAATAGCTAAAATCACAAAAAATATGCTATGAAATAAATAGACAAAAATACATTTTAAACGCATTTTAATATTGTCAGAGAACAAAACATTAAATTTTCCAGCAAAGCTGTTTGCTTAGTATTTAGGTCAGCAGCTCTTAGGTGAAGCTTAATCATTTAAAGTACAAATTAATGAAGCTTATATTTGTAATAAAATACGCCTGTAAAGAGATCACGCTCCTCTTTTGCCTTCCCTCCTACACTCATTCTCCTGACAAGCAGGCACATATAAGCAAATGAAGAATGCCTACTAGGATTATTTCAGTGGAAAAAATGAGATCATTTACTGTTGCCTGACATGTCTTACAATGCATATAAATTCAAGGAGTGTGCCACTATCTCTCCTCCAGCTATGCCATATATCGGTTGTGCCTTCATATTATTAAAATTCTCAAAGCTGTTGTCATAAATACAAAAATAGGTCAAAAGGAGGTAACCAGATGGTTGCTTGAAGCCTTAAGTATAAAATACGTACAATAGCAAAACACGGTGGTAGTCCTTCAGCACACAACCAAAGAGCACACTATAAGGCTGTTTAGTCCAGCATTAAGTTCTTGCCCAGTAAGACCTAAACATGTTTCTATGAATAGGGTTTGTAATGAAACTCATGTCAGCTTGGATTTAAGTATCTCTCTGCAGTGTCAGCGAGCCCCTAATATTATTAGAACTGTGCTGTCATAAAAGAATTAAAGTGAAAGTTTGGATTACCATGTAGTTTCATCACACATCAGAATTTAAAAACATCAGTTAATCCTGTTTTAATCATAAACTCATTAGGATGAGCCAGTTTCATAAAGCATTTTAACCTGAATGACTCTGAATACAACTTCACACTTTGCCAAAGCTTTCATAATTTAGTATCTATGCCACAGTAGCCAAAATGGAGATGAGCAGAAAGGCCAAAGGCTTGTTTATTTTTAAAGCTCTATAAGATGGTCCAATAGAGAACTCCATCTCCTCCTAAAGCTTTAATAATATCTGTGCCAGGGAAATAAGATCACCAACCATCAATAGTTTTTGACACTCTAATAGCTCGATTACATAAAATATTTTTTGAAAAAGAAAATACTTTCAAGAACTTGTGCAGTTCCCTGAAACCTATTAAGAAAGAAAGAAGTAAGTTTATGGACAGAATGTTTTAGGTTTTCATGAAGGCAAAGCAAAAAGTGATGGTAAAATGAAATATGATGGTGGAAATATGGTGGTTTCAAGATTAATCTGAGTCTGAAAAAAGCCAGGATATGGAAGAAAAGGGAACCAAATCCCATTGACAAATAATTTGATTATCTCAGAAACAAGCAGGATTGTAACCTGTCACCTCAGGGCTCAATAATTAGCATCTTACTCATGATATATTGAAGGCAGGAAGCCAAATCTGTCCTAAATTTTATAGGAGATTATTTGGGAATCAGAATTCAGTATCAACTCAAAAAAATAAAACTCCATGAATAGCTTAAAAGACAGCTGTACAGTTTTAATGAAGATTTGGCCTATCAGTCTGTCTAAAAGAACATGTGCTGCACTGGGATATTTTGCTGAGACTTCCCGGCAGGTTAAATTTAAGTCACAGGAAACAGAAATTAACAGACTTCACCTCTAAAGATACTAGCAACATACTTTACATTAAATTCAAAGCTATTTTCATATTTTGGAAAAATCTGCTGTGGCTACTGACAGGGAAATCAGTGCAATATTGCTTCACTTTTTTAGGAACAGTAAAAGAAACAACTTAGACTAATTTACTTCAAAAGCGTTATCTCTAGAAAGAAAGAAAAAAAAAAAAACACAACAAAATAATTATCACTGTTATGTTCAATAGGATTGGTATTACCTGACCTAGCTGCATTCTTTAGAAGCATGCAGACTTTAGGAATAAATCAGCTCAGAGGAATACTCACGTGGTCCAATACTCTGTCTGCAGCACCTAACATGTAAGCAGCCATGTACTGCAGGAAAGACTCTGGAAGCTAAACCAAGATGGAGTGACTGTCTCGGCACTGGGGAGATGCAAGAGGAAATACGTACAAAGAACCAGTGGGGACAGGACAGGGACAGCCATAATGACAACTCACTGGCTTAAAACATGCCTCAAATTGTATTCAATTAATAAATACGATAGGGATGATTTTTAAATGCTTTCATCAGGAAAAAGTGGTTAGTATGTAGAGGCAAATAAGTAAAGTAAGTAAATAAAAGTAAATAAAGGCAAAGTAAATAAAAGGCCTTTATGAACAACAAGTCAGCAAACTTCAGAGATGCCAACCTGATTAGCCTGTGGTACAGCAGTAACAGTTTTATCAAGTTACTTGCATCTGCTAGAATGCTGTGATGGTTCTAGCTAGAAAAACTGCTATCATGACCCATGCTGTCATCACCAAACTGCACTGTCTAGAACACCATTATCTATTTGAAAACCACTCAGCAATTGCTGATAATTTAGAATAAACTCTTCTTTAGGAGCCCTGCATTTCAGAAGAGTGCACGACTGGGGACATACTGGACCTGTATTAAGTGTCTGTTGGTCTCTTGGTGACATGCAAGGTGTTAATCATGACCAGCGGGGATGTAATTACCTAGATCCAGCCTACCAGCACCCACTCTTCTCAAAATATACTTCTATTTAAGCTGTTTCGCTTTCCCTGATTACCAAAAGCTTTTTATGAAGAGGTGGCTAGAGGCACATCTATCAATGCATCAAGATCAGACTTATTCCCTTCCTTCCCCTTTTAGGTTTCTAAGTGTGGCATTTTTTTTCCACACATCTGTCTTAGGTTCTCTGAAGGAAAACAGCCAATTCCCATAGAAGCAATTTCAGCATTACCTTCTCTCAAACCAGTTTCATATATAAAATATGTATTTTATATTTGAAATAGAACCTACTGCATTATAAGATTCAGTGAAAGCTTCACAGGATTTAGTTCAGTTGAATAAATATTTCTTTTATCTCTTCCACCCACTTACACAGCAGCAGGCACACTTCCAGGACACAGAATGCTTGTCTCTGTTCAAGCACTGAATTCAACTCCCTTCTCTTACAATGCCTAATCACACATTTGCAAAGAACCTTTGTAAAGTCAGCCTTGGATTCTAAAAAGGAAAAATCTACCCCAATTAACACAGAAAACTTTTAATATTCATAAAGAAAATATACCCCTTTGGATAGACTCCTTTGAAAGGGAGGGACATCTTTTTGATCCAATAAAGGAAAAGAGAAGTTCTGTAGTGTTTGAAGGTATACTTTACTGGCAAGCCTCACAAACTCCTGAAAAACATTCCAAGTTAGCTATCTAAAGCAAAAGTAGTTCCAAAACACATGCTTTATGTTCTTCACACATCACAGTATATGAGTTAACTCAAAAAAGACAGTTTAGTCATCTGTTCATATACACAAAACACTTGTTTTCAAGGATAAAGCTTGACAAGTATCACAATATTACGAGGAGTACTTTGACTCTCAGCTGAGATACAAAGATTACTGGAATATAAGATCTATTAATTTGATCATGTATGGGCTCAAACATTGTGGCAAATATTAAGTAAAGAGATCAGTCTCATAAACTGGCTTATATTAAGTCATTCTGTATTTTCTTCAAGCTAAAAGCACACACAACAAGCTGTTGTTGTTGAGCAGAAGTGCAATAGTAAGCTGTTAAAATGGATATTCCATCATGATCCTGAACTCTCTTTTTAATTGAATTCCTGTGAACTGGTGTACCTGACCATTAGTAGAAAAGGTACTGCAGGAGAGAATCTGAGACTATCATAAAACACAGATGTGAGGGAAAAAACAACTCCATTACCAAATCTGACATTCTGGTAATACAAGTTTCAGAACTAACTGGTAGCCCCTAAATAGATTATTTCACATCATACCCACATAAAAGTGCATGGGGTTCATCATAAGCACACCAGTTCTAAGTATAATACAACAGTTTATTCTGAATATTTTATCTGTTTTTATTCTAGTGCTTAGCGGAAGAGCAAATAAGAAATGTTTCCTGCTGCACAGAATTTTATTTTTGCCTTTAAATTAGTATCCAGTGAAGATTAGGCACAGTAAACACAGACCTCATGTTTGCATGGACTTCATCTTATTGATCATACATAGCTCTACTACATTTTATTGAAATGAATATCTACTTCTTGCTAGTTTGTTGGGGTTTTTTTGTCCTCCTCAACATACACAAGTCTGTAATGTTCATTATTTTGCATTTTATTTTGTGCAATGCTCTCTTCTACATTTTTCTTTCAGTTTTAAAATGACTTGTACATATCTTGCTTCTCTCCTGCCCTTCCACCACTAAACCAGATATAATTTTACAAGATTTTCAGTAGGCTATTTTTCTCTATTATTGATGAATTTTAAAATAGAATTAACATTTCCCCAAAATGCAATAATTAATTTCTTTATTAAAACCAATTTTAACATGTGGTTATACTCTGGAAACAGACTTGAAAATTAGCATCTCTTCCTAACAGAAAACTCCTGGTGTGAACCTGAAGTCTTGCCCACTAAACTTACTGAAAGACATGCTACTATTATTAAATTAAATAATGACTTCCACTTTTGGTTCATTAGAAGTATTATGCTAATAAGCATAAATGCTTAAAACAACAAATCCCTCAAAATGGCTTTTACCAAAAATGAAGAGGTGCCATAATTTCTTTCTCCTATTGTTTGATTACTACCTTCATGTTCTCATTCTTACTCTCTCTACCAGCACAAACATATAGTGCCTACTAGAATCAAAGTCTTGTTACTGGAAAATCAATGACATAAATAATCAAATGCTGTATTTTTGTCTTGTATCTTGTCTGCAGTAACAAGGCCTTAAATTGACCAATTTGGCCAATGCATGTTCAATATGTAGATATAGGTAAAATGGAAAGAGTCTAGAAGAGCAAGAAGAATGGTAAAAGATTTAGAAACTACTATCTCCAATGATGTTTAGCCTAAAGAAAAAAGTATATGAATAAGAACAGTCATTCAGTATATGAGATTATTGCAGCAAAACAGCAACAAGTTGTTTTACAAGATGATAGAAGGAATTACCATTAAATAGTCTTATACAGACCAGGAACATTTAAGTCAGATACTACCTACCTTTTGAACTAGAAAAACTATTAAATCAACTGGAATAAACCACCTAAGGATAATTATCCACTTTCCATTGTTAGATTAAATATGCTCTGCCAAGTTTAGATACATTCAGTCATTGTTTCACTTCACAGAGCTCAGTAGCAATTATCATTTATGCGATTCCCTGTAACATCATATTCCTTCTTCTTTGTGCTCCTTTAACATAGCCTCAGTCCAACTTATGGCATGACCCAATGTTTGTGGGTCATGTCACAAATACAGTTCAGAAGCTGACCATCTTAAAAAGCACACATACATTTTCTTAAGCTGTGGGACTTCTCTGGGTTTTGTTGTGAGGCACAGGCTCATTTTCAACCATTAAGATTTTTCAGGATTTCAACAACCCTGCAACTGATCAGCTAGAGGTGATGACGTGCAGCAGGAATAGTCAAAGCCCATACTACCAAACATGGTACTGTAGAAAGTCTACCTTAGTAAATAGCTGGGACAACATTAGGATCTTTTTTGAGGATTTCTTGGGGAAATGAGCTGCTTTTTTGGACCTTGTTTTGACAGCGCTTTAAATCAAATGTGCTGTCAACTCTTATGCCCACACCCAGTGACACCATACAAATAGAAGCATCTCTGTTGTACTTTTTATGGCAATCTGTGTGAACAGTAAGAGTTACAAAGAAAAAATGCATACATATTACTGTTCATAATATGCTTATTACTCTGCAAACATTGTTCTTGAATAATTTCAGAAAATGAGCAGAAAAAATGATATTTTTGAAAACAAATATTTGAAAACAACCCTATTCAGGATTCTGGACTTCATGTTTGTTGTGCCTAACAAAATTCTTTAAAGGAAAAAGATATGCTAGGACAGAGTTACACAATTGTAAAAATACAATTTTTTTGTGATTTTCTCTTGTATTATCTTTGATCTTGTTCAAAAGCAAGACAGCAGTAGCAGCAAAGTAAAACTACCTGCAATGCTTGCCCCAGGCTGCAGGGAAACATCTACTCCCAACATTGGAGTATGTTCCTAGACTTCAATACACTAACCCCAAGTACTGAGTGAAAACAACTGACAGAGCTGTGATCCAAGTTAAGAATAACTCAAAAATCCCCCCAAAACCCATGGGGGGTGGAAGTGGGGATACAGAGTGTTATGCTGTCAGATATTTTTTTGAGTTCAGTGATCTGCTTTATAAAACCATCCAGCAAATAGTTGTATAAGCACAATTAAAGGAACAGAGACCTGTAGAAGGGAATCAGAAAGGAACCCAATCACCTAACACACAGATTTGAATAAACACCTAACCCTCTGTTTATTCAAATCACATTCTACTCAGCCTGTATCAGGCTGACCTCCTGTAGCCCACCAACAACTGCAGAAATTTCTCCTCCGATATATTTGTGCTCAGGAGAGGCCTGAGGTGTACAGCCGACTAAAAAAGGGGCTGCAGTGCATTCACATAGCGTGGGAGATTTACTCACGCATGAGCTTCTTATAGTAACCAACTCTCCCACATTGTGCACTGTATGTAGCTAATACCTATATGGATATCAAAAAAATTTGATATGGAAGAAAGTTGATTTGCCTTCTGAAAACATTAGCTTGGATATTCTCTTCTTAAAATATGAAGAATGAGATATTGCACTAAGTCTGACATTTAATTTCATTCCTAAAAAAAAAAAAAAAGGGAAAAGCAAAGAGTTAAGAATGCAGAAAAATATGACTTAATATGAAAATAGAGCAGAAACACTGGTATGGCATTATGCAAAGTTAGTGCCACTAGAGATGAATTATAAAATAACTTGTTCTAAATGAAGGACAAACACTAAAAGAATGTACACATTCATATACCAGCTGTCTTATTGTTGCAGGCTGGGGGGAACCTATTGAACCAAGAACTGAAGAAAAGAACAAATGTTCTTTTGTATTTAACTAATGTAGCGATAACATCCGGTGATGAGGGCCTCTTGTGTTGATAGTTTATGGGCTAAATTAATGTTGTTTTCTTCTCAATCACTGACTTACACCTAATTTTTCTACTTCCACACCTGCCCAAAAACATACATAATTTGGAACAAGACAGTGGGGAGAAAAAAAAGGACAGCTTTCACTGACAAGCTGCAAAGGCACAGTCAGGAAGCACTCTCCTGTCCACATCTAGATCAAGTAAGATTGTAAAGAAAGAAGCTCATAGTTAACCTGCCCCTTGAGAAAGACCAATGAGCTGGGCTACGATTATGTATTCCTTTATAATTAGTTTTCATAAATATACAATGCAGCTATTTTAATACTAAGAACTACTTAGCAATTCTACATTACTTAAACATGAAGCTTGCACACCCTCTTCAAACATTGTATCACATATTAGAAATTAATTCAACACCTATTCTTACTATGTATAACCTGAAGAGATGGAATGATACACTTGAAATCCCATCAAGGGTATCAGAATAAGAATCATAAGCAGCTAATTAGAAGATGACGCACCAGTTCAACACATTAATCCAAATATAAAATGGCATCCTTAGGTTTTCACACTTCTGTATTCCTACAAGATAAATTCCTAACCACTACCAAAATTTCACAATATCTTCTAGGTCATATAGAAAAGAAATTGAGAGCTAGAATTAATCTCAATAGCATGCAACACACTTACAGAGAGAACACATTCTTAACTAAGGCCTGACAATCAGCACTAGGTTTCTAGGTTTCCAGAAAGTCACAGTAACAATTTTCCCACCTTGGCTTTCAAGCATAAGGAAAAGAATTTGCATCAGTATATTTCTTTTTATCCACAGTGTTTATTTCTGCTGTAATTCTAAATAAACTCTACATATCTAATAATAATAATGCAAAAAGGATGAAAGTGATGAAGTAAAGGTAAATTTACATTCAATACAGTCAGACTGCAAGTATATTCACCATCAACATTAAAGTGCAACTATATTGGAAAAAAAACAAAACCTAACTTAGCCTGACTTTCTTCTCAATACTCAAGTAACCACAAACTTGTAATATTACTCACCAAGCCATATTATTTATACTAATTTCCCCAGCATCATCAGATATCTATCTTTAGACAGATAACCGGAAGCCATGAAAATTAAAGCCCTATCAGACTCATGAGCATTAAATCCGTGGATTTCTGACCTTCAAAGACTCCTGTAAAAGGAAGAAATGTAATGCATTTCCTCCCCATTCACATGGAATAGTCAGCATTGCCAGGGATAGGTCACAACATCTCCTCCCAGGCAGCACCTACAGCCAAACTACAGTAGGACTGCCTGTTAAGTCCACTCCAAGGTTATGGATCAAATGTACAAGATTAGGGCCATCAAGCTCTGCCAGCAAGACAGAATATTCTACTTTAAGGATGAAAAGCCAGAATGATCAAGCAGCAAGAGTTCTGTTAGGGAATCTTTGACACCTCTGGATTTGCTCAAGGTCTTCCACAGCAATACAGAGACTTGGTCAACCACCAGATTGGTAAAATACAACAGAATTTCAGTCTTTTTTTTTTCACTATGTACACTCATTGTCAGACCAGAACAATTCCTTAAAAAGGAAGATTCTTAAGAAACAAGGTGTTAAGAAAGACAAGAAATTAGTCTTGCAGAATTACTTATGACCTAAGATATGGAAGTCTTAGTAGCAGGATATTTTGTTTCAAGATGGAGAGCATTTCTTATTTCAGGAAACATTCAATCAAGCATGGCTAAAACAATCCCCATTGGATACAGCAGCCAATAAAATGCTATTAATTTCAGCCTAATGTCCAGTAAAACCAATTCATTTCAGAATACATAACTGCAACAGAAGTTTTCAATGACAAATACAGCAACATGGTTTTGCACCCTGCTAAAGCAGCAAAAATAACTGCTAATAACCAGTTACTTGGTGTTGGGCAAGAATAGAAAGAAGAGCATAAGGAAAACATGAGAATTAAATGTATCACCCCTTGTGCAACTAGTTTTAAACTTATCAAACCTCTAGAACAAATCTCAAAAGATACTGGAAGGAAAATCTACTCTGTCCATCTTAAGTCCACCTCCATTTAGAAAATATTAAATGCAGGAGGGTATGTTTTCTAAGCTAGTGTTTATTTTATTCTAATTGAAGCTTCATCTTAAGGTACACCCAATTGGAAAAACTTATTAGCTCTATGCAGGATGGACAAAACCTTCATGATAGATATTAGTTTATTTAATTAAAAAAAAAAAAAAAGCTAAACATTTCTGCACAGCTGGTCACTGGCAAGTTGCAGAGATTGAGCAGGAAAAAGTACTTTATTTTGCAGGCTAACGGGAAAAGAATAAACAGGACAGCTTAATTGGACAACATGGTTTCACATTAAAGAATAAATCTATGTTGCTTATTATTATTATGTAAATTTCACTTAAATATTAGAGAAGAGGTGGTACAGAAGTGGCTGACAGCATTAATTTTAGGCAGAGTAGACCATCTGTTTTATTGGAATACATAAGGTTTGGTTGCAAAGAACCACTAAAGTCAACTAACTCTTCATTTACTTGAATCGTCTTTGAATTTGACCCAGAATTTAAACAGCATGACTACTCGCTATGTAAGCACAAGGTCTGAAAAAATTCCAGTTTACAGATGAGATTTCCCATGTTGGAGTTGAACCACAATGACAAAACAAATGATGCTGCACAGTGCAGGTCATTTGTTGCAGATAATATTCTCACTCTTACCTGCACATTTTCTTCTGTAACTTGAATTTCAGCAGTGTAAATATAATCAATAAGCATCCTTAGAGTCCAGCCATCAACTTCCTTTATTCGAACTTTTTTTGCTCGGCTTTCACTCATCTCACCTACAAACACAGTTTATTAGTCAAGTAAATAAGATAGCAGTACAGCATGAATACAGAAGTTTAACAGCAGCAGAAATCTTGCGTATGATCAGTTGTGATAGTAGAAAACTTCAACATTAATAATTTAATCTCGTTCTTTCCTTCCTTAAGTGAGAAAGGAAGATTTTGTGATTTTCGTTGTTATCATCATGCAAATGATACCTGGGTTAATACTGTTAGTGTAGGTAACCTATTTTTTTCCAGAGTACACTATCAGGAAAATATTGTTATCAGACCTAAATATGACACTTCAAATGCATACAAAACATTTTGCTGGGAAAGCAAGATATTAAAATACTCTAGCTTTATTAACTTCTTAATTGAAGGAGCATACCAAACAGAGTCTGGACTAAATTTATATAAATAAGAAAAGTTATATCCCCACAGAAGAATTAACATACATATTTCTTTGCTTGCCTACTTATTATTCCCTTAGTGATTTCACCGTTTTTGCAGATCCAATTTAACAGCTCAAGCTAAGATAAAATGCTAAGGAAGGGAAAACTTGTTGGATCTCATTTTGTGGAGGCTGACATGTTGGCCATATGCCACAACTGATCTTCATAGAAAGGCCTGCAAAATATCTTCCACCTTACAAAATATGATGTTTCTCAAAGTGCAATATTTTCTTTATGGCTAAAATAATTATCCAAATATATATTTTGAAGTAATGACTATAACCTTCTTCATGACTTCCAGATCAGGTCATCTCAGACCTTTAAACTCTCTTGCACTAACTTTCACTGAGAAACAAAACATGAACTAGAAAAGTGATGTTGGAAGATATATAAAATTTTAGTTTGGAAGAGTATATCCCAATCTGTGAATATGTTAGTTTCTTATTCTTCTATGATGGATATAATTTCTTTCCCTTATGCATAGGCATAGATAAGGGTATTGGTGATATAATAAATTTAATGTATACAACAAGAAAAGCAGACAGGATGGAGAAGTGAACAAGAACATGCTAACCATTGCTGATGTTTTCTTATGAAGTCATACATATTTTCATTGTTTGTTACTCTCTGGTAACAAACCAGACCCCTGATCTCTAGAGTTAGTGTCAAACAATGCATCTCGGTGTTTTCATCACTGAGAAATCTGTTACCACTATTCATGATACCATACCTTTTTTTGAGCTGAAGGGTAAAGAATGGCATTGCAAATCAACCCTTTAAGTAGCAGGAAGTTCAAAAGACATAAAAACCAGCAAAATCCATCCCCCACAGAACTTTCTCCTTTCACCTGCACTTCTGAAACTTTCCCCTCCACATCTGAAGGATGGCTGCAGCACGTTCCCTGCAGGGCCCTGTATTCCAAGTTTCTACTTCTAGTTTGACACAGATTAAACCTATTGATCTTCAGAGCATGTAAGCTGCAACTTATTTATTATGCAAGCTGTGGTGGAGGTGGTCCCCTGGGAAAATTGTGTGTGTGGGAGAACAGATTTTGATATTCTGCAAGCACATTAAATTTGTTTTCGGATTTTGTGTCAAGGCTCTTAGAGTCATGGGTAGGCACCTTCTCTGTTTAAAAACTAAGCCCAGAATATAAAAATAAAAAACCCTGAACAAGGGAAAAAAAAAAAAAACCAAAAACCACCCCACACCCAAAAAAGAACAACAAAAAAAAAACCCCACCCAACCAAAATAACCCCAAAAATATTTGCTTCCAACTTTCATATGAACCAGACATGCAATCTTACTACAATTCTAGATCAACCCATAACTGTTTGATAGATCATATAAAAGCACACCAGAGATGCACTCAGCAGGCAGTCTCAGTCTAGAATTCAACCTGCTGAAGAACTCAGTTTATGACTGGGAAGCAGCACCACCATGTCTCCACAAAGTTCTTAATGACAGGAAAGCATATGATGAACAGAAAGAGTGCACTGAGCTGATTCAATCTCCCAAGCAGCAGCAGTGAAGCATCAGCTGAGTTGAAGATACTAAGGGGCTACAAAGATACAAAGGGGCTACCTAAAAAGCTTACATGGTTCCTCACAAAGTAATGCAAAGAAAGCCTTTTTCTTTTTCTTTTTTTTTTTTTTAACCCAAGAATTTTACAAATGGAGAATGGAAGTGAAGAGAGCAGATAGCAGATAAATCCCTAAGGATAATTGCCATCGTAGAAAAGAAAATTAAACCCAGGTCACCTTCATGTGAAGTCAGGCCCTAGAGCCACTGAAGAGTCCCTTCTCTGATGCTTTATAATCAATTCCTCTAAACATTTAAGTAGATTTGAATCATATTTCTAAATAATTCCACTGTGTAAGACAAAAGCAATACTTCTATTAACAAAGATTAAATAGCAGGGACTTTCTTCCCCCATCTCCTCATTGGATAATTGTTACTAAGTTACTATATTTTTTAACTTTAAAAGACAATCAATTTTTCTTTCCTGATAATTATTAGGGCTACCATTACATGTATAAATGAGGAAAAGGGGAAAAAAAAACAAAAACAGGCAGAGAGTTTGAACCCAGTTAATGCCATATCCCAGCCTGCACTGCAGTAATATTTAATGACTCAGAGAATGATGGAATCAACCTGCAAACACATCTAAATATAAGCCTCTAACTTCTAATCAAAAAGTAACCCTAAAGAAGAAGACTGCAATTTTTTCACTGCCTTTTCAGTCTGTGTTTTATTCTGGATAGAAGAAGATACTTCTCCCTTTGGTTGTGACTGGTTAAGGGATCAAATTTGCTTATTTGAACTTGCAGATTACTGGATGAGGATAAAAATCCACCTAAGAAGTGTGGGTGGCTTCATGGAGAGAACAATGACAATGAAATTCAGGAATTTTTGTGTGGGGAATGGCTGAAATGCACCAATACCACAGCTGGGCTGTGCTGAATGCAACCTATAAGCCTACTATAAAATCTGCTGATAACTCTTAAAACCACAGCTGAATTCTATTTAAGCTCCCACCTCCCTGGCTCACCAACTACACAAACCTCACCACAGATACATTAGTTAAACACATCACATCCATTACTCAAGTGAGTGTCCCCACCTCCTGCACCACTGGGGCTAAAGAAGGCCTACATTTAAAAACATAAAACAAGTAAAAAAATTTAAAAGAAAAGAGAAGATTTCAGTAATTCTATCTGGAGAGTAGCTACAGACACTGCTGCACTGGCACTCTGAATGAGTAATAAACTTCTTCACAGAAAGGGTAGTCAGGGCAAGCAGAAATGTCTTAATCACAGAAGACATAATAAAAAGTTATATGCTGAGTAAAGAGTATTTGCAATGTCAACAACAGTCTTTAATACAGAACTAACATAAGAGGCTTGCATTTCTCTGCTAATAAGGTGATAAAAAGGAACTGTAGAAGCAACTTTTTTTATTCTACTTTTATAGACAGCAGTAAAAATTACGAAATAATTTATCAGTCACCCACAATGTTTGCCTCAACCACAAATGCAAACTTAAAGAATTGCTTGAGGAAGAGATATTTAATTTTAAAAGCAACTTTAAAGCATTCTTGTAGAAGTTATTCCACTTCTGGCCTTGAATATGTCAAAATATTTGTCTATAAAATCAAGAATGATCAGCTGCTTCTCCAGAACACAACAGTACTTCAAATTTCATCCATCTTGTTGCATACAGTTAAATTATTAAATCACCAATCTGTTTGCATATGGGCAGGCCAAGAATCACATTTCTACTTCCATCTGAGCTGGTGGTCAGAAGCAATGGATTACAGAGAAGTCTTTTCATTTCAGACTGTTGGCATTAACTACAAAGCGGGCACAAGATTTTAGAATGAACAGACAAAACCTCAGGAGTTAATTTTAATATGCATTTAGTAGCATTCTTGTCTTGGCACTGAATTTCACATTATTACAATGTGATTTATAACCATGATGGAATTAAACCCACAGCACAGGAATTTAAGCTGGAGGCTCCTATGAACCTGAACCTATCTTAGCCTCGCAAGCCCTCAGCATTCCTGCTCTAGCAGTAAAGCAGAGCACTCACTTGGCCAGCATGGAGTAAGCAGAAGTGGAATCAAGCCTGTACAGAAAAGTAGTGGCAATGATGCAGAGTACATATGTCATGGAGAATCACCCTAAAAAATATTGAAACATGCACTCCAGCTATAGGCTGCCAAAGCCACAGAAAGCTTTCATATCTGCTAACAGCCTAGAGAGCTCATGGGCTGAAGAATGTAGGAGCAGTAGTTGTTAAAGGACATAATTTACTCCAAAATTTTCTTGGAAGTTATTTTAACCTTCTTCTGGACAAGTGAGATTAAAGGGTATAACAACTTGATTATCGCTGGCTTACTTAACATCTGTTTTTTAATTAAGGAGACTTTTTAAACCATTCATCATGCTAACAAAGGCTACGTTGACAGTATATCCATAGACTGCAAAAAAAAAAATCATTAAGAATCCCAAACGTTCCTATTGGCTTACCTAAAAGTCAAATTAGATCCTAAAAAGCAAAAGTCATGAAATTTTATTTTTTATAATTAGACTGGATTACAACACAGTAAGTATTGAAACATTTGGTACCTGTAAACATGGCATGGAAGTAGGGGCTGCAGGCGGCTAACACAACTCTATGTGCTGCAATTTCCATGTCTTCAGCTACTATCGTCACATCACACAGCAAGTTTTGACTATTTAGAAATATCAGAGAAGGCAATTTCACATAAGTGAACTACAATAGAAAAGTATATATGATATCACACACAATTTCTTTTCCCATGCCATCAAAAGAGGCAGGCAGACAATGTTGATGAAGCATTGTTTATAAATGTGTTACACAACCACATGGCATTACTCAATCAGATTACGGATGGTGGTTGGGTACACAAAACTATTTAAAAATCAAACAACTGAATTGTGATTCATTGCACAGAAGTTTTCTGCATTGAATAACCATAATTTGTATCAACCCAATTTATAAATATTCTCTCTGGAAGTCTGGGCCCCTTTGAACAACTATGATAGAAAAAAACAGAATTTAGTATATATAAGCACAAAAAAAATACATAAGAAACAAGGCTTTACAGACAACTTCAACTGAGATGCCTGTGTCACATTACACTGGAAACTGATGCCTGCTTAATTGTACAAATCCACTACTCAATCTATATTCACTGTTTTCCAACATTTTTCACATTCAGCCCATGCACACAATAGCAATTATTTTTTCCAGTCTGAACAGTTTAGAATTTATTACGGCTAACTTCATTTTGTATTTTCATTACATGTATTTGTATTGTTACCCTTTGTGACTGTAACATATTTCCTCCCTGTTCAGTTGCAAAATAGTAGCATCTCATTTATAACAATTCCAATCACTGGTATTTCTAATGCTGTTTATAGCTATTGACTATACCTTTTCCACTTAAACCTGTAACATGTGTACTCTTTATAACCCAATTTTCTAGACTAAAAGAGGAGAGGGGAAAAAAAAAGAAAACACATAACACCAATAGGCTGCAACTTCACAGCATCTAAATAGATACAGTTGCAGTCACCTCTTATTTCCTGTTCATGCTAGCACTGTCCCTGTGGAGGTAGTATGGAATGTCACAGCAACAGAGGGAAGAGGGAAAAGTGTGACTTAACAGAACATATTCCTTAGGGATGGAGCTAGAGCTGTACACTTAATCCAGTGATTTCTATTCTCAGTACCTTCAAAAAGATAGATTTTTACCATTCCTGAATGCATAATTAAGCTTTTTAGGTAGTTAGCAACTACCACATTGAGTTGTAGCAAAGTCAGGTGAGCAGCTGCGTTTTGCAAGGACAGAACTAGAGCTCTCAGACAAGCTGCTCAGATATTCACCTCAATCTAAAAGAAAACTCTGTGATCTCTCAGTTCTGCAATCATCCAACTTTGATGAGCCCAGACTCAAGTAAGATGGCTTTTCAAAGGTCACATGTCAAAAATTTTGTGGCCACAACTAACCTTTGGGGTCATATTGCAATCCTAGCATAACATTATTTTTCTGCTTTCAAACTCTTAATACCTACAGCAACTATGTAAATATCATAAGTTTAGCTTTCAATATGGTTATTATCAAACAATATGTACAAGGTAAGGTAATGACTGTACCAGATGAAACACACAATTCAGAGGATCTTGAAACAACCATTACATTTTATTATTAAAAAAATGGAAACAGAAAGCTACACACAAAAGGGCATCAGATGCCCAGCTTTATCAGACACCTGCATTTATCCTGACAACGGGAAAGAAAAGTTTTATACTTAGTTGCACAGAAATACTAAAGATAACAATGAAGCCAGAAGCAACAGAATTACATCAATGCACAACTAGGATTACTAATTACCTTGCACATACATAGACATAGTAACACCTCTAGTCTGGAACTGCATCAGGTGAATGAGTACGCCCTGAGTTACTACAGAGCTGACAAGCTAAATAAACTACTGGAGAAACAAGCTTAAAAACGTCATCATGTACTCTGCTGCAAGCACCTTGTGGCTTCCACAGCAACTCAGCACCTTCATTTCATGAGGGCACATCAATTTATTTTCAAAAAGGTTGTGTTCTGAAGTGGTATTGTGCCAATTTGATTATATAGAGTGATTGAATGAACAGAATTGTGGGGGATACACCATCATGGTATAGAAAATGAGAAAAAGAGGCTTAAGTAAGTATGCATTTAAGAATAACTGAGCAACTGTTTACCAGCTTGCAGACTATTCTTCATTGGTTCAGAGAAAATTTTCATTACCACCATTTTCAAAAGATTTTGGTAAAGCCTTGTTTGTAAGAATGAGAATTTTCATAAATATAGGTAACATCAAATTCCTTTGTGATAAAAGAAAATTATAATAAAGTTAAAAGATAGGCATCAGAGTGTAATTTTGTCATATGTCAAGAACTAATTAGCTTTCTTAATGAGCTTTCTACTGAGTGTTGAGGTGATGCTGAGCAATGAAATTACAAAAAATACAAAGGACAAAATTGCTAAAATTTGTCAAAATTTGAAGGCATATAAGAACTCATTAACAAGGTACTAGAGCCAGACAACCTGAGAACAACCAAAAATTTAACATAAACACACAGACTTAAGCATTCAAAACCAAATGTATTTAGATGCTTAAGCAAATGATTTTTTTCACTAGCTATTCACTTCCTGGAGAGTATACCTCTGTAAATACCTGTTTGTGCTACACTAATGAAAAGCACTGAGATTCACTACATTTTTAAAATTGTTTCTAAATCAAAAGTACAATTTACTGGATTAATATTATATCTTTGTTTAGAGCAAGGAAGTCTGAAACATTTTTAAGATTTTCTGTTTATTATTTCAAACAAATGAATGCAGCTAGAAATGTTTATAATTTTATTTAATTACAACTTACCATCTTAAAAGCTGTACTGAGAACCATTTTAAGATGGCAAAATTTACCATTTTAAATTGTAAATATTGTTGCATTACCTTTGTAGTTAAGGTTATACGGCACAGCTCCTGTTCAAATTTTAAGTATTTATACATGCAAGGCAAAATTGCTCAAATTGCTTCTACAGCAATTTGAATTTAGGTAACCATGGAAACTAAAGTATATTCTGAAAATAATCCATGGGCTTCATAAATGCACTCTGCTGAAAGACAGTGAATCTTTTACTTGCAACAAAGCAAAATGCAGGTAAGGTTTCTAACTTGCAAAACTATTGTTAAGAATAATTCTGGGAAACTTCATCCATGTAAACTCTTGCTCATCCTTAGGAAGTCATTGCTACTGGCTCTACCCAGGCTCTGTTATGCTCCTTGAGACACTGCATCTGGTTACTGGGACACTTGAAAAAGCCAAAGGCATAAATGAGGTAAAGCAACAAGTGTCAGTCTATCCAGCACAGTTTTAAAGATTTACCTATATGGAACAGCAAAAGGTCAAAGGCAGCGGCATACTTTAAAAGGGTATTAGTTGCTGTGTTTCTTTCTGGTAAAGTCTCTCCAATTTTTAATTTTATATGAGAAATAACAAAGAACTACAGGATTTTCACAGCCTCCAGTACTGTCTCTGCTAGAGAAGTATTTTTATTTATTTAATTTCTCCATTGTTGCTGTAAGTTATAGCGCTAAATTACTATCAGTGATAGCTGTGAGTCCTGATTTCCAGAGCTCAGTTGTGAGCTCTAATTACCAGCTGTCACAGTTTTCAACATCACTTCACCTACTCATATGTAAAATATAAATCAATATGGATGCTAAGAACACCATCAGCACCAGCCTCCCAGTTTCACTGAAACTGATGGTATTATGCCTCAGAGTCTTACAAAACTTCAGTGAGAAAAGTTACTTTCAACATTTGATTTGGGAGTTCATCAATTTCTCCCAGGGGGCAAGCAAATGATAACTAAAAAAATGTACAGTCAGTTGGCTTATACTGTGACCTCTGTCTCCAGACTAGAAAATTTTAACATTTTTCTGGTTCACATCCTACCACAAAAATCAACAACAGGTACACAAAGAGGCTCAGGCTCAACCAGAGTCACTTTTTGTCTATCCAGGATCAACTACATACAAGAGAGCATCAGTAGCTGTAACTCCTTAAGTACAACTTGTAAGTATTTTTCAAGTCTCATAAAACTAGTTCTGAATAACTTATGAGGTGCAAAAACATACTGCATACATTACAGTTATCATCACATGGCTATCAATTAGTTATCACTTCATTGTATAGTTAATCCTTCTCCTCAGCTATACTTCTGAAATTGCACGTTCTTAATAAACAAACTACTATTATTAACTTAACAAATGCAAATTAAAACAAAAATGAACTTTGGACTCCAGGCAGGGGTATAAAGTGAAGTCATACCTTCTTAATTCATTCATAACTTTAAAAGCTTTCTTCATGTGCCATGGATTTACAGTAATAGGACAGTGAATTTCGGTGTTATCTTCTTTCAGATCCAAGGGCTTCTGATGGCAAAGTTTGGTACATCTGGAAAAAAAGAGGAAAAAAATAAAGTTAATACTTCTTTCTAATCTCCAGAGATATCACTTCTTACTTTGTTCACCTTCATCTTGGGGAGAAGATTTGCATTTGAAACTTCTTCTTTATTCCAAGCAATTTTAATTTCCTTATTACCAAAGGTGTAGAGGAATAGGTAGAATTCCCGTAGAAGTAGTAAGTTGGTGACTAATACTAGTGACATTGTGAGAAGCTAGCAATAATCTACACTAAAGAAAACATGAAGATGTTTTCTGGTTTTGTGAATATTATATTATTTAGTGGAGAAATAGTCTAGAATATATCCAATAAGCTCTGAAGTGAGGGCAGAATTAGAGTTTTGGGAACTTTTCACCTAGTGCCCATACAGATCAATGGCAGATGCAGCAACCATCACCCCAGTCTCTTCATGCCTTCATTGTCTGTCAGGTAAGACCTCCTCTCTGCCCTTCTACCAGGACCTCAGTTACTGTTTCACACAGTTCCTAGTTCACCTCTGACAGGAAGACCACAAAATGACTACTGTAATTATCCAGGTGTTCCCTAGCCACAGCATAAGACACGGGTGACAGAAAAATTGTGTACTTTTGTAGATTCACTCGATGTTTTGAAAACCATAATGTACATAAGTGACCAGCCTCTTAATTTTTGTTACTCTCAAAACCCCATTCCAAACAGCAAGAGAAGAACTGGGCAGTGTGAAAAATCATTACCTCTAGCTACAATTCATTCTTTCTTTAAGACATACCCAAGTTCTACAGACCCTAACATCTGTAGAAAAATTCCCATATACACTCCTCAGTCACTTGGACTGTCCAAACAGCAAACGGACCTTTATGCCAAAGCAAATCAATGAGTTTCCTGTTTACAGCCACAATGTTGTTCTTACAAAGCAAACTGTGTTGCTATTGCACTTAGAAAATGCTGATTCTACAGTATTTTAACTGTATTCCTGAACCCCTAAGCTGGAAATAAGCAAAGACACTGAGAAGTCATTTGGTGGGGCCACAAACCCAGGTACATCAATAATCTGACTGCAAATGAAAATTCAGCCTTACCAGCATTAGGTAAGCACACTCACACTGAACATATTCAGTGACTCACATAATTGCAACCTCTCTTCTACTATACCTGAAACTTTTTAATTTGGCATGTCTAATGAACTTAAAAGAAAAATCCAACAATAATTTTAAGATTTTAACCTAGAACTCTAAGTTCTGTGCACTGCAATAGTGCAAAGCCAAGTGGGTTTATTTTTATTATCGCAAAACTAGCTATAAAATTTTGGAGCAAAGCAAGACAAAATTGCATCGATTAACAAAGGAATGTAAAAAGTTTCCATAAACTAACCAAGTAACATCCAGCCACAGAACTCCAAGTACTATCAACTTACTACAGTGTATCATGAAACTGATATGAATTAAAAGTTGCATGTTCAATTTTGAAAAGTATACATTTCATTAATGAAAAAGGACAAATTACAGTCAGGAATTCTGCATCAATCAAAAAAAAACCCCAAACAAGTTACATGCTATTCAGCACATACATATGCTACTTCACAGAGGTAAAAAAAAAAAAGAAGAAATTACATTCTATCTAGCAAATGCCTTTAGACAGAAAGTTACTTTTCTACATTATGTGACATATGTTGCGATCAGAATTCCAAAAAATTACAGACAGAAATCAATGACTACAGAAAATATTCAAAACACCAAAGACCTATAAGGAAGAGATCCAGTTTTTAATTATACCACTGATCTATCAAGTCCAAGATAGAACACTTTCATTGCAACTTTCTACATCCCAAAGCAATGCATCAGATACTGATGTCTGTTTAGCTGCATACGTATACAGGCTGTGTACATATCAAATACAGCTATGCAAGGAAAAAAAAAGTGATCAAGTTGTCCATAAAGAGCTGCCAAGCAACCTGGATTAGATGGAGGAGTTCACATGAAGCATAAATTAATCCGCTGAAGTTTCATTAGTTTGTCACAAAGGGTTACTTTGTTTTAAGGTAATGAACCCTACAAAACCATCAGTCATACTCCTGTTTTGGGAAGTGCCAGTTTGCCTGAAGTACTGGGGTCTCTCTTACCATTTTGCCAGCTGGGTCAGAGCTGTCTGTAACTGGTTTCCTTTGGTTTGTTCTCAAGAACCTCACGCACAGAACGCCTGAAATCTACCTACCGAAGGCAAAGGATGAAGTAGCACTGAACCGGAGCCTGTGAAAGGACTGAGGAGGCCAGCTGAGGTGCAGCTGGAGATGGTTGCCTGGACTGCATCGCTTGGGCACTGCCACTAAAAAAGATGCTTAACTAAATAACCAGAAAACCGGGAGTGAGATAAGCACGACTGCTGAGTCAAACAAGGAGTAATTTAGGACCACATATGGAGGAAGCAGAAGGAGTGAGGGGGAGGAGGGAGAAAAAGCCCGCCTGTCCCCACAGGCTGGGAGGCACAGGGGAAGGCGGCGGGGCGGGGGCGCCGGCAGCGCTGCCCGCCCGCGGGAGCCCCGCGCCCGCTCCCCCGCCGCACGGCCGGCACCGCAGCGGCGCAACCGGGCAGCTCCGAGCGCCGGGCGGCCGCGCTGGCCGGGGACAGCCGGCCAGCCGGGCACCGCTTCCGCCGCCAGGTCGCCGCCGCGTCCCTCCCGCCGGCGCTGCCCCGCCGCCGGCTCCGAGCGTCCCCCGTCCGCAGGCACCCATCCCCCGATGGGGCCCGGCCGGGCTGCGGAGCGCCTCCGCTCGCTGCTGCGCCGCCGGGCCCGACCCGCCGCCCCAGCCCACGGACCGCACAGCGCTCCGCTCCGGGCGCCCGCCTGCCTCCCCGCCCGCCCCGCCGCCGCCGCACTCACACGGGCGGCAGCAGCATCTCCATCGCGGCTCCGCTCGGGCTTCCTCCGTGCAACGCGGGCGCGGCGAGCTGC
>QUSF01000005.1:10243469-10280282 GCA_003676055.1 Chloebia gouldiae | reverse complement strand
GGGGCCGCCGCGCCGGAGCCTTCCGCCCCGGCGGCGGGACAGCCGCGGCCCAGGCGCTTTAGGAACGGGAGGCTGAGACGCCGCTGCCCTTGCTGAAAGAAGCGCGGCCTCCGAGTGGGATGAGGCAGGGTCTAGCGCCCTGTGCGGGTCTCCCGCTTCCCAGGAAAGCGCTGGCTCAGGGCAGGCCGGAGAGCGACGGCCGGAGCTGCCCTGCGCAGCGATGCGTCCCGCGGGGCCTCGGCACCGGCAGGGTGGCTCGGGGCGCTCGCGTGGGGACACACAGGTGCTCTGTCCCACGGGGGAAAACAATTAAAGCGGTCCCAGGTCTCCTCAGTGAGGAAATCCACCAGCAGGGGCACTCCGTGAGGGACATGGGCACCTTGGCAGGCCAGCCAAGGAGCTGGCCCTCCTCCAGGTCGTGCAGGTGCTTTCTGCTCGAGCGGGGGCCCAAGGGAAGAGCAGAACTGCGTCGGGACGGAGGAGCTGAACTGGGTCTAGTTCGCTGTGACCTGCTGAATGCCGTAGTCCTTTATTTGATCAAGTTCAGCAGGAGCACTGTCGCTCAAAACAGCTGGCCTCCTGTGTTTTGCAAACATTGTTGATGTTGATCATTAAGTACTTGAGTTGTGCTTCAGTGTTTGCTGAAGTAGCCTCTGTGATGCAAAATGGCAAAAAGAAAAACGAACAGGCATCTATTTCAAACCTGTCTTTGTAAACAACACTAATTGAAGTAATGATCAAGACTGCTACATTTAGCAACTTCTGACGTGGGGCACTACAGAAGAATTTACTGTATTTAAACCTCTGTAAATTTCTTCCAAATCTTTGAAGATCAGGTAGTGGAAAATGGATTTAGCAGGCTGAACACAATTCAGATATTTAAATCTGATTGTGTCTGTAAAATGAAAATGCTTCTTCACTGAGTAAAAGATTTTAAATTGGAATAGTATCTCTAAACAAACAAATCTAATAATAACTAACCAGCACTATTTTTCTAAGAGTGAGACAAGTTTGAGGGCAGAAGATTTCAAATAAGACACTAAACAAAATGGCAGGAGTGTTTTGGGTGAAGACTTATTATGGATGATACCGAAAGCCTTCACCAGTGTTTTTATAAAATCACTGGCTATTAAAACTAAATGTATTTTAATCTGTTATTTTCATTTTTGCTAATCTCCAATAATACTCCTCACTAGGAAAATGACATTTTAGTTTTCTCAGTTTACCAATCCTCTTTAACTACAGCAATGCTTGATTTGGGAACACTTCAAAATTTTTTCAATGGATTACCACTGGAGGTTTTTCTAAATTAAATAATCACAGTTGGCAGTGCCTGTTTTTATGAAGTCTGTGCTTTGTAACTACTGAATTTGTCTCTTCTCAAGAGACTACTAAATTTGCCTCTGGGTTGTATTGGAGAAGACAAGGTACTTGCTAAAGATT
Organism: Chloebia gouldiae; assembly: GCA_003676055.1. Lineage (NCBI taxonomy): Eukaryota > Metazoa > Chordata > Aves > Passeriformes > Passeridae > Chloebia > Chloebia gouldiae. Next base: position 10,278,839 of record QUSF01000005.1, on the reverse strand, counting down.
TAAATACACAACAAAACCTGCTTGCAGGGAAGTCTGCTCCAAAGGAGCCAGCCAGAAATAATGCTCTCTGAAATGGAGGTTTAAAAATTCAGCTGGCTCCACATAGCATAGTATGTCCAGGGTCTGAGTTCATAAAGCAGATGTGGCCTGCATAGATCTGAGAGTGGATGATGACTGTCACATCACACTTCGAAATTTCTGTAATTTAGAGTAAACTCCTGGACATGCCACTTTGTAAGACAAGGATCCCAACTTCTACTGATCCATAAGACCTAAGTGAATTCTACTGTGTTGTGTTTAAGGGTCCATACTAGACTACTGTAACCTTGTGAGCTGGTCTGGAAGCTGAGGGGCTTTGTACACTCTTCGCACATAGATCCTGCAAGTAAGTAGGTAGGCGGCTGCAGATTCTGCAGATTCTGGAGATTCTGCTCCATGCTAACACGCCGGGACTGTTTATCAATGTTGTTGTTGTTGTTTAACCCTGGTCAGCCACTTGCTCACTCCCCCAGTAGTAAGACTGGGGACAAAATCAGAAGGCTAAAAGGTAGAGAACTTGTGGGTTGACATTAAGACAGTTTAACAGGGAAAGCAGAAGCTGCACACACAAACAAAGCAAATCAAGGAATTAAATCACTGCTTCCCATGGGCAGGCAGGTGTTCAGCCATCCAGAGAGCAAATCCTCAGCTCATCCTCCAGGAGAGCAGGGCCCTGTCGCATGTAAGGATTATTGGGCAGACAAAGACCAAATATCCTCCCCTTCCTCCTCCCCACCTTGTATGCTGAGCATGATGTCACATGGTGTGGGAATGTCCTTTTGGTCAGTTGTGGTCACCTGTCCTGGCTGGGTTTCCTCCCAACCTCCCATGCACGCTCAACTTCCTCGCCAGCCTGGAAAAAAGCAGAAATGGCCTTGGCTCTGTGTAGGCCCTGCTTAGCAATAACAAAAACATCTCTGTGTTATCAACTCTGTTCAGCACAAATCCAAAACGCAGGCCCATGCCAATCACTGTGAAGAAAATTAACTCTACCTCAGCCAAAACCAGTACAAACATTTATTCTTAACATTAAACATTGCCAACCTGTGACTTCTCTCATTTTCTTGCAGTATTGTTTTGTCTTTAGAGCCAAATGTTCAACATTAGTTCAGTTAATTTCTGTTATGCGGAGCATCAGAAAGAAACAAATAGGGCAAAGTTCAAATTTTTTTTCCTGAGAATTATATCTTTGTAATTTAGTAATTTCAAGAGGAATCGAAGCAAAAACTGCTTCATCCAAAATACATTATGTGGTTATGGGAAAACAACTTATATCTCTAACCATGAGAAAACACATCCTTTAAATACAATGCCTAGACTTTTATGGGATTTTGCTTGATCCAATATCTCTTCTTAAAAAAGAACTTAGAGAGAAAAAACTTATTTATGTATGTCTGTGGGTGTATGTATGTAGTTTTGAAAGGAAATGGGCTATATATCTTATCTATGATGAAACAGCTGTTATTTTTGTTTATGCTGCAGCAATTCAAATTACTGCATTTACAGAGAAAATTCCCTGTCATGTTCCAGGCTGTCCCTGTAATAATTCTTAGCACTTTCCCTCTTGTTTTAGCGACTTAGAAAGGAATGTAGCCAATGCTTAGGATCACACAGTTCTTCAGCTCTATTGACACTAGAAATACTTTACTGATACAGAAACTCCAACACTATCCATCAGTGAATTACATCCAGTGAAAATGAAGTTATGCTAGCACAGCTCTGCTTGCTAACAAGATAGTCCCACAAGTTCTATGGTCCTACCAATAGAATAATTAATCCTGGTAAAAGTCGATGTGACTGCATACATATGTGGTGGTTTATTAACATGTTTAAGGGATCATGCTCTACACTGACGTGGTCATGTTAGAAGAAATCTGGTTTAGGTTTAGCCACAGAGGACAATGAAATAGGTTCTTACTTATTTTTAATTGACAAATATAGGTTAGGAAGACATCTCCAAAAAAGGACAGAAAATAAGGTGGTAAGAACATTTGCTCTTGTTTAAGATATTTGAAGTCATAACTTCTGAAGGATTTGGGTAGAATGCTTATGAGGACATGCTGCTGAAGCTGGGATTCTTTTCATGAACAGGGAAGAGGAAAGGAAGGACTCTAGAATGGAATACTTAAGTACCTCTCCATATTCCTATTGCTTCAAACAGAAAAATAATGTGCTTCTTCACTTTGTTAGCTTTTAGATTATCCATTATTTTTGTATCCCACTAAATTGAGTTGTGAGTAAATTATGTACAAAATCTATGTAAAGATAAGTATGCATTTATCCAAAATACATGAGGACACACATGCATTTTTTTTCCCAAGCATTTCACACTCAATAACATAATCATCCCACAGCAGACCTTTATGCAGCCCAGGCCCCTCTATCTAAACAAATCCACAAGGACCTTTGTGGAATTCATGGTAGGGCTTGAGTTCAACACAGACACTAGCTATTGCTACATTCTTTTGTCTAAGACACTAGCACTAGTATCAGCATTAATCCAGCATTGCTTAATTTTAAAAGGCCTCACTCTAGTGGAAGAGATTCCTTTTTCTTGCTTCAGAAGCATGGAATATTTAAAGTTTCAGAGTACCATTGAGCTAAGGACATCAATGCAGCTGAGAAGAATTACACTGAAAAGTAATATGAAAAGGAAATGCAAGAAAGCGCATGCAGCAGACTGAGAAAGGGACCAGATTGCAGAGGAATATGTACTGAAGAGTAGGCAGAGAGAGAAAAAATAAAACATGTAAATTGGGATTGTGAAATAAGGAATAGCAAAGCAGCTGCTATCAAAGAGAAATTGTACTGTGACCAAAATCAGTGAAATACAATTAAGCATGGGTTAAAATATTTAGTTTTTTCTAGCAGTTTTTTTTTCCTGTGTGAACAATTTCTGGAGCACTAAGAATGACACATACTTAATGAAAATAGCTGAAGGGATAAGACTCATTCTGTAAAATTCATGGACCTTATGATGATGAAAATTAGTAACTATGAACTGTTTTTTCAGTGTTCAGAACCAGATATAGTGTAATTTCTGAAAGGACTTGATATGACACACAGTCTAGTAAACAGACTTTAAGTACTCTGATCCTATTTCTGGAAAAGAAGGCCACATAAAAAGCAAATGGTATGACAGTTTTGATTTTTACTTGAGAAGACAGGTCCCTGTGGTCAGTTCTGTGTTCCTTCTAGATTACAGTTTCCAAGAGGAAGCCCTAGCTGAAGTAAGAATTACGAATGGAAGCAAATGTAGGTCATAGCCATGATTCATATTTGTACTGCAAACTACAAAGATGCCAAGTAGATATCTTGTTGAGTAGATCTGAGGCCCAATGCTGCAAAGGTTTGCATTTCACATACAGTGTGTTCCTGAGATGACTGTGAAAGAGATGGAGCAACTCCTGCTCTCATACCTTCAGACTTGGGTTGCTTCCTGTACGCTGGATAAGGCAGTCAGGTCTTTATACTGAGTGGGTTCCATTCACCAGATGAGAAGAAAGCCCATTAAAAATTACCAGATTTCACTTTGTAGTCATGTTATCACTTAGTCATGATGCAAAGGTAGCAGCAGAAAGCTGCAGCAAGGATGTCTTGGGAAAAGTTGGACCATCCCGATCGTCAATGTGCAAAGCCGATGAGGAGTTTCACCCTTAACACAGAATTATACGCTACTGAAATAAGTTATGTACCATATTTGTGTACAGCCTACACCAGAAAAAAAAAATGTACTTATTCGCAACATTTAGTTTTTAGCAAACAATACATAATAAGCAGTCATTGGAGTTTTTTCCTGATTATTTTACTTTATAAGAGTGCAGAAAAGACTTTTGTTTATTGTTGTGTTGTGTCATACTTGTTTAACTTGTCAAAACACTGTTTTCTTGAAAATTAAGAAAAAGTCATTTTCTTCATAGGTAATAACTGTAAGGTACCTATTACACTCAAGCCCATCAAAGTCTGTTTACTTCTCTTCCATCAAATTCCCACTCTAACAGCAACGTTGTGAGATAGTCCTAACCAGGTCAATCAACCAACACACCCCTTTCTCAGAAGGAAACGGTTACAGCTCATTAATGAAAATCACATTTAAACAACTGATGTACTGCCATCTAGTGCTTCCCGAATGCACAAGGAGACAGAGAGATGGATTCATTTAGGTAGTTCTGGGTATCCAGGATTGGCCTACTGCAAACCAACAGTTAAAATCATCAATTTCCTCTAGTTGTGCTCATTGTGAGCTTACCTAAGAACAGTATTTAGGAGTAATTTACACTGTGAAAAGCGACATAGTATGCTAAAATAATCAATTTGAATATTTACTGTTCATTTGCATATAAAGAAGACAGGAGGAACAGTATTTGCAGCATCTATATCACTTGAGGGGACATTCAGTGAAAATGAAAAATGCTGTAGACTCAGAAAAAGCAAGTGGGATATACCTCACACATTGTACAGATTCTTTTGTTGTACAAAGAAGCAATGAAAACAAAGACATTTAAAATATTAAAATGTTATATTCAGGGAGGTATAGCAATTACAGTCACAGTGGTCTAGTTACTGCAAGTAAGTTTGCAGAGAGGTTGTTCATAGAAAGTGAAAAGCATATCATGCTGCTCTTCCAGAAATCGAGTTAATCTTCATTTGGAATAACATTTTCTGTGTGTGTAAGAAAGACTAGAAGTATTGCAAACTCATTGTTTAATAAAATTCAGGATCAGTACTTGTATCTGTACAGAATGTCTACTAAAATTGGACTCCTAGTAAACTGAAAAAAAAAATGAAGGGGAAATTTAAGTTAAAGATACAAAAAGGTTTCTCCAATAATTCTGGTATAAACAAGTACTTACAAAATGAGTAGTTTATTATGGTGTTTCTGGAGTAGAATTTTCACTCAGAATTTTCAGTCCCTTACCAACATTTCTATGCAGAAGAACATTGGTATCTGAACTAATATACTGAGGTTAAAAAATTGGTCATTTCAGAACTTAAAATATTCAAAAGAGTATTTGTTGCAATGTTAATATTTAACCATACAGCCTAAAAAGTTTATACAAGCTAGTTCTTGACAAGTTCATTTTAAGATTTTCAGACAAACTGTACTGAGAACTGAGAAAAAAACACTGGCTGGGGGGGGGAATCAGCTATTTTTTCCTTGAAATTTTAGTCATCTTCTCTCTTTATTTCAATTTTATCAGTAGTTTTCCCAAGGTAATTATCTCAAACGTTCCTCTTTTTTTAGAAAATTACCCTAGAAAGTATATTGTGGCAGGCAGGATTTTTTTTCATAGAGGAGCACAGAGGAAAGAAAGAGAAAACAATTTCTATTTCTACTCCTTGTTTTTCCCATGTGGAATGTGTTTGGAGAATTGTTTACCTGGGGTGATTACTTGATTGGATTCTGGTGAGGATTGTTTGAGCCTGATGGCCAATCCAATCCACCTGTGCCTGGACTCTTGAGAGAGGGTCATGAGTTGTGAGGGAGTTAGATATAGTAGTTAGAAAAAGTAGGTATGTAGTTTTAGTATCTCCTTCAAATAGTGTACTAATGTATTATAGGATAGTTATAATAAAAAAAAATCATTCAGCCTTCTGAACTAGAGTCAGACATTGTCATTTCTTCCCAGTGGGTTCACCTGCATTTACAATAGTATATAATCTAAACTCAAATATTTTTATAAAAAGCTCTGTTTCCCTTTATAAAGTTCAAATAGATAGTTGTCATATTGTGATAGCTTTATAACAGAATGTAAGCAGGAATGTGATTTTGAAAAATCAGAAGAAAGTGAAAAAATTACTCTGCAAAGGGAATACTTTTTGTTGCATTTTCACCCTGCAAATTAGGCATTTGCTTAAATGCTAAACCATTTAAAACTCAAACTCATTTTAGCACAAAGTAAAATACATTGTGATAGTTAATTCTGAACTTTTATACTTCTAGTGTATATTTCTAAAAGGAGATATAAAATTGAAAAGTTGTATCATTTCTTTAACCTCTATTTGTTTTTTTTAGTATATCTAGGAAATCTGTAAATTTTTTTAAGTAATCAAGGGTGCCCATTCTGTTTTTTACACTTTTTCTCTTTGCTGTTCTTTTGCTCTTTGTCTCATATGCTTAAAGCAGTCCAAATTCTTTTTCTACAGCCATATTATCTACCTTTTTTCATCAGTCCTAACTTTGGACTTCATCATGGACATGTAAGACATTTTGCAAAGTCATTTGTACTAATAGATAAGCTGAAGTAACCCATGGCCACACTAAGCCTCCAGCATTCAAATTTGTATATTAATCAGTGAAAGACTGAAAGAGTTTTTATCAACACCAGTGTAATGCTCTTCTCTTTTTAATAGCTTGCATTTAAAGGCCACAGATTTTTTTAATGGGCACTTTACTGAGGAAGCAAAATCTGCATAGCAAGTGGCAGTTTTTGATTACATGATTACCATGCATAAATAGCCCCATGCTGCTCAACACAAAAAGTTGACTCTTACGTGATATGAAAATCTGAAATTATATATGGAGTGAAAGGTTCCTTTGTATTAAACATATTCAGCAGTGAACTGGTTTTTTAACCTCCACAGGATTTAAAAAATTTACAGGAGCTTGAAATAAAACGAGTACTTCTGAAGCATCTGTAATATGAGGCTAGAACATAGACTGCACTTACTGCAGTATGGCTTTCAGGATTATTACAGCCAATTCATGCAAATAAAATTTTCTACTATTATTTTTACCTTTTCACTTCCCATTTATATTTTAAGTAATGCAGGGATCTGTCACAACCTCATATTCTCAGAGCAGAGACTGTATTCTGAATACATAGAACTGAATACAGTTTAAGTACTAATTGTACCTGTAGTATGAAAAAGAAACAGTAATGATAATTATATCTTATAGCTGAATGTGAAAAAGTTTGTGAGCCCAATCCTGTTTCCATTCATGCCAAATTTTACATGAAACCGAGAGGAAGAAAAGTAGATATTATGTCTCTGTGAGGATACAATTGTGACAGTTGGTCCCCAAATATTGTAATTATTATGGATATGGCAAAGGTAATGCCTAAGTAGAGCATTTATTCCTGTGTATCTAGTGTCTAAGTAGAGCTTTCCCTAAGGGCAGCATAGTATTGTTGGGCCATACCACATCTTTTTATCTAACCCTTAGCAGATATCTTCATCATAACTGAGGGAGTTGCAGTGGAAAGAATTTAGGACTAGGCCATATCTTTGTTTGTTTTAGACTGCCCAGCATTAGATCATCCTTCAGGAGCCAGACTTGCAAGTTTGTGTACACTAAAATTACAATGTCTGCAAAATTTGATGCAAGATGGAACAGGAATGGAGCAGAAGAGAATGTTACTTTATTAGAACCCATCTACATCACTAAAACCTCTCACTATAAAAAATACTGTGAATCTAGTAATTAAAATCATACATCAAAACCAAAACAAAGATTGAGTGATCTACTAAGAACAAAAGCAGACTACTACTCTAGAGAATACTGACATGTTTTACGTAAACCAGTTGAAACTGGCAATCACATGCTTTTAAATATGTTAACTGGTATTGTATGCAGTAAGTATTTATACACTTCAAATATTTAAACTTATATTTTTCCCTAACTGTGCTCTTCAATAGTCCATTGAGAACATTTCAATTCCCATTTAGTAAAAAAAAAGGTTTACAATTATATATAAAGTTATATTTATTCAAATGAGTGGTAATAAATGTAAACTTACTGGGACTTTAGGATTTTAAAATTACAGTTAGAAGAATTTGTTCTTTTGCTTTTATTGTAAACATTTGTCTAATGGCATATCCTACACACACTGCATATATGTATGCAAATTGTGGCCTCACTTCTCTGTCACTGAAAACTTTTGTCATCTGCTTGCTGATCAGTAGGATATGTGTTCTTGTCAGGAATAAAAAAAAGAGGAAGCACAATAAGGAGGAGGAAAAAGAAACATTTAGGCTGAGAAACTGGAACAGAGCATGCTCTTATCAGAGGACCTGGGCCTTATCTCAGTCAAACCAGCAAATTTAAGGCTTCTTTTTAATTTAAGATAGTTGTCCAGTTCATTAAATATATGTGTCTGTATTAAAAAAGAACAAATGAATGCAAGTGATTAATGTAAATGATCTGGTGGGAGGTTTCAGTTGAGAATTTTTTCTAGAAAAAGCCAGGAAAAGTCACCAAAACTGAGATAAAAAACTTGGAACTTCTTCTCTGAAGAAGCTCATACCTCAAGAGCAGTTTTCATCCCTTGGCACTTCAACATGCTTTCAAGAGAGACAGCCACTACAGCTGTTCAAGGTGGCAGTCCTGGGTCCTCTAAAGTAATACATATAGAACAATTACAACCTGGAGGAGATACAATCTTACTTTTCTTTCAGGGGATCTCCCCTGTTACAGCTTTGATCCTGTCCGGAGTCCTCACTAGCATTAGCTGAAGGTTAAGGGATGTTCATATAGAACAAACAGAGGTTAAGAAACATTAGTGTATGAACAGAGCACGTAACAGATAATAAATAGGACGCTTTGGAAATTCATACTTTGCACATGCTTGAACAGTGTGTCATTCTGATCCTTCCCATTCCAGAGAGGTTATAGCTGAAAAATGCCAGAGAGGCTAACAAAAATTACCAAATAATTTGGTATAATAACAAAGCACAAGTAAGTGGTTGAGGAGTATGCAGAATACACGAGGCTGTCAATGTCAGTAACACAGAGATCCATAAGGGAGTAGTCTGGACACTGAGTGGCCACAGTCTTTCTCAGCATGATCATAAAGGGTTGGAAAATGAAATTCCCAAGCACACGTTTTAAAGAAAATGTGTTTCCTATCAAAATATACAATAGGCCCAGAAATGTCTTAGAAAATGTATAAAGTGAATGCTAAAACTTTTTGTCATCTGAAGGGGCAACCAAATCCACTGGAAACAGTAACTAGCTGCACAGACTCCATTGTCGAGAGCAATTGGAGGTGAGAAAACACTCTGCACTGCAAGCCGACACCAACACTACGCTGCCTTTACCCCACACTTGGGCAAACCATCACTTTCCCCTCCCAGCGCTGCCTCCCGACCCCCGGCCCCGCAGGGACACGGAGCCTGCTGGAAGCGGTCTCCGTTTTGAATTCGGTCGCGGGCTGCCGAGGGAACTGCACGGAGCACGGCCGCGGGGCAGCGCCGCTCCCAGGGCGGGCTGGGGGCACGGACCTGCGCCGGGGCGGAGGGGCGGCGGCTCAGGCTGAGGCTGAGCCCCGGCCGCGGCCCCTCCGCCGGCCGGGCCGGGCAGGGCCGGGCCGCGCCCCGGGGCGGCGCTGGCGTGGCGCGGGCCCAATGGCGGCCGGGGCGCTGCCGGCGGGGCGGGGCGGCGTTGCCCGTGGCCGGCCCGTGGCGGCGGGGCCGCGCTGGGGGTGCCCATTAAACGCGGCCGGGGCAGCCGCGGCGGGAGGCGGCGATGGCGCTGACAGCGGGGAGGCGGCGGCAGGACCTGGACAACGTGAGCGCGGCGGGCGGGAGCGGGGCCGCGGCCGCGGGGACCCGCCCGGGTGAGCGGCCGCGCTGCCGCTGAGTGGGCGCCGCCGGCGGGCGCCCTGCGCTCCGTGCCTTCCTTCCGCCTCTCCCGGGCTGTTTCCGTGCCGGCCGCCCGCGGCTTTATCTGTTTTTTCCGGAGGCAGCCGCCGGCCCAGGCGCGTCCCCTGCCGCTCTCCGAAGCGAGGAGGCCGCCGCGGCCCCTTGCTCCCTGCGCTGCCCCTCCCCAGCCGGGCTTGAAATATCTCCGAGGCATTTGGGCCTGGCTTGTTTTTAATCGAGATCATTAGCCCCTATTCGGGGCTGCTCCTGTGGCTAATTCAGGTTTTCTGGGTTATTTTCCCGCAGGCGGATCCTGTGTGTGCCATCTCTGGGTTATGTGCGGCTCGCTGGCATGACCACGGCGTTTTTGTGTTCGTTTGAATGTTTCTCCCCGCCCTAGCTGGAAGCCTGTGTGGGCAAGGCTTGCTGGCTGTGGCTTGTTCCTGCCTGCCCTTCTACTGGCGCTGGGCTCTTGTGGAAGCGGTCACATGCTGGAAGTGGATCAGGGAGCCAAGAGGCTAGAGCTTTAACCTGTGCTCAGCAGCAGTGCCAAACAAGTCTGGGTTTAAGGCATTTTGGCTTTTGACAACTATGGTTTTGGCTCATCTTAATAAAACCCGTGTTTGCTCCAGTTAGGAAGGACACTGGATTTTCTTTATGTCAGATTGACTGCATAGGATCTTCATATCCTGTGCTTTAATTCCCTCCCTCTCCGTGTTGTCTGTAATAAAATCTATTTGAAGAGATTATGTAATCTAGTGCTTCCTAATACTAGAAGTATTTTAGGCTACAAAGATGGACTGTTGTCAGTCTCATGAGAAAGTAGCATGGTCAAAGCTCTGATAAAGCTTTGTCTGTGAAGGAGTGCCCTGAGCCTCATGGAAATGAGGGAATGGTGAAATGCAGAAATGGTGAATCATTTGTTCCCATTAGAGCAAGGATATTGTCCTAAGAAGAATTGTTGGGTTTGTGGGACATGTGAGCTGTTAACTCCGTATTGATTCTGTGATCATAGAATGGTTTGGGTTGAAGGTTCTTTAAAGATCTATTTCCACCCCACCCCCGCCATGGGCAGGAACACTTTCCACTATACCAGCTTGCTCAAAAGCCAAGCCAGCCTGGCCTTGAGCACTTCCAGGAATGGGGTATCTGTAGCTTCACCAGGCAGCTGTTCCAGTGTCTTCTCTTCACCCTCACGGTAATGAATTTTTTACTGATGTGTAATCTGAAAAGTTAGGTGAGATGCCTTGGCTGCTGGAGTGTTGGTCCTTGCTTTCAGAGCTTAAAATTACACCTGGCCTGTGAAAATGGGTAAAGGAGGGCTAGCGGGCACCTTTGCTCTCATGCTTCTGGATTTTATATCAGTGACATAAGAGGAGTGCCATTTGTAAACATCTAGGTGTGCAGTAAAATGTCATTTTACCAGGCAGGTATTTCAGTAAGGGTCATTTTTAGTCCAAGACTGAGCTAATTAAAAGGTATCTAATAGCTGAGGGTGATCTGTTCACACTCCTCTATGGTAGGGCAAGTGGTTCTAAAAGAAAACTGGTTGTTGGCTGAAATAACTCTTTATGACTATTTCCTTCACTTTAGGCAGTTGTCTGCAGGTGAAATAACACTGGGGAGACAGTTCTACATTGTCCTCATTGACATGAGGTATAAACCTAGGTGTAACCCCTCTCTTCCTGGGTTAGTGTCTAGAAGGATGGAATGTTTCATTTGTCTTGAGGCTTATGCTGCTTTTCCTTGTGGCAAAGAGAAGGCCTCAGTTTATAAATCAGTAAATAGCCTGGTGAAACATTGCACATCTGAATAGTCAGAAGTCTGGAGTGGGATGGGGTCTGCCCTTATCTTGTTCTGGGCTGTGGTTGGTATCATGAAAAAGAGCAGTCAAAACTTGAGTGGAAATCTTGAGTTGTTTTCTCTTCTGAGGCAAAGGACATAACAGGATGCTAAAGAGAAACTGTAGCAGTTTTGGCCATCAAAGTGCCTTGTGTATGTTTCACTTAATATGTACTGAATGGCCTTGTCCTGGCCGGAAAGGAGCGGGGATGCACAGCGGTGGGGCAAGTTCCTTGTCCAATTTTTTCCCTCCACTTGTACTTAGTTTTACCTTCTACTTAGTAAAAGACACTATATTTGAACTGAATGTGAAGTCAAAGAACTAATACTTGGCTCCAACATGACAAAGGCAGGCTGCATTCTCTCTAGTGTAGGCAGTGTCTTGCTCAGCACTATGGTAGCATCTTCTTCCCTCTGCTGTTTCTTTCCTGCCTGAGTTGAGCTCTAGTTACTGCTGCAGGTGTTTTGACATGTCAGTAGTATTAGAGGTTGAATACTCAAAACTGTTAGCGTTACACTGCAGCTTTGTTGTTGCCTCCAACTGCAGTTGGACAAAACTAAGAACAACAAAGAGTTTTGCAGTAGCTGTATAAAGCATGTGAGAGAGACTTTGTCATTTTTTCCCATGCTCCTGACATCTCTCAGGTCTGAAGCTCAGATACTTGTTATACATTTTTAAAATTGAAGATCCTGAAGGCTCAGTGTGATACTAGGAAGCAGATTAGTGCTGGATTCCTCAGGGACCGAGTTCTCACATAAAGATGTGATGAATGTTTAAGAGGTTTCTCAAGATACTAACCTAGTGGGGTTTTCCCTCCTCGAGGCTTGATTTGCTAACAGAAAATTCCTAAACTTCTATACTTTACTTTTAGAGCTTACCTGTTGCTACTGTTTGCCTTCCCCTTCTGTTCCAGGGTTCCTTGGAAATAACACAGAGTTTGGAAGATGATCCTCTACTGGATGCACCACTCATTTCGTCTCATACATTGCATTCCCAGCTGAGGCCAAGATTTCATGCTATCCCAGCAGTTCTCCTTGCCAATTTCCTGTTGCTAATACATGTAAGTTTAAGAAGCTTGATTTCCCTAAGAAACTTGCTATCTCTCTTCTGAGTCCTTCAGAATCCACTGTTCATGTGACAGAATTCTGATGATATGACAGTGAAGTGTGTACACTGGCTGATCTTCCAAACCAGTGAGGTCCACTTTACCAATAAATTTCAATAGTGTATATGCTATCAAATACTTTCTGCCTTCTCATTCTGGTTGTTGGTGCTGGGACACATCTTGTTAGGAGGAAGAGCATTTTAAATAGTAGTTCTTATATGCTGTTGGAAATGTAATTTAAAAATATTATTGCCACAGAAGTGCTATACTAGTTACAGAGGTCTGAGATAATTTTGATGTTGTGCCTTCTGAGAGCAAACCTAATTTCAGAGATAAGGTAACTAAACAACTAAAGCTGGACTTTCTTAGGGTGGTAGTGGATGGAGAGAGAAAGTAGTCCAAATGTTACTTCCTGCTCTCACTTCTGGAGGTTAAGAGCAAAAAGCACAAATACTGAACAGTATCTAGGCATTTATGGGGGCTGGTAGACAGATGCATAGAGAGTCCTGCCTAGTAACAAGTTTTTCCTTGATAAGCTGAAGAGGCTTGTTTTTGCTTGTGAGTGTGTGGCAACCAGATAGGAAGAAGGAAGGCTGAAGAGCTCCGAGCCCAAGATCTGACTGAAATGCCACTTTCATATCTTTTAGGGACATGGGTTAGTGGGGATGTGGTAGTGTTAAGGGTGGACTTAGTGATCTTAAGGGTCTATAGTACCATTAAGTTATAGAGTATCACAGGCATGAGCTATTTTAGAGCTTCATTTGATCTCAAATAAAAAAATGCAGTGCCCAGTGCACTTGGAATATGCTCTCTGCCAGGACTTTAAAAGCACATACCAACCTCTAAGGCCTCTCTTTGGGCAGCTGCATGAAGTTGTTCAATGTGCTTTAGCCTTGTAATTTTAGGAGTAGCTGCTTTGTGGGCCTTGTAGTAGTACCAAGAAATGCTCCCCTGGCTGTCGTGTAGACTTAAGAAAGACCTCTGTATCCAGCCTTATTCCCTTCCCCTACCAGAAGAACTCTGTGCCATTCCCTTATAGAAGGTGCTTGAAATCTGCTGTTGGTAATAGAGCAGTGACTATTTTTCTGCTAAGGCTTGGGGTTTTGCTATTTACTACCATAACTGATGCAGCCAAATGTCAGTCACCCAGATCCTAGGAAATTGCTACCTATTCTCCTCCCACCTTTTCCTCTCTCCTGCAAATGGAGAAAAGCATGGTTAGGTGAAATGGGAAAACTTCTGTGGCATCTGTCAACACACATTTTCACAGTTAAGTCTTGTTGCCGTTGCTGAACCTGCTTTAGTGACCAGTTGGTTCTTGGAACAAAATGGAGAAGTATCCTTTTTTGTTGGCAAAACAGCATTGTAATTGCTACCTTGAGTGGCACTGTCTCTCTCACTAAAAAGATGGGTGGGCAAAACAAGTTTAATGGATTTCCTTCCCCTGTGCTTCTGCAAACGTGCATTTATCTTGTGGAATGTGCAGAGAGGCCAGGGTAGTTTCTGATGCATAGCCTGCCAAAGGGGTAAATGTCCTGGAGAAGTTAAGACCTCATAGTATTACGCAGTAGAGCTGTAATACATCTCTAAAGCAATTTGTATGTAACTTGGAGTATTTATTCTCCACCTCCCTGTGCTAAGAAATAGAGTTAGGTAGCAAAATAGCTGCTGTGATGCAGCTGCCTAGTTACATACAATTCTGGAAAGTGGGTAGGATATACTGGACTGTGGATGGACTGGGTTTTTGAGTGCCTTTCCTTTTGCAAGCCTTGCTTTTCTGTAGGCTTCCCATCAGGAGGCTGGAGAGTAATGTGAAGTGTACAGGCTAGAAATAATTTCTTCATATTAATCCTGTCTTTCCCTAATCATTTGTGTGTATGCACATACCCAAAATAGAACTTAAATATACTCTTTATAAGAGTAACTTTCTGTATGTAAAAATATGTGGGGGATGAAACACCTACTATTGAACTGCCTAACAATGCAAGCAAAACATACTTAGTAAATACCACTCTAAATGCCAGCTTCCTGTTTCCTCTTGTATACATTGCTGTAGTAGTTTAGTAGAGATGTAATGCTAGGTCATTCCTATGTGCATCAGTTTGATATAGCCATTTTCTTTACTGAAATGTATTCCTAACACCTGGAAGGAGTAGAACTAATTGTATTACTATTGTAAATTGGCAAACCAAACAGTAAACAGATGAAGTAAAATAGCTGAATTATTCTTAGCTTTGTAAGAAAAGAAGGCAGTAAAATAATAGATTAAACAAATTATAAACCTGCCTCTTATTTAACTATTTAATCTAGCAACTTAACCTATGTTAAGATAATGTGGTATTTAATTTGTATTTGAAGTAATGGTTTTATGGATAATGTGGGGTACACTCCATTTTGGTTTGGGTTTCTTTCCTTCCACCTTCTATCCTATCTGTCCTCTGTAATGTCTTTAAGTGTTGACAACTGTGTGAAAAGTACTCCCCTTTCTACCTCCCTTCCCCATTACCTAACTCTGGTCACAACCTGAGCAAGCTAAGGGCATTTTGTCTCAAAAATAATTAAGTGGTTCTGCAAAGTTAATTTCTGTGAAGCATGTTGCTTGAGAAAGTACAAGAATAGGAAATATAAGTTCAAGAGGGTGGAAAGGGGGCAGTGGGATCTTAAATACTCGTAGAATTAAGTATGGAAACAAAGGCAGCAAATGAAAATTGGGTGCTTTCCTCTGTCCTCAATTCTGATGTGCTGTTTCTGCCAGTTATGACATGCAGAACATCTGACACTTCTTTTTTTAAGCTAAGTGTATTAGAACTCATTTGTAGACTTGAGACAAATTGATTTTTTTTCTATTTTGTATATTAGTAACTTTCCATTTATTTCTGTATTGGTGGGAGCTGTTTTTCTTTACAGTTCTGTTTTAAAAGTATTCCTCTGTTCTGTAGAATGAACCAGGATGAGAAAGTATAATATTGTTCTTGTTCACTGAATGAACACAGTAGAGAAAATATTTTGTGACAAAACACTATAAATATTAAGAAATTCCTGTGTTTACAAATACTACAGGTAACATGCATCCACAGCTTTGTTTTCTAATTGGCCTAAAGATTGCTGATGTTCACTACTGATGCTGAAAATTTGGAGGGGAGTCTAGAAGACAGGAAAAGTTACGGCATAATGGCAGTAGTCTAAAAGGATAAAGATATAGACAATCTGACTATATATGGAATCTGACTGACAATCTGTCTGGTTTTTCTGACATAAGTAAAAAGGTAAAATGATTACCAATGATTACCAATTGGCAAAGATGCATACCCAGTGTTAATAATTCACTTTAAGTTTCTCTGATGATTCACTTTTCTAAAGTCAAGCTGGAGATGATCTTCAGTGGCTGTAGGAAGGCGTTGATTTTCACTTAGGAAATGTCAATTTCAGGAAATATGGACTGTACCGACAAGTGCCTATCCCACAGAGCAGCATTAAGTGTAATTGAATGAGTCTAAAAACATGTGATTTCTCTTTTATAGGAGCATAAGTCAAGTTTTCTTTAAAGTAAAAAAAGCATAGATAGGAGGGTCCAGAAATGAAATAAATTCACTATGAAGACTCAAAGAATGGTGAAATTGATTTAGTAGAAATTCTGGGAAGGGTGACAGCAGCTCTGTTCTGCTGGGGACTTGTTGCCCTCCTGGAAGTCAATCTTACTACTTAGTATTAGTTATTTGTATGTTCCCAGAGTGACATGTAGTGGTTGTATCAAGTGTCTAATGTTTTATGTGGCCCCCAACTCTAAAAAAATCGATTTAAAAAGTAATGCATAATGAATTAACTACATAATCCTGGATTTGTGTTTCAGGGTTGGTTTTTTTTTCACACATATAGCTAAATGTTGACTTTAAAGATTTTTCTCTCTTCCTTTCTCTTACAGGTTGCTTTTGTTGTTTTAGCATTTTTAGCAGCTATGTTTTGTTCTTACCCCAATCCAAACCAAGATAAGTGCCCTGGAAACTACACTCACCCACTTAAAGTGCAGACTGTCATAATAATTGCAAAAGTAGTTCTGTGGATTCTGCATGTCTGTTTTGAACGATATGTGCATCACCACCACAGCAGAGTCAGAAGAAGAGGTTACTTCTCCATATACCGAGCAACAAGGCATCTGAAGAGGCTTCCACTGCTGATCCATGCCACAGGTAAACTTGAGTTCTTTTCCATCTAAAGCTTTAAACTGTGACACAATAAAAGACTGAGCAGTTTAGATATAATTGTGTATTATATATTATGAACTTTTATGACCCTGCCTGTGAGCACTTACAAATGATCCTTTAGTCAGATGACCCTCTGTACTGATATTTCTGGTCTGCCAAATGCAGGTTGTAAGGAACTGTTTGTAGTGCAAAAATGCTCACTACTGTGAGGTTGAGTAAAACATTAGTCATTAGCGTTTAGTCTTCAGCCATGAAGTATTCAGTCAGCAAGGTCTGTGTTTGACTGCTAGTGATCTTGATTTGTGTATTAATTTTCTGGTTGGATATGTGGTAAGACTGCTAGTCCTTCCAGGAAGTGTGCTGCTCTTCTCTTTTCAAGCGCAGCAATCCACATAGAAAGATGAATTGTTTGTTCCCCAACAGCTGTCTGAATTCAGTAAAATAACCAATTTTCTGACCTTCACTGAGGATGTGTAGCATTCAGTTCTATATCTGACTGCCTTTTTCTACTTTCTATGGACAAAAGGTGGTGTAAAGGAGTGATTTAACTATATTTTTAAGTTACATCTCTGGCAAGTTTAGCTGTAAAGTGTTGGTGCACTAACTGGTGAAGCTTTTCTACAAATCACTTTCAGATCTGAAATCCATCTAACTTAACAGCAGTGGAAAAGGGCAGAGTGATGGCTTTTACAGTATTTTTGCCTCTTATAAAACCACCTCCCTCCTGGAGTAGATATTTTTTTCACCAGAATTAATAAGCAAAATGGTTCTGTTCTATCTAAGAACCTAACTTTCTTTCCACAGTCCCTAAAAGAGTTAAGTCAACTTGATAAATGTGCAACACTTCAGGCTCTGGCCACTAGATAGAGCTCTGAAGATATAAAAGTGTTTGTAGTGTAGTGACAAAAGCAGGCTACAGGAGGCTTAATGATGTAAAAGGATTATTTCTGCCTGTTGCAGTGTAATTGGCAGTACTTTGCCCCTGCTTTCAGTCTTAGATGGAGCCCACTTCTCCCCTACTAGACAAACTCTGGGCATTTGTGAATGTTCAGATGCAATCAGGTGTGTGCTTTAGAATTCTGATCATCTGTTGTTCAGAAGGTAGTTCTTCCATTACTGCAAGCTTCCTGCCATGGTAATGACTGCTGATACCACTTCCTTCACTTGACTGACACAGTAGGAAAGAGAACTGCACAGTTCCCTAGCTACATTAAGGGTCTTTATAAATTTAGTTCTTTATCCAGACACTGGTCAGACACATTTTTGCAGGAAGGAAGAAAACACTTCACACTTGGTATCAAAAAAGATTTTTAGGCTTGTAACTCAGTATCTTTTCTCCTGAATATGTGTGCTAATTTCAATTAAACTTTCAGTGATATTCAAGTATTAAGATAATAGCAAATGGAAGCCCATGCAAGTAGGTTTTGAAGGAAGGTGGTTAGGTTTTTTTTTTCTCTATTAGACTCATTTAAATATATTTTAAATCCACTACTTGAAGGAAAGTACTCCCTCATTTTAAGCTGACTTACATGATCTCTTAGGAATTGAAAGAATGAGCAAGATGGATAACCATCAACAAAGCCAGAAGCTGTTTAAGCCCATGTACCTATTTTAGGTATTTCTAGTCTGCTTCTTCCACTCTTGTTTTTTAAGTCAGAAGAATCTATAAGAAAACTCATAATTGTCTACCATTACAGGCATATGCTGAAATGAAACCTCATTTTTCTACCAGCAGGTATAAGCTTGCACGTTAAGGAAATTAGCTGAAGGGGCAAGCATGGTATGAAATGGAAAAGCATTACTGCAGCCTAATGCAGATACTGGGCATGAGAAAGCATTCATTAATTTTCAGTAGCTAATAAAATCAGTAAATCTCCAAAATATAACATTTGTTTTCTAGGTAATACAGCCCTGCTCTTGATTCTGTCAGTGCAGCATTCCTTTCCTGATCACAGCAAAGTGTACTTGTATCTTATCCTGGGAGTCCTGAGCCTGGAGATGATTAGTTCCCTGACATGCTTGGTGATTTACACAGGTGAGAGAAGCAAGCTTAGCCTTCTTGTGTGATGTTCATTATAGCTGGTACTCAACTGTTTGTTTGTCCTCACGGTAGTTCACTTGGGGTACCCCAAGGCATTTAACTACCATTATAAATACAAAACGATTCTGTGCTTGTAGAAGGAGAACTAAGGCAAATCCAAAACAAACTGGGAAAGGTTGTCAGGCTTGATTTGGTTCCAAGGGCTGCTAAATGAAAGCTCCATGTTATCTCAAAGCTGTTAATCCAATGAAGTGGCAATAAATGCCTAATTAATTCAAAAAGTGTTCTGTGAACAGGTCTGTCTGTTTATCAGTGTTTCTGAAAGGTATGCACCACAAGCTGTGACACAGTAAGAGCAGTAAGAGCTAGCTGACTTAGTCAGAACTGTGATTTACATGTGGGGTTTGCGTATTATCCAGCCTCTTCCTCTTTCCCTGGTCCCACCCCAAAGTCTTCAGTTTCTCTTTGATACTAAAATGGAATATTCCTTTAATGAATACTTCAAAGATGCATGGGTTTTGGAAGCTGTGATGATATCAAAACACTGTAGTGCTTTATAAAACTGTGAGGCTTTGTGCTATCACTGCTGGTTTGTAAGGTTGTCTGCTTTAGGTTTGGTATAACTTATGAAGACTTGATAAAACACTTGTCTTTAAACTTTGCAAAACTATCTAAAATGTTGATAAATATATGCTTAAAAAAAAACTTTGGTGTGTTCATGGTAATGCACTGGCACACAGAGAAATACTGCCATGTATCCTGTTCATCTGGGAAATAAAAACTATTCTGAGTCTCCTAAAGCAGCATCAAAAATGTGCCAAGAAATAAGGTCCCAGCCCTAAACTATGTCTTTGTCTTAAAAGTGTGCAGAAGCCTGAATGCTGCAGGCTTGTCAGGCTTTCCTCTCAATGGCCCAGCATGGCTCAAGTAGACTGACTGTCCTCTGGAAGAATAAAGGCAGTGGTGAGGGAATGTAATCATGGCAGTGCTAGAAAACTATTCCAAGAATGCTAGAGATCATCCCTTCTTTGCATACGCATACTTACTTTCCTGGGAAACTCGGGAAATAAGAGATAAATTGTAAAACTTTAATAGAATGTCAGGAATTCCAGAGAAATGCTATTTCTAGCCCTGAGGCCTGCTGGAGCTCAAAGAGCTACATTGTGTGACTCTTACCTTGACCTAAAAGGTTAAGTGCAAAAAAGATGACCTGCATAGTAGTAAGGTCTGAGCTTGTACTTCTGTAAGAAATCTCAAAATATTTTTCTGCTTATTTGTCACCAGAAGGGTATTGTTTCCTGACTAGTATTTATGCCAGTTCCTGTGACCTTCATATTCATTAACCAGTGTTTCTGCTATCACTGTTGGTTTGTAAGGCTGTCTGCTTTAAGTTTGGTGTAATTTATGAAGACTTAATAAAACACTTGCCTTTAAATTTTGCAAAACTATCTAAAATGTTGATAAATAAATGCATATACAAGGAAGTTGTGGGCTGCAGTATTGTGCTTTGCAGCTCCAAGAGGTTTGAAGAAGGGTCCAGTGAATCCTGGAACTAAGGGGAAGAGTTACATTGCTAGGAAGGAGTGAGGTAATGTGTTATACCTTATCTTTTGAGCAGCCCCAAATCAATATAAAATTCATTCTCTAAAGCTTGGCATACAAGGCTAGGGTTAATTTTTACGTGACTTTACACCTGCTGCAAGATCAGGAAGACTTCCAGTCACCCTAAGTTGCTTTTTCCAGCGGGTAGTGTCATTTATTTTCTTGTTTTCCATGCCAATGCTTGTTGAGATAAACTGAGAGATTGTTTGCCTGTCTTATCTGTAGTGGTGGATTTTAAGGTTTTTAAAAATTCTAATATTAAATTAAAGCTGTATTGAGGCAAAACAAATGTATTTGGCCAATTTTGAAAATAGCCTGAGGATCTGTAGTAATAATGACATTCAGATGTGTTTTTGCTCTTAGACAGAGCAGAGTATGTGCCTGAGTAGAAGCATGAAGCTTCTTCAATGGAATAGTTTTAGGGGCAGCCCTCTGCTGAGGCAAGCATTTAGCAGATACTGCTGAGATAGTATCAACTGAGCAACAATGGGGCGACTAAGGTCACTAAAAACTAGTTTTTAGTTTTACACCAAAAACTATTGGCTCACTGTTTTTTGTATAAGTGTGTTACTCCTAATTCTGGAGAGAAGGCAGCACCAGTTCACGTACTGTTTCTTCACAGTGAAGTAATTATTTAACTATTAGAATGAGACATAAATGCTTGTCTGTAGAAGGTTCATGTACCTGACTTATTTTCTGCTAAATAATTATATCTCACAAATCAGGAATACCTGATTGTAATTCTAGATACTTCTCTTGCTTATTGGACCTGTTTATGAATTGTATGATAGACAATGTCCTGTGAAGGACTACTGCCTTCCTTAAAATCATCTCCATGCAGCAGTGTGTGTATATAGCTGTAGAATGCAGAGGCAGAGATTCAGAAATCTACAACGAATTGCTGTGACTGACCTATAATAGACTTGACATATATAAATTGTTCAAGTGAGGTAAAAGTGCATGGAATGAAGTACAATACAGACAGCTCTAAATGTCAGCTTACTATTCTAAGTTTTTTACTGCTAGGATAGGGAGTAAAGCTTTAAAAGACTTACTAAATATGTGTATTTAATTACTTTCTCACATACTTCTAATATCACTTGAATAAAAGACCAACATTCCCACAAACAACACATGTTGAGAATTCCACATCCATTCCTTTGTGGTTTTATTTGTAGAGAAATACCATCATAGAAATAACTAACCTTTGAGCCTAACTTGTAGTTAACCTCTGGAGGGTCTTAGCATTGTTTTAGAAGGGTGGCCTGTAATAAACCCCATCATAGTACTGACTCGTAAGGACACTCCTCCTCTCCTGTAGTAGTGTGGATTTCTCACAGAGCTGCACTGTAATGTTTTTTGTGGCTTTAGATGTATTGTTTCACAAGTAGCCCTTAATGCAGAGTCCCAAATGCATACTCTGGATATTTTAATATTTTCTCTGATTCAGGATCTGACATTGAATGGCTTTAAATATTTTCAGCTTCCTTTTCGAAATAATGCAGAGAGTGCCTACAACTTTTCCCACTCATCCCGCCCATACAGCTGTTAAATTTAGCCTTAAACTTTATTCACAGGTGCCCAGGAATGACTTCTGGGTTTGATAGCCAAGACTGCTAGGTTCACAGTGGCTTTCTGTAGCAAGTCTGCTCTAGTCTGAGCAGGCAAACAAGCTGCTGCTTCACTGCAACTAGTCTAGTTAGAGTAGTATTTATTGAAGAGCTTAAGCTAGAAGTTCTGAACCAGATACCAGTACAAAACTTCTCACCATTTTTTATGTGGCATATTACTTAGTTCTGCCTGAACTTGGAGACTGAATCTTGCTACTCCCTATAAAAAGCAACTAAGGTTTCACCCTCTCTTAGGTGGCAGATTAAACTTTGCAGATGTTAAGCAGTTATGTTCAAGCTTCCCCATTCAGGTCTGCTTTTGGTTTCCCATTTCTCAGATTCCTTTGTTGCCTTTCCATATTTCATCCTAAAATAATCCTAAGATCATCTGTTACAGATTTTTATAACTTGGATTCTGATGTTAAAGCTTTGAGTTATTTTCTAGTTTCCAACTAATTTATAAAACTTTCTTGCAGTGAAAATAAGCAACTTCAATCGTGCCAAGCCAAGACCTGACATAATTGAAGAAGAAAAGATGTATGCCTACCCTAGTCACATTACCTCAGAAGTTGGATTCAGGTGAGAATTCTATATTCATTTTGTGCCGTTTTCAGCCATGCTCTATAGGTAACATGAATGGAATTCCATGATTTCCTGTAGACTTCCATGCAATCTTAAATCTGTCAACTAAACCAGAGGTAGGAATAACAGTTCTGAAGGAACTATGCATAAGCCTCACATTTTAGATGCACAGATGAGATGCAGCAGGAGAAAGTCTTGTACTTTCTCCATAGTAAATGAGAATTCACTGTGATACAGAAATCCTCAAACAAAAGGATTGAGGTGATTTGACCATTTATGGCTGGGTACATGAATCTTTTAATAGAAATGGCTGTGCTTAATCTGGTTTAGTTAATTATATATGATGTTTAAGGAGAGATACTGTTGTCTTACACTGTTACTTGAAAAGGAACTTTTAAGGTGTGGAGGGCACTTAAGGAGTAAGGAAGGTCTCAGTGAGAGTAGCAGCTGTCCAACAGTAACTGAAACTGTCCCAGGCACTGAGACTTATTTTTAGTTTGTTCTTTGTGTACCTGCCAACTGCCCAAATGCCGAAACTGTCTGGTATGACTTAATAAAAACTAGTAAGTTAAAATAACATAGATTTCGGTATAAGAATTGAATTAGAGATTTTTCTAATATGCTATGACTTACTTCTGTATGTGCTGCCTTCATGAAAGGTTGACTCATGAGAGGTGACTAATACTTTGGGACTTCCCCTGGTATCACAAATGCAGCATGCACATGCTTTTATGGAAGTTGGAAGTAGATGTTCAGGATACAGGAAGGATTTAGAGTTGTCTTGAATTTTGATACCATGTCTGACTTCCATTTTGATATAAAAACCACGGTGATTGCATGGTGGACCTCATTTCTTTCTCATTCATCTTCTCCCCTGAGAAATTCTCAAATGCCCAGGGAATGTGCCTGCAACAATGACCAGCTAAGGAAAAGACTCTGCTTATTTTTGATTAAAGAGTGCAAACTTCCTGTGAGAACTGATTGCAAAACCGTTATTTTAATTTAGCTCTATACAACTCTGACTCTCTTTCCCTTGGGAGTTAACATCTATTGAAAAGTGAATCCTGTCAGCCCTTCAGCTGACCTTGTTAGAAGAATGTTTTTTGAATATCATGACCTCTGCAACCTAAGCTACTGATCTGGAGCCTTAAGTTGGTAGTGCACGTTACTGGTTAAGGTTGCAAGTTTTCTGTTTACAAAACTTGTGTTCTTTACTCTTCCCAGTTTAGCTACAGTAGGTTTTTAATTGGACCTAAGCCTTTTTTCACTCAGTATCCTTCTCAACACTTTCTAAGAACTATGAAATGGGCAGTGTTCCTCTACAAAATGCTGTAAGGCTGAGGAACAACTTTCTCAGCACTAAGATGCTCGCAAGTGTACTCAGAGGGCAGATTCCCAAGTCAGCTGAGAAGAAATAACATGTAAGGAAAGAGCAGACTACACTCCTGCATTTGGTCCTTCATCTTGCTGTAGCTTAAAAATTCCTAATTAGATATGACAATATTTTTTTGTCCTTTTTTTTTCTCAATTTGGTGAGCTTTATTTAAATGTTTCAGTGTTACTGTTGGAGTTAAAATGAGAGATACCTGAAAGCTGGATATATTTTAAGGGGGGTGGGTAGTTGTACACAAGGTTGTAGAACTGAAGTAGCACTACTTTTTGGTACTGGTACTGTCATGGCATGGGACAGATACTGATGTATATAGTAGCATATAATGTATGCTACTCCACGTTAATCAAGAGATTTCTGTCTTGAACAGCTTATGATCTCCCACAGCTGAACAACAGTATTATGCCTGCTCAAAACAAGTTTCTTAATGTGTGTGGGAAAGGCTCCATGGTTTTACTGTAATTCTAGCATGTTGTCTGTCTTGGTCTCTTAAACAGAAATATCCTCATTCTGTAACTGTCTAGCAGGAAATAATGTAGCTCAGTTGTGTATACATGGCACGAAGTTCAGCCAGACTTTCTCTTCCTACCTTCTCATGCAAAATAGAGTTAAACGTATAGGTGTTGTAGATTGCCTCTCCCCTCAAAAATTAGTTGATCCCAGCAAAAGTGAAACTAAAGGAAACAACTGTTTAAATATGTTAATTAGCTCTGACATTTCACCTGTTAAAAGGCTTCTGTCATTTACTGAAACCCATATTTACTTTTGTTACTTCAAGGGAAAATTCCAGTTTAGAAGAGATAGTTGAGAAGCAAGGAGATGTAATAGAGTATCTTCAGCGACACAATGCACTGCTCAGCAAGAGACTGTTGGCGTTAACATCTCAGCAAATCAAAACTTAGCAGCATTTGGGAGACTGCTACTGGAGCTCTGGAGGGGAACGTGAAGTAATGTAATATCCAGACTGGTTTGTACAGATGTGACTCTTCAATCATCTTTCATGTTTTGAAATAGAAGTAAAACTTGAAAGATAAGCTCTGCATATATTATAAGCCTATTACAACTGGACACTCTGGCTGTCCTGAAATCATCAGTTCTGGAAAAAAGTTCTTCAGCTTCAAGGATTTTTAATTCCTCATAAGTTAAAGTTGGACCTGAGTTAATGGTTTAACTTTGCCCAGTTGTTGCTATTATTTTGTACTGCTGTGTAACCATTAAGCTTCAGGCTACCAAAGTATTTTATATGTCTGGAGTACAAATTTTTTTCCTAGAAAAATCTGACTTTCCAAGGGATGTATATGCAGTTTCTATTGCTAGATAAGACTAGGTGTGTTCTGTCACTGATTCCCTTTATTTCCAGGGATAGAGGTGGATTATTTCAGTAATCCAATACAAGTACTTGTTTTCTAGATGTCACCTTTTCTCCTTTGTCAGGTAAGTGGAGAAATTTGGTATCTAACTTGGGATTATAGTGGTGGGTGCCCTAAAACTGTATATCTCACATACAAGTTTGTGGTATAAAAACCATGCTGTGATAAGCAATTGTTCAGAATTTTGGCTTTAAAGCTCTGAAGAGGAATCTTCAGGGCTGATGATTATCCCATTACTAGGAGTTTGTGTTAATAACAAGACTCCTACTCTGCCAACTGAACTAACAAAGCAAAAATACTTGAGCATGTGCTTTTCCATTGACCTGGTAAATAACTTGTGTTGAATGCTTTTAAAGATGCTGTCAAAAATGCTTGTTACGTACTTGCTCTTCACTTTGGCCCTTCAAGAAAGTCAGCACCTTGATTCAAAAGTTGAAATGGAAGACAGAAAGGGCTTTTAGAAGTTGAAGAAACAAGAATTCTTGGTTTTAATATATGGTGAATTAAGGCTGGTGACAGAAACATTTTGTTTTGGGTACTATTTTGTCTACCAATACAGACAAAGAATTATTTTAGAAGCCAATACCTCTCTGGAGATAGGGTAATCACTAATCAAAACTGGGAAGAAGACTCCTAAGAGCAGTAGTCTTGTAGTTGAATATATGAAAGGAAAATGAATTCATCCTACTTTGGTGTTAGGGCACAACTTTAGAAGTACCTAGACAGTTTAGTGTGCAACAAATATGGGGGTTGTCTCATTCAAAGGAAAACAAATATTGAAGGCATTGCTGCTATCCAACACTAGACTGTTCTCCTTTGCTGTTTTCTTGAAAATGCAGCCAGAATTTTATAGGATACATATATGGAATAAAGTTATTTGTTTTTAGAACTCAGGTTTTGATGTGACTCTGTATGTCAATTTATATAATTTCTATGAAAAGCAGTAAAATGTGACTGTGAAATTCATGCACAATAAATGCAACCAAGGAAGAGTGTGAATGCTGTTATTTCCAAGCTGATGTAAATCTGGTTCCAACAGGCAATCTGTGCAGATTTTTGTGTTATACTGAAGTTCTTACAGCAGTGTTGGCACTTAAAACTAGCCAAACAAGGAAAGCTGTGCACTTGTTTTGAAGCTTTAAGTTTAGTTTTATTCCCTTTTCTGGGTAATGTTTTTTTCCATCATGCTTCAGACTTCCCCTGCCACTTGTGTTTCTTTCCAACATTGAGAAGTGAGGCAGAACAACTTTCCTTTGTTTTGAGGTCATTACTCAAACCTTCCTCTTCTCTCTGACTGCTCAAGGTAAACCTTGGATTAACCAGTAGCATTGCTTTCTGTGGAACATGGTAGCTAGAAAGAAAGGCAAGTATGGCTTGCTGTGCACACACATGTACATCTTCTGCCCTTTAAATGTTACCTTTCCTAAGTACACAAGTGATAACAAATGATAACCACCCGCCCTTTGCCCCAGTTTTATATCTTTATCATATTCCCAACTCTATCTTGTTTTCTTAGTATCTCTAAGCTTTTTCTTTGGGCAGGGTGGAGCCTTTTCACATTTGTATGGGCTCCAACAGAAGCTGGTAATCTTTACTACTCACCCTGAACACTTGAACCTTTGGCCATGGTAGAGCTACAGTGAATTGTCAAGGAGGAGCTGCTGCTCTGTGTGGCAGCCCCAAGCCCCTTGTCTGCTGCAGATGGGCTGAAGCCAGCCTTGTTTGGAGGCAGAAGTACTCCTCAGCCCCCAGGTTCCCCTGTGCTGCCTGCCCCAGTGCATGGCGTGGTGTTGCTGGGTTCTGTGGGCCTGGGCACCTGCCTCCTCCTGGCCACCAGCCTGCCCGTGGCTGAGCTCACTGGTCTGCAGAAGGTGACTGCAGAGCTGCTCAGGGAGCCTGTGTGCAATGAGCTGCTTCAAAGGCTACATAGAAGAGGTGAAAGGCTGCTGCTGTGCAAAGGAGATAAAGCTCAGCTGTGACCTTGCTGTGTCTGACATGCCACAATGCTAAATTGAACAAGGAGTCCTAATTGTTCTGGTTCTGTATGCTGTTTGTCAGACACCTCTCTGGTGCTGCAAGGTTGGGTGCTGGGGAGGCCAGTGCTGTCCATCCCCAGCCTGCAGCCTGGGTGCCTGTCCCTGCAGTGCCAGCACCTGCCCATGGGCTGGATTGCACTCTGTGAAGTGAAATCCACGGTGTGCTGTGCATGCAGTAAGCACTGGAGCATTGGGTCCAAGTTTCAGGGGGGCCAAATATACCAAATATTCTGCTTTGTGAGCACAGGGGTTTGCACATGCTCTGCTGCAAAGGAGTGCTTTGCTAACCACCAACACAGCCCTGCTCTGGTGAGGTGTGGCAAACCTGCAAAGCTGTTACTCTGAACAGCTGAAGCAATATGGAGCTATGGAACTACAGCTGCTGAAATCACTTGATATTTGCAAGTCTTGGTAAGAGCTACCTGATTGCAACAGGGGCAGCAGGATGATAGCAAAAGTGAAGGAATGTTTCCTATTATATGTTAAAACTGTACCTTAAAATAAAAATTAAAATCATGTATCATTATTTTATCCTCTAAAATTCAGTGCTGCCCCAGTAGCTTTTTATTTCTGTAGAAAACAAATATATATGTTTTTTAGGTCTGAGAAAAATTTTGTGCCACCTAAGGACTATATTGGGTTGCCTGAAAAAATGATCACATTGTGGGGTTTTAATAAGTTTAAATGAAATGCTGAACTGTGCTAAATATTCTGTACACATGAAAGAAAAGATTTGATGGTCTTTTGTGAATGCACATCTTATGTCTGTTTTGTCTTTCTGAATTGCTCTTAGTGGATATTCTATATAATCACTTCAGTATTTCACTCCACGAGGGAAATCACTGATTGTAAAAGATTTTAAGAGGGGTTTCCTACTTTAAGGTTCTACACTAACATGTAAGTAACTAATACAGAGTTAAGCAGGCTTGCTCTACGGCAAGTCCTTCTTAATCTAAAAAACAGGGTTGCAGTAAGGACCAGAGACTTGGGCAGACAGCAGTCTCAACAGGTAACTCAAGACATGGAAAAGCAACTTCAGCCTTGGAATGAGTTAGGCTTTTAGGCTTTCTTTCTAAAAGCCATGGTGCCTTGTTTGTGTTGTTGAAGTGTTTCCTGCTTTGCACAAATATTTTGCAGCTGATCACTGGCAAGAAAGAGAAAGGCCAGTAGAAGAGCAAGTAGCTCCGTGGGCTAATTGTACTCTGATAGTCAACATTTGAAACTTGTTTGCCATACTAATGTTTCTCCTGATTGGTGTCAATTTAAATATTTTGTGACCCTTAGCAAAATTTAGCTTTGTATAGACACTGAGATATTTATAGCATGTGTATGTGGCGTAAGGGAAATATTTCCAGTCTTTATTCTCCTATAATTTCCTTTTTTCCATACTGGAAAGGGAAGAGGTGAATTGTTTATTATCCTTTGGGAACATGCTAAACTGTTGTTTCTCACCAAAGCCTTGCATTTACCTCTGTTTCCTGCTGACCTGTTGTTACAGGACTTAATGAAATGTACTTTCAAATTAAGTTTTCATTTTCCCCCATATTACAACTATGTACAAGACAAGGAGTTAATTGAATGTTTTAAAAACTCACATTTTGCCTCCCAGAATTTGATGTCTTAATCTATCTTGGGATCAAGTCTTGCTAGTTTGCATCCATGCAAGCATCAATTCTGACTTTGAGTAGACAGCAATTTGTACTCATGCAAGCTGCCTTTAAGTGTACACTGGTACATGCACAGGGAGAGCTCAGTCAGTTTGGCTGTTGCAGCACTGTGTCCAAATTATTCAAATTTATAAATATGATCACACTGTTATCATGAAAAGCCATTCTTACCATGAGCCTTATGTTTTATACATCAAATGTAAACAGATAGTTTCAACAAAGTCAAATGCAAATCTGACTTGAATCAGAATTTTGCATTTTTAGAAAGACCGAAGATGTCAGGAAAATTTTTCCATTCTTACCTATCAGTCATTTGTGTCAGAAATTGAATAAAAAATTTCCAAACACTGATTCTTCTATGAATCCACAGGGAAAACAGGCAAGTTCTCAATTTTCTTTAGATGCATTGCCTTTGACAGCTGAAGAATAGAGACTTTGAGGAGTGTACAAAATTTATTTCAAATAAGCTATTATTTGAAATGCATACTATCTTTTTACAAAATATACAGTCAACCAGCTTGTTGATAAACTTATCGATTGAAACTCACAATTTCTTTTTCAAGGCAGATCTGATGGTATCAGAATGCCTTTAAAGAACAGATATTTAGAATAATTTTGTACACTGACAGCAGGCTTCCTAGGGTGTTGTTTCATTTTTACCTCTTTGAAGGAACATGCATTTATAGCTTTTTGATAGATACATTATGTGTTTTTTACCATTTTATCAAAGTTAATTGAATAGTTGTGGTTATATAAAAGACCCAGTGCCACAATAGATCCATATACTCATTCATAAGACACAACTGTTAAATAGCTACTCTTCACCTATATTGCTTTCTGACACTTTACCTGTAGTAAAGAGTTAAAGAACCTGTACTAAAGAGGTAGAGAACCTCTTTACCTAAACAGAGATAGCCAAGGATACATATCAAAGCCGAGTAAAATAAATAATTTTAAGAATATGTAGAAGTGGTAGGATGCCTTTTTGGGTAACTGCCTTTTTTTTTTCAAGACTCCAAAGGTTTACTGCAGGACTGCTTATTGTTTTAGATACGTTTGACCATCTTTTTTATGATGGTTTTACACAACTCCAGAACTGAGTCTGAAGTTTCATTTTAAGTTTTTTTTTTTCATGGAGGGAAATTTGTAGCTCCTATTAAACCCTGCCAGTATTAATTCAAGTAAAGTTTCAGTTTCTTAGAGACTTGGGTTACATATTCACACTAATTAGAAAGTTTCAGTTATCCAGTTTTTTTTTTTTGATTGCTGTTCTTTCAATTATTAGAAACTATGTGTTGTGAGGAAAAAAAATAGTAATACCAGATTTAAACCATGACACTTCTGATTTTTGATCATCTTTATATATTTTGTAAAAAATGTTGGCATTTCAAGTCTAGTACAATGACTTAAAAATCAGGGTATGTTTTATTTTCAGGTTGTTTTAGTTATGCTAATGCAAGTGCTACCACATTATCCTTTATATGTAGGTAGGTGATTTCTGCTGATATAAAAGGCAGATGTGAAGCATGTATTTTTAAGACCAAAACTCAGACTAAAAGCTCAATGTATTCTTGACCTCCAGTGCTGAAAAGAACAGCCTGTTTTCTGTTTGATGTCTTCATTCATTGTAGTGCTATGTTCAAATATCCCATTCATTTAAATTACAGGAATAGTGTGCTATGCAACACTGGGGCTGCCGAAACAAAGGATTCTTTTCAATGGTCTATTTTTATGCTCTATTTATAATACTGTAGAGGGTATTTTAGGAAAATTACTATTAAGCAAATAGCTCTGTCCTACTGAATTTTCAAGCATCTTTTAACTGTCTGGTTTGGCAGCCCATTTTCAGAAAACAAATGATAGGCTTTGCAGTAACAGCTCATTAGACAGGAGGATGGGCTTGACCTTAAGGCCTGGTTGGAGAGATCTGAGTTATCAGTCTTGCATGACCCTTGGCTAATCTCTTATCTCTGTGTGCTTAAATTCTCTATCTACAGAATGAGGGATAACACTCTTTGCTTTCTTATACTGTAAACTCTTACTATGCTTACTATACATGAAGCTAGTGGGTCCACTAGTGTGGTGCTGGCTTTGGTGCTATTGCAGTAAAGCATTTTATGTTATTATTAAGGTAATTCCATTAAAATGTAATGTTAGGTGTTAAAACATATATGTATATATTATTAATATATAAAAGTATAAACAAAAAATGGACTTTTACAATTCCATACTGGAGTCGGATGCTATTTCATCCTAAACACAGCCTGAAATGAATAGTCAACAGCAGTTCCAATTTAACTCAGTTTGAATATTATATACCATCCAGAGTGGCCTTGGACAGATCCTTCCTTTTTACTGCCACTGGAAATCTACCTCAGATCAAAATCTACCCGACGTTTGATTTGATCTCTAACTTTCACTGCTCACAGTGAGAGCCAAATCATTTGCAGGGAGTGATACCACCAGGTAAGTTCATGTATGTCCCCCATCACCACACTTCCCCTGCCACCACATCTTAGGGTGTGAGACAGAGGCCAGGTCCAGCAGAATGTGACAGACAGGACTGCTGAAGATGGCACTGTTGTGGCTGTCAGGTCAGCTCTTTTTGATCAGGACTTTTGACAAACTTCTCTTATTGGTTTAACAGTCGCTCCTTTAAAACACTGAAAAGTCCAGTATGAAGTTGCTGGGGGAAAAAAGAAGAAAAGGAGATAAATATTAATGAGAGATTTAGTAGTCTAAATAAGTTTAATATAAAACAGAATACATTATTTATGAAACACATGGATGAAATTTGGAATAATATGTCTTAATTTGGAAATTTCAGCTACGAAGTTGGAGAAAAAAGACAAAAGAAAGAAGGCTGCTAATATAATTTTTTTTTTTTTTTTTTTTTTTGTATGGAACTGATGAAAAATCAAATCCAATCTTCTCATTTCAAATGCTGCAAGAGGCTGCTATGCTCATTTTAGTTTCCAACCACTAGCTGAAATTCAGGCTTAAGAGTGCATCCTGTTTGCATCTGCAAATGGCTCTATCCATATGTACAACTCCACTGAGATCAATAAGATTACTCATGTGAGTCAAGTAACCCAGGCATGTAAATATTTGCTGAATTTGGACTAAAACTGGAAGGGAATGTAAACGTAGGTGGTAAATCCTACTTAAGATAAAGGATAGCACCCACAATGACTGCAGTTAAGAGAGTTAGTTCAGGTGCCTGTCTCCCCTTACGCCCTTGTAGAGGTTTACTAAGTTCTAAACAGCTTTATAAAGCAGAAGGATCTTTAGCTACATGTCTACAAAATTTATTGAGAATTAGTAAGTACACTGTTTTGTTAGGTCATTGACTTTTGCTACAAGAAATCAGCTCCCCAAAGAAAAGGAGATAACACTGAAAATGCCTTTTATCTTAATATTCTGTGAGGAAAGCAATTCCCCACAGAATATGAGGGTTATATGCAGCTACTGCAATCTCAAGTAAAATGCATTCATTATATGAGGCTTCAGAGCATATTACAGAAAGTGTAGATGCTTTCTACACAATTTCCAGACATGGATGGAATGGGAGAAGAAGGTTAAATGGGAGAAGAAGGTTAAATATACTCTTAGGAACTGAAGCAAATAATTCTGAATTGATTCCTAGCCACTGGGCCTAAATTCCTCTGTCCTTCTGTCCATTCAGTCTCTGCCTACTGAGTGAATCTATCCAATTGCTTATCTTTTCAGGCTTAAGCTTAAACTGATGATGAAGTATCATTTAATCTGTCTCTTTTAAATGTAGCAGTGAGGAGACATGGCATTCAGTAGTAAAGCATCCTTCTGGCATGTCCTTTCTACTTGCATCTCAATTCTGCCACTCAGTATGCAGCCCATCTGAGATTCACTTTAAGATATGGCAATCTTTTTTTTCAACCTCACCAACTTGCCAGTTTACCATCCTATATGCACATTCCACCTGTTTATAGGCCAGCGCTATAGAGTGGAATGGTACCCTTTTGCATGGCTGTTTTGGGAGTGGTCTAAGTTCTTTTCACCAAGGCAGTTTATGCATTGACAAGATGCTTGGCATAGGGTTGTTAAGAGTTTTACTTTAGTCTCCTTTTCACTGTTAACTACTTAGTAAATCAAAACGTCTTTGCTCCACAGAATGCAGATTCTGCCGCCATTTATTTAGGATGCTGGCATGCCTGGGGCTACAACATTATTCTAATATATAATGAGTTTCAAAGATGCAAAACTACTGACTGCATTATTCATTCTTAAATTGCAAAGAGCGCCTGGTTTCCTTTTGATGCCTACCGTATTAGCATATGCTACCTGCGTGCTTCTGCAGTCACTTAGTATTTGAATGTGTCTGCCCTCATCAGCTATAAAGCATTAATGTTTTGCACTTGTATAGGCTTTCATCCAGGGAGCTGAAAGTCTTTTGCTGACAATGATTAAGAATTACAGTCCCCTTTGAAGTAGGTTGAGTGCTGCTACCTTCATGTTACTGGCGGGCAGAGTGAGGTGGCTTCGCCCTGCATCCAACACGGGGGAAGTGTCAGCGCTCGCAGCCCGGAGCATCCTCGGCAAGTGCCGCTTTACCCAGCCTTTGCACTAGTGACACTTTGCCCCTCAGCTTTGCCAACAGCCTCGGAGGGCAGCGTTCAGCCCGATTAGCGGGATCACTTGTTTTTCCTGCCTCAAAAAGGCATTTGGCAGGAGAGGTGGCCTGGAAGGGGCACAAGGCGGCAGCGGCCGGCGGGACCCGCGCCGCAGCCCCGGGACAGCGCCGGCCCCGCCGGCGCAGCTCCACAGGGCCGTTTCCAGAGGCGAGGAGGGGAGCCCGGGTGCAGCCGTGCCCCGCAGGCAGGTGCGGGGTCCCGAGGTGCTCACTGCGGAGTTACCTGGCCGGCGCTCAGGGGAAGGGCACCCTGGAGTGGAGCGGCATGCAGCGCCGGTGGGAGCAGCCGTGCCGGTGGAGCTTCCTGCGCAGCGCCAGGTTGGCTGCGGAGAGAGGGAGGAGGGAGGGAAGCGAGGCGTGAGGGAGGCCGCCGGTAGCGCCTCGCCCCGGGACGGGCCGGCCCCGGCGCTCCCCGCAGCCACCGCTGCCCGTGGCCGTGCCCTGCCGTGCCGCCGGCGTTTCCCGGTAGCAAGTCTGCAAAAGTTGCCCACCTTGGGTCCCTATTTACCCCTGTTCCTCTCCCCGCCGCTTCCCACCCCAAAGTTGCCAGACTCCTGGGATAGGCGAAGCATCCTCTCCCGCTGCCTCTAGAAGTAGGGATGAAGCGCACAGACGGATGCGCCAAGTCCAAACTCGTGCCGGAGTTCACAAACCGCGTGTTGGACGCGGTCGGACGAACACGCCGGAGGTGCCCATGGCAGGCACGAAGCCCCGGCTCCCGCCCCGGCACAAGCATCACGCTGAGGCATCGCCTACCTGGCCGCTGTCCGTAGGCTGGGAGGAGGCTGGCCAGGAGCACAGCCACGATCCAAAGCAGCAGCTGGAGCCTCATGTCTGCAGTCCTGGCGGAGGCGCGCTCTGCGTGTGTGTTTGTGTGTGTTTGTGTGTGTTTGTGTGCGTGTGTGCCGGCGAGGAAACGCACGCACAGCCGCCCGCAGCCGCTCACATGCCAGGGACGCGCCGGGGAGCCGGGGCCAGCCGCCTCCGCCGCGGGGCAATGATCCGGCAGGGCCAAGGCTCCGGGGCGCTCCGCACCTCCCTCTCCTCCCTTCTCCCTTTCTCTCTTTTTCTGTCACTCCCCCTTATTTTCCATAAGCAAACAGCGCTGGAATGAAAAGCCCGTGTAAACAGCAGCTCCTGTCAATGCGTAGGGGCAAGGAGCCTCTCGAACAATGCGGCCGCTCCGCTTTAAATTCAACCCGGCCAGGAAAAAAACATATGTAAAACAAGACCCGACGGTCCCTCCCCCATTT
Source organism: Chloebia gouldiae (assembly GCA_003676055.1). Lineage (NCBI taxonomy): Eukaryota > Metazoa > Chordata > Aves > Passeriformes > Passeridae > Chloebia > Chloebia gouldiae. The sequence goes on along the minus strand of QUSF01000005.1, from coordinate 10,243,845 downwards.
GCAACTGTTTAAACTTTGCATTGCCCATATTGGTCCCACATGCAGACACCAATGGCAGGGGCAGGAAATGCCCCGCCGACCTTTGTTCCCCCTCCCCGAAAGCGGGGGCAGGGAAGCCCCCCAAGCATGGCCCTTGTCCCAGCTCAAATGCTTTCTCTCTTCTCTAAACTAGCTGCGAAGTTGTGGCTATTCAAAGTGAAACTGGCAGTACTTAAGGCTAATGGGTGTCTTTTGTACCGTCCACTATTTTTAAAGGATCAGAATATTCAGGAATTAATTTGTGAGGTTTTTTGGGGGTTTTTTCCGTCGTTTTGTTTTCTTTTGTTTGTTTATTATTATTATTATTATTATTATTATTATTATTATTATTATTATT
>QUSF01000005.1:10174697-10243459 GCA_003676055.1 Chloebia gouldiae | reverse complement strand
TTATTATTATTATTATTATTATTATTATTATTATTATTATTATTATTATTATTATTATTATTATTATTAATTTATTATTTTTTACCGTGTACGGTAAAATAGATATATCTGTTCCAGCAGTGCCAGTTTGAGGCCAGCAGTTTTGGATGGGACACCCATTTGCATAGCCCACCTGTACATTGCATTATATTTACACTTGATTATGATGAGAGCTCGCTTTAACAAACCACTGAAACCAACTGATGCAGATACCCAAGCCTAAAGAGAAAAAAGGCAAAACCTGTGGAATTTGGGAGCAGCACAAAGCAGATGGCTTTGAAATCCAGTGAATTACTGGCATCAGTTGAAATTCGACTGGTCCTTTTCTTTTTTTCCAACCTGCTGATTTCCTGTGATTAAATAGCCCCTACTTATTTGGAAAAAAAAATTAAAATTTGTTCCTTTCTGGGAAAAATTTCTGTTCCAAAACATGCAGGAAAGCGTACATTTCTATATAAGCTAAGCACTACTATTATTACTTGGTAACTATTATTGAAAGTTGGAGAAAGTTATTTGCTTATTTCCTAAAAGAGTGTAATATATAGTTTCTTTGTTGGAGGGGTTCTTTGGAGTTGTTTTATTCTTGGTTTGGATTTTTTTTTTGTATGTGTTTTTTTTTTCCTTTGCTTTTTGTTTTGTTTTAATTCAGTTGCCACTGTATTGCTTTCCCTTATTGTGGGCTTGCTTGCCCATTTGTTTAAAAACCTATTTAACTAGTACCTCCTCGTAGAGTTATACATCATTACTTGGTTACTTATTTTCTCTAGGTATAGTATGCATATATCAATTAAAAGAAAAATTGCAGCTTGAATACATGGAGAAAATAGCTATTAAATGTTGTTTTGAAATGATATCAAGACTGCTGAGGAAGGTGTCTCAGATAAAGCATTAACAAAGGAAATCCTCTGCTGGTTGGTCAGATTTTTGTGTCATAATCAGGAGACACATCCCAGCGTTCTTTACAGCTTGGTCATCATTAAGTTTTGTTTTTGTGATTTCTGACCTTTATAGTGAACTTTTTTTTAATATTATTGCTACTAGCTCAGCTGAAACCAGGATCCTGTGGTGGCAGTGACAGAATTATCTTAAGGGGGTTATAAATTCAAGTACAAATGTGGTGGAGTAGGAGAGGAGTGCTATGCCCAGATCACTCAACGAGTTTATAACACAGCCAGGGGTACTCCTCAATATCCTAAATGTCATTCTGTCTCCACTAGGACAGGTTTAGGGATGTGTCCTCTTGCTCACCATGAATGAGCACACGCTGGCCACCTCATTCATACAGCCCTGCAAATGACCATCACTTTCATTCAGCAGGTGAGGTTCAGGCTCATAACCTTAAGGTGGAAAGTAGTATAGACTTCAAAGTGATAGGGACTCTGCAGAAAGCTAAAAGGCAGAAAGAATGCATAGACTATTGCCAGTCCCTCGGGTTATCCAGGCTTCTTCTGCACCTGAATGTGGTGAAGTTTACAGGCAGTACACTTCTGAGGTGACATTAAATTTAGGGGTCTTAAGTAAGATGCAATCATTAAGTGCAATATTTACTGGGGTTTTTTTCCAGTTTTGTATACTATAATCTGTTAATTCCACTGTTAACTCTGTGCCAAAGTTTACAAATATTTACTTGACTAATCAAATCCAAGTCACTATAGCATGAACATGAAAGAGTTATTGTAATTTCCAAGTAAGATACGGTAATAATTCTATGCTTCCCCACAGAAAAAAAATTGTTTAAAATGTAATACAGCCCCACTCTAGTTTGTAGTTCTTTTGCAAGTACTTTCCTTCAGGTACTTACTTTCATGTGGCAGAGTGCTACTTGAAATTAGGCAAATAACTACTTAGTAGAACATAGTGATGTAATAGTTCTGCCTTTTTCATAGTGTTTTCTGGTGGATTTTGGGCTGGCTTAAGAGGAGAGGGAATGTAAAGTGTGTAGGAAAGCTGGAAGTCTGTAGATACTGCTTTATGAGCTAGAAGGATTGGTTATTTGAATCCAAAGGTTTCCTTCTCTTATAATCTGGAAGGAACATAATAAAGGAATGATGATTTCAGCATTTATTACCTATATCATTGCTACTTCTCCAACAGACAATCTCTTCCTTATTTTCTCCTTGATATAATTAAATATGATAAATCTGATAAGTCAGATTATCTGTTTACATCCAGAAAGTGAAAAAATAGTTAGCATATTGCAAAAATAATTTTGAAAGTGTTGAATAAGAACTGCCTTTCCTGAATATCAAACATTAACTGGAAGACACAGCATTATCTTTTGCTTAACATTTCAGTAGGTACTGTATCATTTCACTGGTTATTAATTGTTCTAGGTGACACTTTCAGTAGAGTGGCTGCTACAATCTTGGGGAAAAAATTTTGAAAACGTGGTGCCATCTCTAATAATAAAATTGAAAGAAATAAGGGAAAGGTGGATGAGAGAATATCAAGTCATTTTGGCACATAAAGAATAAAAATTATCTTGATGATTGCAAAAGCAAGTCACTGGAAGAACAAAAGATGAAATAATGAGAGGAATCAATAAAATGCACAGTATTAAGAAATAGAATAAGCTTGGATGATTACAACAGGAGATAAAGATAATTTGGCTCCTCCTAGGATGGAGTAAGAGATTAATTAGCATTCCCTATTGCTCTGATAGTCAGAAATTGAATACTACTTTTGGTTTGAAGGCCAGCACATAATTATAAACTCTAGTGTTTATTGTTAATATTTAAAAACAACTTTCAAATGCTATCAGTAGAAAATGTTAAGTGGTGCTTCTAAAGTACAGGAATTAATTGCTATATATGGCAATAGTATTTTCAGTCCTAGAATCTCAGATACCCCTTGGATAATAACTCTTCCCCTCTTAGAATCCTGTAAAAATACAGAGATCATTATGGATCTCCACTGTTTCATAAGAAACCATGCTGAATGCTCAGCAGTGATACTAACTGATAATAAGCATAAAATCTTGTTTATTTTGACTTGAAGCTGTCAGATAAGATATAATAGTAGAGCTTCTAGTCAGGTTTTTTAACTTGGTTTTCCCCAAATTATTAATCTAGCCTGCTGATCCAGAGGAATTATTTCACTAACCGGACAAGATCTGGGATAAACATGTTTAAGGGTCAAAAGAATTTTGTGAAGCATATCTTCGAGTCAAATTGCAAGTGTCACTAGGGAAAGTTCTCAGCTTTTCCTTGTTCCTTTCTATTACATTGCAAGATGGTAAGTGGGCTGTGCAACAAACAAAATTAAAAAAATGCAAAAAGATCATGTGAGTAACTGCTTGAAAGGAAGAAGCTGGCCAAGAAATGCTCACAGGGATAAATTTTTAAATGTTGTTTAGGTGTCTGTGATTTTTTTTTACCACAAAGTTCACTGGGATTATTATCTCATGGTTTTATAGGGTCTATGTGCCTACCATGAATATAAAGGATGTTTTTTCTTCAGCCCAGGGTACAGCACCAGATGCCAAATACAATGTTTGCCTTCTTCATTGACTGTAATCATGAAGACCACTTTTTCTAGGCAAAACTCATTAGCTCAAAAATTATGATTTCGGGAGAAAATGATGCACTCTGTGCTGATTTTTATCTGTGCTTGAAAATTAAAACCTACCCAGAAACAAAACTCTATTCCTCCTGTTTGCCATTTTATGTTTTTTTCTGGAGGAAAAAAAAATCCACTTCCCTGCCTATTAGTGCCTTTCCTGCCTGGGGGGAGACAGTGCTCCAGAAGAAGATGGTAGTCAGCAAGCAGCAGGAATGTTCACTAGTAACCTGACACTGGAGACAGATGTGCTCAAGGAAAGGAAATGGGGATGGCTCAGGCCAGGCTGAGCCTTTTATAACTTTTTAAAATGTTTTCTATGTGTGTTGCAGAGACTCACTACCTAGAAAGAACACTTTCTTTAATTTTAATCTGGGAAGAAAGTATTCTGTGTTCCTGACATCATTTCCATGTTCTTACTGCAATACAAGTCATAATTACAATTATTAGAATAATAACAAAAATAAAACATGCTCTGGAAGACTTAGTCTGCCTTATTTCTATGACCCTGCCATCTGTATGGTTGATTTTTTAAAATGCAATGAAATACCAACCCTGCTGCGGAATAATCATAAATTATGAAGTCCCTCATAGACAAAAGACAATTTCAACAGTTACCTATGGAACTGTATTGATGATTTTTCTTTTTTACTTAAGGCAAATACATTTACATGGGCTCCAAGGTGCACTTATTTTTCTGTTTCCTTCCATCCCTTAGAAGTAAATTTGATTTTAAGATTCATCTAGGAAATACATACGCGTATTTCTTCCTAATAGGAAAACAAAGAGGTCAGCTCTGGAGCAGCAGTGCCTGTGATCCCCACCAGTGCGACCGCATGTTCCATTTCATTTGGGGTCAGATTCTTCTCTGGCACTGCTCATAATTTCAGAGCTTTTTTAATTTAAAAAGTCATTTACATTGTCTTGAATAAATGATGTTCAAGAAAAACCCCACAATTCCTGCAAAGGACAAGGTTCTATAATAAATTTTTATTTGCTGGTTAACTTTCAAATATGTAACCCCCTTGCATATCCAGACCCTTCATACCCTAGGTTTCAGCAGGGAAAGTATTTTTAAAAGTATGTTTTTCATGTTATAAAGAAAACTCTAAGAAGTCATCACGTAAATAAGGCAAACATATTTGTACCTTTCTGCTGCAGCATTAACACATATGTTTAGGAAAGAGAGGTGCTTACTGTAGTATTTAACATTGAAGTCACTGTTTGTATTTACTAGGGAAATTTCAGGAAAGAAATACAGACATGTTTTTGTCCTAAACTCCAGGTTTTAGAGCTTCACATGCAGTCAGAAAATTATTAGTCTTACCTAAAGCTATACATTTAGTTGTACAAATTTCTGTTAGCTTTTCAGACAGAAAGAGTTAACTTCCTGGAGATAATTTGCTACATAACTGATCTTCTGTTTTGGATTTGGGCAGCCACTAGCCACAGTAAAATTTTAATGTGGGAGGTGTTAGGATAGGCTTGGCAAATTTCTGTAAAGATTGGTTGAGTGATTACTTGGAAGAGAATTTCAAATTAACCTCCAGCTTTTTGCATATTTATAGTTTTGACTTCAGGTAGTAAATTTGGGTTGCAGCTTCTGCAGATCCTTTTTCTATGCTTGCTTGCATGTTAGCATTAGGGATATGGTGTCTCAAGAAGCAGCTCTGTAGCAAGAGTGAGCACAAGTTCCCATTAGGGAGTCCAGCATGATGTAATGTTTTAGTGTTCCAAATAGTTGTCACCATTAATGTTAACCCTCTGCAAGCCTGGTCACCATCTTGAAACCAGATGAAATATGTGCTTTATGTAAGTGTTTTCTTACAAGGGTTTGGACCTGTTTGATATAGCCCTCTGAACTTTGCCTCCAGGCAAAAAGATTGCAGAGCTGCCTTGCTCTTTATCAACATCTGGGCTGTGATACTGCCTTTTCAGTGTTTCCTATCTGAATTATTTCCTTATCTGCTGTGATCAGGAAGGTCAGCCTTGCTGTGGCCAACACAGCTGGTGAGGTACAAAAGAAGAGAAGGTATCTATGGTCTCTCTTTTCTGACCATCAGACAATCTGAAAAAAAGGAATTGCAAGCTTACATTCAAATAAAATATATGAACACAAGAAAAAAGAATGGAGGCAAGAAAGTCAAGCTTATATTTAGGAAAAGGGTGGATTTCCCATTGAATTCCTATGTTGTTTGTGTGGGAAAGGCTAATGATTTCTGGTTGTATTATGTATAGTTCTGTTTATTTGAAAAGTTTTGTGGTGTTTACTCTTAGTTAGGATAACAGCACCTACGTGATAACTAGCCTTTTTGCTAGCTGTTCTAGATGTTGCATGCTTCTAACTAATAACAGATTTTTCAAGGTATAAGCTTTACATTGTAGACTTGTGAGATCTTTGCCAGCACTTTTTTTTTTTTTATTACATAGGCTGGATGATTGTGTAATGTGCTGTGGTAACAGAGTCTGCCAAACTGAAGAGGTTGCCTTGGAGAAGATCTCAGTGCTTTAACTGCTGCACTAGCTGGGTGCCTGCTGTGATCAATGCTCACTGTGGATCTCATACACTTGTGATCTTACCATTTCTCCCTATGTTGAAGCTGGACTGATAGGAGAGGTGGAAAATTTTGAGGAAAAAAAGCCTACTACATGACAGAGCACTGTAATCTGTTACCCCTTCTAATCCAGTAAGGTGATTACTGGCTGTACAGCACTTATAGCTATACCAAATAAGGTCCTGGCTGTTTTGTTTGGGTGGTTTGTTTTTTTTGTTGTTTTGTTGTTTTGTTTTTTTTTTTTTTTATAGAAAAGTTCTTTATCAATGGAAAGACCAAAGACTAAATTAGCAGGGATCATGTAGTGAAAATCCATGCAAAGCCTGACGGCAGGTACAGGATATGGCAAAAGAATATCCTGTAGAAGCTGGAACAGCAAAGCATTGGTCTTGCTTCTGCAATATATATATTAAATAATAATCATGTCTAACATGAATAAAAGGCACAAAGCTTAAAAGGGAATTTGTTGATCTCAATGTTTGCCACAAGAATTATTGTGTTAAACCCTCAAAGAAAATCTTGACACTCCAGACTCATCAAAGTTTTGTAATGGATACTGTACTGCCTCAAAAATAGCTGAATTCAGGAAATAAAACAGCAGCCCAAACCATCAACCCTCAGACAAAATACATGCTTCATGGAAGAGAGGTTATGTTAGGTTATGGGCATAATTTAGCTGTTGTCAGGAAGTGTTGTCATGAGGTGTGTTGCATCATTGACTTAGAAACCCTCAGCTGAAATTGGCAGTGTTTTTATTTGCTTTCAAGGCTAGTAAATATTTTCAGCTTGCAAATGTCTGTTACCAGAGACCCTGATGAAAATTCAGTTTGAAATGTGCTATTTAACAAAATATGTTGTTCTGTCTCTATCCAACTTATTTCTCATTTCAGCATTTGAATCTGTTAAAGCCACAAAGATGATGTTATTCTAGGTGCAGAGGTGAAGATGCTAATGTATCAGGTCTACAAAATTTTGTTCACTTTGAACAGTTCTTCCATTATGTAATAATTCCTACTGTTTTCCCCATCTTTTTTTTTTTTTGTTTGTTTGTTTGGTTTAATGGAGGTTTTGTTTTTTTGTTTGGGGGGGTTTGTTGTAATTGTAATTTTTGTAATAGTTTTGTTTATTTGTTTGTTTGTTTTTGTTGTGGATTTTTTCTTGGTTGGTGTTTTTCTTTACTTTTTTCTTTTTGTTTTTAATGGGTCACTAAGGTGAGTGGTAGATTACTAGAATGGAGTTTGCAGGATATACTTGGAGCCAAAGCGATTTGCATCTTTGTAGTTGAATGAATTGTCTTAATGGTTTTCTGGCATGATACATGCAGGATGGAGAAATCACAGCATGAATGCCATGGTTCAGGTATATATTGTGATGCTGATAGGTAGTAAATCGCAGTTTTTAATTTTCAAAAACTGTGAAAAATATATGAAAGCTTCCTTTGGCCTTCCTTCCCAGCACAGCAGCATGTGGTAGCTGTGCAGTGTCCTGGCTATCAGAGCTGTGTATGGCTACTTTAGCAAAAGTGGCCACAAATGTGTGCCACCACTGTCCAGGCATCTCATGCAGCCTTTTCCCAGGTGTCTTCACTCTTGGGAAGGATCAGGATGGATACAAGCTGAATGAACTGGTTTTGTGTCAACAGTGTCTCGCTTCTGCTGCCTTTCTTGAGAGGTCCTTTGGTTTTCCATCTGTTGTATGGTGGTTGTACAGCTTTTACAGGCTGTGAAAAGGCTATAGTGGCCACAGCTTCTTCCGGCAGACAGAAAATATCATGTGGGCTGTAGCTTGGATAACTTGCAGATGGCATTTCAACTGGAAATGCCAGTGAAGAATGGGTTTATAGAATGAGTTTCTTCACAAGGCTCTTATCACTGCAGGGGTTTATCCATAGCAGGTTTCAATGTGCTAGTCCAGGTAACCATAGCAGTGTAACAGTGAAATAGCCTTGCTCCTGAGTGTTTGCTCACATGCTCTGATGAGTTTAGGGCCATGCTGCCATGGTGACAGGGGTAGCCTTCCTGAGCTAACTGATTTAAAGCAGTCATTCAGCTGGTACTAATTTCAGCCTGAAACCCCAAAATTAAATGCTATGTACTTAGAGAAATAAAAAAATAAATAGTGTGAGGAGTATCTATATTAAGGTGTAAGTGCATTCACTTGAAGGTCAGCAACCTACATCTGTTGTCCATCTCTGGCATGTAGCAAAACAAATAAACCATGATAAACCCTTGTTTGATACGTCATGTTTCTCAATACCAACAGCAGGATTTTGTGGGTCTAAATACTTTCAATACAGTGCTAGGAATATAAAAACTGTTTCTGAATCCAAACAGAAATTGACTGCAATCTCCTTTGTAAGACACCAACAAATTTGCTATTCCCTGTCCTGTTTCTCAAAGGATTAATGTGTATTTACCTTTATCATGGTATAATCCCAGATGGCCACTAAGCCCCACAACACAGCTCCCTCATACTCCCACAGCTGGATGGGGGAGAGGATCTAGAGAGTAAAAGTGAGAGACTTCATAGGTTGAAATAAAGTCAGTTTAACAGGTAAAGCAAAAGCTGGGCATGCAAGCAGAGCAAAACAAGGAATTAATTCACCACTTCCCAAGGACAGACAGGTGTTCAGTCATTCCCAGGAATGCTCCATTCCATCACACGTGATGGTTACTTGGGAATACAAATACCATCAGTCCAATGACAAGTGTCCTCTCTGTCCTTCTTCTTCGCTTAGCTGTATATGGTGAGCATGATGCCTCATGGTCTGGAATATCCCTTTGGACAGTGGGGGTCAGTGTCCCAACTGTGTCCCCTCCCAACTCCTTGAGCACCCTCAGCCTCCTTGCTGGTGGGGTAGGGTGAGGGGCAGAAAGGATCTACACAAACCCAGCTCAGGAATAACAAAAACATCCCTGAATTATCAACACTCTGTTCAGCACAAATCCAAAACACCACCCCGTGACAGCTAGTGCGAAGAAAATGAACTCTACCCCAGCCTAAGACAGTCCAATCTTCAATCTCAACAGCAACAAATTTGGTTGACAATTTTATAGACAAAATACTGTACCATTTTCTCAGTACGTGTCAGTACTAATCTCAGGTAATGGTAAAATAAGGTAAACTTTATACTGCAGATATATTTTTTTCCTGTTTGGATTGTATAAGAAGACCTGAGAAGAACCCAAATAAAAATTCAAGGTTTATTAAACTCTAAATTACACTTAAATGACTTATAGTGTCATAGTTATAGAACTGTGACTACACTTTTTATATAGAATTTTTGTAGAGATTTTAAATAGATCTCAGAGATTTACAGCTGTCTTCTTGAAATACATTGTTTTCAGGGTTTGTTGCAGTTGTTACACATTAACTTACAGTGTGCTAACAGCTAAGTAAATGTTTGGCAACTGATCAGAAGCCCTAAATGAGGTCATAACATATGGAGAGGTGCTGATAGGTTACAATTCCTGTGTGTCTCAATTAATATTGTAGCTAGTGCTTTGCAGCTCATAGGCTCTGATCCAACAGTGTGCTGGCTTGGAAATGCACATTTATGCCAACAACCCAATAAGTAGATCTGTCAGCTTCACTAAGGGTGCTCATATGCTTAGAAATATGTTCAGGAATGAATGCATGGCTGGATCAAGGTATCCTTTGTTGGGAAAGTTTCAGTAAAACAAGCTGAAAAACTTTTAAAACATCCTTTTCCTGAATGCTACATTGCAGCTCATTGATGCATGTGAGCAGCAATAGATTTCCTTTATGAAAAATGTTATTTTCTATCTGATTGCAGCTCATTTAAGCATAAACACATTTAATATACTCTTGCTTTATCCTTGCCTAGAAGCTAACATTGTAGCTGACATGATGAAAGCAGAACTGTAGAGGTTTAGGCTAATAGGCATATTCCTTATGATGTCAGGCTTTATTGAAAGGCAGCTCTTCAGCCCAGTATTTCAGAGGGATTAGTTTATGTTCCTTTCACATAATCTCTCATTGTTTTGATATCATTTGGATTGATGGATTGACTGTATTGCAGTGGTCATTAACAGACATAAGTACAAATGCATAAAAAAGGAAGCATCGTCATTTATTTTTCCTATAAAATACTTAGGTATTCTATAGGAAATTGTTGTCTGAAGTACTTAATTGTAAGCAGAGAATACCTCAGTCTTTGCAGTTTGCAGTGGAAAGCTGGTGACCAATTCTTAAGACTGACCAAATGTAAGAGAAATGAATGTGAGTAATTTGGACATTTGTATGGGATGCCACTCTGTTGTAAAGACAACAAAAAATACTGCTAAATAACACAGAAAAGGAAAAGTATTTTCTTGAATTTTTGCTGTCATACTATCAGTTAATTCAGAGTTTGATTATCTCTTCTGTTATCAAACAGGAAATCCTTTCTTTGCTTTTACTGCCCCTGAAAGGTAGTCTTATCAACCAACCATTCTTCACATGTGGCTCCCCAAATTTTTTTCCACTTCTAGTATCTCACAGAGCGATTAGCTCTGACAGAAGCATGCAGAGCCAGCCTGTGTTTACCACTTGTACACACCACTGGGTATTTTATTTGTGTGAAGACAGAAAAGATTAGTCTTGACTCACTGAGGCTGATTAAAATAGTGGCCTGATTTTCAGCTTGTTCAGGATCCCACTTACTGAAAATATAATCATTACTCAGAAGGGATCTTGCATTCAGAGAGGTCAGAACCATGTTTAATACTATCAGTTTTATTGTAGTCATATGCCAATGGTATTATTAGTTATTAATAATTACCAATGGCTATTATTATTATATTAGTTATACAAAACCTACATACATGAAGATACACATCTTGGACTGTAATGATTTTGAGAATGTGGTTCAGTTTTTGTTGGGTTTTGAGTTTAGTTTGGGGTTTTTTTTCTGGTGGTGGTGGTGATTTTCTTGAGGTGATTCCTTTTGGTGAAGGAAAAAAATTGTCTTAAATGTAGGGTACTCTTTGAGTTCCTTTTTTCATAGATCTTAGTCCATCTGACATTTTTTCTTGTCATGAAGATCCAGAATACATTTTGAGGTTTTTTTTTTAATATTGTTGGTTTAAAAAACTTAAGAAAATTTCCATTTACTTATAAGTAATTTTTTTCCAACAACAATATTTAAATTAATATCCTGGTAACCTTTATTCATAATTAATTTGTCCCAGGATCAGAACCTAGATATAATCCCATACTAAATAGCACCCAATTAGCACCCATGAGCAGTGCAGACTTAAAGGATGAAAATGAAGCTAAATCCTCATAAAAATTTTGTCAGGGGTTTCAATAGTTAATGCTTATATTTTTAAATTGTTTTCAGCCCCCTCCTTCATGTAGAAAGGCTAGCAGAAACAGAAGATCAATCAAATGTAAGATAGACCTTATGCTCATTGACTGCATTAAGACTATCCCTTTATACCTGAAGGAATATGTGGTATTGAGATTTTGCCAATAAATACACATTCTGCTTTACACCTGAAAATTGCAAAGTACCTTATTTCTGTAAGGCATAGTTGTTCACCCATTATCTTGGCATTTGGAACCAGCTTGTTACAGCTTTCAAACAAACAGCAAAGCTCCAATTCTTTTCTTGATTTCCCCCCACTCTCTTTGGTGTTCTCCTTGTCTATCCATAAGCCTGGTGGGTATATTCAGATAGCATAACAAATTTGCTTCTGTTTTCAGTTTATCCTGTAGATGTTTCCAGGTGATGAAAGGAGACCTTTTGAAAATTGCATGTTCCTTTCTTTTTTTGTGTGGTGATGAAAAGCACACCACGATGCTGACAGAGACTGCTTTTGTCTCCTTGACATGTACGCATAATTTATACAGCCTTATAAATCTTGGCTTTATGGGACCATGTGTCTTATAAATGAGATGAAGGGTGTCCCTCTCACAATGGGTTTGTTAAAGCTGAGGGAGAGCAGTGTTCTCCCCCTCTAACCTCTTGGCCACCCCTTGGTAGAATAGCATAGGTTTAGAGTTAATGGACTAATTGCATGTACAGCAAACATCTTCATTTTCAGTCAGTGCAAGCTGACACCTGTATTGTCCTGTATTAAAAAAAAAAAAAAGGTGGTATTTCAGAGAGAAGTGTGGAGGGAAAGGTTGGTAGGATAACTTATACAGGAAAGCATAATATGTTCAACAGAGCAAATGCTGAAAGGCCTTCTCTGTGATGATATCTGTTATCATAATTACAGATGATTGTCAGTGTAGTAGACATGAAACAATTATATCTCTTCTAAAATATTTAAGAAAAGTTTCCATTTCTTGATAATTTCTTAGGGTTTTTAATGGGTAGCTTTGATCCCTAGAGAATTAGAACTGTTCTTCCCAAAACAAGCTATAATATTTTAATTTTGATTTTATTCAGATAAATTTAGATCAATTTAACAAACATTCTCTGTGGAGACAAAATCTGTTCAAATGACAACATATTCCCCCCCCCTCTATTCTGGAAAACTGAAAGAACTGGGGCATCCATTTGTTTTAGTATTTCACAGTCTTTTTTTCTTTGTCCAGAATTGTTTTTGACATAAATGGGGGATCCCAGCATAGCATATTGAGGAGGTGTTCCAGTTAATCAGACAACTGTTTTCAATTCAAAATTTATACATTTATTTTTTGTTAAAAAAAATTCATATCAATATGTTCAATTTCCCTCTGAATACCTACACACTGAAAAACACAGTAAAAGACCTTTTAATACCCTCTACTAAGTAATCAAAAAACTGCTAGAGGTTAGCTACCTCCATAAAAGTAAACATAAGTGAATATTTGATGTCCTGTGTAAATAGAAAGTTAGAAAGAAACAAAAACATTAAACAAAGGTCTTCTGTTGAGAAAAAAATACTCCAAACCTAATTCACTAGTCAAATTCTAATTATGTATTAAAGGTGAAAATTTATTGGAAAAAAGACACGTTTGATTCCTTTTTCTCTATCACTTTTTAAAAATCAGTTTGCTACAGTTCTGCTTCACTTGGTTTGAATTGCTCACACAAGCTAGAGAATTGGTTCATTTGCTGTGAGCCTCCTTTATATGCAGGAACTGTGCTGATTTAATTTATTTAGATGCTGCTGTAAATTGTCACTGCTTCTTTTTATAACAATAACAGATGATTCAATGTCTTATAACATTTTAATGCCAGCTAGCTACTAATTTTTAATGCAATTCCATGTGTTTTGCATTAGATTAGGCTTTGATTTTTTTTTTTTGGTAGTTGGTTCTTGTCTACACAAACCCAAAAGTTCTCATTTTTAGAAGGTGTAACAAATTCTGTAAGAACTCTACCTCTTGACAGCATTGGTTCATCTAGTCCTATGTTCATAAGAAATTTATCCTGAATCTGGAAGATGAATAAGTAGGAAATCAGTGATTGATGAAAAAGTTTTGTGCGTATAGACAGTAGAGTGCCTGAAAATATTCAGTGAGCATCAGGGATGGGAGGTACTTGCTCTGATGTAGCAGTTATGCAAGCTGGGGCAAGGACAGCTGAGGAGGTTTTTACACTGTGACAAAACCTCATTCAGAACAAGAGCTCCCAGCAGGGTCAAAATTTCTGGTATTTGCAGCCTAATACCTCTTCATCTTAATATTTTATTGCTGGGTATTGAAATGTGGCTCCTAACCCCTCTAATTAGATGCAGTGCTGATCTATAAGTAAATGAGATTACAGTGAGGCAGCAGCAGGGACTAATGCTGGGTTGGTTCTTCATGCAGCTCATCTGGGGCTACTCACACCTCCAGCCACCGGCCTGGAAGTGCCCTCGGGGAAGGAGGTAAGGGAGTTCAAACTTCCCTGGCTTCCAGACTAGTGCATTCTCTCTTGAATAGATAAGGCTTGTTCCTAATCTGTTCTCACTATCTCTAATTCAAGTCTCTCCTGTTACAGATTTTTCACAAGGTACTCTTTGCTGCCTCCTTCCTTGTCCTTTCTTGCTTGCTCTTTCTGAGCTGCTCCAGATAGCAGTAAGATAACAGTAGAATGTAGGCATTGGTAAATTTTAGCAGTGTCTGCTGAACAGCCCTCTAAACAGCTCCTGCAAAGTGGTTTCTAAGTACTTGAGATATTAAAAATTAGGGGAGAAGCTGCTGTATAAAGCAGCCCTGCCAATATTGCCATCATCCATGCCAATATGTGAAATGCTTTCCCTGAAATTATTTTTCAAGTAGGTGGGAATTTGTGGATGTGTCATGGACTTTTCCATATGTGTCTGACTGGATATTTTAAACTTTGGATTTTCAGTCTAAGCATTTTTTTATTAGTGGCTGGCAGATAAGAAAAAAAAAAATAATTGTGAGAACAAATTGTATTTACAGTTTTCTAGACTTTTAGTTACCCAGACCAGAATACAATAGTTCTGAATTCTGTCTTTTCTAATTGTTAGCTGACTGGAGATAGGCATGAAATGTTCTGGATGATTTTATTCCTACTCTACAAAACTGGTATGTATTGGAGAACACAGATTAATATGGAGATACGTGAGTCTGTCGGGAAACACAAAACTGGGATGGGAGCTTGTTGTCATGCAAATGGATATAAAAACTAAGTTTCTCCCACCAAGTGGTTTCAAATATATAAAAAACATTTGTAATGTTCGTCTGAAAAACATTATATGTGAGTATAATGACTGGATAAATGCACAGCCAGAAGGGCAGAGCAGAAGTAAAGCTGTTATTTCAGAATAATCTGCAATCATTTGTTCAGGAATAACTGGACGTAATTGGAGTTACAGTCCAGAAGTTGTAGTCTATAATGCTGAAAATGGGGGCTTTTTCAGCTTGTAGTATGCAAACAAATGAGAAGATGTTGGAAATACTGTAAAACAAAGGATGAAACCAGTCAATGAACTGTATTAGGATCCTTTGAGAAGGACTTGTCCCAGACAGTCACTTAGAGGTCCCCAGCCATGTAAAAAACTCCAACCAAACAAAAAAACTGAGCTGTGAAAGGGTATTGCTAGTAAGAAAATAAAGTCACCCTAAGCTGTGGAAGTCTACAATTTCAAGTCTATGTACTCCAGCACACCAGAATAAGCTAGAGAGTCAAGGGCAGAATTATACTTCCTCCCATTTTTAGTTACTGCTTCATTATGAGTTTATTATGAATTGTTACCATCTCATAATTGAGGTGACTGAAGGCATTGAAGCAAAACATTACAACCTTTTTTTTTTTTTTCCCTGTTTCTGGAGCACTGTGATTGTCTTAGATTCCTCTTTAAAATATTGTTAATTATTCCCATAAGCAATGCATATGTATACTTTGTGAGTATGCTTGGAGACAATGTCTTTATCCTGAAATTCCTGGTCTGTTACAACTGGAAGTTGCAGTTCAGCATGTTCAAAAATTTGATGTCATTAAAGCAACTCTTAAAAACTCATTAGGTTCACAAATCAATGACTCTTTGAACTGAATGTTTGCAAATCGAAGAACTTTAAAATAACCCGTTAGTAGCAAAGAGAAGTAGAACTTGGCTAAAAGTAAAATGAAGTACACTTTCAGAAATCTGTCAGTGTTGAATAACTAGGGCACTGAACTTTATTTTGCCACTGCAGGCAGTTTATATAACATCACTTTTTGGTAATAGTAGCTGCATTAATTTTTTTAACATATAATTGCATATTCTCTATTTTGTAACCCATTGAAGTTTTTTGGCTGTTTGTGTTTGTTGGTGGATTTTAGATTTTTTTTTTTTAATGTTTGTCATAGACAACCAGTTCAGACAGAAGAACAATAGTAGGTGAAAGTCAATGACACTTCAAAAAGAGTCTAAAGGTAGGAAAACAATTTCAACCAAGCAAGTTAACCACTGAAAATCTAAGACTTCTGGAAATCACCACAATTTCAGTTATAGAGGTGCAATATTGTTATTGCCATAAGAAACGTCAGCTTGAGTGCAGCTGTGCTTTCTCTCAGCCTCCTTTCAGTGAGCTGTCCTTGCTTAGTAAGGCAACTATGGCATATATTTAAGGGCTGGTTGCTGAAGAGAGATCAGCTAAAGCACTTTCTTAACACCTGTCTTGTATGAGGACTTTCAGTCTGGGTCCTGCATTTACTGACCTGGCTTCCTTTGCACGGTTTTGGTCAATCCTAATTCCCTCCAGTGGCAAAGTTGAAGGCATTGTACGAACTTGTCAAAATCAAACAGGAGACACAGGTTCTTCTGGAAGACCTCCTAAGTTCTGTACACCTTTCAGGTGATCACTCTCCTAGTCAGTAATGCTTACAAGTAAGAGAAGAGGGTTCTGTGAAGAGAAACAGCGACAGAGGAGCTTAAATTGGGAAAGTTGTATCACAGACTGCATGAGCCTTAACTCCTTTCTGAAGAAAGAGGGGACTGTTCAGTATATTTGTTATCTACAGCCGGTGAAGCTAAGCAAAGAAATACTAATGCTTTAGTGGGACTACCTGTCATCAAAACACCAAAAGCTTCCTGAAATAGAACTGCTTTTTAGATAGCCACCTGAACAAAACCACATACTTTAAAAGCAAACCACACAGGAATATGAATTGCTCCCAGCGGGAGACATGGACAACTACTTTCCATACAACAGGGGGCATTGATAAAGACACATAATGTAAGAAAACTAGTTGAGAATTGCCATTCATATTCTGCCTGCACTTTTTATGTCTTTTCCCACTTACAAAATCAGTAAAATATACTTGGCAAGAGGAGGAGAAGTGCAAGAAGAGATGTTTTGAATGCTAAAGACAAAAAAAAATTGATTAAAGGAAGTAACTAAATTGCACTCCTTTTTTTTGCCAAATAAGGTGGAAATAATAAAAAAATTTTGATAATTTGGTGACTGCTAAAGAATGAGGTGATGTTTTGCTTTCTTCAAGCACTGAACTTCCTGCGCTCTGAATGAGCAGCAGTGTATGTTGATGTCTACACGAGGTTTTCCTGAGCATGCAGAATGTGTCCATACATTGCTTTTCAGGAGGGATATATTTTCTTCTTCTGCCTCAAATTCTCTTTCTTTTTATAGTGATTTTTTTCCTCTTCTAGAATTTCTTCTTTCATATTTTCTAGTATTGCTGAGTGTGTATTCTGGGACCTGTTTGGTTTTGTTCATGTGAAAAAAGCAAAGCTCTTGTGCTTGCTACTTGTGCTTTCTGGCTGTGTTGTCAAAGAAATGTTATGCCTGGCTGAAACTTATGAAAAACACACCAAAGTGGCACAAAATTTTTCCTCTGCATGTGTTTAGGGGCAACTGTTTAGCCAAGGATGGTAGTACAAAATATTTCACCAAGGCCACTAACTAAAAAAACTTCTAAGAATTTAGGGATACAGACTATGAGCCAAGTTGGAAAGAAAAATCTTAAATACCCAAGAGTCAATAAGTGATGCAATTTGAAAGAAAGGCAGTTCTTTACTAAACAATTAAAAGAACTTCAATATAATGGCTCCTTTTGTAGTACAAGATCAGGAGTAACTGATTAAAGGGATACAATTTACTAAAACCTGTTCAAAATCTATTTCTTTCTTTTCTGTTTTTTTCTCATTGTGTATTTTTCTTCCTTTCCTAATCTCTCTATCCATAATTCTTTTTATATTTTTCTTTTACTCTTCTCCTTCCTCTGTTTTCCTCTTTTTGTGTCCCTAACTCTCATCCTCCTTCCAGACCTCATTCTTTTAGTCTTGCCATTGTTTTCTTACCATTTTCTGTAACTGGTTCCAGTGTGCCAAGGCCACAGAAACTACAGTGATAGCAGCTTATGTCATCTCCAGTAACTCAGCTTCAGGTCTTAAAAGGAGAAGTAAACTCAAATCTGTAACTTTGTGTCAGTTTTGGGCATGTGGCTGTGCAGAGGTTGGTCCTTCATTTGATGTTCATTTTTAAAGTACAAGTGTTATCATTCAAAGATAAGCAGTGTTGGATGTATCAAGGAGAAGGGGAGCTTAAAGAATGTTCAGGAAGAGCCAGCTTTGGAGTTTTTGTTTTGAACTCAAGTCATCTTTGACTTTTTGCTTTCAAATTTACAACCAAAAAGTGCTCAAACACAAAAATTAGTTTAAATCAAATAAATGCTGACTGAAAGCTAGTTACTGAAATTTCAACGAATTTTCTTCTAAACTATAAATGAATCAGATGTAATTTATAACAATATGAAACCTCTTAATAAATACATTAGTTGTGACAACTCTAAAACTTATTATTTTCTTATACAAAAAATACATAAATTAATTTGCTTTCACTACTAGTTTGGATCTTAAAAGGATAAGATTGTGTTACCCTTTGTTATCATTCAAGCTGTTCAACTAGTGTTAATTCAGGGATCTGAATGCTTTTCTGAGGCAGGGATAGAAAAAAAGAAAAAGATGCTGTTAAAAGAGGGAAGTATTTTTCTGTAGCAAGTTAGAGATTCACAGGTGGTCACAGAGCCTGCGAGTGGGATTGAGATGGGTAACTTTGACATCTACAACTACAAATATATCTGACTGAAGACTTCAGGTCTGAGAAGGAATTTCTGCATGTGCATGCATAAGTGGTTCAGCACATTACAATGTCAATAGAGGTGCTCTTAAACAGGTGGTAATGGGCAATTTTAAAAGGAGCTAGATGTTCTAGGATGGTAAATGTGTAGTGTAGAAAAAAACTTGAGTATTTGCTGTAAAGAAAGCTTTGTTTCAAATGTTTAAGCGGAAAATCTAATACTCAAAATTATAAATCTTGCATACAATAATTCAAAGAATGGTAAGAAAATCATGCTTTTTGCTTAAGAGTTCTAAAAAAATACATTTTCAAGACTGGAGGAGTAATTAAAGGCTGAAAAGTGACATTTTGGCAAAGTAAATATTTTATAGTAAATGTATAACAAAGTAAAAAAAGTCTGCAGTCTTTTAAATCAGCCCTGGGAATAGTGAAAAGTTTAGTAAATGATATATTGTTGATTGGAAGAGGAGGAGGAACAAAGAGTGGAAAGGAAGAGGAAGAAAAGGAGACAAATTATGGGGGTACCCAAAAGCACCTATGCATATTATGACCCTTAATACCTTTGTAAATATGTTCTTGTTACCTTCGTGTTCCTTGCAAGCAGACCCCAACATTCTGTGCTGTGCCATTGGCGCTGCACTTTCATCTCTGTGGGCCCAGAGCGACAACATCACAGAATTTATATCTGTATCACTGTCCCTCAGGTCTGCTAATCTTCCTCAGCAGGGCTGTAAATAGCACCACTCAGATTCCCTTTCAAATAAAAAACTCAATGAGAAAGAGAGAGGGAAGATCTGTAAATAACTCCTCCCAAGGCCATGACCTCCTCCATCTATCACAACCAGAGCAGGTAGATAAGGAGGTTTGCTAGGAAAGCATCATTTCTGAGTGACTACATGTTAAATCAACCTGCAGATGAAGCTTTGACAGGTGCTGATATGAAGGGCTGGCAGAGGCCACGTGAGAACTGTGTGCTACTTATCCATTATTTTCCTGCTTCCCGAGGGTATTTGGAGAAATCAGAAAAGATTAAAATCTTCCATCTCTGTAAGAAGTTCTTCTCTCTCACTGCGGTCTGTGTAGCTCTTCTGAAGCTTTATATTGTTCTGAAGCAGTATTTCACTCCAGGTCTTTTGCTTGAGAAAAGAAAGCTACATCTGAAGAGCTATGTTTATATCAATTATAATTCCAGTTATTACTTTGGGCTTGCATCCAAGTATAAACTGATAACATTTTATGCAGTTTCCACAGAACAGATAGTTAAATGTTACATCTAATAAATCAAAGATAAAATTATTAAATTCATAAGAGCATGTCTTTGATGTACAGTACAAAATTTTCTACTCTTTTTTTAGTGCTTTATTGAACCAGTATGACCTTTGCTACAGTCATCATTCCATTATTGAAATGAGCAAACATGAGTAGTAATAAAGGAAATTTCTTATCAACAAACCCTGCCAGAAAAAAAGGTCACATTTTACATCTGTTTCACTCAGTTGAAGAGATGATACCTTGAAATCTGATATATTATGTCTTTGTAGAAAACTTTCATGAAGAAGGTTATGGGTAGATTTATAAAAAATAGAAAATATACATCAAAGATTAATCTTAAAGTTTAAACCTGAAGTAGTAGCTCAAATGGAATATGCAAATAGAGTTTTAAGCTTCCAGCATGACTGCTTCCAGGACTAATTTGAATTCAACTCTTTAGAGTCAGAACATGTGAAGCAGAGTAAAATGTCAAATTTTAGAGCTGAGTACTTTGCCTGAATTCTAACAAAGCAAGGAAGAATATTAAACTTCAAGGGCTTTATTGCCACAACACTGGTATGTGCATTCATAAAATCATACCTGTCCAGGTGTTTTCTCGATCTGGGATTTATATCAGGAGTGCACTTTTAAAGTGGATATCCCAGTCATTCTGAATTACTGTTCTTAGCATCATGAAGGGGTATCAAAAATTGCTAACTGGATTCTTTTTGACCTAATTCTGAATTGAAGATGAGTACAACAGATGCAGCCCAGCTGCATGGTAAGGGGTGTTCAATCCACAGAAGCTGATCATCAACTAGCCTGAGTAAACACAACAGAAACCCATGGAGTTTGGGTGTTGCATTCTTGGTACCAAAAGGTTCTACAGGTCTTCTCCCATGGGGCTGCACTACTTACTTATGCAGATATAACTTCAGTCTTCTGAGTTAGAACTTGGTCTTTTTGCAGTCAGCCTGGTTGTTGGGATTTAGGGACTCTGCCTTAGAGTCCATGGCAGCTCATGAGTGAGTCTCAAAGAAAATTAGAAAATAATAAGGAGCCCAAGTACAATACAGAATGGGATAAGAAAATCCCATATATATATATATATATATATATATATATATATATAATTTTTTTAAACACATTACTAATTCTGTGATTGATCTGTCTTGAACAACCTCAAAAATTTGTACAGGTTGTAAAGTTTGAGCTAATGGCACATATATGCACATGTGAATGTTGCATGGCTTCAGTATCACTGTACTTTGAGCATTACTAGGAAAGCAATGAGAATACATCTTGAATTCCTTAATTTGAAAAAAATAATTGAATGCTATTTTTAGCACTTTTATATGAGCTTTCTTCAGAATATGTAACCACACAAATTTACATCTGTCAATTACCTTTTAATAAATACAAGATTTACATGTAACATATAAAATGGAGAAAAAGACTACAGTGTGTAGCTAAATCTTCCAAAACTCAGACTAATATACAAAATTTGATTCTTAGCTGAATTAGATATACTATTTATGTCTATCTGCTTTCTTCTTTTGTGGCTTTTCCTTCTATGTTCAATTACAATGTCATCTTTGAAGACATTCTTGCAGGAATTAATTACTTTGCCATATACCAGAGCAGTGGCATCCTGAATTTGTTGCATCAAAGGATATTGGCTGAGAAGACAAATAATTAAATGACCCGTAACACAGGTAAATGATACTCCTGGGATCAAAGGGATCTCCTAGGAATACTGTGTGCTGCTTGGTTCAGCCAGTAGTGGAAAATGTCATTGCAAGGGCTGTAGTGGGGTAGCTTTTGTCAGTCCTTCAAAGTAAGGGGTTTCCAAACAGGATCTTCCTGTTTGTTTTCCTTGTTTGCCAGTTGTTCAGAAAATACGAAGATGAATGTAAGACTTGGTCAAATATCAATTCATGTGACCCGGGTACTTTAGTACCTGGGGGCCAGACCTCTGGGCCACTTCTAGTAAAAGAGAAGACAGTCAACAGTAGTCTGTCATGGAAATGAGTGGAGATGGCTGACTAAGAATTTTCTGGTGCAAAAGGTATTACCTTCAAATCTTTAATTAAACCAACACCATTGTTTTTAGTCCTATAAATTCTATATTGCTGCAGTGATAATCTGGTATGATCACATCTTCATGCAATTTCATGTAAAATAGTTGTTCACACAACTTTTTTCTTTTTCTTAGTGTTTTTTTTTATTACATCATTACCTCATTTTTATTACCTCTGTGCTCATGGCTTAGATCCACACTTTTGGTAAGGTACTTTCCATTGCTTTCTAAAATTAAGTTTCTAAACAACTGGTATTCTTGTTTTTCTGCTTCTTACTGTTAAAAACCTACTAAATAAGGAGGACAACAGTCAGAAGGAACTAGATTTCTCTGTCAGTGCAGAAATAGTTCACTAAGGAGCAGTAACCACTAAATTTCAGAACAAGAAAATAATTCCTTTGCCTCTATGGTGTCTCTTGGAAAGGATTTCTTGCCCTATGGGATAGTCATTCTTGTGGGAATTTTTGATAAAATATTAATTTTCTTCAGGCCTGGGGATGTGGTTATTAAGCTGAACAAGTCACTTCCAAAATTACAGGTCCTCTTCCCTAAATTATGCCAGGAGCAGGAATGGGCTAGTGAGTCCAAGTTGTTCCCTAACTGGATTCAGCTGTAAAAATTTTCTGATTTCAACAAAATCAGATTCACATTATATGAAAGAATTACCTTAAGCCAGGATCTTTTCTTGGGTCCACTGTAGCTGGAAAACTTTGCCGTGCGTCACAGAAGTAATGGTTTTAACATGGCAGGAGAAGGAGGATACTTGGGAAGGGCAGAAATTGCCTGCAGGGAAGTTTACAGCTTCAGTGTGGTAGATAACTTATTTTGTCCTCTTACAGAACAAAATGCCTCTTAGAGAAGCATATTTAGAACAGTATCTTCAGATTGTGCACAGTAACAGAAGACAGCACAGAATTTTATTCTGGCAAAGTACAACTGCACGTTCCTAGTAAAACATCTGCCTCTTTACTGTGTATGTATAGCTGCTTCCTGTTCTTAATGTTGGACAAGCAATTAAGCGAGACATTCAATGCTCCAATGTTTATACCTACAAATCACTAAAATTAGGTTTGTTGTGACTGGGCAATAATGTAAGAAGTGATTTTATCTCCATATTTGGGATTTGCCAATAAAAGTGTCTTTGGAAGCCTCATCTTTGTATGTATAAGAAGTTGATTTACTATGCAAAGTTTTTAAAGTGATACAACTCCTGTGTGGATGTTCTTATTTCAAAGTAGTTTAATCTTAAATGAGTTTGCAATCAGGTTCTTAACTAAGTATATGATGATCTGTTCAAAGGATCTCCTCATGTGGAGAAAAATTTCTTTGCAGTATTTAATCCTAGCTTTTATCTTAAGACAATCTCCAAGATGAAGCTGAAAATCATCTCCACCTAATGGTTGCTTCTGTTTGCCACAGCAGTTTAGTATTAAGAAGGGCACAGTATTTTTTTCACATTTAGAACGTATCCGTGTCCCATTATATTGTCCCCTTTCAAAGTGGGATTTTACATCTTCTGAAAGCCATGACTGACTTAGCATGTAAAATAGGAACACGGGCCACTGAAAACATGGATTGAAATGTAAAAGAAAAAAAAATACTATAATTTAATTAGCACACATGACATTTTCTAATACATTTGCTGTACTGGGCAGTTGGTCCTGTACATCTTTTCTTAGTTAAAAGAAAGTTCTCTTTTGTTTTGCCCAGAATGTGTACCAAATCTTGGACTCTAATTCCCAAGAAGGACTGGACATTCATGCTTGCAAGCCACAATTCTGAGTTAAGTGCCCTCTTAGCTTTGTGTCAACACTGAAGTTTTCTTTCCTGATGTATCTCCCTACAAACGAATTGCTTTGAATTAGAACATTGGATGAGAAACAGTGGATTTTTTTAAATTAAAATAACCAATTTGTAGATTAAATATCATCAAAACAGTGATTTAAAACATTAATTAAACCCCAAAGAAATTAGGTATTTACAAAGAAATACACTTCACTGTTGCTCTTAAATAAAACTAATTAGAATATGTATGTGTTATGTTCATTCACCCTAGAATGACTTTTAATCAGCTCATGACAAATGCCTTTTAGAGCACATGCTCTTAGAAAGTTTTGTTTACATAGAGATCTCCCATTAAGTATGTTTATATGACACCTTAATGAAGATAAAAACAATTATTTCGTCTGCTATATTTTATTTCCATACTTCCTGAAGTAGTTTTGGGTTGAAGGAAAATATTAAAACAATGGGCCTTTAAAACATAATTTGCCTGGTCTGTGGGTGGTTTATTCACAATGTTGTTTATGTTCTCTGCTTACATATTTGCAAAAATAATTTGGTGTTTAAACAAGGCAGATATTTGCAGCAAAACACTATTTCAATAATTTAAAAATTTTGCTACTTTTTAAACTTCATATTTTATTTTTTCACTAGTTCAACCATGGTTTCAATACCAGTAACATTTAATGAGCTCCATGAAAGTTAAAACAAAAACCAAACAGATGAAATAATGAAGACAAACTTGAACTTGTCTCAACAATAGTGTGTAGGTTAGTAGAGACAGTTTCAGGGATTTTTTTTTTGTTTTTTTTTTTTTTTTTTTTTTTTGTAATTGAGAAAACTCGGCTATAACAAAGCAGTTTATTATTTCAAATGCTATTTAGGCTATGGAAAAAGTATTATAATGCAAAGCTCTATGAGCTACTTCCCTTGAAAGGCAATGACTCCCAGTGAGGTCCTGCAAATATCACATACATTTCCATGTGCAAGTGCAAACTGGAGTCTTACTTCTGAATGGTGGTTTTCTTACAGTTCAGATTTAAAGAGGCACCAGCTGCTGAGATGTCTTTGCTTAATATAAAAACAAGGAAATAATGTATTTTACTATGGGAGGCTTTGACAAGGACTATGCTGGACAAGGATTCCTGGGATTGTCTGCTACTACCAAAAAGCAATTGTAAATAGAGATCAGTTTTGATAGTGAATTGATTTGATTTGGGGAAACCATTTTTGTGCTAGCACTGTATACACATCAGATCTTGGCTGACCAATAATTTCTTAACAAAATGCATTCCAGCAAATGGCTCTAGCATTTACAATAATATTGATTATTATGCAGACTAATTATATTTTTAATTAGTGGTAAATATCAGAAGAAGATACTCTCTTTACTTTCCTGAAGATCACTGACAATGTGAAAACATCATAATTAGGCTGCTCAGCTGTTGCCATCTGAAGCTTTGTGATACAACAGAGTCAATTTAGTGATATTTTTATTAATGTCACTGTGGTGAGGAAAATAGCCTTATAGCCCAGCCCAGAGCTCTTCCAGTGGTCTCCTAGTATGCAAAAGGGAGTTTTGTAACAATTAGCCTGTAAGCTACTTTGTCCTTCCCTTTGCATCTTTTTGCATGTGGATAGAAGCAGCAGTGTGGGTATAGCACTGCTTGAGGACCTAAGGGAATGAGTAGGATCCAAAAACTGCAGAAGTGCTTTGTCCATAAGGCAAGAAGGATCAAGTTTAACTTCAGCCTTAGAAGTTCAGCAGATTTTCTGGACGGCAGGAGGAAAGAGGTGTTGCTTCATTAGTTATACCTGCTGTGTGAAGAAACTGAAGTCTACAGTACCAAGGCTATTGAGGCACTCTGCTAAAACAGCAAATCAACCTGATTTTTGTAAAGCATTCTATCTCTACATATTTAAAATTGAAGACAATAATTGGATATAGCTGCCATGCTACTGGAGAAATAAAAAACACCCACATTTGCCTGATACTTTTCAGCCAGTCTCAGCAGCTTATTAATGCTAATGCAAACTAAATAATTATCATAATAATATTGTTTTATTGTAAAAAACATTATCTTCCAAGTCTGATATTCTGTTGACTGAACAGGTTGAAAAGTAAATACATTGCTATTAAATATTCTTCATAAATGACTGAAAAGTGGTAAAGAAACAAAAAATAACTTCTGAATACAAGTTTCTCCTTTGGGAATTTAGAGCAGATGTGCTCTGTAAAATAAGCCTTGGTACTTTTATGAAGGCCACGAAGTGGGGCTGTAAAAGGTGCTGAAGCAGCTTCATGGGTCGTGGTTCATTAACTCTAATTGTCACGTCTGGATTCCATCTGATGGATGACCAGGTCCTTCCTTTCTCACATCCGTTTTCTCACTGTCTTCAGGTGACCAGCTTCCAGAGATACTTCTTTCAGAAGTGTTTCCAGCAGCTGACTTGGGAAATATTCTAAACCACTTCAGTCATATTCGAATGCTTCTTTTTCTTGTTGGATTTTCTTCTTTTCTTGTATTCTTCCTGTGTGTACCTTTCCTCTGGAGAGAATAAAGCCATCATTAATGAAAAGCATTTTCGATGTTGAGGGATTATGTTACAGAAAGATTTTCCTAATTGACAAGACTTATTTTTGAAGGTCACAAAATTTTTACACACGATAAAAATGGAAAATATAAAAAGCCTTATCAAGCACCACATGCCTTCTGATTTCAGGCTTGCTATAAGGGAGTGAAGAAGCAATGTTTTACATACCGCCCACGTAAGACAACCACATAATTTATAGTATGGGGCCATCTGTGTGCTTCCCAAGTTCTTGGTTTTTTTATTAGAATTAGCTCTGAGCCAAAAGCAGAACATTAACTCTAAGGGAGAGGAAAAGATGTGAAATAAGTAAAGAATGTTCCTCCCTTTATTTCAGGCTATTTGTGACTGAAAGTTGTGTCATGATTCTTTGCAAGAGGAAGGAAAATGAGTTAATTGAGTTAATGAAATTAACTGAAGTAATTAATGCTTTCAGACCAATGTCAAATAGCATTTCTTTAGCAGTGAATATATTTCATATGTACATAGAACTATCTGTTTTCCACACTAAAAATAGTAAAAAAATTTCAGAACTTGGAAATTTTTTAGCAAGTCTAATTCCAAAGTATAACCAAAATCTGTGTCATGGCAACAGGAGGAATAATCTTCCATTATTATAGGAGATTACAATTTGCTTTTCAGCATGGTTTAAGAACATTTTTTTAAAGTAAGTAAATAAAAAATGATGCAGTTTAAAGGAAGAATTTCATTAGCATGATTGGTAGAAGGAAGTTTTCTGAAATCAAGAAAGATGATCTGTAAATCTGAACACTTTTTCTGAGTTTATAAAGTCAAAGTCTAACATTTCATAAGGTTGTACTTTCTTGGCTGTTAATATTGTCATAAGTATTCAAGCCATCTTTAATTTTATATCCCTGATATACTGTGCCAAAAAAAAAGTAATAAACTCTAAGCATGTGAAACAGTTCATATATTACTTTAAATGTATCAAATTGTTTATACATGTACCTAAAGTTTTGAAAACAATTCTTACAAATCCACTTCACAATTAATAGCACACCAATAACTTTCTAGAACTTGTCAGTATTAAATATCTGTAAGTGTATTTATTTTTGCTTTTTTTGAGTATATTTGATTTTTGTTAATGATTTTTTCCCTTAGAATGCCACCATCTGAGGGTATGTCTATCAGAATTGTCTGATACTGATTTTTCAAAATCCTTTTGGCATTTATATTTCTTTTAAAGTATTTCCTGTATTTTAAAATAGGAAGAAATATCACAGGTAAACTGAGTATCCAAGTTCCCACTTCTGTTAACTTGTTAAAAGTTCACTTTAGTTATTGATAAATGCACTTGCTGTCTATGTAATTTATCAGTGTTACCACAGTATTAATCACTTTTTTTGAGGTGTATTAGCTGAGCAGATTTTTAATGCTTTTAGTTACAATCTTAAAAAAGTATAATATGCCTAACAAAATAAAAGCAGCCTCTCTTAACTCTGTTTCAGTGTGTCTTGTTACTTTTATTAAAACAACCTTCCTATTTTCTAAAACAGTCTGGTTCCACTCTACAGTATAAAGTCACTACTTCATTCTGGGCTCTGTATACTTATTTAATTATTTTATAGCCTCCACTTTTTCATTATTTATTACAAGTTGGCATCAAACTAATCCTGGTTCAGCCATGACATGCTAAGCTCATTAATTTTTAAGTCTGCAGTTTTCTCCAAAGTGTCCATGTGCCAGAGGGCATTAAACAGAGATGAAAGTTGGTGGCTGTTCCAACAGCATCTCTGGCCTTTAGTCTCACCATACGTTTGTATTTTTATTGCCTAAAAATTGATTTTTTTTTCCTCCTGCATTTTATCTATAGGTAAGGAGCTTGCTGACTGTTTTCACACTGCAATATTTAAACTTCAGCCTGTTGTGGGCCTTTTGGGTTTTCTTTAATAACAGAAGGAAATGGGAGGTGCTTAAATGTACACATAAACCATTTTTATGCAGAGCTCTCACTTCTTCAATCTCCAGTGTTAACTTATTTCTTCGGCTTCCACTTTTCCTATGGGAAGCTCTACTACTCGGCTTCACTTTACTGTTTCATATGCATCTCAGTCTATGTTTTCAGATGTTTGACCTTTACTAGCTGAATAAAAAAGACTACAGTTTCTGCTTTGATAGCATTCAAATCCTGAAATTTATCATTAGGGAGTTACTCCATTTCCAGCTCTTTTCTTTTGGACCACCTCTAGTGGTTTTAAAATTGCAGCCATTGCATAAGCTTAACATACTTTGATATCTGATCTATACAATCTGCCATCAAAGAAAACAAGGTTAACATATATATTTGACCTGTTGCATAGATTTGCAGCAAGGAAAAATATTATATTTCCTGAGAAGATTGCTGGTGCCTTTAGATATTGTGATGTCTAGTTTGAATTTCTTTCTTTTCTTTTTTCTTTTTTTTTGTGTTATTCTCCATCTACTCCTCTGTACTTTCTCCATGACTGATTGGTCCTGAAGTCCTTAGGCATCTGTGTTCTTACCTTTAAAATACACATTTTGTTTTTGCAGCCTTCTAAAGAACAGTCATTCAATACTTAAAGTATTTGTCTAACCTGTTCTTTAATTATGTCCTCCTGTATTTGAACTGCACTAGATGGAGGTCTTTGCTCTGGCCTTGGTAGCACACCTTTTTAGAATTGTTCTCTCTGGATGGGCTCATGAGTCTCATTTGTCTCTTTTAGGCTATGGCCTGAATCGAACACGGCTGATTTATGTCAGCAAAACCAGCTCCAGGTGAGCCATCCTACCTGCTCATGTGGAAAGAGAGTGCTTGGGATTACCTAATCACTGCTAACTTCCAATGCCTTTGCTATTAATTGTCTCACAATGTTTCCATTTTTTATAAATATGTTTGATATGAAGAAGTCACTGAAAGACAGCTATGCTTTCACCTTAAGTTTGCCTGGTTATGCCTTTTTACTTTTAATTCTGCCTCACTGAGGTCTAGTATTTTCCCCTTCTCCTTCACCTCCTGATCCTTAGGTTATCTTCCACTGAAATCACAATAGCAATCTTTTAGTGTTGTGGTTGGTTTGGGTTTTTAAAGAACTCTGTCAGCTTCCCTCAGGTTGAAAAGTTTTCTTGAGGTTCTGGAAGTAGGGAGCATCCTTTTACATGGGGCAGAGAGTACAGAAATCTTTAACTTAGAGCTTAGTAGATTCCTCCCTGTGTTTCAGTCAAAGTTGCATGAAATTCAACCATAATGAAGAAATATATTGCTTTATACTTTAAAGTATTTTTATATTTTAAAAACATGTTTGTAAGTAATTTTTTCTACTTAACCTTAAGTATCAATCTTAGTAGTGAAATAATTTAGAGGGAGGGAGATCTTATTGTTAAGCAATGCAACAAAGCTTGTCTTTATTATAAACCACTTTGAGGACAGATTAATCACTTTTTTGCAAAAATCTGCCCCACCTTTCCTTCACACTCCAGCAGCTGCAAACAAAACGTCTATCGAATTCAAGGCTGTATAGTGAAGAAACTAAAGAAAACTAATTTTGTTTTGAGGTATGTTATCAAGATTCCAGCCAGGTCTGGCAAAAACATGCCTAAGGTGACCCATCCATGTTTCTACAGTTGCCTCTCTGCTTCACAGGTGCAGTTAAGCACCAGCCTGAAGCTGCGTGGGGTCAGTGGGGACAGAGGCAGAGCTCAGAAGACGAGCAGAAGCATGAACTAATTTCAAATTTCACTCACATTTCAAATGTTTCTAGCTACAAGATGAGTCTGAGTGCACGCTCACACATGTGGCTTTGCCATATTTGAAGAATGTTCTAGGGCACAAAGCCCGCAGGACTCCCTGAGATTGGTGAGCCCTTTGTTTCTCTATTCTTTTAGATACGAATTCTCCCACAGGCAGAGAACTACTTGTAAAACATAGTCCTCAAAAAGTCTTTTCTAGACACCACTCATATAGATGGGGTGCAGGAGTATCATATTTTTAAAGGGAAAATAAAATTAGTAGGCAGAGAACAGGAGCTGGTGGAGTAATCTTATTTATTGCCTTCTTTGAACCCAAACAACTTTTTTTTTTTAATCTGGGAAGGACTACTTAACCTCTCTGGAGCTTACTTTGTTTATATATATATGTATAAAAGCAAGGTTTACCTCCCAGGGTAAGAAAAACTGTTGTATACTTCTGAGTTTAGTAAGAATGTCATCCAATCCATGAGTATTACCCAACATTTCAAAAGTAATTCTATGACAGCAATATGGACTGAATTTAGTCCTAAAATAATATATGCCAGTTCCTTAGGGATTCCTGGGAAAGTCTTAGTGTTCACTCTAACTCCCACGTTATTAGTTTGAAAACACAGAACTGTTTTTTTCTTTCTTTTTTACCCTCCCTGGTAGGGCTTTTCAAAGGTGACTTATTTTCCCTGAGTTTTGCCACTGAAGGGAGTTATTGAACTTTAAACCTAATATGCTGGGAGGCAAAGGAGTGACAGGAAAGCACCCTGGCAATATTTTTGTATGTGGGAAGCTTTGCTGTAGGCCTATTAGGTTTCTCAAAAAGTTTTCTCAAAAAAGGTTTGTCAAAGAAAAAAAAATCAAAACAACAAAAAACAAGACAATAAAACTATCTTGCTCATAAGGACCTACACCCCTTGAATTTGGTGTTTGATGTTGATACCACCGTCTTTGGATACCTCGGTGTCACTCTGATCAGCACATGGCATCTCATGTTCCACTCATCATGCCGTTTTTGAGTTGAAATAATGAATTCAATCTGCACTTGATGGAGCAGTAGCAGATGCTGTTTATGAATAATAACATCTCCCTGATCCTTACACTGAGTGAATGGGAGGCAGGGAGGAAAAGCACTTGCTGCTACGGGGTGCTCTTCTTGCCAGCCAAATTATAGAATTTTCACTTTCATCCACCTCTTCCTCTTCTGACCTGTAGACCATTAAGTACTTTCACAGTCCTAGCAACAAAAATTGTTCATAAAATACCTTCAGACAAAGGAGTTGCTATAAATATTTCAGATTAAATACATTTTTTATTTAATTATTCAGCAATTACCTGCAAATTTTCACCTCTAGGACCATGCCTATATTCCCATAGAGATGGCTGTGCTTCAGCATTTCCTGTAGTTCCATCCAGCCAAGGTGCTGCTGCCACTACATCTCTACACTATGGGTGGCCCTATACAGATTTTTTCATCAGAGTAAAAGACCCTATATTTTCATTATGCAGTGATAGTCTGGTTTTAGTAGTATACTTGAAAATTCTGCTATAAGCTATATTCTTTCCCCCAAATCTCCATGACTCTTAAGAGAAATTTTTATAAGTGCAAATATATATAATACAGAGAAGAATATGAAATATAAAAATCCCCCCACAGGATTTAATTCCCTAAAATTTTCAAATACTTCCCTTTAAATAATCAAATTTGGAACAGAGTTATAACATCATCTCCCACTTTCAGTGTCTTCAAAGAGTTAAATATTTGGGTTACTTAAATTTTTAGAATGTCTTCCTCTTGCATTGATCTTATATTAGGTGTAACACTGGTCTGACATACATGTTTGCTATTTTGGCTTTCGGGCTAAAAGTTGGTTTTTTGAGCATAAATCACATACAGTTTTATTACTGATTTGTGAAAGGGATATTCAGATCAACACAAGCTATCTCTCAACTTGAGAAATTGTAAAATGCATCCCAGGCTTTTAAAAAACTACTTCAAAAAGGAAATTCATAAGGAATCTTTAAATTATAAAGCAAGAAATGAGGAAAAGGTGGAATGTACCTCTGTTTTCCCCTATGTCTAAGGATGTCATTGCCACTTCCTTGGTGCTTTGATAATATTCTTAGGTGACACGTGTTGTGATTGTGGTCAGACATAAACATAGTTCTGAAGGGATTCTGATTCTGAAGCCCAAGTGAGTCTTTCCCACTGTAAACCTCATTTCTAAGTACTGCAAGCAGTAAAAGGAACATATGGCACATACTGAAGGGTCTTTAGTGTTGTGGTGATTTAATTCAATTTATAAACCATGATTAAAATATCTGCTGTGACACCCAAGAAGTACTTCTAAAGTCCATAATGCAGTGTAAAAAGCAGAAGAATTTAAAGCAGTTACTGAAAAATACCTTTCTTTTTTTACTACAGTATCAAACACGATGGTAAAGCTCACATTTATGGTTGATTTTAAATCTAGGAATATAAATTCCAAATTCTCTTTCATCAAATGAACTGAAATTTTACTGTAATCTCACTTAAGTAGGTAGAATACTTCTGAATAATTTATAATACAAGTAAACTTTTGACCTCTTATTAGAGAGATACTCAAAATATTTTAAAGAGTTTTCACACAGGACAAGATCAAACACTAATGACAGAAGAATTACAGGTGTTAAAGGAAAGTGCTGATTGTAGTAAAGCCTGAAAAATACTATTTACATTATTCTAAGCAGTGACACAATCTTTAATAAGCTTGAAAGTAACCTGAGAACAGTTAGGCCATGGAGAAAAAAATCATTAAGTGACTGGGTAATTTCACAGTCTTTAACGTTATTAATTATGCCAATGGGGTGAACAAAAAGACCCAAGCTAAACAACCTAAACCTGACTATTTTGCTGGTTTAGAATTTGAAAATACTGACCTCTAGAGCAGAATGTATCAAGCATGTGAATTGTGCTATTTCCCCTATTTTAATGGAATGAAACTAGTACTAAATTTTCAGATCAATGCAGGTCACTAAAGATTGTCGCAAGGACGGTGAAAAGTGTCCCTTTGACTAAGAGACAGTTAAACATTAATTCTCCAGGTTTCCTCCTGCAGATCTAACCCTGTTGTTACGTGCTTTAATTTCCCCTAATAAGAACAGGTGTATGGCCAAGGCTTGTTATTCCTGAAATTGTGCTTGGTAGGTAACGTACAGGTGAAGATCGATTCAGCTGGGATGAAAATGTGTAGAAAACTTTATCACATCATGCAGCTTTTATTCAAAATTATTCAGGAATTCCTAGTAATCAGTTACAAAAAATTGTGTTACATTATTAGATGTTTACTTTTGTATGGTATTTCCTTTTCCATGATATTTTGTTCTCCACTGTAATCAGATTTATTGACTAGTAGGAAAAAATGTTACTCTTTCTTTCTTGCAGTTCTCAGGATTTGGCCCATACCCATTCCATTCTGTGAAATAGTTACTGACACTATTAGAGTGACATCTTATTGTTCCCTTTTGTGTGATTTTGAAGGTTTTAGCTGATGTCATTTTTCTAGACATAACCTGTTCTTTGTAAATGTGTGATCACTAAGTTTGCTTGAAACTTTATTTTTACAAGAAAAAGAAATACAAGGGGCTTTGTCTGCAGACTGGTGTGCTTGCAGCATTCTGTATGACTCCATGGACCCACAAGGCTCACCAGCAGTTTGTAAACAAAGGAAATTATCTTTAGAGAAATCATGGAAATATTTAACTTTCCTAATACACAACATACTAAAAATATTAGAAGTACCTTAAACATCAGAGGATGCAAGTTCTTGAGTGCATTTACTGTTTGTACTTATCATTACTTAGTATGTCAGTACTCAAATCATTACAAGTGAAGTCTTCAAAGTCAGCTCAGGCACCTCAGTTTTTAGGGCCACTATTCTTAAACATGGAAAAATTTAAGTAAATTTTTAAAATACTGGTTTAGTGTAGGCAATCCTTCTTTATTTCCACTATATGTATAGTTTGTTTTCGTGGTTTTGTTTGTATTTTTTTTTTCCTGTAAAAATAATATAGATAAGGAGAAATACATTTTCTGAGTATCTTCCTTGCTGTCTTACCATTTGGATTATGCTGTGTAAGTGGAGCAAAACAGTAAATTTCTTCCACTGAAATTCAATTAGTGCATATGAAATCAAATTTCCCTGAGGCAAAAATCTGCTAAGTAAATAGAAGAACTCCTTTGCATGCACCTGTGTTTGGAATAGCTTGTCATGCAATGGAGATATGAATGGCAAAACAGGCATTTTAATCTTCAGACTTGAGATTTCAATTCTAGCAGACACTGCTGAAAGCAAAGCTTCCAGGGATTCATGTGTTGTTTCTGGTCTTTGCAAGATAATTCTTCTCCAAGTAGCAGAGCTAGTGGCTCACGGTGACTAGACATCTCCCTCCAGTGGGAGATTTATTGCATAGACTCTGCTTGGAACTGTTCCTCTAATGACTGTCTGTTCTTGGCAGCAAATGCATCACAAGTTCTTAAAATCTCACTCTCTTTTACCTTTTTACAATAAATCTGTCATCTTTTATATTCCTTAGAACAAAACTCTGTGAAGCATATTGCACTTTGCCTCAAGGAGCTGTTGTTTGGTTCCTGACAGGGATACTGGTCAAATAGGGAAAAGAATTAAAGTCAAGCCTTACCTGCTACACAGAAGAAAGGATCCTAGAAAAGCAATAGACTGCTTCCTCACAGTTATTCCTTATATAAAAGAGTGGCACTGGGGCCTGAAAATTGTATTCCATAGAAATTGTGACAACGGGTTTAGCCTCTTCTAAAAGAGCAGCAGGAAACATGTGCTGCAGCCTCCATCAGAACATCACACCACCACAGATTTCCAAATTTTACTCTAATCCATGTCCTGCAGATTGTGCCAGATGCCAGCCTGTTGGCATCTAACTGTAAAGAACAACGTGTAATGCCAGCAAAAAAGGCTTTAGAACACAGGGAATGAGTATATTCTTGATTTTGCATTTAGGCTTTCTGTAAGCTTCTATACTATTTCCAATAGCTACTATTATGCATAATGATGCATGCCTTATTTTAAATTCAGTTTTCTGAATTAAGTTTCCTTATGATAAATCTAGTGAAACATTTCTGCATTTTTCAGCAGTGTTCTTCTACTTGTTTGCTGCCCTTCCTCACGTATCTTGATTGTCATGTTATCAGGAGTTTCTCTTACTGCCACCTCAGTTAATGAATAAATGCTCTCAGATTTCTTATTTTTCTTCCCTGAACAAAGAACATTGTTCCAAATATTCTTCTCTTCTTCAGATAGATACAGATTTCTGAAGGATGACATTCTTTACATTTGCGTCAATTATTCTATTTGCTCAAAGGTAGAATAATCTTACAGAACATACCCTCATTTTTCTGAGGGAGGAAAACACTTATCTTTTAATAGAGGGCAAGCATACTACTCCTTACTTACTAATTACTCTATTTGATGTGTCTAGCTTGTCACACTTGGCCATGCACACTCCTCTCTCCCAGTCCCTTTCCTCCACTGAACTAGCAAATCTGAGCACTGGCTTTTGATCTGGAGCAAGAACAGCTGATTTCCACTGGATCCTCTGCTATACAGTACCATGATAAAATACTGTAATATATGGTGAGGTTGTTTTTTTTTTAGAACAATTTCCCTTAAAGCTTGCCTTAGAAGCTTGAGAAATACAGGATAATATTTCAATTTCTCATTTCCTTAACCTAAATAAATATCTGAAAAATACACACTGTGTTCTGTGCTGTGGGAAAAGCAAATGATGTGCAAACTTCCTGGCCACAGGAGAAAATAAAACAAGCATACTCCCACAAAAAAGTACAACTATCTCCTCTTAAATAACTGAATTGACATGACTGGAATACAAATTAGAATCCTCCCATAGCCCTCCTTTTCTGTTCAGATAACATACAAGAAGGAGAACAAAGGATACTTCTTCCAGCTGTGAGTAGAATGTACTGCCAGTGCTGTATGAGTGTGCTACAAGACTGATGAAGGACAGCACCCTGTTGAAACATGTTTCACTTAGCTTTTCTAACCAGACATCTGTCAATGCTAGTGCAAAGAGGGTGTATGGTTTTCATTCTCCTGCTGCCACTGTAACTTAAGCAGCAGGCTTTTTATAGATTCTCTGCCTGCTGGTCTTTCCTCTAAATGCAGATTTAAAAAAAAAAACTTTGTAGAAGAAAGGCATAAACATGGTTACAAAGCTCTGCTGTTGCAGAAGGATGTTACCTGAATTCAGGGGTTATTTAACTAGAATAGTAAGCATGATTTGTTCTCACAACAGTTCTGTCCAAAATCATTGCATATAAAGTTCTTTGAATATAGTTCTAATCAGGAAAGTGAGAACTAGGCCTGCTGAGGGCACACCAAGGTTTTTGAGATATTTGGAATCTATGAGCTCTTAAATCAAGATTCTGCTCTCACATAGTGCTCAGCAGAAGATTCAGCTTTCTCTTTGAAAGTGTGGTTATGGTGATATGAAAAGGTCAAGTGAGAAGTTTGCATGCAGTTTTGACACTAAGGAGATGCTGTCAGAA
Organism: Chloebia gouldiae; assembly: GCA_003676055.1. Taxonomy (NCBI): domain Eukaryota; kingdom Metazoa; phylum Chordata; class Aves; order Passeriformes; family Passeridae; genus Chloebia; species Chloebia gouldiae. The sequence continues at coordinate 10,206,837 of QUSF01000005.1, read as the reverse complement.
GTGGTCACTCTACAACTCTGTTGTGAGTTATGGTGGAAGCTGGTGGCAAGGGCACATAACCTTGTCTTTGCATAATGGCAGGCCTAAGTTTAAAATCAATATGATTCTATTAACTTTCTTCTTTGATCTCATAAGACATATCTCAGTCACAGATTGGTGAAACAGGGTCTCATTTCCAAGTTCCTGCCTATGCAGAGTTTGTTGATTGCCACGAGGACTGCATGCCTTGCCATATGTGCTTCCCCCATCCTCCCCAGGGCGTGAGGAGTGGCTGCTCTTGCCATGCCAGTACAACAGACTTATCCCAGGAAAAACCGCTTGTGTCCACGCTGTCTGAATGAGGTCAGTTCTCATGGCAACCACACTTCATCCACAGAAATGAGCATTGTTTTCAGGCACTTTTCCCTTCTGTGTATAAATGATGTAAGATCTGAGGGAGCAGAAGAGCAAGAAAGAAACCTAATTGACATGCAAGCAGCACTTCGTTACCTTTCATTCTGTTACCTATTGTTTTACAAATTACTAGGCAGGTGAGGGTTTTACCATATGAGATATACATTAAGAGGATTCCATTAGGGTTGCTCAAAAAATGCCCATAAAATAACTATCTTATTTTAGACAGAAATCAAGGTAACATAGGATAAGTTTCTGTCAGATATGGCAGAATCCAGCAGGTGTATTGCTGCGTGCTCAGGAGTTTAATGCAGTCTCTTTCTCCCTACCTCCTTTCCTTCCCCCCTTCTCCAGTTTGAGGAAACTTAGCAGGGATAGGGTGATCCAGTGGGAGGTTGGGAAGAAGAGAGAAACTCCTTTGGCCAAAGCTCCCTGCTCCCACTCCACTCCAGCAGCCTCTGCCAGCAAGAGATTAGATGGCATGAAGGTGGTTGTGACAGCACAACTTCCTAACACGGGAATTCTCTGCCGATGGTGTAAGTTTATGCTTAATCTCCTTTGTAGAACTAGCAGGGGATGTGGTTGGGGTTTTATCCAAATTTCAAAATCTTTTGAATGGGAGAAACACACTCCCTCCCCCACCCCGTGTTATTAATGGCATTTTCACTCTCTTAAAAGGCAGCAAATTCTTGGCTTCGGCCTTGTGAAAACAAACATTTACCTTGATTACAAGAACATCCTCAATTTTGCCAGCCTAAGCACTTTATAACTCCTTAGACCATGAAGCAGAACTGCTGCCAGAAGAAAATCTTCCCCTACTGAGAACAGAGGTTGCTCACAGCGCTGATCTCGGCTGTGCCGCACAGCTCCGGCCAAGTGGGCAGACCCGGCTCCAAAAGGTCTGGTTCTTCACCTTTCGCAGCTTCTGCGCTAGTGGCGCCTTTTACTGATGCCTTAACCAATTACTCTCCGCCCCTTCGAATGACATTCCTAAAGCTAGTGTCAGGTACTGTAAGACTATCGGCAAGATAAATCACAAAACATGTAATTAGAGTATTAGTAAAACCTATAAAGTACTACATTTATTTTAGATCATTACCTTCCTTGTTGTCATGGGAGTCACTGTAGATAGAAGCCAGGGTAAACAGGGTGAAAATGACAAAAGCCAGCAAGATGAAAGCTACTTCAAGGTTTGTGAAGGGCAGCTCCATGAACTGCTACTGCTTCGCCTAGGAAAAAGTGTAAACGCTTACTCATCTGACTGGCTGTGCAAAGGGACCGCTCTCAATAGAGTAGTTAAGTCTTTACTCAGGAGGATACTAGATCCTGGTCAAACTGGTTAAGTAACTTCGGTGGTTAAGAGGGAAACAATGCTTCTGCCTCATACAAGAATGTAAGCTCAAACCCTTTTGGCCGAGGATTCAGAATGTGCTGTTGCTCTAGGGGATACTTAGAGCAGTTATTAAAGCAAAGCTACACTTAACTGTAAGTGCAAATACGCCTATTTGCTATATTTATTTTATATGCTTTTGTGTGCAAAGCATGTAATAACAGAAACATAACTAGACTCTGAAAGAGTAATGAAACCCCATTTATTAAAACAAATTATCTACAATGATTTGTAGGAAAGCATAGATTTTTCTTAATAGAAAATTGCTAGAATATAAGTCCCTTCTGTGTAATGAAAAGTTTAAAATGTATGAGAGAAAGCCCAAACATTACCACCAAATTGCTAATCAAATTCCAGTCCAGGAATTCTGAAGTCAGTGGATGTTTAAAGTGTTCCGTTGCCCATATGATTTAGCTCTAGAAACACTCTCCCAGAAATCTTAAAACCAAGGAGTCCAATACATTTCTATGGAGTTTAGGGGTGGGGGGGTTGGGATTAAAAAAGAAAAAAAGAAATAAAAAGAAAAAAAAAAGACAACCACTTGTAGTAAGTAAAGAGAAGCTGGCACTTACTGATTGCCAGCGATTTGTGTATAAATTCCATTGGGTTTTCTTCAGAAGCGTGCCAGTTCTATGGAATGGACCGAGTTAATCACCCGAAGCTGGAAGGATCTGATGTAAAGTGATTCCCCGATGCTTTTCAGCCGCTGCCTTGCTCTCAGCAGGTACAGCCCACGTCAGACCAGAGGTGAAGGTGGCAGGAGAGGCGCAGCTCGACCCCACACGTGTTCTGCTGTACCTGCCTCCAGGATGCTGGCGTGTGAGAGCAAACTGAAGGCACAGAGGTTGTAGCAATGCCTTTGGGGCAGTCAAAACTGGTTTGCACCTTGTAACTCTTGTTGGATTTTAAGGCCTAGTGAAATATTAAGATGATTGTAAACAAGACTAACGAATATAAGAAAGAAACCCAGCTCAGAAAATGTAACAGCAAGAACTTTGAAATTCAGGTCTATACTGAAAACCAAACCCATATAGATTCAACTTATATTAAAAAAAGATTCTTTTGAAGGACCTTTGTGATCAATTTGTGAGTTTTTTTCTTGTATAAACACAAACATCATTTGTACAAACTAAAGCATCAGCCACCTTGGATTGCATTAGCTACATGTTACTTAAAAGGGATCTCTAAACGATATTTTTTAATATTCTGATTATTCTATTATTTAAAAATATAAAATATTTTGACATGGCTATTTCTGATCTTTTGTATAGTGATCTAAGCCGGAATACATCCATTGCAGGAAAAGGAATGATGCTTATGAAACTCTATGTCAATACATAAGAATAGAACACATAAAATAGAACCACTCTTAAATTAGGAGACTTTAACATGATCTGAACATTGTCACATCCAATATATCTTTTGCTGGATTACCTTTGCAACAAATATTTCATTAGCAACTATTATAAATCAACTATTGTAAATCTCTATTTTTTATTTCTAGTAGTGAAAAGGTAGATACACATACTCAACTGTTTGTATGATGGATTGGTTGCCCCATTTTATTAAATAAACTAAGGATTACCTATTCCAGTCAGAGGAAAACTTACACCTGTGTATACATTGAAAAATCTTTGATTGACTGTATTTATGCTTTCTTGTTCTTTGCAACAAATATTTACATATCTGCCTGAAGTTAGATGTGAATTCACAACTTCAGCTTTTCCTATAAAGAGACTCATATTCTTCCTCTTCCCTTATCTCAATAAGGCTGCTGAATCTTTCATGCTCTGTTTAACTGATAGAAATAAATTTATGTGCAGTTAAAAAAGGGGTCTGTTTCCTGAAATCATGCTTCAGTTGATGAGAGGTTTTTTTATATAATAGCCTGCAATTTCTTCAAGCAAAAGTGATGTATTTTGTATTGCTGGGCATATGTGTAGTACATTCATTTCTATAAATGAATATTTTATCGATACATCATGAAATAGTTAAATATCAGTCTGTCATGGTTAATCCCCAGCCAGCAGCCAAGCCCCAAGCAGTTGCTTGCTCACACTACCACCAGTGGGATTGGAAAGAGAGCCAGAAGGGTAAAAGGTAGAAAACTTGCTGAAATAAAGACAGTTTAACAGAAAAAGCAAAAACAACACACACAAAGCAAAACAAGGAATTAATTCACTGCTTCCCATGGGCAGGCAGGTGTTCAGACATCTCTAGGAGAGCAGGGCCCCATCAAAGGTAATGGTGACATGGGGAGACAGGTGCCATCACTAAAAATATCCTCCCTTTCCCCCTTCTTTCCCCCACTTTATATACTGAGCATGATGTCACAAAGCGTGGGAATGTCCCTTTGGTCAGCTGGGGTCACCTGTCCTGGCTGTTGCAAATTAGCATCATTTGCTAACTTAAAGCTGCTGGAGGACCTGAGGAGCAGCTTCTTCAGTGAATTATAACCTGATCAGTCATGCGCTGTGGAAATAAAGGAGATATTTTATTTAAAACTTCTTATCTATTTGTACAGCATAGGTATGTGCTTGCTCATTATCTCAAGAGTGAACTGAAACAGAAAAAAAATAAATGAGATACTGTGAGAAAGGTAAGAGAAGGGCTGTGGAAGAAGCAGAAGAAGCAGCCAGAGAAGTAGCAGTAGAAAAAAGTTGCCAAATGAATAAATGACCTGTATAGAGTGTATATATCAAAGAGAACACAGACTTTGGACTTACATATTTGTAGATTCCTAGTTATCTCAGCATATCCTAAGCTCATAATGCGTATGTTCTAGATTCTTGTTTGTTGAATCTGCTCATTTTGTTTCCTTGTGCTTTAATCTTATCAAAGTATAACTTAAGTCAGGTATTTTAGCTGTGAGGAATGCAATAAGGTATAACTTTAATATGGTATACTGAAAAATAACCAGTGCCATATAAAGTAAGACATTTATTCACTTAATAGGATCCATCTTTATTAACAATTATGTAAAAATGATATTATAGAGATAAATTTGGCTTTCTCCCTAGGCCTTGCTGCTCCTGTGGTTAATGATTGGGGAAAGCTCCACTGAGAGCATACATCCTTCTTTGTTATCTCAGTAAAAAAGTGAGTCAACAGTGTTAGTGAGTCAGCAAGGAACATAAAAAAGCTCTTGCTAAATAATAATTTTAAAAAAGGCAGTTGTATAGTTATAATGCTATTACAAAAAGAAGTTGATATTTCTCCAAGTCTGCCTTTTTCTTACCTATGTTTGCAGCTAGACCATGTTCAATTCAGGCATATTTTCTATTTGCAGAAATTGCCAGCGACAGGTAGTTTTTCTAGCTACCCTTTTTTTTGGGGGGTTGGTTTTCTTTTAATTTTTTCTTGTTGTTGTTGTTGTTTTGGTTGGTTGGTTTGGGTTTTTTGTTCTCTGGATGTTGTGGCCAATGTCTTTAATATTAAACAAACCTGTGTGACTTTAACTTTGCTGTCCATGTGTTCCATGATTTACCGGCCTAAGGAACTAGCACAGTTTAAAAGGTGAAAGGTCCTGCTGTATTTTGTATTTTTTTTCTGTGATATTGATGACTTCATAACAGCAGTGGAATGAAATTTTGCTTGTAAAACTGAACCTAACACTGCTGATTTATAGAACAATTCTAAATATGAGTGATTATTTTTATTATTTTTTGTTAATAACAGCTTGAAACCCTCATAGGTCAGAATGCAGATGAGTTCAATGTAAAACTTTGATTACTTTTGTTCTGTCTCATATGACAGCTGTAGTGCTAAGCACATCTTTATAATTTCTTTTGTAATGCTTGAAGACATGTAATGCAAGAATATAACTATGAATAATTGATATGTATTCTATTACAAAGGAAAGACATGTTCAGTGTGAAATGTGAACATGTGGCAAAACTTCTGGAGCGGGACCAGGGCTTTCCTTTGACTAACATAGGCTTGCAATTGTTGGGGTTTAAGCCATTTGAAAGAAAAGATTTGTCAAAATGAAATTTTCTATATCCCAGTGACAGTTGCATATTATATAAAAACTTGGGAGGGGCTTGTACACACAGAAGATGGATCAGCTCAAGCCACCTCAGCTCCAGAGGCCAGGAGGGTGCAGCCCATCCTTGTGCATTTCTTTTCAGAGCACCTTGTGGTAAGCCAGTGCCAAACTGAGACTTTCATCAAAGCCTGGGCTGTTCAGCTGGTTTTACTCTGCAACAAATACGTGTGCAGGGGGAAGAGAAGGGTTTCCTTGTCCTCTGTAACAAATAAAATTATAACATGGTAATAGTATATGTTTTAACCAAAGTGAACAGTGTTAACTTTCTGTGTTGTTATATTGAATTCATATGGAGTGGTATTTCCAAAAGTCTGTATACCAAGCATTCTTTCCTTTAAAATACTACGAACAAAATAGCAGACAGAAGACATCTCTTTCAGGGAAACTTAACCTTTCAAACTTAACTAGGCTTAATTGGTCCGAGTTGTTTTTGTGTTTGTTTGTTTTTGTTTGTTTGTTTGTTTGTTTTATTTGCACTAGCAATAAGGATACATAAATATCTTATTATTTAGCAAAATAGTAACTTTAGATTAAGTGAACTATCAGGAAAGAAAGGATTCAAAATGTTAATCAAAATGCTAATTAAAATACAATATTTTACCTTCATTCAGAATCTCAACTTAAAAAGTTGGCTAAAAATGTTTTTAAAATATCTTGTTTTTATCTTGTTTCTTTTTCCCTTTCAGCAATGATTAGTAAAACTCTCTGCCTGTGTGTCTAAGCATCTGGATGGCTCTACTTCAGAGGAGGTTCTTAGTGACTCAGATAGCTTTTCTAAGAGGAGACTGATGATTTTTAATAAGCTAAATTGTGGGATGCAGGATATACCAACAAGTGAAAGCAAGCAATTTGCCAATTGTGATATTTACAATTGTGATATTGTTGAAGCATCCTCTCTCCAGTGTCCATTTCCTTTGTCCAGCTTTTTTTAGGGTGTCAATATCATCCTTATCACACTGCATTAGTCATTTGCTTTCCACTGAACAGCAGGACTGCAGCTCATCCTCTGCCCCTCCCTTGATTAGAGATGAATTGCATATGCAGCAGAGCCTGGGTAGGGCTTTGGTTTGTCCCTTTTTTCTGTACACACATTGTTGCATATTTCTCTTTAAAAATTCCTATTAAATAGGTGATTCTAGCTTGTTCCTTGGGCAAAATTTGATATGTTTTAGTGTAGTATATATGATCTCTTGGACTTCAGTAGAGAGACTAAACTGAAAATTTTGCAGTTGCATAAGGACAGCTTTCTGAATTCCCTTCAAGATCTTATGTGTTGCGTTTTTAGGTTTTATTTTCTCTTTTATAGAGAGAGAGAGCTGAGGCCATATCAGAAAGCATGCATATCCTATTTTGTGAGATATTAGAAGCCATAAAGGGGAACTAGAACATTTTCCATTCCAAGTCACTGCTAATTACTCAATCCTTTCAATATAAAAGTTAAAGAAGATAGAATAATTACCTCATTTCTCAGTACAGGACACTTCCAGCTTATGTTGTATGAAATGAGGTTGTGGTGAGGTGGGCAGCTGGCCTTGTATCCCAGGCAACTAGCAATAGGCCAAGGGAAAATGGCCTCAAGTTGCACCAAGGAAAGATCAAGCTGGTTATTAGGAAAAATGTTTTCACTGGAAGAGTGATTAAACATTGAAACAACCTTTCCAGAGAAGCAGTGGAGTCACCACCTCTGGAAGTGCTCAAAACTACGAGTAGACATAGCACTTCATGACATGGTTTAGTGGCCATGGTGCTGTTTGGTAGAGAGTGGACTCGATGATCTTGGAAGTCTTTTCCAACCACAGCAATTCTGTGAATCTGAAGAGCTGGTGTTCATTACTTTATGGGAAGCATGACTCACTTTCCAGTAAACAATTTTTTTTCAACGTAACTCATCTGGATATGATGTTTTATGGCCTATACTATCAACAGATAATCTTTACTTTGCCCAACCAGGTGACTGCCTCTCCACTGACATGCCTAGAAAGATTATGTTTAATTTTCCGTGGCCAGATTATTTATTTGTGCAGCACATCTTGTCTGTACAGTGGTTTCCTGTTTAAAGCCACAGCTGAAATGAAGTTAGGACTTGGTAACAGCAAGTTCCATTTGGGTTCCTTTTTTCCCTTCTCGCAGTTGTCTAAAATTTGATTTTGTCTCACTAAGATTTGGAAATGAGAACACAGCATGGAGAGCTCTGCAAGTATTTAACCACTTGGAATACACATTTGCAGAGCCATTTTCATATTCACAAGCATATCCATATGCAAAGCAAGTGATGTGTGTGTAGTACATAAAAACAGTAAATGAGTTAGTAAGAAGATGTGTGTCAGCTTTCAAGCTCATTGTATCACTAAAATGATGAGGTAGAAAAAAAAGCCTGAAAGGTGAATTTTCTTTAGAATTAGAGTCAAATGTCTGAGGTTCAGTTTGACTCATCTTCTTATCTCAGGGGTGTGGAGAAGACGTAAAGAAGCTGGATATGGCCAGTACTGAACCCTTCTATGCTGTCAAAAGGCAGTAGAAATAACATATCTGCTTCCATGATTTGAATAACCATTAATGGGATATGCATTCTGATTATATCTTACAATCCCACATGTACTTCTTCAGTTGAATCCCTCCTTTTATAAAACATTGTTATACCTGTCTACACTTTGATATCTTATAACTAGCTCCAGTTCTGTGAAAGTTTAAAGAAGAATTTTGGAAACTTGTTTTATGCCTTGTATCATCTAGATTCGGCAGATTTCACCTTTCTGACTATTTTAATGGTGGTGTTTTGCTGGTAAATGAATATGAAGGTGACATTATAATTTATCTGCTTCTATGGGTGCTTAAAATATACAAGAATGTGATTAACATGCCAGATTATCCACTCTCCTTCATTTAGTGCTATTATCCTAGGAACAATAGGTAAAGTAATAGTTGACATAAACATAAACTTTATAGTTTTCTCCAAATGTTAAAGTCTGTAATTCTCAGTATGACTCAGTCTTGTGTTTTTATATATATTTTGGTACCTCAAAAGGAAGTCTGTCTGCCATTTCCCTCCACTGAGTGTTTTAAATGTTCCCTCCTATATCAGTCTATAGCACTTTAATACAAATACACGGTATTTGTTTTTAAGGAGTTTGGGACAGCCTATTAATTTTGACTCCTTGCTAAGCTAAGCATCCCAAGGTTAATGTGCACATTGAAAAAAGTGAAATAAAAGAGAAGCAGCACTAATTATTTTCATATTCCAGTTTCCCTTTCTTAGCTCTTTATATTGCATATAGCCTGTTGTGAGCAAAATGCTTGTCCAAGGTCTTCCTGGACTGAAACTTTGCAGCCATAAGAAACTTGATTGAGATAGCTGGGGCTTCAAATTGGCTCCGGGTTTAGTTCTGCTGCTGAATCTCAGATGGCAAATTTGTTTGGAGGTGGTTGCCCTCTTCTGCATCTGACTGAGCAGATCCTACATACCTTGTACAAAAATACATAGCTGGTGATGTTTTTATGGAAAAATTACTACAGCCAAGTACATTTCCAAGGCATTTTTTAGAAAAATCTGTTTCCATCTGACCCAGTTTAAAGATAATTCTGTGTGCAGTCATAATTTTTGAGCTATTACTATAGAAAATGATACCAAATGAGTTACAAGAAGTCGTAGTAGGATATATACGTTGGAGGAATAAACACCTTCATATTTCTGTTGTGAGAAATAACTATATGGATCTGATGAAAGCTGTTCTTTTCCTTGAGGACAGCATAGTCCCAATATGAGCTAATTTGAAGAAGGCAAATCAATAATGACAGAATGTTAGGACACCTACATTTTATGCAGCCAGATTTGGATATTATTTCAACACACTATGGTATGCAAAGCTTCTTGACACTGACTAATTCATTCAAGTTACTCTGAGCTGTTTGTATGCATCTTTTCAGTTTGGCTTTTATGTTAATAACTTCGAGTTTATATAATATGCAGTACCTATAATTGCAAATGACCAAACCAAAACTGAAAGGGATAATAAGCTTTGTATTCCTGCAGTACTGACAGGCTCTAATCAGCTGAAAGCCCGGCATGTATTCAAGTAACCTTCTGCCTGCAGTATGTAATTTCCATTTTCAATTAGTTTACATTTCAGGCAGTGGGTGAAATTTGGTTTTGCAGATGTCTACTAGAGATCTAGTTTTGTTCCTTGGTTTTGACCTCTGAGAGGAGAAAGTATGTAATACTAGAATAAATGTTTATTTAGGAGTCTCAAATTTCCTAATGCTCACAGACATTACTGATTTTGTTTTCCATTATATTTACTTAGAGAATTAAATTAACTTACACCGATATAGCAATATTTTTCTATTTGCTATAATCAGAAAATGGTGTTTTAATTATTTTTAAAGGGGAAAGAGAAAATTTGGTTTAAATTAAAGGATGTATTTATTGAAAACTTAGTAGAAATAATTTTGGGCAGTGCATGAAAAGATAATTGAATTGAAATAGAAACAGAGGTTTAAGGCCTCTGTCCATTCATAAGCACTTCAGAAAAAAATCCAAACAGAGATATTGTCAGTAATAAACCGTCATAACTACAATTTTACATATTTATTTAAACATTCATTTTACTGATAGCAGGCTGTTTTACTTTACAACCTTCTGACTTTAATGATCAGATTTAATTTATATTGGTTAATTATTTAATAAAGGTATAGGACTCTCCTAAATTCTTGTAAAAATCCATGTTTATGTGAACAGTCATGTCATTGCATGTGTTTTTCTTCCTAACTTCCAGGTTCTCTACATTTTTTGAATAGTTAGGACAATTGTACACATCTCCAACTTCCAGGACACAATGCACTTGACATTCTCTAACTGCTTAGTGAAGCATTTGCAATCATAAAATAATGGTCCAGTCTAATGTCTCAGAATGAATCCAAATTCAGTACAATATCACAAGAGGGAGCCCTTGTTAACTCAAAAAATTCACTACTTGATTTTGCAGAACTGCATGAATCGCTTTCCAAGCGAAATGCGGGTTCTGTGCACTTGTAATGAAAGTAGTTTCACTAAAAGAGAACCTTCTAAGACAGGTTACATACAAGCTGATTTTTTACATAGGAAAAAAAAGCTGGGAAATTATGGCTGAGCATTTGAATAGGCTTGAGTTGTGATTTTTAAATTACTGCATTTTTTTTTTGTTTTTGGATAGCAAGGGATATGAAGCTAGATCATTATAATTTTTTTTTTTCTTTTTAAAGACTGATGCTTTATTCTTGGGAAAATTCAATATGATTCTCTTGTCAGTTGCAAACTATTAATAGGAATCTAATCTACCTAATCTGTCAATTTATGGGATTAATACCATCTGAATTTCATTTCTTGAAAAAGTTTTTTTTTTTTCCCTATTTTAGGCATTGCTTTGCAGGGGAAAGTATTCATTCTGGTTTAAGTTTAATTGTTTTGCTTTGATTTTAGGTCTTAGAGATTTATGGTGCTATCATGATGAAATTCTGTATGATGTTGACTGGAGAATAAAATGAAAATAGAAAAAGATATTTTTAATATGCAGGTTTCTTAAACATGGGTGTCTAACCACTTCAATAAAAGAGGTCTTATACTAAAGATTTCAGGTAGATCTCAAGTACTTTACTAAAAGTCAGAGCATTTCCAGGCTAAATTAGTAAAAATGCTGTGTCTCCTCTCTGTCTGTCAGTAATGTTTCTTCACCATTGAGTGCTATTTTTCTTCAGGAAGTTAAGTTGAGATTCCTAAAGAAAATATTGCTGTATGTTTCTGAATATTTTCATGCACTGTCTGTGTAAAAATAAACAGAATGAAAGGAAAAAAAAGGAAATATTCTCCACAAGTCCAGAGTTTTTTCTGTTGTTGTTATTTGCTTGCCTGTTTTATTTTTAATAATGTTTCCTTTAAAGTATCTGATGGAATGATTTTCTTACCTAGACATGCTTCAAAATCACTGTAATGGTGAATAGACCAAAATGTTGGTGCAAAAATCATTGATAATGGAGCACACTGGCACAGTCTGAAACTGATGCATTGCAGCAGCTCCTGAGAAGACATTATGCTGCTTTTTTCTCTGTTTGGTGATGTTAATATGATTACAACCTACAATATAAATTTAAATATATTGTTGTGTTACTCTGTATATACAGTAGAAAATTTAGTTTCAAAACATTGATTACATAGCAACTTCATTTTTCTTTTCACACTTTCACACAATGCAAGCTAGTTTAGTGTTGACTTTAGTATTACATATTCATTCTGAGGCAATGAGATTTAGTGATAGAATTTCTTTTGCTATATATGGGAGATTACGTGGTTAACCCCTCTTCAGGTGTCATGATTAAATTGCTTTTGTCTTTCTGAAAGGATAATTTTTATTCTAGGAGATAATATTTATTTATTATCTGAAAGGATAATTTTTATTCAATTCATTGAATTGAAAAGAAAAGGAATTACAAGTGACTTCACTTAGGGATAAAAAAACATTTTGAGAAAATAATTGTTTTGACATTCTCAAGGAAATGCTGAAGCCAAGTAAATATTAAATAATAGACCATTTTAGCTAAGCTTGTCATGTGCAATTTTATATTTTCTCCTTCTCTTCCAGAAAATATGTACAATTCCCCACCAGTTTTTTAAGGTAGGACTGTTTGGATGTAGAATCTGATTATTTTAGGTGATGGTTTGAGGTTGAATAGCAACATTAAAATTCTTTCACCTTATTTTTTTGAGTTCTTGTCAATGGTAATTTTATTACAAAGATATAGAGCAGAGACAGATATGGAATGCTACTGGTAAATCGTCTGCTTCTTCCTCCCTTTCCCAGGCATGGATTTTATAATGTGTATGGCTTTTATATTGAAGATTTGCATGCTTTGGAACCCAAACATTACCTAAGTGTCTACTTCCCTGGTTTCAGATGGGATAAAGCTGATTTTCTTTCTAGTAGCTGGCACAGTGCTGTGTTTTGGATATAGGATGAGAATAATGTTGATAACACACTGCTGTTCTAGTTGGCACTGAGCAGTGCTTACTCTAAGTCGAGCAAGGATTTTTCAGCTTTTCACACTGCCCTGCCAGCAGAGTGGGTGGGGGACACAAGAAGCTCTGAGGAGGCACAGCCAAGACAGTTGACCCCCACTGAACAAAGGGATATTCTACATTATATGTCACTGTTCTGAATGATAAAACTGGGGGGAATTGGCCAGGGGTTGGGGGCTGCCTGCACATTGGTCAGCAGGTGGTGATAAAATTGTGTTGTGCATCACTAATTTTGTATATTCTTTCATCACTTGTATTATTTTAATATCTTTTTCTGTCCTGCTACACTGCCTTTCTGTCAAGGCAAAGTTTTGCCTTTTTTTCCAATTCTTTCCTGCCTTGCACTGTGGGGAATGAGTGAGCAGCTGTGTGGTGATTGGCTCCCTGCTGGATTAAACTGCACCAGCAGATTCAGTAGAGCATAGGCTGGCTTTTAGCTGTACTTCGTGTCTTCCTACCAAGAGGGACAGAGACTGCCTTAACTCCACTGGAGTGCCATAGCCATCAGACATGGTTTGTTCACAGCAAAGGCTGCATGGAGCAGGGACAAGGCCTTTCCTCAGCACTGGGCCACTGGGAGCAGCTCTGTCACCAAGAAAGTAGTGACTGGGGGGCTCATTGAGGAAATGTCTCTCAGCCATCTTCAGTTTGGCTCAATGTCCTGCTTAGAAACAAGACTGGCCCTGTGGCCTTCTTGTCTGGAAGTATATGACTGAAAATATATATATGAGGGAAACTGGCTCTGTGTGCTCAAATCGAGCTCATGATCTCAGCTGGGCTAGGTACTGTGGAAGAGGAGAGCTGTTTGCCTTGGCTCCCAGGATTTGATGGGAGTCGTGCAGAAGGGCAGGAGGACTCACACAATCTGTGCCACTGACTCGGCTCCACTGGAGAAAAGTACACTTGAGCAGTGGGAATCAAGAAGTTGAGTTGATAACTTCTAAGGGGCCCAAGCACTCTGCTTCTCTTCACTCTCACATGACATGATAGTATTTAAAGGAACAGTGGTCTACACTGTGTTCTTAAAAGTTACCAATATTTTTCATGAAGGGTACAAATTTTTCATTTGCTGCAATTGCTGGAGTAATGAAACCATAATATGCTATAATATGTGCACAAGAAAAAAGAGAAGGAAGAGTGGTGAGTTTCTTAACAGAAATATTTTTTCTTTCTTTTTTATATCTGTGCCTCTGTGAAGGAATTTTGCATGTGTGGGAGATGACAGAAGTATAATATAGATGTTCAGCTGAAGGGCCATGACCAAACAAAAGGAACATCACAGAAATAAAATACAAAGATTAATAGTAGCAGAAGGATGGAAAGGTCTAACTATTGTTATTATAGTTAAACATGGAACATTTTTCTCTCAGGTTTCTATTTTCTGAAGACAGGGATGGTAACTCATTCCCTAGCCACTGTCAGACTGGATAAAACACTCTTTTTATCAACTTCAGATCCAGCCAGTATATCTCTTGTAAACTCGCTTCTTGTTTGTGCTCTGTACAAAAATATTTTCCAAAAGAATGACTTCTGGGAAGATCAAGTGGGAGTTGCTTTTTTGCATGCTAGGATCAATTCAGCTATCTTTTTGTAAGCTAGTTCAAAGTCATACTGTGTAAAGCATCCCTTTAGAAAAATTTTTATTTGGAGAAAGACTTAGTTAAAATTTTAAATGGGATGGCTTGATCAGGCTTACAAAGTACTTGCCAAAAAAAGGCAGAATTAGCTACATTTTATAGCTCTTCCATTTTATTTCATTTGTGAATTCCGTGTTGTGTATTTACCCGAAATGAGGGAGTAAATTGGATTTGTCCCAAAAGCTGTTGATTAAAACTCTTCCAAAATACATACATATAGGACACACTTTTCAGTTTCTTTTTGGAAAAAATTGCTTCCAGTTTTATAAGCACATCTATTCCAATAGGAGAGCCTGAACAGTGTCTCAGTATTGCTATGTAAATCAGAAGGTTATGCCATTAAATTCCATCATCTGCTTGTCTGTGGTAGGTGGTAAAACAACTCAGATTGAATTAGGTTTCTTTATTTTTTAAAATTTGTTCTTTGTTTTACTAATATAGATTTTTCAACTTACCTAACTTTTACTATTACACAAAGACATGAAACTTCTCTAACACTGATGAATTTAATTGAAGGATTACAAGTCTTAGGCACCACAGGGAGATTTTAATCTCCTCAACTCTTTGGATCCTCAGTTCTATTTTGTTTTATGGTCTCTACCACTGCAATACCATTCACATCCTGTATTACTGTAGCTCTGATTATCTGACTAAATACAAAAGGGGGATTTTAGTAGTTGTGGATGAATCTCTGAACTTAGTGAATAGAAAAGTAAATTTAAAACTTTTCAAGCCACCATGTTCAGTTGTATTTTCACCGTAGATTCCAAGTATAGTAAAGCGGACACGGACAATTATCATCCCAATAAAGATAATGGCTGCCATTTTAGGTCAACGTGAGGCAAGCCTATAGAAAAGTCCTTTTGTCTCTTGAAAAATGGGAAGTAAAAGAGGTGTTTACTGCAGAATTTTTAACCTTTAAAAAATTTTATATTCAGAGATGCTCATAAAAATGAGTCTTAAGAAGTGGTGCCTAAGCTTTTATACTAATCTCCAATGATAAATGTATGCTACAATGTCAGGTCTGAAATGGCAGAGTTCTCATTGCCAGGTGATTCTTACACCCCTGGGTAAATAGAACTTTAAGAGATGATCTTAATACTCTCCTCTAAAGTCCTAATTTATATGTGAATCTCTAAATCTCCCTCAAAACAGCATGAACATCTGATTGTATTCATCTACTAGTGGAACACAGATACACTGTGTAGCTAGGCTTAGTTATTAAAAGAAATGCACATAATAGAAGAGAATATAATTTCTTTCATTTGATTCTCCCCAAATCATGACTGGTAGCAACTCAGAACTTTTCCTTCTAGTGAGTATGCTCAAATATTTCCAGTTTCCAAAACATTGTTTTAAAAATAAATAGTAAAGGGGGAAAAGTGAATAAAGATCTGTTGAGTAAGACATGAAACAAAAAATGATTGAGGATAAATTTCCCTGCCCACTCAATCCTTGCAAGTTGGTACTTGTCCTCAGTCCAGCAGCTTTTCAGAGGCTCTATGAGCTGCACAACTCACACAACACTCCGTAGGTGTAACAAAGAGCTTCTTTACACTTATTCTGGCCTGCCAGTCTTTTCCATGTCAAAATTAAGCCTATTTCCCATCAGGAGGATCCCAGGCCCAAATCTTGTTGCAGGTAGCCATTCTTCTCTGCTCCACATGACAGAAGGGTGTCTAAGCTGTGTGTATTTTTTGTTTGGCTGCCTTGTTGAGTAACCCTATTAATACTTTGGGTACTACACAGAAATCAATTGAATTATTGCACAACAAAATGGATTCTGTGGATACTGATACTGATGTGGGATTTGAAAAAGACATTTAGAAGACTGTAAATTCAATTATTCCATATCCTGTGCTTACCTAGAAAGGAAGATTAGGTATGTTAAGGCCAAATGAATGGTGAAAGTATTTAATCCCTTAACTGAGATAATATCTGAACCACTGTTTTAAATGCACAAGGAAGGACAAATGTTGCACTTCTGGCAATTGAAAAGGAGTTATCTCTTCCTTAACAGCCAAATCATAAGAGAAAATAATACTTTTCAATAGATGACAAAGGGCTTCTGAGAGACAAATATGGAACATAGTCCAGATTTCCTTCCAACCATTTAAAAAATGAAAAAAAGAGAATCTCTGTAAGAGAGAAACTTCTACTATTATATTATCTTTCTACCTAACATAAGGGAGAGGGGGTATGCATGACCTTCCCCTTTCAGCATTTTCTTTGCTGTTTGTGTCAAATCATTCAAAGAAACAGAAAAAAAACCCCATGAAACATCTTTCAGAAGAAAAGATACTTTAAATCCTGTATTGTGCTGATTGTTTTCCTTGATTTTCTTTTTCCATCTGCCTCTAAAGGTTTGAGACAATCCTAGCATGTAAGAGATCAACTTTGGAAACATTTCTAACTCTAATGCACATGGATGCTCTTTGTTATCAGGGAAGCACATAAAACCATTGATTGAGACTATCAGCAGTTACCAGTGCAACTTGCAGCCCAGCAAGATAGATAAAGCAGCCAGTAAAAGCAAAGAGCAACGCTGGATGATGCTGCAATAACTGGTGTCTGATTTACCCCCTTTGTCTCAGCTGCTGTACCAGGTTTCAGGGACTTTTCTCAAACTGAAAAATTATCTCTTGCAAAGTCAGTTGTAAGTAGTGGCCCTTTGCTTTTGAGGACATTTGCTTCTGTCTTCCATAGGAACTCCTAGTTCCTGATGGTAGCCTGGATTATATAATGTGAGGTCAGATTAAAGGAGCAGTGAAGATGTTACTACTGTACCATATAGACACCACCAGAATCCTTGGGTTCTTGTCAAAAATTGAAGTGCTAAACAAAGCAGATGTGTGGGGTGTTGGGGTTGATATATCTGAGAATAGGTAAATACATATATTGTAACAAAACAGTTTCAGATAGTATTGTGCACATGTACAGGCAAACATGACCCAAGCCACACAGACACTATGGTTAATAAAAACACCTTGTCTTGAGAGGTGAAAATATTTTATTAAGATTAGTAGTGGTTTTCAGGGTTTTTCAGGGCAGGAATCCAAGGTAGGCATATCTAGATTTCTGTATTAAATCCTGAATGAGGTTAGTGCTAGGAGGTCATTATGGTGTGCCATAACTTATGTTTTAGTATGACTTTGCTGTCTTGAATGGTTAATTCAAAATTTATCAGTAAAAAAATCTCTGAGGACAGTAATAATGGAAAGAGGAAATTGAACAAAGTAGAAGAAAAGAATTTGAATTTTAAATAAAGACAGACTTTCATTCTGCTGTCTTTGCTTCTCATTTCTTGTTTGCAAGATAATGAAGATGTCAAAACTTTTCCTTAAAGACAAAATGTTCTTTCTTTCCCATAGATGTTATAAAAATGTCAAGAAAAATCAGAAACTGCTCAGAGCCCATAAAATAGGACTGTTATAAACTCCTTGACACATTTATGAAGAGAATTATTTATTTAAAATATTTATTTTGGCTCTTACAGCTCAATTTTTACTTCCCATGTGATATTATAGCTATTTTTTTATGATTTCTCCCTTAGCCTCAAACAGAAAGGTTCATAAAAACAGCTACCTTTTACCAATGGGCAGCTTCTGGAAATGGGAATTCAGTGACCTGGGCAGGTCAGGATCTCATAGCACAACATGCTGCAGAATGGTAATGGTACAGTGTAAAATGAGATTTCCCCCAGTTGCAGATTCAACCTCTAAATTATTCTCCAATTGAGTTGACTCTTGTACTGGGTTGGAACACAGCTGGATGCCAGGATGTCCACCAGACCTGTTCTGTCACTCCTCCCCCCAGCTGGACAAGGGAATAAAAATACAATGAAGGTTCACAAGGGCTCATAAGGGCACTCACCAATTACTGTCATGAGCAAAGCAGACTTGACTTGAGGAAATAAAGTTAATTTATTATCAACCAAATCAGAGTAGGGTAATGAGAAACGAGACCAAATCTAGCAAACACCTTCCCCCCAGCCTTCTCTTCTTCAAAGACCTGACTTCACTCACAATTTCTCCATCTCCTCCTCATCAATGATGCAGGGGGAAAGGGAATGTGGGCTGCAGTCAGTTCATCACACATTGTCTCTCCTGCTCCTTCCTCCTCAAGGACTTCTCATGCTCTTACCCAAGGGGAAGCTTCTGGCAGCTTCTCACAGGAGCCACCCCTGTAGCCCCCTGCTACCAAACTCCTGCCACATAAACCTCACGCAGCTCTTTTGGTTTAAACTAGCCAGCTGATACCTCTTTAGCTGTTAGGCTTCTCATTCAGCTGGATTTTATTAATGGTGTCTCAACACGTGTGGGAGATTCTGTTCAGAGATCGCTTTTAATTGCTTGTGACACATCAGTGGAACATCAGTGACATCCTGTGGCAGCACACAGACAAGTTGTGTTCTGGACACCTTGTGGGATGATTTTCATGAATTTGTCTGTTTTCTTATGATTTGGCTCAAGGTCTGCTTCTGGAGAGCTCAGGCACATTTTGGCAGAATTCTGTTTTCTGGCTTAAATAGTAGGCAAGCAAGCTGTTACTACACCAGCATTTAACAAACAGTAAAGGATGGACAACCTTAATCTTGATTATCAGATACCAACTCAAAGAATAAGTCATCTCATATACAGTGTTGTGTTATCCTGAGGGATTTTTTTTAATACTTGAGCAGAATTTACCAGAATTGTCAAACAATAAAGAAATGAGTTTCACAGGAGTGTGTAGAAGAAATGAAGAGCTAAAGCATTATTTGGCAATACTTTTTCATAATATTTTTTGTTTATTTTTTTAAGGTGACAGAACTTAGAGACTTGAATAAAGAGTATGGTAGTGTGCTATTTGAAAAAGTGGTATTATTTTAATAAATAAATTTGTATGTCCTTCACCTGACATGGTGGACACTACTGTAAACATTGTAAATCAGTAATTTAAATTATCTTCTAAAATAAGAAAGGCACAAGAAATGTGACATTAAGCATCCAGATATGTACCTGCTGTATCTATCTTTGGAGAAGAGCCAATTATCTACCATGCAACTAAAATGCAGTTATTCTGCCCTGTTTCCACGAGGAGATGTATCAGATACAGTAATGTACATAGTGCAGATAGCAAGTCAGGACTGTCAAATTTTCTTTCTCAATAATTTAATCTGAATATTGTCACTAGGATTTGACTTCTTACTTTCATTAAAAATGATTTAAAAATATTTTTAATTCTGTAAGAGTAAGTAAAAACAAAGTAGAATATGCCAGGTAATCAGTGGTCATTTTTCTCCTAAATTTTTCTATTTTCTGCAAATAGGTAAATACAACACATTCATTCTACTGTGCTCAAATACTTATTTTCATTTTTTGTAACTACATATTTGTCACAGCAAATTCTGACATATTAAGATTAATAAAATATTTTTGTTTATTTCAGGAAATAGCACCTACTGTTCTCTTGAGTCAATGCAAAGTTTTTGATATCAATGTAAACAAGGAGAAATCCTCTGACATCAGCACTAGATTAATGAAAATGAGACTGTTAGAAGAAAACAGAGAACGCTATTTAACTAACATAAATTTTTCTTCAGGAGCATTTTTCCAGCTCAGTAACACTTTGTCCAACAGAAAAGATCAGGAGATATTCCCAGTATCTAGAAGCTGCTTCTCCTCTCAGTGATGGAAAATGGTCTCCGCCCATGATGCACTGAATATTCTCTTTCCAGGGGTATCGCAATAATTCAAAGTTTATGCAGTTCCAGTTAGGAGTTAAAAATAAAAAAGATAGTTTTACAATTATCAAGGAAATGGATAAACTAGATTATTTTATGTTGCCAGAACCTTTTGCTGATTCTAAAATAATGTGTAAGGTATTTCATAGGTTAATAAAACACTTAGAATAAATTGTGCTGTGTTGGCCAAAAAACCCATTTGGCTGACAGTTTTCTTACTGTGCTTACACATGGCAATGATGCAAACATTGATGTATGAGTGGGAAAAAGAGCAAATTGGTGAATTGAATATAGATTAGTATCTTTTTAGATACCAGAATATCAGACTAGAGATAAAGAAAAAACATGCCTAGAAAGGAAAGTCAGAGTAAGAATGAAACACCACATGTTTTTTCTGTTTGCTACTTATATTGCAAAAAGTAAGTAGAAGGCAAATCTAAGGAACCAGCTCCATTTTGCTAGGGAAGTTCAATCTGATACAAAAGATAACTGCAGTGTGGAAGATAAGGTAAAAAAATGTGACCACAGAAACAGACAGACTAATTCTACAATATTTTTATTTTTATCTGAGACAATAAACGAAATAAGCCCATTAAAGGTAATTTCTGATTTCTCAAGAGAATTCATGGTCAGATTTGTTCCATGTGCTATGAAGATAAATTCTACTTTTCTGTGACAAATTGCTGTTTCTGTTTATAAGAAAGGAAGATGCAGTTAGAAGAAAAAAATTTGTGTTACAGCTGCATTTGACAGGCTCCTTGTTTTACTCTGATTTATTTGAAAGAGTGATGAAATAATGCCTGATAAATCCATACAAACATGATATTATGTGAAGATCAAGAAAGGAAAAATAGAAAAAAAATCCGAACAAAACCTCCAAGCAACAACCAAGTATGATGCAGAGGGTGGTAGAAGTTTTTTTCAGGGAGTGGGAAGTTCATAAAAATATTTACTAATATTGTTATCCATCTGTATTTATTTCACCAAACCAAGGAAATACCTTTTTGTTTTCTTGCATGTAAGGGGAACATCTTTGAAACCCACCTGTCACATCTATTTTCCCAACTGATTCATAGCTTTTAGAACAAATGCTTAGCATCTGATATTGTAAATTTTAGATTGTCACTGTGATTTCCCTGTTTTTTTCCTCTACGCTCTGCTGAATCAACCTATATTTTGAAGGGTTCATTATCAGTACAACTTAGTTGCTCACTATATAAGAATTCAAATTCTAGAATTTGTATCTCCTATATGTGATTCCATTTTTTTTTTTAAGATTCCCACGTTTTTGCAGATTCAGAGCATGACTTGTAAAATCCATTTTTGAGCATTTTGAAACACTTTGTTTCTGCAGCCTTCCTTACTGATACAGCAGATGATTACTGATTCAACTTCCTTACTGATACAGCAGAACTGAATTCCCTACATTTTCCTAGGTGAATTCCAAGGTATCCCTTTACAGCTGTTACACATGAGGGCACTTGACTACATAGATACAAGAGTAAACCACATTTTAATTCCTTGCTCTTTTTTTAGATTAATTTATATTTTTTTGATGAGTGTTGTCAATCAATTTCTGATATGTAGATTGTCACAACCAGAGGTGATCCTCTCCTCTGTTCCAGCAATATGAAAGCTGTAATATCAGAGCCATTTTAATTCAAAGTTTGATATAATGAATCTTAATCTAAGTGAAATATTGGTGTTACCACAGCATTCCAGAAAATGTGACTGTGGGAGATGTTTTCAGCCTGAAACTCTTTCTGTTAATTGTGGTGGTTCTGTAATCATGTTCATCTCTCTATAGGTATAATTTGTTGGAGACTATGAAATTTGGCCTTATTAAATACACCTGCCATGAAATTAGCTGGAGGTAAGAAAAAAAACCAACAAAATCCCATTTGAATCTTCCTATGCCATGTCTTAAGTAATCAAAGGCAAAAGCATCACACCTGAAATGTAAGAAGAATAGTTTGCTTCCTGTAGGTGCTCTTCAGGTAGGAAAAAAACCCTCTAGATGCTTAATAGGACAGTGTTGTGTGGTTTTTGCATTATCCAGGCTCTACCCTCATATTTAACCATGGGCTGTTAAAGTTATTTTGTAAGCTTGATGTTAGTACAGGCAAATATGTGCACTTTGTAAAAATAATGACAGATGCTCTGTGTCCTGAAAATTGGCAAATATTCCTTAAATATATGAATTCCAGCTTCTGAGATATTGTTAACTATTTCTGTTAATCTTGAGTGATAGTGACCCTACAGTGATAGTCTCCATGCAGGTAAAAAAAAATACTTTTGTTAGTAAATAATCAACTGTATAGTTGAAAAATAGAGGTCAGAGTGAACTGGAAATAAATTATAAACCCTTTGGGAAGTCTCTTAATTTATACTTGATTGTGTCTCCTTTCTTTCGAAGATTTAAGTAGAGAATGGATTGGAGAACTTGTTTTCATTTTAATCCACCTAACTTCCATCTGTCTGTGCATATTTTTGGTGAAAGATCATTTCTTTGCACGAATCTGTACAAGTACTGCTCTGCTGTATTTCACAAGCCTGACATTTAAGAGATTATTCTGCAATTTACTTTCTTCCTTCTAATGTTAAGTCTTTCAAAAATAGCCTTTTAGTCTAAAAATAACCTTTTGGAAACATATTCATTAAAGATGTGTTTAATGTTATGATGAATGATTGAATGAATGATTGCCAACAGTGAATAAGCTGTTGTTCAAGAATGTAGGTGCTGAGCAAGATTTCTATCAAAGTTGTTCTGATAGCTGTAGCAAATCATGTTATTGAACACTTGAAAACAAGCTGTTGTATTCCCTGCTTTACTAATCTCCTTAAGTTTCACTAGAGAAAAGGCCCTCTTATCATACTGCCCTAAGGAAGAAAAGACCAAAACAAGTGAGAAAGAAAGGTTTATATTGACAAAGACACCATGGTATGTTAATGGTTTAGTGCAAAACAGGTCCTGTAAGCAGCCTGTGCTAGGAAGAGAAGAGCATGAGATGCTTAGGTTTGGAAGCAGGAGTAGGAGAGGCTATATGTCCTGATTCTGAGATGGAAATGAGAGCTGCTGAGACTGGAGTAAGGAATCAGCAAAGGGAAAAATGCTCAGAAAGGCTAGAGTCTGGGTTAAAAGCAGCAAAAAGGCTCATTACTGCATTCAATATTCACATCCAAAACCTGTATGTAGCCTGAATTTTCAGTTGTCATTTCTTTGTTTCAAGGGAGTATTTTATTGTATAGAGAATCATCTCCTTTTTATGATTGGTTTACAGTAAATCATCTACTACTCTAAAACTAATAAAATTTACTATTGTTATAAGTTGTTTTATCTGATCAAGTAGGAAAGATCTGTGAAGTGTTTTAAAAGTTACATAATATAGTAATGAAATATATAGGTCTCAATGTGGTACATGAAAGAATCTGAACTTTCAGAATAGTGTTTTGTAGCATACATGACCAAAGATAAACTTAAAGAACACATCAAGTCTGCAAAGTCAAACATTGGAAAGCTATGAAATGCAGAACTCAGCATGAATGTTTAATTTCCTCTCCCACTTTAATTATAATTACATAGCTCCTCCTCAGGTCTCCTTCCCTCCTTTCCTGGTAGGAAGATTGGGTCTGATTATAATTCATAACTGTCTTTGTGAAAAGAAAATGTGCACTGAATCATACATTTATTGCAAAAGAAGTAAGCAATACTCCCTTAATACTTATCAACTTTACTAAGAATGAGGAGACAGAAAATATGCATGGGGGGAACAACAGTTTTTCTGATTCAACAAACTGTTCTTCCTCATCCAGGACAGCTGGTGCCATGTTTAAGTGACTTTTATTTACTTCAGCAGTTTTAAGTAGTTCATCCTTTGGCACTTGGATTGAATGGAAGACACAGACTGCAATGTTTTGAGAAGGCCACGTCAGTGAACACAAGTTACATGTCTAAAGAGTACGTGTCTGGATAGTTTTCCTGATTTCGACCAATATGATTATTCAGAGACCTAGCCTAGATGCAAAGCCTTCATGTTCTGAGGCTGACACAGAAACCTCATCTTCCTGACTCCCTGTTATCCAGATGAATGATGTTCCTTATTTACCTTGCCCTCTGCAAGAGAAGATTCCTACAGGCACTCCTCTCAGACTCCAGTGTTTCAGAATGTGATGTACATGACTACATTCCTTGTAGTTAAAATTTGTCATGAAATATGACAGTGTAAATTTGAAATAACCTTAAAACACTTAAATAACTTTATTCTGCTTAGCACGAGTCCCATTCTAGTCCCATCAAAACATGGCAAATTCTCAATTATTTCAGCATCATCAGTAAGAGCAAGATCTGCATGTGGCTTTAAAAACCATATTAGTACTATCTTGCATTTACATGGCACAAAGATTCTCCAGATTCCACTGAGCTTTTATGAAAAAAACCTGTGTTAAATACCAGTGTGAACAGGACCATTTGATACATAACCTGCAGAGTTGAATAGAACATGTAGTCATGCCAGTATAATGGTGCTCACAGCTTGCAGTGTGCAATAGAATACTGCTGCTCCAATAAAGAAACTGTGTTTTTCTCTTCAGAGAGCACAACACCGGCACAGAAGAGGAGGCTGCCACGCAGTCCTCCTGCAAGATGCAGGGATGCTGCAATCTGGGCAAAGCCAGGAGCCACAGGTACCTCAGTGATCATGCTGTGAGCAGGGGCATTGCCTCTCAGCCAGGATCATGTACCTGCACCTGCCATCATCTCCTTAGGAACCACAGCACGTTTGAAGGATCATGATTTTGTGGCACAATATATTTGGAGAAGCTGAAAATTCCTAATGCTCTGCGAAACTTCGAGGAATATGGATGTGGTGACTTTCACTGAGAGAGGTTTAGTATCTCAGCTAAAATAAAATGGTGAAAAGTAATGGAAAAATCTCATAGGGAAGGAATCTCCAAAGTTTAATAGTTTTTCATTATAAATAGAATTTTGAGGAGGATTGCAGAAATGAAGTATAAATTTCTTAAACTTTCTAGTATATTAACACTCATTTTTTTCTATATGTCCATCACATGAAGAGATGAAATACAGTTATGCTAACCCAGTCACTTCATAAGTGTTGTATACATACAAAAATAATAAAAAAAGTATATACATGTCACTTTTATAATTTGCTTACACCAGGTGAATCAATGATTACTTGATGACTAATACTGAAGCCAGTCCCATCAATATCTCATCAAAATATTTTACAGGGAAAGTGTTAAGTTAAAGTTTGATATAATGTGAAATAGTAAATAAGAGAAAAAATAGAAAGTAACTGGTCAAAATATTAATTTAATGACTTCAGTTATTTACATCATGCATGAAAACACACTCAGGGCTAAAATTTCTGTAGTCAGATTAGAACTCCTCCTCTGCCCTTGTTTTGTTTTGTTCTGTAGCAGATTTTCCAAATCCAGAGCATCAAAAAATAAATGGATGATTGTCTATACTTCTGACTTGGACCTATAAAGGTACAGACACAGGGATTTTCTATGGGATGAACCTGACAGATAAAACCTGTTTCAGTTACCACTGCAGGCTCTCTTTCAGGGAGTTGTAATGACTCTGAAATGGCAGAGACTTGGGAGACTTTTCAAAACAAAGGATTATTTATTGATCTTTAGGAACACAGTAAGCCTGAAAGATGATTAAGTAACAAAAGCTGATGTATGAGTTGTCTAAATTATATTGCAGCAGAATGGCTAATATTAAATATATTTGAGCAACCAACAGTAGGTATTTTTCTCTGCTGCACATTCTTTACAAGACTGATTTCCTGTTTGTAACTTCGTATAAATCCATCTCTTTTGAACATGTTTTATCTATCCCAAGGTCTTTGCCAGAAGGTTTTTAAGATCCTGGTGAGGAATTTTAAAGCTGGTCAGACTGTTTTACACAATTGATCCAGACAGAATATAAAAATCTCATGGTAAATTTTCTTTTTGACAACTTGGATAGCAGACAATTTAAGTAGTCACTGCTAGTTTTCTGCATAATCTAACCTTCAGATTAAATTCTGTAGTTCAACATTTGGGTTCACACAGCTAGCTGAACAGAGACATTCATCACACTGGTTTGAATTTAAACCATATTATAGAAAAAATACCAATTATTCACTCAGAGTCCTAATACAGTTCCTCACCAGGCTGAGACATAGCCCGGAAAAAAAGTCTTCACAGAACACCTGTGGAGAAAACATGCTTGTGTTATTGCTTTGGTGGATCTTTCTGAATCAGTTGTCTGCATGGCACCAGACTGTCTAACTAATGGCATTGCAGTCCAGCTTTGCATCCTGCTTCCTTTCCTTAGGAAGCTGGGAACAACATTTCACTGTAGCAGCATATTTCTGAGCCTGAGAAGGAGGCAGATACATCAGCTTTAAAGTAAGGAAATACTTTGGACAAATTAAGTCTCATATCTTAATGGGTTTTAGTATCAAAATCTTATTAATGACTGAATAGTGAGACATTCAGTTCACAGATTGACTTGAAATCACCTAGGTAAGGCAAATAATTTTTATATGCTTTTTTTTTTTTTCTGAGAGAGAATCCTTAGCATGCAAAAGCCACAACTAACAACAGAGTAGTAAAGCATCAGTTAAAATTTTCCTTAGAAAAATCCTGAGAGAAACTTACCAAAAAACAAATATTGCTGTTGGCTCAAACTTGTCCCAGAGGGCTCTGGCTAAAATAACAGAGCTGTTTAATTATTCTGAAATTGATTTATACACAGATTTATGCAGCTGGGAATTTTGCAGGGCTCTGCACCGTGACAAGCAGTTGAATTCTGAGTAATTATTTCTCTATAACTAGCTTTCTGAAAGAATTGGGTTAATTTCTCCCCAGTCTTAAATGAATGTTTATACAAGTATATCCAATATTTGAGATGAAATTCCCATTTTTAAAATGGAATACCAGAAAAAATAAACGGAACCAAAAATTCACACAGCAAAAAAAGTATTATAAAAACATCTGTGAATTTCATGAAGAAGCTTATTGCACTTTTTGTAATTTAATTAATTTTAAGTACACTGGATAGAAATTGTAACTTCTGATATAAAGTTTGCCAGGTATTATATTTATGTGTATCTTGGGAAAGGTCATAAGCAAAAAAATACATCTGAATAAAGACAGTACTTGATTGAAATAATTATATCACATGCATATTTTTGCCTATTTAAAACCTAGATTCAGAATAGAGCTCAACACAGGTTTCTTGAGAGACCAAACAAAATGTATATAGCTGACACTCTTCTAACTGACAGATAAGCAAGTGAGAATCTATGAAACAGAATTTTACAGGGAATTTTCAGACAGATTCACACATAGATTCACTGCACAGATTTGCTGATGCAGCCTGAATATCCCAAACATCCCCAGTACTTATTTCTAGTCCTCATTTGTTCTGTTGACTTGTGCAGTCTGCATAGGAGTGTTAGGAGAAATAAGCTCCTTCCCAGCTCTCACAGGTGAGAGATGTCCCATCCATGTGCATAGCTCTGTCTCCAGCTTATGGAAGTGGGCACTGGCTCCACAAAACAAAAAAGACCTTAAATCTTTAGAGAGCAGCCAAAGGAGGGCAACAAATGTGCTGAAGGGCCTTGAGGGGAAGCTAAATGGGCAGTGGCTGAGGTCGCTTGGTCTGTTCAGCCTGGAGAAAAGGAGGCTGAGGGGAGACCTCATTGCAGTTAAAACTTTGTGAGGGAAAGAGGAGGGGCAGGCACTGATCTCTTCTCTGAGGTGACCAGGGACAGGACCCGAGGGAATGGCATGAAGCTGTGTCAGGGGAGGTTTAGGCTGGATATTAGGAAAAGCTTCTTCATGCAGTGGGTGGTTGGGTACTGGAACAGGCTCCCCAGGGAAGTGGCTGCAGTCCCAAGCCTGAGAGAGTCCAAGAAGTATTTGGAAAATGCTTTCAGTTGGACTTGATGTGGGTCCCTTCCAACTCAGCATATTCTGTGACCAGAACCAAATAAAATTTGAAGAGTGGATGCCCTGTATTTCTGTAATGAGCTATATCTTCATCCCTAAAGTTAAAACAGAAATACCATATTAAGTATAAACTAGGATAGAATAATCTTGTTACATGTAATATGAGCCTACGTTTTTTATTTAACATATCCAGCAATAATTGCCATTAAAATCCATAAAAAATTAGTTTGTAATGAAGAGCAGCTTTGATGAGTAGGTTAATTCTAAGTGTAGGCTTATACTGATCAATAGTCAGTAGAGTTCTTCCTCTGCAAGCCCAGCACTTAAGTGTGTTAAGTTCAACACGCACTTCAGCAGCAGTTTGCTTAAAAATACACAGGTGGAAGACAGACCAACAAAGGTCAAACAAATTGTAGCACTTCAACTGAGGAGTTAAGGACAAGAAAATAAATGTTGCTCTTCAATATGTCTGTAAAGTAAAGCAATGTAGGGAAGCCAAGATTACCCAAAAGCGCACCCAGAGTAGATTGCTCTTTTGTCAGTGTGCTGCTCATTTTCACATTGAACTTCACTGACAAATAACAAAAGACCACCCACAAACATTTACAGCTTATTTAATGGATTATATAATGCTGAAAACGCCATCATTTTGCATACTAAAATGTTAGATATAATGTCAGAGCAATGAAGAATTATAACTTTACTGGGCAGATCTTAGAATACAAATGGAAAGAGATTACTTATTATAAATTCTATCAATAATACAACACTATTTAGGTCAATTTCAGGGACAACATTTTAATTATTTTAATTAAAAATACAAAGAATACTTTGCTGTCTTGAGAAGTGAATAAACTTATGGTTTGACCTGTGTAATCATAACTAATTGTTTTGACAATCCATAATATCACCATAGGGACACAGTATTTTTATGCTCATCGCATTTAATAGATGAAGATATATGTGGTCATTAATTTGGACTTGTATTATTCCCTCATCTTGATTATAATTTTCCCAAGCAGCATCCAAATTTGACACATACAGACTTTAAATAACGAAGTTTAAATACTGAACACATTACCTGAACAACCCTAGGAGACATTAACAGAGTATTTAACAGAAGCATGGTTTGGTAAGCAGAGTAGAATCTGCCTTGTCTATTTCCTCTCCTTTTGAATGTTGAGAACAATCTGTTCTCACAAAACTTGAAACAACTAAATCTTGGCACACTGTTACAGAAAAAGGAATCATTCACTGTGCATTTGATAGAAGTAGCCCTCCTGTTATCTCTCCTGTGAAATCCCTTATCCACTCAGATATAAACACATTGGCTTAGTGTGCATCTATCCTGCTAGATAGGAAAAAGGTGACAACAAAAAGAAAAAAAAGAAGGCAACAGAGAAGTTACAGAAGTCTAAAGCATGCTCTGAAATCGAGCTGATGACCATCCTGCTCTGTTACCACTAGCATTTTTACAAGTTCCCTACACATTCTTCCTCTTTTTTTTTTTTGCTTGACTGTTCCCTTAGGTATCTTTGACCCTTCCATAGCCTCTGCATCTCTGTCCTGCCTTCTGTACCCATCTTGGTTCTTGCTCTTCTCTCATTCATACTTATAGCCCATTTCCCTGTTCACTCCCCTCATTCCTTCCTGTTTCTTTTTTACCCCAATCTTTCCATGCCTTCCCGGTATCACCCATGCTGCCCAATCTATTTCCAACTGCTCTTTTCTGTTGCCTCTCAGTTTCCTCATTTTCTTTTCTTCCTGGACATTTTGCATTTTTCCTCACTCTAATTTTTCATTCTCTGTTTTTTTGTTTTGTGTCTTTATTGCTTAACTTCTTCATCAAGTTTCTGCCCGTTATCTTCCTTTTACCTCCTTTGTAAACTCTTTTTGTTTTTATTACCTGTTCCCCTACAATTCTCTACCAATAACCACAGTGCTCATTTTCCTCTTTTCTCTGTTATCTTCATTCTTTAGTAGAAAACATCATTGAAATATAGGGCAGATTTTATCAGCAGAGTTATGTTGCAGACCTGGTCCCCTCTGTTATACCGTAATTCCTTTGAAGTGTGAAATCTATTGTTCTGCTAAAATATTGGAGTAATGCATTGTGGGGGGAAAAAACCTATCTGTAATGAAATTTTAACTCTCTAAATCAACATCACAATGTCAGACAGGTATGTAAATAATGAGTTATTTGTACTACCTGTCACTCTACCTTATCTAGAAAATAATTCAGTAGTTCTTATACACAATTGTGCCTGGTATGTGTTTTGATGTGTGATAACTGTAAAACATTATCAGTGTCAGGAACTGTGCATACTCACATCGTTTTTCACTTTAATGGAGCTGAAAGTGCTGAGAACAAAGCCTCACACCTGATGCAAATCTTGTGATTAACACCAAGTTTGAAGGATGTTGTGCATGAGAGAGTCTGCCCAGCCTTTTTTCAGAGCCTTGTTTCTGTAAGTATCTGAAAATGAGAAGGAAAATATATCTTTAGTGTTTTGGAATTGATTAGGCCTGTATCCAACTGGTTGCAGGTGTTCCTTGTGTTCATTAAAACTGAGCATTCAGAGAATGATAATTATATTGCAGCAGTTTGCTAAATATTTGTTGTAACTACATTTTCTTTCCTTCTATTTAAAAAACCCTCCCTAAACTAGACATTCTGACTCATTTTATATATTTGCAGAGACTAAGAGTTTTCTGCATTCTTGGAACATATGCTCAAATAATTTTATCATCTACCCCTGGTTTTCTTCTTCCCCATGTCCATTTGATTACAAAAGTTGTCTACACTAGGAAGCACTAGGAAACCTCTGTTAAACAGGCCATAATATCAACTTTCAAACTGTGATTACATATGCAGGAAGAGATCTTTATGTCAGCCTGTGCACAGAATACAGGCTATCTTGGCTCATTTTGCCTTTTCACATGAGATGAGGTAATCAGAAGAGTGGTTTGTGCTGTGGAAGAAAGTGCCTGGATGAGTTCCACATCCACTTGCTGGCACAAGCTGCAAAGCCTGCTCTGCATTTTATGTGCTCCACACTTGCTGGATACAAGTACTTTTCTCCAACCTGAACCCATAAGTAAAAGATTGATCTGGATGGGAAGAGGTAGTGCAACATCAGGGCTTCAGATTTCTGCTCAAATTTAACAGTAAGATGAATGTTGAGTGGACCGGCAGAAAGGAATTCCCATAAATTGTCATCTGGTGCAGGTAATCTCTTCTTGCACTGCCAGTTTTAGCTGTCCACTTAGAAATATCCAAATGCCATACAGTTGACACAGAATGTTAGGAATGTCATATAGCTCAGGGGATATATGGCATACATGCACAATCTTGGAAATGTCACATATCCCAGGGGACTAGGATTGAGCTGGTCCAAAATGCTCTGAACCCCATGAGGGTTTTTAGATGCATTATAACACCAATTTATAAAGGTAAGATCTGTACCCAAAGTAATTATACAGTATTTTAAGCATCTTGATTGGATTTCTTCCATCACCCCACCTACAGTGTTAAAATCAAGCCAAAGAATCTAACCTGGAAAAAGGTAATAGAGAGACAAGATATTGAGATGATAACTCTTCTGAACAGCAACAGAAATTACTGGCTTCAGTTAGACAGTTTACATTTCTAAGCTTGTTTGTAGCTTTCACTTATAAAAGTTGAAATATTTACTGTGCAAAAATTATTCAACAAAGAATTGTTTTTCTTAAACTTTCTATTATAACAGGAATGGTGTAGGAACTTGTGCCAGCCTTCTTCAGAGGTGTATTAAAATGTTTTCTGATGATGTGAAGCATTTTTGAGATTTTGAAAACTTGTTGATTTGCCTTCATGCTCTTTCTCAAGAGAGATAAGAATGTCATGTCAGGGAGGATAAGACCTTTTCGTTCATAAGCACAATAGGTTCCA
>QUSF01000005.1:10122301-10174687 GCA_003676055.1 Chloebia gouldiae | reverse complement strand
TACTCTTGTGGTATGCAAATGGGTGTGCCTAGCGATAACATTTCCTGCTTGAGAAATCCCCAGGTCAAAAGGACAGTCCCGAGGAAGACTACTGGCCTTCATCCTACGACCACCAGGAGGCAGAAAACGACCACCTAGCAACAGGGCGCGGCTGCGCAGAAGGGACGCAGAAGTGCAACGTACGCAGAAAAAGGACCTATGAAAAGGAAGAAGACCGGGGACGGGGGCGCGGCAGTTGGCGGAGCGCTGACTCCCCTGCCGTCCAGCGCTGCTTTGCTTTCGCTTCCTATTTTATATTTAATCTTTAATAAATTTATTAATTGGACTGAATAGCCCATTGTGCTCATTCATAACAGTCATTGTAGATGAATGAAATTAGTGGCATGGCAGGTTCCCACTATCTCAGCTACCTATGGAAGAATCAGGTAGAGCACAGAAAAGATTTATGGAATGTACACATTTGGTTCTTTAGTGTGAGGGTAGCTTATGAACAAACAAGAGAAGTACAACTACATTTCAATGGAACTGTACAAAAAATTATTTTTTTTAATTAGTATTTGTTCCCAAGGTCTAATCTTGATTGTAAACTGCCTTCTCTTGAGTAGGTGTGTAATCTTTTTTAGGTAGGTATGCCATCCTGAATGGCCCAAGACAGTGAGGAACTTGCAGAGTGCAAAGGGTTGTTCTTCTTTCCCTTTTGTGTCTTTTTTTTTTTTGCCTCCAGTCCAATAAATCTCCATGAGAATACTTCTGTAGATAACTAGTGTAAGTTTGTGTGTCATTGTTTTAATTTTTACAAGGTGGGATTTTTCAAAAAAATATGTGAGTCAGATCTTTCACACTCATGCAGCAAAATTAAACTCTCACAAAATGTTTCTCTGCTTTCCCTGCTCTGAAATGGAGAACTACATCTATTTCTCCTTTCATCTGTTGTAAAGATGCAAAACGCCTTGAGGTTCAATATAGAGATTTAAAACCATAAGGAGTTTCCTGTGAGCTCAGAAATGGTTCTTATGTGTGTGAATATATGCATGCATGTGTGTAGGTGCATCCTGTGAGAAATGAACCTGAAGGAAAAAACTTAGCATGGGATTTTCTGGGTTAGCATTTGCTTTGCACCATTTCTTGTTTTACCCAGATGTTTGTATGAATTTCCATGCTCCCTATGGAACAAGGTCGTGATGTTGGTCATTTCCTTGACAGTAAAATCTCATCACTTCACTTTTTCACCTTCTTTAGCAATCCTGCCCTGGTGTTTTTCAAGTGCCTTCTGCTATGCAGTAGATAATACACAGCATTAAAGGCAATAATTTTGAACTCAATGACTTCTACCATTCTGTTCTGCTTGAGATAGGAGACAGAACTGTTTGTATATTTTTCTGACTTATTGTCAGCTGAAGTTGAAGTTATTATTGGCACCTCAGTGAATGTACAAATGTCACTGCTATATTCTCTTTGAACACACAAAGAACCAAAACCTAGATATCCTGGGAGCACTACTTTTGTTTGTACATATTTAGAGTGATTAAGAATTAGGATGGTTGGCATAAGTAATGCTTATTAGGAAGTATGTGTGTGAAAAGTCACCTACTGTTTTTTTTCCTGTATGCAGGATGAACTCTGCTTTCCATGATGAATCATTATGTTGCTTTGCATTTTTTTCCCTATATCTCAAAAGATCCCACGCAAGCTTTAAAAAACTTACCAAGAAGAAAAAAAGTCAATTTAAATAACATACCTAAGGCTTATTTTCCTCCTCCATTTGCCATGAAATCCCAGCAAAAACATTATGTATGAGCAGTTTTCTATAGATCTTATGCTAACTAGCTGTTAAACAAGAAGACAAAATTCCTAAGGATGAGAACATGCAAATACCCTAAAGAAACTAATTTTTTTTTTTTTCTGAGGGATCTTATGACGTTCAAGGAAACTTTCTAAAGTTCTAAAGTACTTTGAGACAGAATAACTTCTTGAAGTATCCATGGTGCTGCTAGGCAGTAATCATAAATTGCAGAAGGCATAGATTTTCAGTTCTCACACCATTTTTATGTCTGACAGAATAACTCTATCTGTTATATCTTGTTGCTACCCAAGAAGATTTACTGAGGTAAAAAGCATTGTATCCTTACTGAAAGAATACAGAATATACTTACTATATATATGTCCTATCTAAAGCAGTTTATATTTTTGCAGGAGGCTTATACAGTATATTTTGTCCTGACTTGAGTGATAAATTTTTGAAGTCCTCAGGAATAATGAACTGGAAAATGTATTTTCCCCACAAGGCTCTAATATTTTTTAGCAGGTGATTTCAGGATTCTATAAATAATACACATTTTTTCCTACATATTTTTTTCCTAAACTTACAGTGTTGTGATATTTTGCCAGAGGGTCTGGAAAAAGTCAGGACCAAAATGCCTTAGAATATTACCAGGGATATGTGCCTTGGATGATTATAATTTTAATGACAATCATCTGCACTAAGTTAAGTTTCTAGGAAAGAATTGGTTAATCCCCTTGTGTATTACAGTATGCTGTGAATAAAATTGTTGTTCACAGCTGTACCTACTCCTGCCCTTTTCGTGTCCCAGGGTGACTAGAAAAATTCTTTTTGGGAGGTAAAAATAACTAACTTCTGATTAAAATGTACAGTATATAGCTTGAGTTGGCATTAAGATGAGGTGGTTAATACAGGTAAGTGACAAATAAGAACTGTGACTTTTTAGATAAAACTGTTTTATTTGAAAAAGTGAGGGCAAATATTTCCCCACATTTTGCAACTTTTACTGTCTTTTCCAAGCAAATATACATCTCCTATCTAGGAGCAAATTCCCTTGTGTAGCAGCTATTTAACATAAACTAAAAAAAAAATTAGAGAAAAGTCATTGACCAAGAAAATAAATATTTTTTTTAGCTTTACTACAGTTGTCTTAACTACTGATGTAGATCTGTCGCCATCTCTGGAGGTATTTAAAAGTTGTGTGGAGCTGGTGGACAATACAGTGGTAGCCTTGGCAGTGTTGTTTATGGCTGTACTTGATTTCCAAGGTATTTTCAAACCTAAATGATCCTATGGTTGTGTAGAACTTATTTCAAAAAATATTTTGCTTATTTTTCCCCTGCACATACTCCCAGAAATCACTCAGCATTTTAACTTTTATACCTTCTTCAACACCTGCTTGCTCTTATTGCTAACATACATATTTTGTCATATGGAGCAAAATTTATTAGGAAATGCTTAAAAAAACTAAATGCCAAAATAGTCTTGAAGGGATGACAGTTTTTCAACTAGACAAATGTTCTTTCTGTATTTTTCCATCTACCTCTCTTAAGGAAAATGAGAATGTTAAACAGCAGTAAGAAAAAAGCCATATAATATGGCTTTTTTATTATTAGCCTAAAAAGGAATAGCTGCCTTGAGAATTATTCTTGAATAGTTTTGCCCCTTGATGAGGTCTCTCTTCAATACATCAACAAAATGCATTTTCTCTGAGGTAGTTGCTTTTAACCAAATGCTGCATTTCAGGAAGGAATCTCTGCTTGGTTGCAGCTTTATGATTTGGAAAGTAGGATGTTAGTAGGTAGGCTACAGAATTCTCCAGAATTAATTTTTATAAATATCATTGATAAGAAGGCAGCTTTTGGAATTTCAGACACAGTCCAAGAAAAAGCATATAAAAGTTTAGGTGATTAAATAATTTTTTCATATTTACTAAACAGCACTCTACATACATTACTCCAGCATAAGTTATAGTGAGATGAAGTCAAAGATAGATCTTTACAAGCAAGTTATTGCTTGAAGAATGATGTGAAATTGTCCCTGAAAAACATTCCTCCCCGGCCTTCTAAATAACTTATAATCAAAATATAAATAGATTTTAATACTTTTAGTAAAACTGAGGCTGCATTTCAAATGGCATATTTTACTGTGTCCCAAAAGAGGCTCTGGCTGACTGAGGTAATTAATACAGGTTTGCTCAAAGCAACCTGAGGTACCACTGATATTTTAATTTAATAATGCCTTAATTTTATAGCACAAACCAGATGCAATGGTGGCTTTACTTCCAACCAATTACTTATAAGTAATCTCTTTTTGCTCTCTCATGCTTTCCTTCTTCCCTATACACATTTTCCCCCTTACTTGCCTTTTCCACCAAATTAATGCCAATCCTTTCCCAGGCATGATCTCTGTTTCCTATTCTAAATTCCACCTTCCTGTATGCAGCTAGAAATTCCCACACCATATCACAACAAATACCTAAGAATAGTCAGAATTGTTATGAATTTTCTTGGTTTAGAGGATTAGTTTATCAAACAAAGATGCTTGATTAATCTGTCATAATATAGCAATAAAAAGTGATAATAGTTAATCCTTTTTTTATATATAAAATTAGTGTTACTTCACATAATACATCTGAGACTTGCCTACTACTAAGGTCACATTACAGGACATGCAGCTATCAGGATCACATTTCCTTTTTTCAGCTATAATTTCTATGCTTTTTGTTCATTAGTTCTATACATAGTTCCTAATTTGGTAGATCTATTATTAGCCTAAATAGGTGATTTAAAATTATATTAGATTCATTTATTATCTTGAGATACTGTATGGTATAGTCAGGAGACATAAAGTCCTCTTCAGTTTGATTTTACTGTACTATAATTTTGTTTTCATTATTATTAAACTTATTTGCCTTTGAACCTTTGATACCCCATTGGACACCATAATCCTTAAGAAAAACTGAAGAAAAGTTTTCATTTCAGTACAAATCATAAACCTCAATTAACTTCAGGTTCTAGGCTGTTTTTACTGAAAAAAAAAAAAGTGACCCAGATCTTATTTTCTTCTTATTTTCTTTAGTAAATTAACCACTTTATTTTAGTTTCTCTCACACAGTCCAATTGAGCTTGTTCTGAGTTACTTTCACTTTTCATGTTCAGCCTTCATGACACACCTTTTTTTTTTGTATTCTTTTTTCCATTACAATATATTTCACTGTCTGTTTGTTGAGATTTTCAGTCTTCATTTAAACAATTTTTGGTTTTTAAAATTTATACTTTGCAAATGTAGATGTTTAACTGATGATTTTTTCCACTCTTTACTAGTGTTGATGACCACATATATCTTTTCAATATAATGCAAAGTTCTCTTTGACTACCTACTTCCTTGAAATAATGTATTTGCTCTCTCTTCCTACATGGCTTAATGGCAAAACAGGATGTCAGTATAAGTGTCGGGGAACAATATATATGTTTGTATATTTTTAGGTGTAGTAGGAATGTAAAATAAATAACTGAAGAATGTGTATTTTCCAGATGCATAGTAGATAGTAAAAAGATTAAAATTATAAAAAAATCACTTTTTCTTCATTACTCTAGCAACAGTTTGCTTTCCCCCCCCCCCCCCCATGAATAATATATTGATGATATTTGACACCATTGCAGGAGAGAAAATTCAAGTGCTTTAGATCTATAAAATTTGTTCTGTTCTACAAGTGCCCCGAAAAGTATTAACACTGTGTACTATTATTACTCTGCATGTTGACACTAGGAATCTTTTACCTCCCTTAGGTCCAAATCACTTACAAATAATGTAATGAAATTACTTAATCACTTGCCACTGAAATAAAGATAATGGAGGCACACCGGGGAATTTTTAGTTTTAATGTCTGGCCTTGGATCAGGAGTGTGCTTTTGAAACACATCTCTTGCTCATTCTCTCCTATTGAACCTTGGCTCACATCTCACAGCAGTCTTGGGCCACATGCAGTGAACATCTTTGGGATAAAATTAAACTGGAAGTTGTGATCTGTGAGCCCATACAATGCACTCCAGCTACAACTGGGCAGGCGATTCACTGCATGATGTCCAAGGTGAAGCAGCTCTGGTGTGCAGAGCACAGACCTCAGCTCTTCAGCTCCATTGTCCTCTTCCTACTGGCCTGTATTACCAGCTAAGGTAGGCAGAGCTGCTGATCCTTTGGAAATCAAATGTACAAGGCTTATTTTAAAAAATTCACAGAGGAGACATTTTATAGGAGACTAAAATACTCAGTGTTAACCTCTGACCATATTTCTGTTCTTCCAGAGCACTAAGCTGTTTTCTAAGGAGTGCTATAGGGCTTTCAGAATAATTACTTTAATTCTGGTCTTGTTTGAAAAGATTGGAACTTTCTCTATTCAGCTGAACAAAAACATTGACAAGTGAAGGACTTCACTGACATCTGTAGTATTTTCAACATTAGATTTAATGGGCACCAGTATTTAATTTTATGTTCTTAAAATAAAAATGCTTTTTCAAACTCTTCAGGTCAGAGAAAGTGTAGGAGTGAGAAGAGTAAGGTAAGTGCAGGAAGGGAAACAAAATCTGTAAGTGATATGTCTAAAACAATCCCTGCATTCTAAAATCTCTACAGCAACATATTACTTTGAAAATGAAATCTAAGAAACTTTTTAATAATCAAATTAAATTAGTTAATTAAACTAAATTGCATGGTAGTCTAGTTATAAATGCATGCAGACCAGTACCATCCTCTCTGAGAGGTATTTGAAGCCTGAATACAAATGTTTGTAGTTCTGTATTAACTGAAGTGTGAGATAAGCACAAAAAAATCAGTAAAAATATGGTCAGGAATAGAAAGATTTAATTTTTTTATACAAGATCTTTTCTAGATTACCAGCTTTATTCTTTTCCAAATGAAGAATTAGCAGCTAGAGAATATTGTCTGAACTTGAAAGAGTACACAGATTGTTTCATGGCCTAGATAAAATCTTGATTATATTGCTATCTTATCCACATTATTCACCTATGTCTGTATCAGTGGCATGCATGCTGTGAGAAAAAAAAATTCTGCAGGTGACTGTAAAATGTCTGGGGAGTGCAGAGAGCTTGTGGGGAATTTGTTTCATTTAGCCTGGAGGACACTTTGGAGAGAGGAGTAACAGCTGTCAGCAATTGCCTGGTACCCACAAGGAGGCCATCAAGATGGAGCCAAGCTCTTCACAGCTGAGCAAGGTGGGAGATGTGAGATAAGACTCTAAGTTGAAACACATAACTTGGATGCAATAGATATAAAACTTATCCCCTCATGGTGAAAAGTCAAGCACTGGAATCAGTTGCCCACAGATGTTGTGCAGTCTCTGCTGAGAAGTTTTCAAGACCTGAATGTGTAACAAAAACTCTGAGCAAAATTGTCTGACCATGTAGGTCAGAAGGTGAGCTTGCTGAGCAGAAGGTTGGACTAGAGAGGTCCTGAGGTTCCTTCCAACCTTGCAAGCCTAGGATTGAATCATGATCCTCTGTATTGTGTAGGAGTAAAAGCTAAAATAAAATCTTTGAAATGCAACAGGATAGAGATGGCATGCCAAGTGCTGTTAGCTTAATCTGTCATGTGTTGTCATATCACAATGAGCCATAACATAATATGACTAAAGCAATCCAAAGGTACCTAGAATTCCCCTCCCAAGGTGGTAGATTTGAAGGAAAGTATGAAACCTGACTGGTTTTCTGCAAAGTGAAAAGCATCTTTAAAAAGCATTATCTATTCTAAATGCTTTAAAAACAGATTTACTGTAATAAAGAGTTAAGCCTGCAAGCCTTTGTATTTTCTGCAGGATTTAAGTTGCAGTCCTCCTCAGTGTAGCAGTGCTGGTTTAGCTACTGTGGACCTTCTGTCACCAAAATTTCTGCTCAGCTATTAAGGATGTTTTCAGCTGAATGTTTTGCTCTGGCAGGAAAAAAGAGACATTTCTCACAAAGTAAGAGGTTTCTCCTAACTGTGTGAGCAAAGCATTACAAAGGTTAATATTTGGGCTCCTGTTGGGAAAAAAGCCCCACCCAATTTCATTGGTTTCACAGGAATAGTTTGCTTTTAGTGTTTCTGTTGAATAAACATTGCTCTGTCACCAGAGTTGCAAAGAGCAGACCCAGTACAACAACTGAAATTTATAATAAATGTGTAGTATTGAAATTTTTTTTTTCTTGGACTAAATAAAAGTCAAGAAGGTGAATTAATATTCTACATTAATGTTTAATCTTGCTTTGTTTGGGGAACTGTAAGGCTGAGCAACCTAATAGAGCCTGTGTGTCACCCTTTGGATCTGTGAGGACCAGTTTAGGACCAAGGCATGGAATTTTGTTATATAGATGATTTAAGCTTACCTCTAGATAGACCAGAGTGCACATATCTGCCTAAATGATAAATTCAACAGCTGCAAACCAGTTGGCCAGTTGCACTGTATACTCACAGCATGTCCACCTTCTTCATTAAATGAATAGGAGAGACTTTGGCATTTAAAAGATGTAAAGATCTTTTGTGCCTGTCCCTTATAGGCAATGGAAATTGAATTTTTGTACATTCTTGAATGAGTAAAGGCTTATCAAAATATTACACGGTCTTGCACGTTTCTAGATGGCAGAAAAAACTAACAGAAGTTGCCATGAGCTACACTAACATGGAACTTACCCCAGTGAGTTTTACTTTTTGTGATGGTAGATGGATGTATACATCATCTGCATATTATACCTTAGATATAATAGAGAAATTACCCAGATAGGATTATACATGCCAAAGTCAGACTTATGTGTTTCTTTGGGAAATAGTTTTGATGATTCAGAGAATCAAAGGGCCCTATTTAAGCATGCTGTAACCCATGCACTGAAGTGGTTTAGTCCACAGTATTGGCTAAAAGAATTAATGCATACAATAATTTTCTTGTATGTATGGGCAGAAGATAGTATAAGAGTCCTGGAAGTTTTCAAAGCTACTTGTGTGTGGGAGGATGGATTGTGAGAGAATAGAGGGAGTGCTGAAGGCAATCTCATCCCTGAGGAGTTGCAGCTGTACTAACTACCAAAGAGTAGGAACAGCCTTGCCTTTAATAGGGCACAGGTGTGTCCAATAAAGATGGTCCAGTAAGGGTGGGTGCTATAAAAGGATGGGTTAGCTGGTTGAGAGAAGGGTAAGAGGTGGTGTTAGTTGGCTGCTGTTGTAGGGAGCAAGGGTCAGGTGCTCCTGTTAGGGACAGAAAGGGTCAGTATGTGCAACTAGGGGTAGATAGGGTCAGGCAGTTGTGACAGTGACAGGTAGGAGTTAGCCAGCTGTGTGGAAGAAAGAGAAAAGGAGTCAGTGTTGTGAGGACCTGCTCATGAGAACTCACAGAGAAGGTATGAAAGTCCTACAGTAGGATAATAAACTAGTGGTGGCAGTCAGTTCCCATCTACCATTGACTGGTGCCAAGCGCTGATACCAACAACTGATGGCCTGTATGGGGATGGATCCTGACACTTGTGCTCAGAATTTTATTCATTTTTTTCTGATTCCACTGTATGTATTTTAAACATACAGTGTTTGAAACAGGAGCTTGTAGTAATTTAACTTCCTTTGTTTTCTAAGTTTCTAGGGAGCACCTTAGAAATTCAGACTGGACTTAGCAAGAACATGCCGCACATAATTTAGGTATGATGGGTGTGTGAGATATGTAGGTTTTTATTATTTATTAGAATTCCAGCAGTCTCATGTAATTATTTGGTAATCTCCTTTCACAAAACCACATAGATGCAAAATATTATTAGTCAGTAGTTGTTTAGTGTAATCACCAGAAATACTAATGCTTCTTTCTTTCCTACATACCTGTGACATGTTAGGAAGACCAGCTATTTTTGTGACTTGAATGAGTAAACTGATTGGATCACTAATAAAATGTGAGGTGACCATAGACTCCACTTTTATGTTTCTCCTTCAGTTAGGCATGCATTCATTTTTCAAAAAGTGGTTAAGAAATTATATGTGCTTATTGATTTAAAAGACTTTTAATATTTATACACATACACTGACGTGTTTATATAGTATTATTAAGAGAAACAGATAATTTGGCATTTGTTTTGTATTTTACTCAATTAAAGAAGTTACTTAGAGAATTGCTTAAAACTTCTTTTGTTAGTTTCCACAGGACTTCAAGTACTGGGTTAAAAATATTTTCCTAATGCTGGGTATGTGGTAGACAATTTGAGAGATAGCGAGGCTGGTGATATATGCATGTACACATTCTATGGCAGATACAGTTACTAAGGCATTGGTGTGACTGCTTTTGCCAGTACTTCACCGAGCAATCAGAAGATGTACTGGCAAAAGACTTTGCATCCAGCTTATAAATGCCAATGCTCCATGGATTACTGTCTAGCACTTGGGGTTTATGGCATTTTTACTGTGTGCTATGGGATGCAGCACAGTAGTCAAGGAAATAGGACTACCCAGGAATTAGTCACCCACCGTGGTATTTTTTTTAGCTCTACCTCACTTATTTATTTGTTTAATGTTAAATTCTCTCAAAAGTGAATCCCAGGGAAAGACCTAATGCATTGCCAGCAACTGGTTATGTTTTGGTTAAAATTAACTGAGAAGTGCAGGATGCTGTTAAGCCATCCAAGTGTTTTGTTTAGTGAATGGCTCCACCTGTAGTACAATGGTGTTTCTAATGGACAGTCCTATGCTCCTGAACAGTTGGAAAATCATGGAATGTGATGCAGCTTGTGGCTAAAAGAGTATGTCACATGACAGGAATTCCTGCTGAAGTCCCTTGTCCGTTTAGGGCGACAGCTGGTGAGTGGGCCATGACTATGCTCTGAAACCTCAAAACCATATTAGGCCTTAGTCAGTGGCCAACCTGTTCAGACAGTACAAGGCAAAAATGGTTGTCCTACAGCTGTGTCCTCCACTGTGATGCATAGAAATAGGAATCGGAAAAAATGTGCAAGGATACAGGGATATAAAGGCTCCAATCTCCCCTAGGGTTTGTGATCAATTTTCCTCTCAGGCCTGTTCTCTCTATTAGTACTGACCAGAACAGATTTTAAATCACTCTGTTAATCCTGGCAAATACTGGAGTTTGTCTGTCAATGTTGAAATTGACTGGGAAAGGGTTTGATGCTTACAATGTCATGAACACTAGATTATTTGAGAATATACAATCAGGAAAGATTTTTCCAAAACAGTGTATTCACATTAGTGAACAAAAAGTGTTCTGATTAAAGCCTGTTTAGAACAACACTGGAGAAATACTTTCAAAGAACCCTGAAAACATTGGACATGCTGTTGTTATGACACTGGAAGGGGAAATTTAAGTATTTCAAATTCCTACATTTTGCTTATAAAACATCCTGAATACGTGCAATATCTTGATACAGAGCTACATGATTATTAACAACTTTAAGAAAACTGAAGGCCACTGTTAAAGTTTGTATTTGGCAAGCATTAGGGGAGGAGAATTTTGCATGTTCTTGAGGCAGTATATGAGGTTTGTTCAGTAAATGTTGTAATTATTATGCGAGTGTGAGATTATAATCACTAAAATTCCTGAACAATGTAGCTGAAAATTGTGAAGAGGAGAGTCAATCAGGAGGACAAGGATACATTTGTAGAAGGTCATTGTTTGCAATAATTTCTGTTACACTAAAAACGTGGTATTTCTCAACTCTTCCACTCCTAATGCCCATAGTTCATGAAAGCACTATATTAACTTTGAGTTAATGAAATATTTTAATTTCTTGTTTATTTGTGATCCCTTTTAAGTCCTTATAAGTTGTAAGGTTTGCTTTACTAGCAAATTACATTGCTTCTTGATGACTCCATGTGATAGAAACAAGGCTGAAGTCTCAATTTAACTGAAAAAATCCTAAAGTCTTTGCAAAAGAACCTGTCAGAAAGACATCTTCACATTTTTATCCTGCTACAAAATGCAAACAGAAAATATCTGTGGGTGTTTAAATGGAAGATTCCTCAGGATTTACTTTTTAGTTAAAAACAGATCAAGGACCTCAAAGGGGAAAAATAACTCCTAGGATGCCTACACAGGGATTACCAGAGTTAAGGTACTCTGAATAAAGATTTCAAAAATAAATTTCCCATTTTTCAGATAAGTGTAGTTATCATATTGTCTAGTTAACTTTTCTTCCTAATGAAGGAGTTTTGGAAGGACACTCTTATTTTGGTGTGGAACAAATTGTAAATCAACTAGTAAATCAGCTGAACTTAAGAAAACAGTTCTGTACTTTGCCTGTAACTCCTCACTGAAAAATACCCAGTGCCTGAGCTGCCCCTGTGCACCCTGGCTGCCTTTCAGTGCACCTTGACTCGGATGTTTCCAGCACTCTTCTTTTTCCCTTCAGCCCACAGCTGAGATGCTGGGAGTCCCCTGCCTCCTTGTTCCCTGTGCTGTTACTGGGGAGAGCTGGGCTGATGA
Organism: Chloebia gouldiae; assembly: GCA_003676055.1. Lineage (NCBI taxonomy): Eukaryota > Metazoa > Chordata > Aves > Passeriformes > Passeridae > Chloebia > Chloebia gouldiae. The sequence goes on along the minus strand of QUSF01000005.1, from coordinate 10,162,448 downwards.
AACCTGTTCTCTGGCTAGTGGCAACCAGGCCAGCCAGTGGCTGCAGTCTCAGGGTCAGGCAATACCTCCCCAGAATGTTGTGCCATGCCCTGATGGCACGTGCCCAAATTTCAATCTTTTGTATTTGAAGCACTGACAGTACTCAATTCAGCAACTGAACTTTATGAAATTTGTGGGAAACCAGACTTGGTGGGACCTCTGGGCCTGATGAAATTTGAATGTGACTGGTCAGTGGATTTAACAGGTTTGTGTATTTTTATGAAAAGCATTTCTGGGATGTTCCTAAACAAGGTGTTTGGGAGCAAGTAGGATGTCTTTGCCGATGAATATGGTTAGGGGATTGGAGCATCTCTCTTACAAGGACAGGCTGAGACAGCTGGGCCTGTTCAGCCTCCAAAAAAGACAACTGAGAGGGGACCTCATCAATATCCATCAGTGTCTGAGGGGGGATGCCAAGAGGATGGAACAGGCTCTGCTTGGTGAGGCCAACCAATAGGACAAGAGGCAGTGGGTAGAAACTGATGCACAGAAAGTTCCACCTGAACATGAGGTAGAACTTTACTGTGTGGGTGACTGAGCACTGGAACAGATTGCCCAGAGAGGTGTGGAGTCTCCCCTACTGGAGATATTCAAGAACTGTCTGGGCCCAATCCTGTGCCTTGTGCTCTGGGATGACCCTGCTCGGGCAGGGAGGCTGGACCAGATGACCCACTGTCATCCCTTCCAACCTGAGCCATTCTGTGATTCCATGTCCCTACCTCCTTTTAATATGCTAACAATAAATGTGAATTTATTCACATATAAATAAGCTGAAGAACTGATGAAAGAGCAGGCATAGCTCTTCACACACGTGTGCACTAAGATTCAGTTTGTGGGGGAAGCTTGCTGTGTTGGGAGAAGGAAAGAGGAAATAGTGTTTTCCAATGTGTAGGCTTGCAGCATCTGAAAAGCAACAGTTTATTGTAATGGCCAATTCAATGGAGCTTCTCTGGAGGAGTAGCCATGGCAACCCCTTTGCACTGGACCAGTAGCTCTAAAACCTGTGAGAGCTGAATGAATTTATACAGGACATCTGTATGCATTTGCTAAATACACGAAGATTTCGTTTCATGTTTCAAAATTAAATTTCTAGTATGAGTATTTAAACACAGTCAATCATATAAATATGGGGACATTATGTATTTTTAATCTTATAAATCTAGCTCTAACACTCTTTTCTCAACAATGTATATTCTGGTATTCGTTAAGTCAGACTCTCTTATTAACTGAATCTGCATTCAATCTGTCAAGAAATTTTGAAAAAGGAATCCAACTTGTAATTTTCTCAACCCACTTCTCTGTGTATGACTCCTTGTGAAACTGTCTCAGGATGTCACTTACTGCAGTCGCCATTCAATATTGTCCACGACTTCTGTAATGTAAAGCTCTTATTTGTCCTTATGATCCCCTGCCATGCAAAAAGAAAATTACATTACTGTTGATGCATGCAACCAACCTGCATAATATCTGCCTTATTCCTGATTACTAGAGCTGTCATTAAAAAAAAAGGAGTCCTAAAGTGAATGAACAGAAAGTAGTTTTATTTTTCCTGCTGTTGTAAATGTATTGTGAACAAGGGACCAGAAATTTTCTGAATGTATTAGTTCTGATAATCCATTTCTTCTGCATTATCTTTCTAGGGTTTTCTGTTTTGTGCAGGAGGTAATCAGGAGAAACAATTCTGTATTTTACTTGATACTGACAATTACCATTGAAGAAAAAAAAATGAAGTCTGTAGAAAAAAAAAGAAGGAAGTCATGTCACTCCAAAGACAATCCTTGAGGTAGGATTGTATTTTTGTGAGCAGTTTTTCATCTTTTATTCTCCTAGGGTCAAAGAATCTTTAACACAGAACAATCTTTATCATCCAAAAGTAATTTACATTTAGCAGGAATATTTAATTACTTTATTGCTTAAAGAATAAAACCCCAAATCAAATACAGTGACTTATGCCTAATCTGCCTGAAAATTTTGCTTGCTCCCTATTATGAGCTAGAGAACAACCGCTGTTTGAAGTACTTAGTTTCTGTTTCATTTTTATTTTCCTAATACTCTTCAATGGTTTCTACTGTTTTTTTCAATTTCAAGAAATGGAAAACATTTGAAAACAATTAAAGGTGAAACCCCCTTTAGTTACAGGTAAAAAAATAGAGCTTTCAGAATTCTTCATCTTGCATCTGAAGAAAATTCTTCACCTTGCATCTGAAGTAAATATACAACAAAGTTTTTAGATAATTTTTCAGATATTTTTTCTATACTTATTCAATGTCTTATTTATTTTTTTTATTGTAATTCTATGGAAATTTAGATGTTTTGCCTTCAGAAAGGTGCATTCCCCACTCATGCATTCAAGTGATAGCTGCATGGAGCGCTGATTTGGAAATGTAAGATCTCAGTTGTCAGCAGAAATAAAAGGTCACCTTTTGTTTTGTGAAGCAGGATTTTGAGGGCTAAAGATGTCTGGGGTATATATTAGGCTGTGTTTCCTTGTTTGTTAGAGCTTATGTAATGTGAAATCACTTGCTTTGGCTATTCCTTACATGCTCTGTGTGACAGTGACGTTGATCCAGGATATAAAGGAGAGGAAAATGGGCAGGGAGACACGCAGAAGGCTTCTGCTGATTGTGCTCCTTTACCAGTCAGCATCTGTTAAAAATAAATCAGCCCAAAAAAACCAAACTTGAAATGGGATTCTAAGTCATAAACAAACTAACCTGTTTGTGTGTGCTCATGTGCATACCAAGTAGGGACACCAGGTTCTCCTTGAATCTGAAAAACACCATGAATTGGCACACAAAGGAAGTTGACAACTAACTCTTTTAGCTGATAATTGTCTTACAATAGCATAGAAGACTCACACATAGTAGTTACTGACAGACAATACAATGGAATTCCTACCCAGGTATTTTATGGACTAAGTACCAGCTTGAGGGATAGCTCCATACCTCCTGAATTAGAAATTCAGCATAGAATTTTTATGCTATTAAAAAAAGCATATGCATACAGAGTCCATGTCTTTGCATGTGATAAAAGGCAAATCCATCCTCCACATGTCACACCTGCATATCAGGGCCCGACAAGATTGACCTACAGGATCAACAACATGGCATGTTTTGATCATTTGCTTCAAGTTTGGGACTGTAACAGCTGCTGTGACCACAGTAGCTATAATTATGCTGCTTTTATTTTGAGTTTTTGTTGCAGGGAGCTGCAATATACTTGAGTGTGTATTGTGGTAATGCAAGTCATATTTTCTTAGCATCAAAACTATTTTCAGATTCCTTTTTGACCTAAACTGGTTTTGGATTTTATTGCATGTGAATGAGACATTTTGATTTGATATAAAGCATGGTAATACATAGGAGAGGCTATGCTGAATAAACTATTTCACACAGAGTTGAACCCCAGCAGGTTTAAAGCTTTTGTCACTTTGGTTTTGATAAAAAATAATTATGTATGTCTTCCTTGATTTTTCTGTCACAATAAAGAACTTAGATCTTGAATTTGCTAGCTGGACCCTTTAGTTAGACTGTGCCAAGGATTTTATTTGCCACTGTGATTGAAAACTCCTTCTTTTCTGCCTTAGGGCTTCTATGCATAATTTTGACAACTTGCTCTTTATCAAACAAATTGTGTCAATCTTTAAAACTTCTGTTTTCCTTATTTACTTGCAAGGTTTGAATATCTAGCTCCAAGAAGAAAGGAAAAACCACAAGAAGGAAAAATGTCAAGGTAATTTAGAACCAAAGGGAGGAGGTTTATCTTTTTCAGGTCTTTACAAGCTTTGCTCTGCACTCCTGTTTTGCTTCGCAGTTATAGCCCTTCGTGTTTCCTTCGTGCTGTGCTGATGCAATACTCTCAGTGCTCTACCTCATGTTCCACTTGCTTCCACCAAAGCAAGAGGAAGAAATTATTGTGTTTCATGTGCATATAATTTCAAATCTATCAGACAAGCTCCTTATTTAGTGGATTTTCTTACGGGTCTCGTTGCTCAGGTCTCCTTGACTGCCTCATAACAGAGTTTCCAGTGAAGGTAAGAGTAATATTTTTGATCTGAAAAAAAAAAATGATCTTACTTGGTATGGAACTTTAAACATAAATTTTAAAACACAAAACTGAAATCAGTATAAGGGAGAACTGACAGTTAAATTGTTATAACAACTTTTCTTTGTTTATTGGAATAACTCCAGAAAGTATATAATGAATTTTATATACATCCAGAACTAGTAACATCAAAGATCATTCTGTACATGAATGGTGATGTAGTCCTTGTCTTAAAATTAACAAAAGGAAGTAAGTGCAGAAGGCAGCTGTAGAAGTAGTGCAACTCTTTTTCCCTTTGCCAGATAACAATGCATTGAAACACAAAAGCAAATACTTGAAGTTAGGGATACTAATAATAAAACTTTTTAAAGTCTGTATTTAAAATTGCCACTTTCCCTTAGGCATGTACCAGTCAAATTCTAAACCTATTGAGGAGTGTATTATAGACCAATAAAAATCTGTAATTCTCTTTTATTTTTGCAGTTTGTCCCTAAAATGTAATTTTTATAAAGACTAAAAATATAACATATATAATTCATAAAGATAAAAACTAGTATTATGTTGTATATATTATATGTAATAAAAAACGAAACATTTTTCTGTTGAAGAAGAAGGGATAGGAAAGAAAAAGAAGGCATCAGTGGGACTAGTCACAGTCTTAGCAAAACTTAGTTTAGGCTTAACTACCTTTAAAGTATCATCAAATTAGACCCTATATCTTGATGTTGACACCATGGCATCTTTGTGTCATCAGAGTGTTATCAGCTCTAGAATTTTCTGTAACCTGAATCTGCTCATGCAGTTCTGTTCAGATATTTCCTTATTTCTCTGCATGTCTGAGTGTGTGTGTGTGTGCACAGTCATGAATGTTTCTCAGTTTTTCATACTGGTGTCAGCTCTAAGAAAATTTTAATGGCTAATATCTGCTCTCCTGGAAAAGAAAGCTGTCCTTTTTTTCCCCCCCTTGGTTCAACTGAAAAATTTGCATTAATATTGGATGAAATTCTGAATATATTGTTTTATTTTATTTTGCTCTTTTCACAGTTGCTATTTGGTACCCTCTTGCACTACCTAACTGTATGCACTGAATCTTTTTTTTCATTGTTATTTATCACTGTTGATTTATTAGAAGAAATTCAAGGTTAGTCATCAGCAAACAGCCATACTTTCTTGCTGATACAGTACATAGTTTTCAGCAGTGGGAAGAAAATTCCCTGGCAGAATTGTCTGCTCTTTGAATGTAGCCCATAGAGAAGCAAGAGGGAGAGAGAGAGATTCTCTGAACAAAAGAAGCAAATCTGCTTTGACAGCTGCCAGTGTAGCAGGGTAGACCACACCACTTCAAAGCCGTGATGCTCCCTCCCATCAGCATCACTATCGGTGCTGCTGGGCTTTCTCTGGCCACTCCGCAGGGACAGGATGAGTACCTGAATTCTCAAGTATTTTCTATTATTCTCGCTTCCTCCTAGCTCAGGTGAAGACATGGTGCAGAACGGTTATCTGCAGTCCTCCCTCACTGACGGAGGCAGGTAAATTTGTAAGCCTGGGCTGTCAGCTAGTGATAAAGACCGTCTCTGGGCAGGCAAATAAATGACAGGTCCAGGACACAATGACTAAGAATGAAAACATTTTTAACCAATGTAGCTGATGTCAATAATAATCTATATTCAGCTACCTAATAGAAAACATTATTTTTGCTGTGAAATAATTTCTATTCTTCCCTTTTCTGTCTTGTGTGAGGAGAAGAAATGTTTGCTGGCAATTAATTCTTTGAGTGACTCTCCCAGGCTTCATGGCTGTGTAGGGTAAGAAACTACAATACGAGCTGCCAAAATTGTTCAGTGAGCCATGTCTACTGGCTCTTTAAGTCCTTGTAGTTAAGTTATCAAGGCAGAAGTGAAAAATAATATCATGTCTTCTGAGGTGCAAACACTGCAATGGGTTCACATTACGTCACTGTCATACTTATGAAATATAAGAGAGACACAGAGCATTTGTCTCTTTTAGCAACTAATACAGCTCTCTCAACACTGATGCTGGAAGCAGGTTGAAAAAGGAAAAAAGAGAACTGTGACTGAATTTTAACTATCTGTGTGGCTGAGCCTATTCCTGATCTTTGTCAGGCCTGGGTATTTTCCAGAATACTTTCTCAGTATTTTAAACACCATTGTGAGTGGGCTGGCTATCTCAGAAAACAGAAATTGGTATGAAAGGGCAAAAATAAGGGAGGGCAAGGCTCTCCCTTAATATAGGGAATATAGGCAAAAATAAGGGAGGGCAAGGATTCAGTTTGTTATTACTAAGTGTACATATGTAAAAGTGGGGTAAGTTTAAGTGGCATGTTACTCAGACTGCAGACGGCAAAAATGGCGCTCATTCCTTTAGTGGTAATAGCTGAGGAAATCCAAGGTGATCTGAATTATCCTCTGTGAGATATGCTAGTAAGTAGAATAAGTATTTTAAAAAACACACAGCACTGCATGCAGTATAAACACAGAATCCTAGAACATTTTGTGTTGGAAGGGACTGTTAAAGGCCATCTCTAGTCCAGTGTCCCTACAATGAGCAGGAACAGGTTGCTCAGAGCTCCATCCAGCCTGACCTTGAAGCAAATATAAATAATGTGAACAGCTTGAAATTGTCAGTACCTGGTGTCTTTTTCACTGCTGCGAAAGGCTGCATAGTACGTCTCTTCTGCTTGGTGCTTGAGACTTTCATGCTATCAGAAATTCACATTTCTAAGTCTCCATGTATCAGCTAGAAGTGGATCCACCCCTGGGTGGAGCAGTATATCCTTGTTTTGCATGTGGGTTTGGTATTTCTGCACCATGTTCCTCCCACCCTTTCAGTTCTAGTGGTAGTGGCAACACCTTCTGTCTCTGTACACACTAAATCAATATATGTCTCTGCAACCAAGAGGCTGACAGGAAAAATGTAACTACACTTGACAGAGCCTTCCTGTGTTCCACTGCTCATAGGTGTTACTTGGATCATAGTTACTTTTTTGCTTGATCTTAATAATGACTTGGAAATAGACTGTCACATGTAATTTATTATAAATAAAAATGTACTTTCCAGTGTTCAGTATTATCTATGTTTTCTAGATCATTAATATAGGAGAAAACATTTGATAAGGAAAAAGAGTGGTTACCTGTAGAAATAAGAAATATCTAAGGCAAAGCTTTTTCTTAGCTTGATCCTAGAGGTACAGTGCTGTTTGTTTCTGTATAAAATGGTTGTACTGTGGTTTAAGTGTGTTTTGAATTGGGTTTAATACATCACATTTGGTTCAGAGTTGTGCTGTGTGTAATAGCAAAGTGACCTGCCTGTGCAGGAACACTGCCTTCTTATTGTAACACACCTGGGACTCTTGGGGCTTACAAAGTATTTTCTGTTTCTGGATTTATACTTTCAAGAAAGCTAGCATTTTTCTGGACTTTGCATGCTTGGAATATGTAGAAAGAATATTTAACATTTGATGTGTAATGTATTATTAGTAGATGTCAGGATAATGTGATACAGATTACAATGGAAACTGAAAACTTGGTGCTCCTTTTTTGACTTGGGATTAAGGAGATGTAGGTAAGCTTGGTTTTTTTTTTTTTGTTTGTTTGGGCTTTTGTTTCTCTGTTTTCTATTTCATATATTATCTGTATGCCTGAGTGCTGCTTGTGAATCCAGGACTTGTTTTAATACCACCAAGATAAATGCAAGTGTTACCCTGGCAGAGCTTTCTGCTTAAGCTTTTTATCTGTGAAACAAAGATGTTGAATAATGGCTCACCTTGTAGGCATTATAAGGACAAATTCTCTAGCTTTTGTGAGGTAGAGGTACAGGGGTAAGCTTTTGGTTTTAAAGTATTTTTTAATGTCATGTATAATGAAAAGTTTGTCTTAAACTGTGTTCTTTGGGGAAGAAATTAGTGGTTAAGAGCACATAGATAATCTTCATTTACATCACCCTTGTATTCAAATCCAAAGGAGTTTGCAGCTACAAACTGTAACGTGGTTATTCATTGTGCTGTGATCAAAACATAGACTTGGGACAAGGCATACAAGATGAGCTGCCAGGGTGTGTGACTGAACACGGGAACAGAGATGGGGCAGATCTGAATTGCCTCTGGTCAGCTGTAATCAGGGACAACTCAAAGTCCTTCCCAAACATAGTTAGTTACCTGTGCTAGCTCTTTCTTGGGACCAAAAAGGTACAATGGATTGATTTAGCTTCAGCAAATATGCCATGCAAAGCTCCCTACTGGAGACTACACTAAGTGTATTTTGAGACTATTTCCAGCTGTGTGTTTTGGTTACTACTGACTGAATCACAAACCTTACCTATCAGTGGTTGAGGCAGGTTTATCATGGAAAGTGTTAAAATCTGGATTGTAACCTACAGTACAAACACAAGTAAACCCTCCCTTCCCCCATTACATGGGCAATTTCCATGAATATATATATTTTTATCTTTCTAGACCATCTTGACATATGAAGAGAGAACACCAATCTCATCTCTGAAAATTGTATGCCAAAAGAAATGGCAATACACTCTACCTCCTGTTTCTAGCCCTAGTTTGCCATGATTATTTCAAAAGATCAAATTCATACAGAAAATAAAATATAGATCTATTTCGTGAGGAAAAGAAAACATCATCCAATTTTCTTTCAAAGCAAAGGACAGCATGTGACTCAAGTCACAATTGCATTTTCTTACTTGTGCAGAGCTTTCATTTTCACTATTTATATTCCTTTCTATAGTAACAGAATGTTACTGTTCATTAGTCCTAATTCTAGTTGTGGCTGTAGTACAATTAATCAGTAGCTGGAGATAAAAGTAATTGCCTATTTCTGATTTTCCTAATTTGTTAGAGTACTTTTGGCAGTTACTGTTAGCTGAGAAAGAACTGTGTTCTTAGAAATTATTCACTGGGGTATATTCCAGTTATAAAGATGCAGTTCTGGGCCATCTAAAGGGTGTGCTCTAATGAAGTGAGGGAAGCATATAAAATTTGCCGCTGAAAAATAAACTTACTGAACCAGAATTAATGTGGTGTTCAGAAGAAGGATTCTTTTAATGCCTAACTTCAAACATTAGTTTCCCATGGATTAATGACTGTTTTCATGATACCACATGAAATAACATTAGCTGTTTTTTGTTTATTTTTTCATAAAAGGAATTATTTCACAGAAATACTGAAATTAATTTTATGAGGCATCCTATTTTTTTGAATTTGTAAACTTTACTGAAAAATATTGATATTATATCAATCCAATTTTATTAATCTACTAAACTGTGGAGATCACCTCTCTTATTTGTGTAAAAAATTCTGTTAATCATTAGTAAGACTTTGCCTTGAATTTGATGATATATATTAGTGTATGTATCAAATATGGAAAGGACTCTCCAGAGAAAGGATCTATGAAAATTCTTCTCCAAAGACTTCATAATGCTGACAAAACAGGTTTTTTGTTATTTTGGGTTTTTTGGTTGTTTTTTTTTTTTCTTTCCTCTGGATCCTCATTTGAAATAAATTTTTTCAGAGTTAGGATTACTTTAACTTTTAGAGACAGATTTTAAGGAGTACAAGATTCTAGAGATCTTTCCTTTTAAGAATATGATAGCAGAAGGAGTTAAAAATTCCTGCAAAAGAAATTCTATACTTGTGTAAATAATTCTGACTGGTTGTTAACAAAAGGAGAACCATGATAAACTTGCATTTCTTTCACTTTGCCATCTATTTTCATAGCTGTAACTTGTTGCTAAGTGCCTTCATGTGGCAACATCTTCATTTTGTGGTGCAGGAAGAAAATTATTTGCTACAATTAAAAAGCACCTTAAAGCACTGTACAAACTTCCAGCTTCACATGGAACTCCGTGCATTAAATGGTTACATCAGATTGTAATATTTGTCCCTTGTGCATCACTTCTGAAGAAATTATAATAATTCATGCCCAGTTTGCCATGCATGCTGTTCAGTGGAGTGCAGGACATCTGATAAATCCTCTTTCTGTGTCCTGCATGAATCTATTCTGAATAGATAGTGCAGTAAGATTAGCAGCCTTATTATTGGAATCCACACATGGTGATTTCTGTACTTCCTTTTTCCGTAGAGCTGTCCACAATTTTCACAAGTTCTTGGGAAGTTCCTGAATGTAGTATAATATTCATGAAGTAAGGCAATTTTAGATACTACATCTGTAGTACGAAAGAGAAGTTCTTTATTTGGAGAGCTAAAATCTGGTGTTCGTGTTGGGCAAGAAGATGTTTTCTCCAAAGAAGTTTGATTTCGATCTCAATATCCTAAAACAACTCTCTTGGATTTTGAGGTGATTCAGAAAGTCTCACTCGACCTCTTGTTGAGGAAATAAATACCAATTCCAAAAGAGTGCATAAAAACTTGTAAGGAAAAAACATGAGGGGGATATTGCACAGCTTGGAAAACACTGAATGCAAACACAGAATCTGGAGGACTCTAAACTGGGTGATTATGTGAATCCTTTTATTCCAAAATGTGCAGCTTCTGCTATACTTTGTGGATCAGCATACCTTGCTGATCAGTATTATTTTGCCCTGAACCACCCCAAAAGAAACAGATTAGAAAACTAGAATGTTTTGAAATAATGCTCTAATGTGTAGACAAATGTTTTGCAGGCTGAAGCTCCTAGGTTTTGTGCTATGAATACTTGGAAAAAATAAGATCCTTGTTATAGTATCCTCTCTTGTTTCAGATCCTAAAGATTTCTAGAAAAATGATATTACATCTATCAGAATATTGTGCTTTTACCTGTGCAAGTCCTTTATGCATTTGTTGCATTAAAAAAGGTATGGACAATGCAAAGGTATTTGAAGATACTTGATGTTAGGCTGATTTCACAGGTTCTAATGCAGTTGCTGAAGGTTTGTCTTGAGACAACTTTTGCTAATTCCTTTGCTGTTTCTTTTTTGCCCCGTGTGGCTATCACATTGAGGTTTATTCAAAGCAGTTTTTTCTCCCCTTCATTTACACCGAGTGAGTTTCCAGGTTTTGTAACTTGACTTTTATAAAGACATTAACATCTGGATATATTTATTACCAGAGCTGGCACTGTATAGAAATTGTGGAAGCAAAACTTTGTGTATGCATTTCTGTCTAACTTACTTTTTTACACAGATTCCCCTTCATTTTGGAGGGGCGAATATTCTTGTCAAGTCTCAGTCTCTGCTATAATCTTTGCCTTTAAATTCTTTAAAGAAATATTACTGAACAAACGTCAATTAGTCTATATGGATGAAAGACAAGTGACAGCTTCCAACAAAGATCTAGGATATATAATAATTATGCAGTGTATTTTATTCAATAATAATAAGGCTGTATAACTCAGTAAGTATTGTGGCAGGAGTAATAAGATCAAGCCATTTCTTTATGGCCCAAAGCAGGACAAAAATCAAACAAATATTTACATCTTTATGTTCTTCTTTTTCTACAAGACAAATACTATTTTTTTTTCATAAATAAGAACAAAAATGTTCTTTTTTTTGGCTAATATCTGGTGTCCTATATGTATTTTTGAAAACAGTTTCCAGATTGCCATATAAGATAAAAGTCAAGTTCATTTAAGCTAGCAAAGCACCTCATCACAGTAAGAAAGAATGCTTATATGGAATATTAAAAATAAGACAATTTTCAAAACAACCTCTATGAAAAGTTCATACCAAGAGCATACTAAAACACACCTGGATTCCCTGGACCCTGTAGAATGGATTGAGACAACTCAAAGGGATCCTAAAAAGGAATGAGATTTTTTTTTTTTTGTCCTCTGATGTAATGGATGAGATAGAAACAAAGGAGGGAGAAGCAGCTTACAAGCCAGGAAGCATTCTTTCTTGACAGGAGTCAGGCTGTCTGGGAGCCAGCATTCAGGCTGCTATTTTAAATGCCCTGGTGTCTTGGGAATGCAAAACATGGCAAAACCTGGCATTTCCTCTGTTTTTCTGTTCTCACAGATAAGACACTCTTCTGTGAGGAATCCCATCTCCTGTATATTTCCTGCTTGGGAGATGTGATCTGAATGTCTGTACAAAAAATAAGTACTGTAGATATCCACATGCACTGAATGCACAAGATGAACTGGAATAATTTTTTAAACTAATCTAAGATAATGTCTGGACATTTTTGTATCTGCTCTTCTAGTAAAGGCTTTTAGAGTCTAATGCAATGGTTTTGATTCTGTTTGCATTTGTCTGTCACACTACACATGCCAATCAGTTAACTACATTTTTTTCTTACACAGATGTAACATAGTTCAATCTTCATTTTCATGGTCTCATTTTTAAGGGATTATCTATCCCTGTGCTCATTCAGTTATCTGAAGACCTGCTTGAAGTCATTACAAGTTTGCTTTCATCTGTTGAATCAAGTCCTTCTCAACACATATTTAGTAGGAAAATCACAGGCAGAGCTCAGAGCAACAAACTATAGCAAGTGTCATTTAGTAACAAAGCCAGAAAGAAATTTCAGCAATTAAAGCTAGAGGTATACACCACTAAAACCCTCTAGAAATTCGCAGTGAAACTTCACTTGGTTCTTCAGCCTGCTGAAAAGTAGGGTTATATTCCATCTGTCTTTGAGAAGAAATTAAAATATTTATCTTTATTTCTTTGGATATTAATGGACATAGGGAACTGACAAAATACCTCTTTTTCTTAAAATCTTAAAATTCATACAGATTAGAGATCATGAAGTGAATTCCCTTAGTGTGTAGATTTATGGTAAGAAGAACACATAAATGATATATTACATGGCTAGTGGGTTTTTTTTCTCTTTTTTTTTACTGTATTTAATGTCTTTTACTTTTCATCGCTCTTTTAGGTTAATGTGTTTTAGAACAACCACAGTTAGACTGTTGGCATCTACACTCCAATTTCCATGTAGCATGGGTGAACAATTTTCATCTAGTGCTTATGTATTTTTTTTACTTGCCAAATGGTCCTACTTTCATTTTAGTTAGCTTTTTGGCAGACAGATTTGATCAGCTATGAACCTACCACCATTACTTGTGTCAGTAATGAAAGGCTTGCCAGGGCTTTAATACCACTGATTCCTGTATTTTAGAATTTACTGGATGGCAGCTATCCTAAAGCATGTTCCAGAATCTTGCAAGGGAATTATTTTGATTTACCATCTTGGCTTAGTGCAGATGATGCTTACTATGTGGGAACTGGCAGATGCATGTGAGAAGGCATAACTTGACTTGCCAAATAGTTGAGAGCTCTTTACTGTATGTCTGTGTGTGCCACCCAGCCTAGAAACCAGATAATGCCCTTAGGAATGTCTATGTATGACACAAGTGGGTTTCATTCAGATAAACCCATTGTTCACTTCAAAAACAATAGTGAATTTTTAGAATCAGTTTTCATTCCTGGCTCAAAATGGTATTACCAGAAACTTTGCAGTAGGATGGATTTATTATAAATGTTTCTGGGTTTAATTTTGTTGTTAATGGGGAGATAAACATCTCTCAGTGAGAATGACAAGATTTCCAGAATCTGATGTTATCAAGTTAGTTTGCAGATCCTTGGGTACTCTTGGGCTAGGAGTTTTCTCATATTATGAGCAATTTAACCTAGAAGTCCCTTCTGGCAAAGTGCTTACAAGTAGTTAATATTTAAATACACATCCTCCAGCATATATAACAATTTTGGAAGCTAGTGGACCAGAGAGTTCCATCCAGGGGTCCCTCCTTTGTGTGCAACTGCCTGGTAGTACTGCAAACTGCATTACTGTGAAACAATTTTGGCTGCAATGAGCCAATTTGTAACCACCTCATTATACAGCATTTTTGTCTCAACTTCCATGAAGTTAATGCTACATATTGGATTAGGGGCTAGAGATATTAGTCTACATGGCTTGGGCAGAAGTGAGGGAAGGGTGTTACTAGCAGTGCTGCTATCAATTACCAAATTCTAGTGCTTAGATCTGCACTATTATTTTGGCCAAACCTATCTGGAAATATGCTCAACTTTGGCAGATGGAAGCTGATGCATTCTCAACTCTGCTGCACATACTCATTCTGGGAATTTCATCCTTGACCAAATATTTGTCAAAAACAGTATGGCAAAAAAATGAGGAATTCTAAGCAAACAATAGGTCAAAAAGTTCCTACGATTTTGGGAATGGGGAGGCTGTTTTTTTCTTTTTACTAGAAGATGCAAAATTTATAACCAAATGCATGCTTGGTTTTGCATTTTAGCAGCCATGCATAGTAGCTCTCCAGTTTAATATTGCAATCACCGAAGATCAAGTTTGAAATTGAAAATCAGAAATAAACACTCTTGGGTTATATGCAGATTCCTATAAAAGAAGCCATTTATGCAAATATACATATTATTAATTTTTTAAGAGTGACCATAGGAGACAAGGTGCACCTTCCAACATTCCCTATTTCTTGAATTTTTTATACAGCTGAAGTAGAAAGTTTTTCCCTACTTACCAAAAGAATACAAAATTCAAATTTCTAAAGTCTTTCAACAGAAGCAAATCACAGAAACAATAGTTTTGTACAAATTTGTTATTACTTTAAAATTATGTGATATTAATGCAGGAGTGACTTTTATTTTGAGATTGGATAGAACAGCTGCTGCAAGAAAATTTCATTTGTGAATTCAGGTTTCACATGTAGCATTTGGTTTTACCTGTAGCATTTTTAAAACCTTCTACACTAATAGTATGGAATCATAAAAGTGCTTGAAAACAAAAGTGATCACTTAGCTTGTAAACAGCTCTATTGTCAAATTGATTTGAAGATACCTCACTTGATGTAACAATTAAGCTCAAGATTGAACTTAGGTTCTAGCCCATCGTGAGTTCATGAGACATAAAGTACAAGGCACAAAAGTTTGCTTTTAGTGGATTTAACATATAGGTCAACAGCTGAAGGTCTGAAGTTATTGGAGCACAGAAATAATCTGTGTTCATGGGTTAGAAAGTCATAATAGTACTCTTCTTTTTTTGGGTGTATATTAATAATTTGGCTCTCAGTACCACTACTGTCAGTGTTCTGGCCTGCAAATTTTCTGTCGACTTGCATAGAGAGAACCCATGGCAAAATTCCTAAGCAGCTTCTCTTCTGCCAGCTGCAATGTGCATTGGGTTAAAGAATTTTTTTTCTCATAAAGATACATGGTGGTGGCTACAAAAGTCTGTCAACTTTATGTCAGTTAGACCATTGCATTTAACAGATGCAGCATCTGCATTCCTTTGCCTTGGATAAGAGCTTTCAACAATTGAGTTTTCTAGTTGTGTATGCCATGTATTGTTTTTTGTTTTTTTTTTTTGGGAGGGGTACTTAAAGATAGTTTGTATTTCCCAAGATGGTCTGTACCATCAGAAAACCACCTGTCAGCATGGATCATAATTCTCGTGGAGTTTGTTATGTTGGTGGCTTTTTTTAAACTCTGATAAAATGTCAATAGTGATGCATATCCTGAGTAAGCTGGCTATATGAGTATATGCACCTATGCATCTATTTCTCTCAAGAATGTCTTGCAAGAAAAAGATTTTCTGTCATCTGTGGTTGCTCAGCAAAAGTGTCAGAGGTTTGTGCAAAGTTGGTTACAAATTACTCCAAAGTAAATGATATAAAGGTTGCAGAATCCAATCAGTAAATGTCAAAACCTAAGGACCAGTTTGAAATGAGATAAATAAAGTTAATTACCAACCTCATTAATTCAGGTGATTTTAGGAGGGTTGTCTCCATGGCAATGCAGTTTGTGAATAATTATTATGATTAATAGATTTGATGAAAATACAATGTTTTGCCTACTTCTATTGGCTACTGCAGTAGTGGTTTGTGTCATTCTGTGGTTTTAAATTAATCTGTGGATTAACCATTGAGCAATTAATAATTCTCTTAGGTATCTATCCCTTTTATTAGATTCAAGACTATTAAATGAAAACAAAGATATCAGTTTCAGGGAAAAAGAAGGTAGTACAAAACTTTTGCCATGGCATCCACTAAGTTTTCAGAGTATGGATAACATTACAGGGAGAACAGAGATGCACGTTGAGGAGTGGTGGGGTTGTGGTTGACATGAAATAACAGCTGAATAACTGTCACGTGGTTGGCAATCTGATAGGTTGGTTTAGGATTTTTCTAGTTACCTTGATATTCTCTTTATTCTTTTCATTACTGCCTGAAATCCTAGTTCTGGCTGTATCAAAAGCACTCGGTGCTAACCTTGTATGCTTGTGCTTTGGGGTTAAAACTTGCTGTACTTCAGCAAGAAATCCAGCAATGATGGCCTCTCTGTGGAGTCTGATGGAGTGTCCGTCTGTCATTCTGTGACCTTCTCTCTTCTCTTTGAATGACAGCCCTTTGTTCATCCTCTCTGCTAAATTCATTCCCAAGGGAAGACCCTCACACACCCACGCTATAGTGAGCAAAAAAAGGGGACAGAGCAGTAGCCTCAAGTGTCTTGTGCCATCACTTGATTATGTGATTATGCTAGAGGGAGAAAAAAAGTATTAAATGTGATGCTGCAGCCAAAATGATCCTTCTCCTCCTCCATACCATCTGCATCATCTGAGAGCCAGGCTGTTTTGAGTTACAGAAATTTGAATTAACTATCTCAGATAGTACTTGTTTTGAGCCTTCTAAATTGTGACAAAATTTCTCACTTTAGCAGGCAAAGATGATAAAAAGAAGCACAAATATCTGGCTTCCAAAATGTCAAAGAAAGGGAGCAAATACTCTGCTAGGATTTCAGTTGGTTGAAATGAAAATAGTAAATTCATTGGAGTAGTCAATATTTTTTGGTAGGAATTTTTTTCACAGACCATGTATTTGTCTCACTCAGCTCTTGCTAGTAAGAGTAAACAAGATGATATGAAGTCATTTGCCCAGATGGGGATAATATTTACTTAAGGTAGTTCACCTTTTTTAAAAAAAGATGGCTACACAGTTAATGTGGTTAATATATATATATATATGCATACAAAAAGATGAAAGCATGGGTCTGTAAAATCGTACTGTGAAATTTCTTCTTGTATTTTTTCTTTTCCCTGAAAAATACCATTAAAATAAGTATTTTTAAAAGGTTTTATCTTGCCCAGTTCCAATCTCAGCAATTATCTTGTGGTGGAAAAGAATTCAGGGTATTATCACAGGATAAGCTTTCAGACAAGAACTTTGTGCAGGTGTCCTCCCGTACCTGTGGAATTTCAAAAAGTCATGATTAGTCCAATAACAGAACACACATTTAGTTTGGTATCATATCTTGCCGAGATTTGAATATAACAAGGAATTGTGTTTTAAAAAGAATGTGAGTGTCCACGACAGTAGCCAGCACAAGCCAAGTATAGCCTTAATGAATATAAGTGATGTATATAATGGCAGTGATACTGATCACTGATAAGAATTTGAAAGTATTGGTTGCTTTTCACATTCATGAATGTAAAATGTGCTCTTAACGCTCTGCATAGGCAATGGCAGTCCTTAAAATATCTCTGTTTAAGATGTAGCTGGAGGAAGAGATATTTCTATCCATGTGGCAGTAACGATCAGGCCTAGACTGTATAGTCCAAGAAGGAAAAAAAACCCAATGACATTTTCACTAGGAAACTCTGAGTTAGAAAATCTGTTATCTAAAGAGAATGACTATGGAAAAGAGACTAGTTTGACATAGGGTTCTCTGTAATTGTCTATACAGTGATCTTCTACATATAATGGTCTGTAGTAAATAAGGAAAATGGAGCATGTAGAATATTGTTTCTTTTACTAAAGTAACACCTTGAAAAATTAAAGTTCCTTCTGTGATACTTGGAGTACCTTCACGGAAAGGTATCTAGCATATAGTTAGGTAGATGCAAACTCTGAATGTCATAGTTTGTAATATACACCAGAAGGGTGCTAAAGACTAATCAGAAGTCTAATGTATTCTAAATTATTTTTATAATGTGATAAATCATCCCTAGTTTCCCTGCAAGATTCTACTATCCTAATTAGGCAATTTAATACAAGAGACTAAATTTATTCACATCTGGTTCAGCTGCTAAAAATGTAACTGGTAAATGCTGCAGATCTTTTGACAACTGGGAAAATAGTCTGGCTGTTAAAAGGAGGATCTGATTATTTCAGTCTCTCCAAAACATAAATACTTTTTGAATATGGGAAACATCACAACCTCATTCAGTGTCTAGAAAACTTTAATCAATGTCTAAAAATTAGGTTAAGAAGTTTAACTAAAAATGTGCTAATAACCAAATGGATGCCGTGTAAAAATGTGAAGTGACTTTTTTTGAAGGAGAAAGTGAACTGTTGCTTCAGTTGAACATCTACAGGGTACTCAATGAAGGATATAGCTAGAGATCATGATAACATTTCTGCTGGTCTTTAATCCTTTTCTCTTGCCACTGTCTGTATTAGGCTGTGATACAGATGAGCTACTAATCAATGTTAAGGCTGAAAATTCATGTTAGCATGTGCATACATGGTTTAGATACCACGGGGACTGTGCTGTTATGATGGCAGTCATTGCACCATGGAACTGAAGCACAGTGTGGAAGGCAGAGGCAAAAATGCTGTAACTCTTGATATATTTTCATCTGAGTAGAAGCAGCCAAGGAGAAAACTCAAAAGACTATTTCAACATTCACATCTCCCATCCCACACTCCTTCAAAATGTTGGGTAAAGAGCCACAGAGTTGGAAAAGTAATCTCTGCAACAGCTGAGGTATAAACCTTTGCAAATAGCAAAACCTTGCAGTCCAACATTCTGATCTGTAGAGAAATAAAATATTATTTGCATTAGTACAAATATTTGGCAGTGTACAAGATGTGTATAACACTAAAAAAGGATAAAAATCCAGCAAATTGAGTTCTTAAGGACAAGATGGTATGATGATATCAGCATTTGACATAGTAAGCAAAAATAAAATGCCTGTAGCATTAGCAATCCAGATACTGTGTAATAGAAATTTCAGAAATATAACAGTATTTATAATTGATTTTATTATATTAATTAGCTAAAAATCTATTAATACATCCATGTACTGATATTTATACATATTTAACAATAATGTGTTTATATTCATAATTAATTTTTATATCTTGATGAGAATACTTTAGTTAAAATCTGTAATAAAGGAAACATCTGAAAATGAAACATACAAAAAACCAAGCTTTCATTGAATCTAGAAACAGTAAAGTGGAATTTAATAATCTCATAATCATGCTATTTTCCACATATTATACTCTCCATAATGACTGTGATGAGCACTTATAATATTCCAGTGTCCAGAAGCCAGTCTGAGCAGACTGGATTTATCCATCATCATTTTGTGGTTCATTAGATTTTTATATACTGTAGTAGCCAATAAGGAAGCATTGGGAACTCTTCCAGGAGTTGTATCAGTGCTTCGTTAGTCTAAAGGCCACCTTTCAGCCTTATGCTTACTTGTGAAAAAAAAAAAAATCCTTATTCTCTATGGAGTAATGAAAGATAAAAACACATTATCTTTACAAGGTTGTATCTTTTTTTCTTTTTTTTTCCGGTAGTATATTATCTTCTGACATGAAACATACAGAAAATTGTGTCTGGCTGTAATTCTCCATGTCCAGGTTATGGCCTTAAATTTAATGGGCATTTATGTAATTGTGGTGTTGATATGAAACTATCAAAGACAATCTTACATCCAGAAATGTGAGTGGCATTATAAAAGTCACTATTTTTCATGCACAATACATGTACTACAACTTACTGAGAAAACATTCTTAAGTGAGATGCTCACTGTGAGCCCTGTGCGCACCTTCATTGGAAAGGACACGGATGACCTCCCTTCAGCAAGATGCTGTGGGGTGCATGATCCTCCCTGATTCCCCTTCTCTGCCTCTGGCCTGCTCTGCACCTCCTCTCCAGTTTCAATAACCTGTTTTTGGTGCAAGAGCTTGGTGGTGATGCATGCCTTGATCATACTGGGAGCTCCTGCAAGGCTGAGGTGCCAGCAGCACTGGCAGAACCAGGACAGCAGTGCATGCTGCTTGGACAAGATGGGGACAGGAGAGGAGGAATGGTGAGAGTCATCCCCTGATAGCTTTGGAACATTCCTTTTCTGAACTGGAAGGGACCAAAGTGGGTCAGTCTGGTCCAGCCTCTCTGCTCAAGCAGGGTCATCCCAGAGCACAAGGCACAGCACTGCATCCAGCTGGTTTTTGAGTATCTCCAGTGAGGGAGTCTCCACAACCTTTCTGTGCAACCTGTTCTGGTGTTCACTCACCCACACAGTAGAGAAGTTCTTCCTCATGTTCAGGTGGAACTTCCTGTGCATCAGTTTCTGCCCACTGCCTCTTGTCCTACTGCTCAGCACCACCGAGCAGAGCCTGTTCCATCCTCCTGTCAGCCTCTCTTCAGGCACTCAGAGGCATCAACGAGGTCCCCCCTCAGCTGTTGCTTCTTGAGGCTGAACAGGCACAGCTCCCTCAGGCTTTCCTTGTAAGAGAGATGCTCCAGTTCCACAATCATCCTCACTGCCCTCCCTGGACCTGCTTCAGGAGCTCCACGTCTCTCTTTTACTGAGGAGCCCAGAAGTGAGCGCAGCACTCCAGGTGTGGTGTCATTATGGCTGAGTAGAGTGGGATCCCTTGACAGATCAGTTGCCTGAGAGGAGCTGTACAGGTCTTAGAATGAACTCTGGCTCAGAGTCTTTTGGACTCTGAATAGGCACTGTCTCCCCCCAGCTCCTAAGTATGTGACAAAGTCCATTACCATTTGTTAAAAGAAATTTTGAACAGGAAATAACCATTCTGAGATCCCCTTTCCAGTTTGGTTTTTTTTTTTTTTAATGCTTTGAAACAAGAAAACCTGGATTAATAATTCCCTTCATTCTAGGGGAAATTTTGAAAAATAAAAAAAAAAACCCAAAACCAAAGCAACAAATATAAAGGCTTTAGATGTTGAATTCTGCTCTGAAATTCAAATATCAGAGAGAGAACTCTGAAGAACAGCACTTTCCACCCAGTAAATCCCTAGCATTTTTTTTGCCCTTAAAATTCACCTTAATTTTGCAAGCATAATTAAATAGTATTGTCTCTCTGAAAAATATAATCTTTAAATTTTTGCTTAGGTTTACTTAAATTGTCAATGCCATAGTGCTGAAATATTTAAATAAGGGAGTAAGGGTTTTGCACACATGCCTCACAGTATATTCTATCAAATAAGAGAAAGATAATCATGATGATTAGTCATGTCCAGGTACAGCACTTTTCTGATAGCTAATCATGTCAGAAATATTTCACCATGACTTGAGTAGAACTGTCAACTATAATTTCCATTTTGTTTAATGTATTTTACTCTGAAACAGTGATGTAACCACTTTAGAAAGATGCTCTCTTTATTTGGCCAACT
This sequence comes from Chloebia gouldiae, assembly GCA_003676055.1. Classification (NCBI taxonomy): domain Eukaryota; kingdom Metazoa; phylum Chordata; class Aves; order Passeriformes; family Passeridae; genus Chloebia; species Chloebia gouldiae. Next base: position 10,140,989 of record QUSF01000005.1, on the reverse strand, counting down.
ATGAAGAATCCTCATGGATACCAAGAGGCTGTTTATCACAAAGTGCTGTAAATTCATATTTGTACCAAGAGAGTGAAGATCATTCTGGTGGCAGATCAAAATAACATTGTTCTGATGTTTTCTCTCACAAATGGATGAAAAGTTGTTCTCTTTACTTCACTGCAGTTCACATCTTTGAGTTTCACTTGAAAAATTATGAAGAACAACACGGAAACCCCCAAGTTTTCACATTAATAGTTACCATACAGTATAACAGCCTTCTGCTTCTTTTGATATGGGTTCTGTCTCTCGCTGCCAAACACAAAGGCTTATAAACCTTATTCATTCATATGTGTTTTATCTATTCTGTCAGGGAATAATTTTCTGATGATGCTCATTTTAATCTCCTGGACTTATCTTTCTAGCCAGCAAAGGTATATAACATTTTGTTCCAGATGAGTTTTCACCACATCTTTTGATTTTGCTGAAAACACTGTAAGATAAAAGACAAAAGTACAATTTAGTTTGTCTTTAAACAAACACACATGCACACCCCAGGTTTTTGCTTCATGGGAGAAGATTTCACTTCCCTTTGATGGGAGGTTTTCTTACTTATTTTGCTGTTTACTATTCAGAAGCTATCACTTGATACTGATAGTTTAGACACTGTAGTTCTGGATAATGTCTGTTTGCTTGGTGACATGGGTCATATTTTGCAGGCCTATTCATGGGTGGCTGTTGACTATAGAATATATTTGCTTACCTACCTATGCCTGTCAAACAATTAATGATCATTTAATAGTGTTTAAAAACACTATTACAGGTGTGAAATGTTCTGTAAAACAATACATTTTCCCTTCCATCTTATGGACGAATTCCAGCTGCATACTGTTTAAATATCCCCATCTGTAAATATGTACCACACTTGAAACTGGTGTCAAAATTAGTTGTGCTATACTGCTTAGCTTCTCAAACCTCAAGATGCTGCCCTTATTACTAAGCTTCCTACAGTGAGATTGATGATCTGGAGCTTTTTTAACAACCAGGCACCTGCAGTTGTGTTCCTGATGCCAGGCTAGCTCAGAGCACAGGCAGAATTCAAGACAAAGCATCAACCTCTTCAATTCTCTGTGTGCAATGGCTTCAGACCACACTGAAGATTTTCTTTGCCTTTTCCCAGCCCCTTTTTTACCACAGATTTTAGCCCTCTTTTTGGCCTCAGCTCACACTTCTCTTGTGTTTATGATTAATGTAGTAGTACCTTACAAAAAAATTGAAATATAATTGAAATATTTTGTATATATAATCTGTGTGGGGTAACTGACACTTCAGACTATTTCCTGTACCAAGACAATGTTACTTTTTAGGAACTCAGCCTACTTTTTGAGACTGTGCTGGAATATTCCTGATTGTATTCTCATTCTCTGAGCTGCATCTTCCCAATTTTCATAGATACTGTAAGTATACAATCCTCTCTGGCAAATGACATTTACAGTATTATATGCAGACCATTACATAGCCTTATAAACAAAAACTGACAAATTTGTAAAAATTTACATATAACACTATTGAAAACTGGGCTCCTACAAAACTCACACACAAGTTCACTTATACATGTAGCATCTAAATAGAATAAATCATACAAATTGTCCTTTTAATCTTCTGAAAACAATTTAATGTAAAATGTAGTTCAAAAAGAATGTGAGGTGCCTCTGGTTTTCTCTCTAAATATTTTACTTTCTTATTTTCAAAGATCCTAACTATGCTTTTTATTTCAAAGTAAAACTTAGGAATGTAAATTTGGCTATGTGCTGCATATCAAACAGCAAAGTAACACTTGCCAATTTCTCACATGTTGGGAGAATTATACAGTTTTCCACTGCTCTTAAGTTGCAAGTATTTGCATTACAAATAATGCACTGAAAGCACACTAAGCACGAGCTTCTCAGAACAGAGGCCCTGCAAAATGCAGTTGTGCAAAGGGAAGGAATTAGCTTGTGTCACTACTGTGTTCTACAACACGAAGACACGTTGCTAGAGCAGATTGTAAGGGGCAAGGAAGTTTTTCCTCACATGCAAAGCATTATGCTCCTCTGACCATAGATGATGCTTTCCTTATTGGTAAGATTTAATTCAGATCTTCAGGAGGTGGCAATTTTGCTTTAATTTAACATGAGACATTTGAAATCACTTCCTAGAAAACAACCATGGTATGGCAATTACATAGACGAGTGAAAAGACAGTTGCTGCCTCTGTAATTGAACCAATATAGTCTTTGTCAATTTTCATGCTTTTAACTGTTTTCTTTCTAGATCTGCAAGAAGGAAGCTCATGTTTTTCAAAATGTGGTCGTTGATTCAAAAATATACAAACTTTAATTGCTTCCTATGGTGTCATCTCTTTGTGCGATGCACTGAAAGCAACAAGTAGTTTTTTTCTATAGATGTTGTTTATATTTACAAGAAATAATGCAATAAAAAAGTTTCAAACAAAAAAAAATTCAAACAAACAAAAGTGCAAATATTTTAAGCAAAGAATGTTATTCACATACAATGACATGCCAACTCCATTTGAAAAGATGTCTTTTATGGTGTAGTGTTACTTTTCAGCATCAATCATTTCTTAGTCCATTTAATAGATTATGTGTTCCACTCAAAAAATATAGACGTGTCCAATTAGAGTTGAACATTATCAGATTTTTTTCTTAGTCTTCTTCACTAGAAGAGAAATAGCACAATATCCATCTAAAATAAATGATTGACCTAAATGTTTACAAGATAGAAGTTTCATGCTGTGCATTCATTATTCGTATAAGCCTCTGGTCTTTTTAATCAATACATGGCATGGCCATTTGGAATCCAAGGAGATTTCTTGATTTAGATTTGCAGTCCAGCTCTTTATATCTACCACGTATGATAATTCCAGTTTATTCAGGCATATTTAGATAGCATTTGGCAAAGTGAGAAATGTATGCAGCACATAAGGTGCCTCTCAGAGTAAGTACAATGATTTTCTGGACTTCCTGTGGTAAATTTTCAGACTTGCTACAGTGCTGCCTTAAGTTGGTGGTGAATTGATCAGGATGATTGAGAAAATCACAAGCTGGACCCCTCAGTTATCTCACATCTGGGCCAAGAAAGGCTGGACAATGGAGTGCTGTCTGGAGGGAAGTGGAGGTCTCACAGCCCAATGTTGGTTCAGTGAGGCACACAGTGAGGCTCTGTACCAGCCCTTGGCCTCACCCTTCCTTCATCTGAAAAACAAGACTTGTTTCAAGTCTGGTCCTTTAAGAAGACACAGATATGCACAAAGACTCTGGTGAGACAGCCTTTATTGCTGTCTCAGTGGGTGGAGGAGGACCAAAGTGTTTATTTTACCTCTTATATCAGCTATAAATTTAGATTGAGAGTAACCAAGACCATCATTAAGGCCTATTTGCGTATTAAATTTCACACCCTTCGCAATGCAAACAAAGAATAAAATGAGACATGTAAAGCATGTTTGACCAAACCCCACCTATAACATGTGTTGTTCCATCCAGTTGGGGAGGGCCAAAAAAAAAATCTATAGTAAAAGAGGGGAGGTTGCAGGGCAAAAAGCAAGATGAAGAAACATGTCTGTTTTCTCAGGATCAGTAGGTGGACTGCATCTGTCCTCCTCCACTGTAGGAACACCTTTAGGTGAGCTTTGCATATCCAATGGCATTGGAATAGGCCTGGAAATATTCATTTATATATATATAGCACAATAGATGTCTGTTACTATACCTCCTACTGCAATACATACTAACACTCTCTAATTAGCACATTTATCACTAGCAATCCTGAATCTGCTTTCCTGTTTCTTCAGTAAGCCATCCTTTTGATGACTCTAGAGGGTATAAATTCTTACTGAACTTAGCCAGACCAGTGCCAGATTGGTAAGATTCATGTACAAGTTTTGGCTGGGTTAAATTTTCTTCACAATAGCTGGTTAGGGGCTGTGTTTTGGGTTTGTGCTGGAAACACTGTTGATAGTATGCAGATGTTTTTGGTTTTGCTGAGCAGGGCATCCAAGGCCCTTTCTTCTTCTTTGTGTACTGTCCACCAGCAGAGACTTGGGGTGCACAAGATGATGGGAGAGGACACATCTAAGACAGCTGACCCCATCTGACCAAAGGGATATTCCATGCTATGTGGCACCATGCTCAGGATATAAACACAGGAAAAGAAGGAAGAAGAGGGAGATGTTCAAAATGATGGTGCTTGTCCTCCCCAGTAATCCTTACACAATGGGAAATGGAGAATGAATTTCTTGCTTGAATTTGTTTTGCTAGCATGCCCAGCTTTTGCTTTACCTGCTAAATTGCCTTATCTCAACCCATGTTTTTTCCTGCTTTTCCTGTCTCTCTCCCATCCCAGTGGTGAGGGAGTAAGCAAGTGGCTGTGTGGTTCTTGTTTGCCTGCTGGGGCGAAGCCACGACGCCGCACTATTTGTCAATCTGTACCTGTGCAAGTCCTTACTGAACTCAACCAGGCCGGTAAAATCGAATTGACCATAAATAGAAATGAAGCCAAGCCACACACAGTCTGAGTACAGCTGGAATGCTCAGGGGGTTATTTTCCAGCAAAATTCAATAGCCTTCATGCAACAGCTCCCCTGGGTGCACTTTAGAGGGTCTGGTGTAGCAGAGGGACTACTGGGCTACATGAACTGCTGTGGCCCACTCTACACAGTGGGACTGCTGATGTTTCCCATCACCTAAACATCTTCTCCCCAGGGTTATGGCTTCAGTTTTTCAGAGATTTTGATATGAAATCTGAAATGCAAAGCATTAGGAAAACTGTTTATGCCTAATTTAAGGACTATTTCATCAGCCATACTAGCCAAAAAAACCCAGTCTTTGTTAAAAAAAAAAAAACAGAAAAAAGAGAAAAAAATGAACAGTCCAGTATTTGGAGAGGACAGGATCCAAAAGAATCCTTTTTTCTAAATTAAGGATAGTAACCAGAAATTAAATTATTTTAAGATTCAGAAACAGATTCAGTCATCTCAGACAGTCCACAGTCTGAAAATACCTTTGATATTTTTTAATGAAGGGTTTGTTAAACATCTGGTGTTTCTTTTTAATATTAGTGCTCATGTTGTTATATTATGGTATCTCAGTACTGTTTCTGGCAAAATGTAGATGATGCAAATGGATAAAAACATTGTAAGTTAATAACAATTTGGTTGGAAGGTAGAGAAATAAATTGGCTAAGAAAAAAAGACAGCTAATGTTAACTTTTCAAAAAAAAAAAGTTCGGCTTGGGTTTGAATCAGGTTTGAACCTGTTGTGCAATTTTTCAAAAAACAACTGTTTTCTATTCACCAGTTTTACACAAAAGGGGAAAAGATTTTCTGTGATGAAGTAAAGAAAATCTTCCACATTATTAATTGAATTTATAGTACATTAAAGGGAAGATGTTCTAATGAAAATCATTTATTTGCTTTGAAGCTAGTGTTCAAGCTGATACTGGAAATAGATGGGAATAAACAGGGAAAACTTATCACTTTATCACTTTATTCATGAAAGAACTAATTTATCTTAGCAATTAGTAATTTCAGAGGGTGGCTGTAACTCATATATCTTAAAATAGTTTTATTTAAATATAAATTGGTTGGAGGGAGATAAGAGTATTTTTTTCCAAACTATTATATCCCTTATTGATAGCCAATATACAAAGCAAACATAGGAGTTTGGTTTTTTCTTTCTTTCTGAGCAGACTTTGGAATTGACCCAGGGTTTTTGACATAGAGAGTGCCAATTTCAGCTGTGAAGAACTGTTGTGAGTTGATCCCAGCCAGCAGCTGGGCACCCACACAGCTGTTCACTCCCCCAACCCCAGCAGTAGGTGTGGAGGCAGAAGGAAGAGCAAACTCACTAAAACTCCTGAGTCAAAATGCAATCAGTTTAGTAAGAGCTTTACCAGGAGTTGTAAGTTCTTCCTAGCAAGAATGTGGTGCTGGTCCCTAACTAAGTATAAAAGGACTGTGCTCTAAAGTTTTGTGGTAGCTGTACTATCATTCCTGAATTTTTAAAACTTAAAAGGTATTAAAGGTGAAAAAACAGTTCTTGATTCTAGATGGAGATTAATGATGAGCCATTTATTTTGATATTATTTTCCATAAGGGGGCAAGAGAGAGTTTCTGTTAGGCTTGTGAGAGAGCATATGAAGTGGGGGCTGGAAATGAAGTGCTGTATATTATTTGTATGCCAAGAGATCAGCTATATATTTTTCAAATGAAACGTGAAGTTAAATGGTAGTTCTGACAATTTTTTTCCTTATCATGTACATCATAGAATAGAGCAGCACGAACGTGCTTGAAGCAAAGTTCAGCATAAAGAACAAAGACTAACATATGGAATGAAGTCTAGAACTGTAAATCAAAACTCTCCTCTTCTTCTCATGCCCCTTAAATTCTGAGTCTATAAATGCTTGCCTTCTTTTCCTACTTTTAAGATCACAGGCTAAAAAGAATATCACCCCACTCAAAACAGTTTGCCTTATCTCCAGCAAAGATCATGATAGTAAGTGACCCTCTTACTTGAGTGTTGATACAGATCATCCTTTTCAACACAAATGCTATGAGTGGGGAATTATTTTAAATGGAAAGGAGGGCCTGGGGTTCAAGACTTGCCCCCAGATACAGCAATTCAAACTTGCTTTTCAGCACAGTCAGAGGCAACTTTGGGCTGAGACACTTCTTAGCACTGCATTTGAGGTATAGAAATTCTCTAGTCTCTTGTTAGGGGACAATGAAATCCCAGACTGTGACATCTGTCTCTAGAGCTGTTCTATGTGTCAGACACGTGAATAAAATGTGGGCTTGAGCCTGATATCATGATTGTGTGGTTTATAGCAGTTTGGTAATCAGATGACTCATGTCAGTATTTGTTTTATTTCCAAATCCCTGTTGTTTCAGTTTAATTGTAGATCTGTTGAGTTTTGGTTTTAAGTTTTTCATCCAAGTCTCAGTTTCATTATAGGTCAGTTTAACATCAACAATAAAACTCCCTCTGTTGACAGGAGATGCAGGAATTTCTTTTGAAGATGCTATGTTCTGGCTAGGCTGCACAACAACTGTCCTACTCCTGTTTGGATTGAAACCATAGTTCTCATGCTGGAGTTCCTCATTGAGTGGTTTTCAAAAACAGAATGAACTCTGTCCTCAGGAACTTATTTGGAGCATGGAAAAAAAAGACATGTGTTTCATCTTTGCCTGTAAAAATGAAGTTCTCCCTCTGCTCATTATCTGAACAAGAAGCTCCATCTTCTTGGGCTATTATATACTACATCTGTTAAGCATGGAAATGCATTCTTATCAGCCTTTACTGGACACACGGAGAGCAGTTTTACGTCTGCATCTTGATAGAAAGCAAATGAGATTGACTAACATCTCAGCACTGCATGCATAATTCTTATTTGCTTTTTTATCTGTGTGCATTGTTTCGATTTTGTAGTGTGTTTTCTGCAAAAAGACTGTGGTATTAAATGTTACCCAAGGTAAATACAGATTTGAGAAAATGCTTTAATATTGGACTATAGTTTATCTGAAAAGTTCCCACATAGTTTAACACAGTTTGTTTGGTTCTTTTTTAATGACTGTAGAAGCCTCCCACTCCTTATAAAATGCTTGTTCCATTAATTGTGGGGTCTGTTAGACAACTGATTTCCCCCATATAAAAACAAAGGAAATACTCCTAGGAACATGAGACAGTTTCTGAAAATCAGTAGCTGTGCATATCAGTTGCCATGCAAACTAGTACTATTGTACTCTGACAAAATCAACAAGCAATTAACTAATTAGTGTTTGTTTCTCACTATGTATGAAGCATGAAGATAGGAAGAAAACTGGCTACAAAGCATTCAAAACAACACGTGCTATGTAATAGAAAACAAGCTTTGAAAGGTCTACTAGTACAGAGAAAGAAAAATGCTTTAATTCATACTGTGATGAAGTATTTCAGATTTGTTTCTACACAGCCCTTTTCAGAGAAAAACTGACTTTATTAATCTTTCTGTCATTTGCTCTTTATACCTTTTGTCATAATGTTATTGGCATATCAGTTGTTTTCTCCGTATATATTCAGTACTTCATTTTTAATTCTCCAAGATGGAGCTTCACTTTGTTGTATGTGCTTCAGACAATAATAAAAATAAATACACTTAGATTAAATATATTAATTGAACATTATATTAAATATAATTAAATTAGATTTCTCAATCAAATAAGATACTTAGATATTTTTGATAAGAATGGTATGCATTACCTACATGGAGATAACTTACTGTCAGAGAGAAACTATATTTTTGTTCATCAGTAACATATTTGTAGGGACAAAGATTCAAAATTCCCCCTACACACATGGCATGTCTTCTAAATTAAAGTTCTGTTGGGCATGGGCTTAGTTTTGGGTGCCCAAGAGTAATTATATGTAAGCATGCCACCACAGTGAAATTGTGAACAGAAATGCAATGAACATTAACAAGTAAACACTCTATGCAGTTTAAAAAAGTTTTAACCTTGTAGTGAGGAACATAGAACCATGATAGATGAACTGGATCCAATATGCTGTCATATTAGACAAAAATGCACCCAAAAAACAAACAAAAAAACCCCACCAAAAACCTCAAAAAACCAAAAGAGAAAATATTTGTGGAAAACTTTGGATGCAATGATACATATTTTAATTGATACACGTGAATTCTAGTTTCTTTTGAATCAACTGGAAAAAAATAAAAGTTCTGGTTCCAAGAAGCATAAATTATGTATCAACTCAAAATTGAGTTGAAATTATGTATCAACTTAAAATTGAGTTGACTCTGCTGTTTCTTTATAAAATATATCTTTTAATGACTCTTTGAATTATCATTAGTGCATTAAGAAAAACTGTAAAACTTTAAACTGAGTCTAGCTTTGGGTCCCATTAAAAACCATATATTTCTGTCTGAGCCCTATTTCCTGGAAAATGTAAGAGTTACTGCTCTTTCCCACAATTCTGCAGGATGGATAATAGCTCTTATATCACCTTTTTTGTAACCTGCTGTGCACAATGCCACATCATTAATCCCAACAAATTTTTGGATTCTGGAGCAGGTTCCCTTCTAAGGAGTCTTCCTGTGGTGAGTAAATAAGGTGAAAGATCTCAGTGTACTCCAACAGGTTTTTGACCTGGGGAGGAAAGGAAAGGTTGAAGAAAATGGTTCCTCAGAAGCAATGATACACATCCTTTAGTAATTTCTAATGATTGGAATGAAGAGGAAAATGGACTTGTATACAGTGAGGATGTTTTTTGTATTCTCTGCATGACTTATTTTGTGTTCTCTGCATGAATTATTAACTAAAATGATATTACTAAGAATACCTACAACATTGCCACAATAACAATAAAAATGCCTTATTAAAGAAGATACAAAATTGGACAGTGAAATATTTATTTGTGGATCGTTGCTCTAGCTTTCAAAGACTTGGTTGTAAACCAATTCAAGTATGTGAAAAATTCAACATCCTCCCAGTGGTCTTCAATAAAATTCAGGTATGGTAGACCAAGAAATTGAAGCATGAAGAAGCTGTTCACATAATCTTTATTCCATTCTGTTTGAGCATTACTTTCTGTGTCCAGAACTATTACAGTCTCCCAATGTTTGATCTACAGAGACAAAAAACACCTTTGAAAGATTAAAATACAATAGCCATTCCCCAAATGGGTCTGTTCACCTTTTTCTACTAAAAACTTCTGCTTGCCCTCAAACCCTAAGGACTTTCACCACTGCTGGAACACCATGTGCCATTGAATAACCTTTCTCTCAGCTACTGAAGTTATCTGTTTCCATGGACATGGAAATGGAGTGAGGATTGATGTGTTCTACTTGAGGAGTTGATTTTGGTTGGTTTGTTTATTTTTAATGAGTCGTATAAGTCAGAAAAGCTGGACACTGCTGGGCAGTAATTTTCCTGAGGGTTTTGACTTCCTCTTTGATTTAACTGTCATGGTGTATTGAAATAATACGTATTTGAAGCGGCTAACAGTGGGTCTGTGAGAAAGAACACTCACACAGCTTCTTTTCTAAAACTGGAATTCTTGTTATGTGATATTTGCATTACCCAGAAGATGCTGTGTGTCTGCATAAAGTTAGACCTAAAACGAGGAAGAATTTTTTTTTTTTTTGTCAGCCATATACCTAAATCTTAATAAGGCATTAGATCTCTTGGGGACCTTGAACAAAGGTTTTGCCTGGATACAAACACCCTCCAAGTTTTGGCTTTGTTTTCAGGACTTTGGAGAGAGGGAAGAATGGAAAAGATTGGGAATCTGTGTTCTCTATTTTACATGAAAACAAACAGTTACTTATTCCTGAAAAGTCTAAGGTAATAATAGTAGTGCTGGAGTCATTAAGAGCATCAGAAGTGACAGCTACAGCAAAATTGTTTTGAAACCCAACCTGTTTTTAACTAAGTAATACATGCTTGTCCCTATAAGCAAAGCCTGATATATGAATGTTGGCTTGTGGGTATCCAAAGCCACAGATGCTGTATTTAAACTTCGTGAAATAACTCCTCTGTCAGTGCATTCTATGTAAAATAAAGCTGCACTTAATCAGTCTTAATAACCGGCACAACTCTCTTATGGCTTTTCTTTTGATTTATAGGGTGATCCTATATAATTTGTTCTTTAGCATGAGCATATGTATTTTCATAGAGTTACTTGCGTGAGTGATATCACAGCAATCAAAGCAATGAATGTGTGGCAGGTTCGCTCTTCAGATAAATTGTTATTATAGATTTTTTATAGGTTTTTTTGTGGTTTGAAAATTAGTCTTCCCCTGCCTAAAAATTGGATGAGTCTTGTCAAGTGTGGAAAGAAAACTGATCTTTACACATTAATGCTCAGTACAGGCAGACCTCAATGAAAATACACATCTCAGCATATTGAAATGAGTTATTGACTGGTCTTTCCTTTCTTTTCTGTATCAAAACAGGTAACTTTGGCAGGGAGTTCTTTTCCACGGAGTATTGTGTTGTCAGGCTTGGTTACATTTTCACCAGCAGGTAAAGATGGATGCCATACTTTTTAAATTAGGAATTGAACCTCAATTATAGTTAATCAATTTGGAATAAATTGATGAATTGATTTCCAAGACACCCATTCATAGACTATCCTGAATTGGAAGGGATCCCAAAGATCGTAGAGTCCAGCTCCTGGCCCAGGACATGCCATATCTTAATAATTATATCTAAAATAGTCACAATAACATGAAACAAAAAGTGATTCCTGCTATATCGTTCAATTCTGGAGTTGTAAGCAAGTCAGACCTATGAATTCTGGGTGATTAGGCTACTACGCTTCGATAAGTTATAGAAATTGTTAGGCTTCAGTTATTACCTTTCTTTAAATGAAATGAAAACAAGGCATAAAGAAAAATATTACTTAAGTTATCTATCAGCAAGACACATATACAAGAAAGACTGAAGGGGTTTCTGTTGCCAAAAAGATCCTTTTAATTAAGGAAATCAAATCTAATGAGAATCCCACAATTTCAAGTATTGAGTCAGAAATTAAATGCAGTAAAAGACAATTTGGCTTCTGTAGATCTAAAAGTATTCAAGTCAAGAGAAAGGAAAACATCACAAACTGTGAGTGCAGCAGCAGTATACAAAAGTTTAAATAAGAACCTGAATTTTATGGAAGACCACTGGGAGGATGTTGAATTTTTCACGTACTTGAATTGGTTTACATTCAAGTCTTTGAACTTGACTGCCAGGGTAGTTAAACTATCTACTTTATGGGATATTTATGCATTTTCAGCTCAAGTACAAATGTGAAAACTAGAAACCAACCAAGTCAATTACACCAGAGGTGTGCAGCCCATCTGTTCAAAGGACAGTAATTCCAAATTAAATAAAGTTCAGTGGCCAGAGTTATACAGTGGAATTGGTCTTCCACGTCTGAATGAATGGGGAAACTCGAGTATCCAAATCGAGACTTAATCCTAATAATGAAAGTGCCTGAGAGAACAAGGTAGACGTGACATTTGCAGATGAAATTTGGGCATGCAAGCGTTTAGCAGCTCCAGCATAATGATAGCCTATAATGAGTTATGAAGGTCCTGTAGAGCATTAATTTATTGTCTCAACAAAAGAGCTGCCATTGATGAATTCTTGAATAAGATGTGGTTGTAAAATGCAATTTTTATAGGGACTGCAAATGCTTGCTCTGCTTTAATATGAAGAATGAAACCAATAGAGCTGCTGTGGTAGTCTACAGTTAAGCATCAGAGGATATACAAGCTGCCACATCCTTGATAGTCTCAATAGTTAGGGTGTGGAGCAGAGCCTTCTTAGAGGAGACATTCTCCTTCTCCATGCATGGATGGCAACGTGGTGGCCAAGAAATGTCTGGAATGATGACCTAGATGTCTTGATGGTATGCATATTTGATTGTAAATTATTCTCTTATTCCATGAATAGTGCAGTCCAGGGCCTCCTGAGCTGTTCTGCATAGGAGTTGTTGCACAACAGGAACTCCCCTTGAGCACGAATTACTCCCAAGGTTCTCCTTGAGGCTGAGGGATTCCTTGCTGCAACAGAATCTTGGTAAGAGATTGCTTGGCATGCTAAACTTCTTAGAAATCTTAGCTAAGTGATAAAAAGGATTAATTATGCATATATAATCCTCTAGTCATAAACCACTGACCAAGGCTGGGACTAGCAGTGGATCCATCTGCACCTAGACTCCTCCCTGTAAGGAGTTTGGAACTCAAGGGGGTCCTTTCTGAACCTCATGACCCAATGAAAGGGTCTCAGCTTTGTCGACCCTGTCCTCTATGCAGTAAATAATCAAGCTTGCTGTTGAATCTTGTTAAACCACTGCCACATTTACTACTAAACTTTATTAACTCTTTGTTTTACATCAGTGCATTCAGAAATCTTGATAATTAAAACTCTCTTCTTGTACTAAAAATAAAATTACTAACTAGACAATACCATTCAGTCTGTTGCATTAATTGAGGCCACTCTTCTGAATCATAATTTAACTCTTCCCCTTAAGCTGCTAAATATGATGTAGAGGACAAACAACCCCATGGGCAAAAATCAGTACAGCATACTTTTTATCTAATTTACCAAGACATGAAAATACTTACTAGTAGCTTTGGTAATACCTAACTTATCCTTTCTATTAGATCGTAAGTGTTGCTCAGGAGCAGAACAATCATCCTGGATTGTCATGATAACTAATTTTTTTTCCAGTTTTATAAAATCTGTTCATTTTTATTTGCTGTTTATTTTCTTTGTGAAGAAAATACACATTAAGAAATGTATAATGGAAAATCAGTGTATCAGAGAGTTCACAAGTATGAAAGTGTGCTTGCCTCGTAGCCTTGTTTTGTTCAGTGTCTTTTTTAAAAATAAATTTTATTATTTATTTTTGGTGCTAGGCAGCTTTTTTTATACCTATTTGTTGAAATGTTCAGTGTTTTCATAGAATTGGTCATCTTGAGCGAGCTACCAGAACACCATTATATTTGCAATCTGGGAGTAAAAGCTCAAAGAAAACACTTGGTGTAATATTTGTAATGAGAATTCTGGCATGAGAGCAGAGAACAAACTGTCAGCAGGAGCAGCCTGAGGGGTAAGGAGGTTTCATGCCTTCTTAAACATGAGCAACAGATATTCCACACACTTGTTAGAGGGGAGCCAGTTCAACATCTTCACATCATGTGTAGAACATGAAGATATGTAGGTCTGAGTTAAAATTGTATGAGACACAATTTGAAGTGCAGTGCTTGTAGGCACAGATAAAAGTGCCTCTGCTTGTAGTTTCAAGGGTAAAAGAGGAGGGCAGCTAGCAGGAGACATGATATTCCACACTTACGCTTCTACATTACCAAAACCACTTTCCTGTTAGAAAATCCTTACATTATGTGGATTTATGTGTGCTCTGTTGCAATAGTAAGTCAATATTCATACTGTATCTTCTTATTGAAATGCTTTTCAAATTGTTAATGAGGACACTTCAGCAGGTAACATCATCACCTATAGAACTACATAAGGCACAGATTTTATATTAGCACAACAAAGATGACTCAGTCCTCTTCAGAGCAGACCTTAAATTACTACACGTCAAATATTTCCTTACAGCCAGATATCCTCTAGTCCTCAGTTTGAAGTGATTTATTTCACAACAAACCAATGTGGTTTTTTTTGCATTTTGGCCTTTAGGCTCTATGCAGACATTTGTAGAAAGAGGGAAAACAAATGTCTAGGTTATACAAAGTTAATAAAACCAGATGCTATTAAGAGTTCACTGTATCACTATTCCATGCACCAACATGAACATTGGTTTGCATTCTTTCAAGAAAAAAAGAAAGGAAGGAGCTAGGGTTAGGATGAAATGAAAAAAAAAAAAGCATAGCTGGGCATAAAATTTAGAAGACTTATTTATGAAAATGATTATTAATTAATTATTTGTATTATAAACACTTTATGTAGAGATGTCTGTTTTCCAAGAAGTATTGTGAGGAATCCCATCAATCCTTCACAGGCATAGGATTTTGATGATAATCACACACATGGGGACATAACCAGCATAATTTGTCAAAGTAAAACTGGCTCATTAATGATCAGTAATCAAGGTCAAAGTGAGAAACCAGAGTTATGCCTTAATATTATCATCCAGGTAATTGGTAATTCCCTGTTAACATGGTGAGTTCAGGCAATGGGCAATATGCTCTGCTGTTGGTGGATGTGTAGCAGGAAACACGACATGAATTTGGCAGAGTTTTCAATTTGACATTTTTTACTCAGAGGAGGGGAAAAGAACAAGGAAAGCAGCTTCTGTCTTTCCCCTATAGAACCTCTATGGCCATTCTTTGTGATGTGCAAAATCTACCTTTCTGCCTCCTCTCTTATCTCCTTCTTCTGAATACATGTAAACGTATGCTTTAAAGACATAGCAGCATGGCAAACAGCAGGCTAGGGGAGCAGTCCAGTCAAGCTGGAATAAGTGGCTGGCTTCTAGCTTGAGGGTTTTTGGTTTAACAATACCTTTTTCCTGGTCTTGGGGATATGTATTTCTAGCACTGTTTCACTGTGCTTAGCTTTTATCCGAAGTCAAGTAAGACCTTCAATGTGAACAAATGACATTTTTTTAATTTAATCTTGAAGAAAATCTTCAATGCAAAAGTAATTACAATGGAAACAAGACTTAATTTTCCTAAAAGCAAATTTCTAAAGTTTTCTAAAAATTAAAAGTAATGAAAACAACGATGTTGCAAAGTTGTGGTATATTCACTAAACATCAGGATGACTTTCTCTCTTTTTTATCTCTTATCTCTGTGACTAACATGCTTGTCCAATCTAAATGTTAAACTTCAATTCCTTTTTCTGCCTGAAGGGATTAAAGCTGTGTTTCTCATTTTAGCCTGACTACTGGGGTGTGGTCTGTTCTGAGAAAGCATCAGCTTACTCCTCATTTTGAGATGTTCTCCTGGAAAGTAGACCTGGTTACCAAGATAGCTGTTTTCAACTTAGTGAAACAAGAATAAATAGAAATCAAGAGGAGTCTAAATCTTTGCCTGTGGGGTAATTGCTTCACTCTCTGTGTTTTGCAGCTGGCTTGAGTTAGTGTTGCCATATCTCTGCTGGAGGGTTTCCCCTTCATTTTCTCTCCTCTGGACCGAGCTGAGCCCCTGCTACTCTTGTGAGGACACCAGTGATTGCTGACAGGTGGAGAAGGGGGTATGCATATAAATTTATAGAACATCCAGATTTGTTGGCAGTCTGATAAGTAAACTGTTCTTGCTCACCACATCAATTTATTAATGACAGGAGACTTGGTAATACATGAAAGAAAAGTCACTTTTGGTAAGCACATCTTACGGAGGTGTGAACTGGCAGTGCACCACATTCTGTGAGTATGGCAACAGCTCTCACCATGATGTTTGTTATTTTCGCACCATGGAGTTTGTTATTTTTTAATAGAAGAATGGTTGTGTTGCTGTCTTTCATTTCATGAATCAAGCCTGCAAAATCTGACTCAAATTTATTACTACTTTTGGGAAAGCTAGTGTCATATTGTTATGTAAATCTGAATTTTATTTCAAAAATTACAATTAACTACTCATTAAATTTTCCTACTTCAATTCCCTAAGTGTATATTTTGCCTTAAATAATGTGCATGCCATGATTTATTCTTTCTTTTGCTTACCATGTCCTCCTAGAAACATAGAAAATGTTTGAAAATGCAGTATTAATTTTTGACATTTGAAAGAAATAAACCAGAAAAGTTTACTCTTGTATTAAAATTCTATGGTTCTGAACTCGTAGAACTGCTTTCAGGACCTTCTTCAGCATAAACTTTTCCTCAGCTTTACTATCTCTTTAAAATTCTAAATACACTGGCTGCAAATAGACAGCATATTGATTTCTGAGGAAAAAATTCCAGGTATGGTAAACAAAGAACTCAGACACATTTGGTCATAATAAATTGCTCTGGTGTGTGGTTCTTGGTTGTGTTAGCCATATGGAATCACAGCATTTGTAGTTACAGATTTGTTAATGTGCTTAAGATGTGAAGGAATCTAAAAAATTTGCTAGAGAAAGCTACAGCACCCGAAACAAGTATTCCTCCTGGTGTTAAGTGATACAGGAGCAGCAATTGTAACCCGCCTTTCCAACTGACAGACTGATGCTCTGCTCTCCCGAGGCATTCACTCTGAAGAAATTGCTCTGCAATGGCAAACTGAGCTCATCTTTTTATATTAACTTCTCTGATTTAATTGATTCCCTATGCATCTTCTCTTTGGTGCATATCTTTTTTCCAGTTAAACATTACTGTTCAAATGTTAGCCTGCCCTTTGGTTTTTAGTTGGTAGCAGCGTCATTATCCACTCAGTATCAATTATCTGTGTAAGTTTGAGTTGTTTTTTGTCTTTTAAATTTTGTGTTCCACTGGACTAATGAGATCAGTAGTCTTTACTAGACCTTGGTGATTGATCTGCTTAGGCAGAGCAGTGAGCAAAGGTTTCAAACTACTGCCCCTGCCTGGGACTTCAGGATTCTAGGTGGGTGGAAGGAGAGTCTTCATTCCTGCATGTGTCTTACTGATCCAGTTTTATGAAAAATCATTCTGCAGATAACAAGAAAAAACACCCAAATACTTTCTTTGGAAGGGAGGAAGGGATGTAATTTTGAGGTGGTGAGCAGTCATGAAAGTGTGTTAAGATGGTGAGGCAAAACGGCAGTAATTGAGGCTGCTGTACCTCCATTTTCAATATTATTTTCAGGATAAAGAAATTGCTGTTAGAAGCCTGAATAGGTGAAATCTCAATAAGAAAAAAAAAGAAGATGAATAAGGCAAGATAAAAATTGCAACGAGTGAATGTACCTGTGTATAGCTGAGAATTAAGAGAATTTTTAAACTAGTGCCAGAAGGTGAGAGAATGTTGAGCAGCTTTTTTTTTTTTCCTTTTAATTATTTATCAGAAAATGAGAAGAAATACATAACAAGCAGATATAACTTTAGAAAACCTCTCACGTTTTGATCCACAGGTCATACATCATGACCCAGAAAAAGAGAAAAAGTAGTTTAATCTGCTTGAGTGAGCTCCAAAATACAGAGGTATCTGCTTAATGTTTTGATCATGATGAAGGTGATGCTTGTTTAGACACTTGCCCTTATGGAAAGATTTGATGGTTTTCAATCTTTTCAGTGGACCTGTCTGGAGAAGCCTGAGGCTTGTACTACCACTCCCTCCACACTGCAGCTCAGGCTGAGGTTTTCTTTCGTTTCAAGATGTGTCCATTGAGTACAACTAGTGAAAAAAAAAAAAAATTAAAAAAAATCTGTGTGTCCTTTTTCTGCTTTCTGTCTCTTAAGACATGAAGGCATTATTTAAATCAACCTGGACTGGTTTATTCTGGTGATGAAGCCTGTATCAAGATAGGTAAATAGCCAGATGTATTGTGGAAATGTGGTCTATGCTGATTGTTTCATGTTTTATTTTGACAATCCCTCTCCGGAACGCTGCCTCAGCACCTTAGTTTGTTAAGCTGTCTAAGGCATTCAAACTCAGTCTTATTTTCAAACGTGAAAAGAGAATCGGGGCACAGCGCGGATTCCTAGCCATGGAGATCCATGTTGTCCTGTGCCCCCTCCCGTCCCCCGCCCCGATCTCCGCGCTGAACTAAAGGCTGAGAGATGCCATTTCTGCACAGCTCTCCGAGGGGAACGGGAGAATCCGGGAGACCACTCCGCTTTTTAATGCGGAGAGAAACAAACACGCAAATAATCCCCCTGCCTCCCTTTGCGCGGGGAGTCAAGGCGCCGTTTCCATACTGGCAGCACACTGGGAGAGCGGGGCAGGGGCCGAACGCCCCTCAGTGCCACCCCGACACCCCTCAGTGTGTCACACCGACACCCCTCAGTGTGTCACCCCAACTCCCCTCAGTGTGTCACCCCGACACCCCTGTCAGTGCCACCCCGACACCCCTCAGTGTGTCACCCCGACACCCCTCAGTGTGCCACCCCGACACCCCTCAGTGTGCCACCCCGACACCCCTGTCAGTGCCACCCCGACACCCCTCAGTGTGTCACCCCGACACCCCTCAGTGTGTCACACCGACACCCCTGTCAGTGCCACCCCGACACCCCTCAGTGTGTCACCCCGACACCCCTCAGTGTGTC